>JAYKKT010000092.1:18375000-18975000 GCA_036023115.1 Brasenia schreberi | reverse complement strand
CTTTTTGGTCCCATGATTTATTTCTAGTTGGCAGTTCTTGATCAATGAGCACCACATAGAAAGCTTCTTCCTTAAAATAAATATTTTTGCTGCCATGGATGAACTTGAATTGATTTTGTCATAGGTGGTTCGTTTATTCTGACAAGTTCATTCTATTTCTACCTAGATGTGAATCTTAATCATTGCTATCCTTTATCTGATCAACATTTAACTTTCTCCAGAGCTCAAAAAGTCTCTTTCTGCTGTTTTCTCCCAATTTGGGAAGATCTTGGAGGTGCTTGCTTTTAAAACTCTGAAACATAAGGGACAAGCATGGGTGGTTTTTGAAGATGTCACATCTGCAAGTAATGCACTTAGACAAATGCAAGGTTTTCCATTCTATGACAAACCAATGGTAAGTTTGATATTCGGTAATACTCTTAATAATTATGGAATTTTGACTTTTGAAGGGTGTTCAAAATCTTTAACATACCCATGGTGATCATGGTACATAAGTCCATCATGCTGTGTATTTCTGCATAAACATCTGTTATATACTACTGCACATTCATATGCAGACTCTTACATGCATAGTCAAGCTGGGAACCTCTTGGCTCCGATTGTCAAGCTTTATTTGTCAAATTTAAAGTTTCAAACCCAGCTAAATTTAAGTCCATGTGCTGCTCAAATCAATCTTTCTGTTTGAGTATTCTCTCTCTCTCTCTCTGATTTCTTTTTTCATTCAGAGGATCCAATATGCGAAGACCAAGTCAGACATCATAGCAAAAGCTGATGGCACTTTTGTTCCACGTGAAAAACGAAAAAGACATGATGATAGAGGTCAGGCAACAGCTTCTACATTCCCTTTTTTTGAGAGAAGAAATTTAAGTGAATATAAGCATTAAGCTTGATTGGAATAAAGCTGTTAGAGTCCCCATTTAGCAACCAAAACCATCAAAGCATGCACCATTAGGGAGAAGAAACTTGGTTAACCCAAAGAGATGTCCTCTAGCTGGACATCTGCAATGAATTTCTGAGTAGCACCATTCTTCGAGTAGCCTCTTTCATTTATAGATTAAAGGACACTTTTACATTCTTTCGTCGAAATTGTCTTAGTCACTGATCTTGTCTTTTCTCATTGTGGACAATTTACCCTATGATTCGATGTTACCTTTCCCAGTGCAACTGATTACAGGCTAAATTGTTAGAATTTTTGTTTCATGCTATGTTATCAATAGCGGGTTGTTAGCGGTCGACCCTAATATAGCAGTAGCAGGGATATAGCGGATTTAGCGGTACACTTTTATTTATGATTGAAAAATTATATATATATATATATAATAGGTTCTCTAATTTCTAAGAAATATCAAGAAACACAACTACTTCTTTCATAAATATGAATCAAACTAAATAAACAAATTTTACTTCTAAATTTTAAAAAACATAGAGACATAAGAATGATACAACCAAAGTCGGAATTTAGTACTTTACGAAAAGGGATTCACTTCGAATCTATTAAAAGACAGTTGGTCCCCTTTTCCTCTTGTGCTGAAATTGTTCTAAAAGCAAGCTCTTGCACTTATTAATCGCATTTTAACATCTCCTCACGAGCAAACATATTGGAAAAAAAATGTGAACAAGATTTGGTAAATAGTGCTTTTAAAATATCAAAAGATGTTTCTGGTTTCAGTTTCACAGCAAGAGAAACTATGACATATTTAGCTTCTAGTGCCAAAAAGGGCGGGGGGTGGATGGGGAGAAAGAAACACCGGACAAAGCTTGAAGGAAATGCTCAAAAGGCCATGACTAGATAATGCAGCAAAGCAATCATCTTGCATCATGATATAACAAACCAAAATAAACTTTATTACACAGATTAGACTGGATATGAATGCAACTAAACCTGGGTTTGACAACAAGAAAACCTCTCCAAATAAATTATAAAATTTGAACACTACAGCAACAAACCAAGATAACAGAATACAAACATTGAACATTAACCACAGAGCAATTTCCAGCAAACTTCACCTAAGTAATCATAAGATTAAATGGTTTGGTTTCATGGCTTTCACCCAACTATTCATGACTAAATCTTCATTAGTTTGTAAGAACGCAATATGCATTATTTCAAAAGTTGTTTTTTCTTGCACACAAAACTTTACTCCTCCAAAATGCAATAATTGTTTCCCATACTAGACGGGGTCGGTTGCATGGATTCTTTATTTCTATATAGCCCTATCATGTGCATGACAAAAAGGACGAGGCAATGGCAAACTCAAATCCATTATGTAGAAGAGCAACAAACAATACACCTAAGCAAAAGTAGAGATTGTATGAGGTATAACACACCTTTTGCAAGATCAGACTCTAGCATTTGATATATTACAGATAAAGAGCCAACGTCATCAAATGAAGACCACCGATCATAGATTTGTTGTTGATTTGACCCTCAAAAATATATTTTATTCATAAAAAAACAGAATAATACAAGAGGGAATGAAGAAGGTGCAGGTCGGCACCCCTTGGCTGCCGCCACTTGCTGTCCACGTTTTTGCACACCCCACTAACCCTAATGACAATATTTTAAATAATACTAATCTAACTTGAAAGACTAAAATGCCCCTAATTAGTAACTAATAGGATTCGGGTCCCAATGGATAAAAATCTGATCCATTGTGATCCAAATCGTACATAACTCACACTAATTATATAGACTGAACATAAAGATATTACACGACACAACCTAGACTCTAAACATTCTGTCAACTTGCTCTTCACAACACGGTCCCTGAAGTTGACTCCTCAAGACTTGTAATTTTCAACTGTGAGAGTGCTTTCTGAAGGCCATTGACTGATGCTGATTTAGTGAAAATGTCTGCCAATTGATCCTCTGAGTGAACATAAACTAGATTGAAAATTTCTTTGGAAATCTTTTATTTGATAAAGTGACAGTCGATCTCAATGTGCTTTCTCCTTTTATGGAAGACTGGATTCTGTGCTATTTGCAGGGCAGCTTTACTGTCTGTAAAGAATGTAATTAGAGAGTTTTCTTTAAATCCTATTTCTTCTACTGTCCCTCACACATACCTAGAGCAATAGTTCGGTATTCTGCCTCTGCATTGGATCGGGCTACCACAGACTGTTTCTTGCTTTTTCAGGATACAGTATTTCCTCCTACACGTATTACATAGCCTGATGTTACTTTCGATCAGTCTTCGAACCTGCCCAATCAGCATCGGAGTAAATTTCTATATCCAAAGTTGGTGTGGAGTATATAGCAAGCCATACGTGATAGAGGATTTCAAATATCGAATAATATGGAAAACTCTACTCATATGATGTTTAGAAGGATTGTGCATCCACCTACTTACATATCCAACTGCAAAGCCGATATCTGGTCTTGTGATCGTTACATATATCAGTTTTCCTACCAATCTCTAGTATTTTCTAACATCTTCATAGGGTTCTGCAAGCTCGAAATTATCATCCTTAGGGATTTCCATAGGAATGGAGCATATTCGTCAATTTTCCATTTTTGTTTTCTTCAGTAGGTCTAGGATATATTTCCTCTGGCTTAAGAATAATCCATTCTCTTTATGAATTACTTCTGCTCCCAAAAAATAATGTAATCTTCCTAAATCTTTCAGATCAAATAATGTATGAAGCCTTTTCTTTAGATAGGTTATACCTTCAGCATCATCCCCTGTAATGATAATGTCATGTACATTTACTAGTAATATAATAGTCTTTTGATCTTGTCTGATGAAGAGTGTGTGATCACTGACACATTGCTTAAAACCCAGCTTCATGATTCCATCACTAAATTTTTCAAACCAGGCCCTTAGAGATTGCTTTAACGCATAAAGTGATTTCTTTAACTTACAAACCTTGTTTTGTGTCTTTTTCATTGTATACTCGGGAGGTAAATCCATATAAATGTCTTCTAGAAGATCACCTTAAAGGAATGCATTCTTAACATCTAACTGTCATAATTGCCATCCTTTATTTACTGCCAAACTCAAAATAATCCTGATAGTGTTCATCTTTGCAACAGGAGCAAATGTTTTTGTAGTCTATACCAAAAGACTGGTTGTACCCTTTAGCTAGTAAGTCTAGCTTTATATCTTTTTATATTGCCATCAGCCTTATACTTTACAGAAAATACCCATTTACATCTCATTATTTTTCGTCCTACGGGCAGATCTGTTAGTTCTCACGTGTTATTTCTTACAAGGGCTGCAATTTCTTCTTTCATTGTTGTTTTCCACTTTGGATGTTGTCTTGCTTCTTTGTAGGTTTTTGGTATGAGAGTAGAATCTGCATTCATAATAAACACCTGATATTCTCTGGGATAATTAGATTAAGATACCATTTTTTCTAAAGAATATTTCGCTGTTTTTCGTTTTTCTTTTTTGATAGCAATAGGTAAGTCATCCAACTCATTATTAGAATGCTGAGAGACTTCCTGAATCTGATGTGGAATTGATTCTGGGACGGAATTATGATCGGGAGTGATTGATAGCTGAGGAGCAACAACCTTTCTTTTCCCTCTAGTATACACTTATATATTTTCTGCATGAGAAAATGACATCTCTTCCTCTCCTTCATCATGTATACGATGTGCTTATGCTGGTGGAAGTAGCATGACATAAGGCATTTGCATAGATGAGTAATCAACTTCTAATGAATCATAAAATGAAGTATCTTTATGAAAAGTGACATCCATTATAACATATAGCTTTCTTCTTAGTTGATCATAACATTTATAACCTTTTTGGGTAGACGAGTATCCCAGAAAAATACATTTAATCTCTCTAGCATCTAACTTATCCCTCAATCCACGATGAACATCTACAAAACAAGTACAACCAAACACCCTTGGGAGCAAATGAAATTGTTTCTAAGAGGGACACAATAAATGAAATGAAGTATCTCCATGGAGTACACTGCTGGGCATTCGATTTATTAGGAAGACTGCAGTTAAAACCGCTTCACCCCAATAGTATTTAAGAGCATTACATCAAATGAGAAGTGTCCTTGCAACTTTTAATATATGTCTATTCTTTCTCTCTGCAACCCCATTCTGTTGAGGAGAATGGGCATATGAAGTCTGATACAAGATTCTCTGTGCTAGAAAGTATGAATTAAGGGATTGAGACATAAACTCACCCCATTATCACTGCGAAAAACTCTTATAGCTCTCTAAAATTGAGTATATACAAATTGACAGTATATTGGAAGAATATTCTTCACTTATCTTTGGTTTTCATAAGATATATCATTATAAATCTAGTGCAATCATCAATAAAGGAAACAAAATACTTATATCCATGCACAGATGTAGTAGGGCAAGGGCCCCAAATATCCGAATGAACAATCTCAAAAGGAATAACAGATCTGTCTTCACTTAAAGGAAAAGAAACACGATGATGCTTAGCCTTTTGACAAGTCTCACAATTTAAATTCAAATTATTGCAATCTTTAAATTTTGGTAGTAACATTAACTTAGATAATTGTAAATGTCCTAGTCTTTGATGCCATTGAGATATGTCATCTTTCTGTTCCCTGATGATCACAATTGATTACAGTGCTGCTCCTTTATGATCTTCACAGAAATATAAGCCTCTTTTCACACTACCCTGTCCAAAGATCCTTTCCGTCTGCATCTCCTGAAAGTAACACCCAGTAGAATCAAATATTATACTACATTTTTTTATCTCTAGTCATAGCAAACATAGATAATAAGTTGACTGAGATATTTGGAACATGCAGAACATTCTTTAAGATACCAAACGAAGTAGTAATACTTCCTTTTCCAGCTATGGTAGTATAGGAACCATCTGCGAGTTTGATATTAATGATGTCTTGAGACAATTCATAATTATCAAAAGACTCTCTTCGACTGACCATATGATCTGTCCCACCTGAATCAATAACCCAAATACGTGAATAAGAATAACCAATATTACCCTGAGTCAGGAAAGAAAAAGGATATGCCACCATTGCCTGAGGATCACTGTGAGATGATGTAGACGCAGATTGAGAATCAGTTAGTCTGGCTTTAAGGTGTTCAATTTCTTTCTTCATATCTGCTAATGAGATCGTACTATCATCATTCCTTGGTTTCTCTGTTTGATCACCGCTGAAGTAAGCCCTGTTGGATCGATTCTGATTCTGAAACTGAGTAGGTACTCCAATTAATTTTCAACATGTTTCTCTCGTATGGCATGATTTTTCACAATGTGAACAGATTAACTTATCCTTTTCTTCAGAAGTGGTCCTAGATCTGCCTCTACCTTGTCCATAACCTTCTGTCTCCCTAGAAAAGGTGGGAGTAGATGTACCTCTTCCTACGAATGCTGAAGTTTCTGATATATTTACTTTGGTTTTCTTTTCTAGTTTCTTTCTGTCCTCTTCACGAATGAGGAGAGAATATACTGTACTCAATGTTGGGAGTTCTTCTCTACTAAGAATATTGTTCTTAACAACCTCATACTCAGAAGAAATTTCCCATAGAAGATCAAATACTTTTCGCTCTTAAAGTTCTTCATTGCGCTCAAGTGTGCAGCTCTGGCATTTGGTTTTGAAATAGAATTGTAATTCCTCCCACAGACCTCTAAGTTCTGCATAGTACTCACTGATAGTTCTTCCTTCCTGTCTGCACTTCCTAATCTTTTCTATATGATCATAATACTTCTTTGCAATGTTTTTTCTCTGGGCATATTGCCAATGGAAGGTGTCATAGACTGAATCAACCAAGTACTCACCTTTTATGGATTCTATCTATGATCATTAAAATAGAAGAAAACATTCAACCAAACAATCAAATAGGCTTACAATTTTGGTTGAATCCACTTAATCGGAATCGGCATGAGAATACTTCATGATGTTGAAACTTCGCGATTAAGCTCTGATACCATGTTGATTTGACCCTCAAAAATATATTTTATTCATCAAAAAATAGAGAATAAATGAAGAAGGGTGTAGGTCGGCACCTCTTGGTTGCCGCCACCTGCTTTCCACGTTTTATCACACCCTACTAACCCTAATGACAACATTTTAAATACTACTAATCTAACTTGACTAAAATGCTCCTAATTAGTAACTAATAGTATTCGGGTCCCAATGGATCAGAATCTTATCCATTGAGATCCAAACCATACATAACTCACACTAATTACATAGAACTGAACATAAAGACATTATACGACAGAACCTATACTCTAAACATTCTGTCAACTTGCTCTTCACAACAGTTGCAACCAACAATCGGCAGCTGTCCACGACTTGACACCCTCTTGAATAAGGGTGTGAAGCAGCCACACGACCATCAAACATTCTGTATTGGGGATTCAAAGTAAGGATTTCTTGAATGTCCGATAATGAAGCTTTATAGTCCTCGATTAAGAGATAAAAGTAAAATCGAAGTTCCAAACATTGCGAAGATAATTTGAACCCAAGAGTACAATTAATTTTTGTCAATGCAGGCTGCATATTTTGTTTTTTCATGAGAGTGGCAGCTCGGTACATGCTCGGTAAATGAGAGTTGGATCCATCTATGATGCTTTTTGAAGATTCCCCTATCTCTTTTCACCATCACAATAGAAGGACCTTTCCTGGTACATCCATCTCATAGCCCACGAAACACCTGAAATTGAATCATGTAGAGACCACGAAACCCAATGGTGTGAAGAGAGAGATAGGGAGAGAAAGAGAGAGAGAGACATAACAAGGGCGGGGGAGAAAGAGAGAGACAAGGAGAGAGTAGAGAGAAAGGAAAACAACTTACATGCGACAAACGACAGCGATTGATGATAGCGGAGGTGGTGGTGGCGGTCGTCGACGTCTGTGCAACTGATGGCAGAGAGTGCAGCGGGAGAGAGAGATGGCGAGAGGCAGGAGAGATACAGCACGGGCGGGAAAGAGACAATGACGTTAGGTTTTATTTACTTCAGGTTGGGTCGATCTAATTTGGATCGACCAATCCAAACTTCAACTCCATTGTATGCTAACAAGAGACAACATTAGGTTTTAGCGGTCCGCTATAGTGCTGTTAGTGGCTCTAACTGCGCCCAAATAGGTCTCCCGCAATCGAAAGCGCGCTATAGCGGTCCGAAGTTCGCTAAAACGCTATAGCGTGCTATTGATAACATAGGTTTCATGCGCTGCTTCTCAAACAAATCAAAGAGGGATGTATATCTTATAGTGTTTTAAGTTAACCATATTCGTAGTTCAGGTGTTACAATCTGGGATAGACTAATATACCCAGAGTAGCTCCTTGAAATGTCATTGTGGCGTAGAATTTATTCAAAAGACTGCTGCAGGAAGATGAGCTGATGCCAGTAAGAATCTCCAAAACTTTCCTAGATAACTTTCATCAAGCACCTCTCTATTAGTCTTGGGTGGATGGGTTTAATAAAGCTTTATTGTTATTTATGAGTTGCTTATTGTGAATTTTTTGAATGAGATTGAATAAGACCCTTATTTAGTCAAAAAAGGCCCTTGTCTCCTCTATGGTGACCTTGTCAAACGTCTATGAGTCTAGAGCATACATATAGTGCAGAACGAGCAATCTCACGTGGCTAGGAGATAGACTTCCAAAGTGAAGGTCATGATTTCAATAGCTGTGCAGTGTATCTGACAGACTTCCAAAGTGAAGCACACCTCTAGGAGAAGGCTTGTCATTCTCTCCAGTTGTAAGAAAAAGAAAAGAGTAAGGGATGAGTATTTTACAAAATTTGGTACTATGAGCAAACTTGGCTTTGCACGTGATATTAGTATGATACAATATACCAAATGTTCGCTCTAGGTATCTAAGTCCTTGATGTACCTTAAAGGCTCAGAGGACCTTGCTCTGTTATACTTCTTATATAGTTTCTTGATTCTCGTGATACCCTCTCAAAGTTTTGTTAAATGGTCTTAGATGATGGCTGTAATGTTTCTGGACATGGAAAAAGCATCAGTGGATGTGGTGCAGTTGATGTTAACAGTGATGAAACGGTGACAATGATGGTTCCACGAGTAGTAGTGGTGGTGTTTGTTGTAGTAGGAGGAAGATGGTAGAAACATCAAGGAGATGACAAAACTAATTCATAAGCATGCATGGCAGCATAAGGTCTAGTCCATGGTTTAAGAATTCTGTAGGCATAATATAAAGTTTATTACAATAAGTTTTTTTCTGATATGTTTTAGAGGATTCCGAACTTGTATCTTTAAAGAAGTGCCATGCCAATATGCAATTGAGGGATGGTGACAGCATCACGTGTTGTTTCTCGCACTGCTTCTCATGGTAAACTTGGCCTAGTTTCTGTGTTGTAGTTGCAGGACGATTTACTTAACCTGTCTCGTGAATGGATAGCCAACATAAATCATCTTTGGTAGTTGAATATCTTTCCTGAAACAATCTTATACCCTAGCATTCAACTGAAAGAGAATGCATCAGCTTATTGCAACTAATTCTGTGAGAAGGGTAAACCACACCAATTGTTGCATTCGTCATGTTGGTTCCACTCCCATATACACTAGTTTCTGCCCAAATCTTATTTTCTGGCAGCTACTTTTATATAATTGAACTCATAGGTGATTATGTATAAAATTTGATGTATATTCCAGATCAACTGCGTTTGCAAAGTAGTTCTGACCTGTAAGGGGCCGTGGATTCTGTATGTGACCAGGAGAACTAGCTGGGCTGAATCAAACAGTGCTAGGCGGACTGGTACATTCCAAGGACTGCCTGGACACTCTTACCGACTTCCACCAGCATCTTCTCACCTTAGACCAACTACTCTATGAAGGCGATGGATCAAATGAAATTACTCTCCCTCTCTCTCTCTCTCTCTCTCTCTCTATATATATATATATACATATACACACACACACAGAGAGAGAGAGAGATTTAACAAAAAAGCACCAAGGTGGTGCACCATGTACATCATGCAGGACTCCGTATAACTGTCCAAATTCCAAAACATTCTCAAACTGACTACCTTTACCAAAAAAACAAAACACCAACATTCTAGCAGCATGGTAAATTATGTCGTTTCATCCATTTCCATGTGTTTATGAAGGATTTGCAGTTAAATTTTCTTAGTTAGGAATTATTACGCTGCCTTAAATCATGTACTTAAGGTTTTGTATCTTTTCAATGCAACAGATAGAAAAAGACGGGAACATCAGCATGATGCTAATCAAATGGGTGTAAATGCTGCCTATCCTGGTGCCACTCCTGTAAGTTAAACCATTTTCACATTCCATTTAAATTTGTATTTTTAAATTAAAAGAAGGTTTTTGCTAACACAAGGCCATGTATGCTCACTCAGACAAAATTTTCATTTACTTCAAAGGCTTTGACAATTAAGTCGAGAAAAAAAGAAGTCAATGAGAATTCTATCATTTCTGCTGTTTAAGACCCCATTTTTAAATTTTGCCATGACGTGGTAAAATAATATACCATTCAAGCCGTGACCCTGCCCTAAACAGGGCATTAGGGCTACCACATGCTTGTATGTGTGTATTTTGTGCATGTGTGTTGTATGTTGCTGCTTATATCATATGACCCCGGTGTTGGGGAGAGGGTTGGTCACATGAGCCTGGGTCTGTTGTGTGCATTTTTTGTTCATACTGTTCAAGTTTTTCCTGCATCCATAACCTCTTTCCTTTCTGATTACAGCTATCCCAGTTGCCATATCCTGGGGGCTCAAAGGCAAGCCTTCCAGAGGCGCCTGCGCCTCCTAACAACATCTTGTTTGTTCAGAACCTCCCTCATGAAACAACTCCAGTCATGCTACAGATGCTCTTCTGCCAATATCCCGGCTTCAAGGAAGTCAGAATGGTGGAAACAAAGCCTGGAATCGCATTTGTTGAATATGTCGATGAAATGCAATCAACGGTCTCCATGCAGAGTCTTCAGGGTTTTAAGATGACTCCACAGAACGCTATGCTCATTACTTATGCCAAGAAGTAAGAACTTCGTTGTTAACCACCGCATATGACCATGATCCTTGCTGGTAGCCTACAGAGAGCACTTTCTGATCTGTTGCTATATGCAATCATTGCTATTGGTACTTTCGGCTTTTTGTTTGCTAACAATTTGAATGGAGAAGTGGGGCTATTTTGTTGATCTTGCTCTTCTTTTTTGTTGGAACTAATTGCGAGATTCTCTTAGAAAGTCTGCATATAAGCTTCGAGGAAAAATCTGCCTTCTAGCATTCAAGGTCACACCATGAAATGAGGCTGGCATTTCCCCGTTTCTGGTTCCCAAAAAGGACGAGGGGAGATTGGATTCCCTATGTTGATTTCTTGATGCGAAAAATGTCTTTGTAAAGGTATATACAGACGTTGGAGTTCTGTGGAGTTGATGCCAGTCCATGCATGCTTCTAACTACCAACTCATGGTTGGTTCAAGTGGTTCAACACTTGTTTCCCCTAAACAAGGTCTCCAGTTCGAGTCTTGCAGATACAGAAAGCCAGCATAGTAGCGGGAGATCTTTGCTACCATATCGGGCAAACCTGCCTTGAACTGGTTAAGGTGGCTTCCTTGTGGGCTTCCTGATACCGGTGATTTAGACCCAAAAATGTAGGACCAAAGATTCAGTTGTTACCAAACCTAGTCAGACGTGAGCTTATTTAAACTTGCCGACAGTAGAGAGAGATCTTTGATGCCGTTCTTTAGGTGAATAGCACTCCTATCAGTCTTTTTTTAAAGCGTACGGTTTTTACTTTGAGTTTGGGTTCGTGTGGTTCACAAATTAACTACAGGTTTTCGTTGGTTGAAATCCTTCTTTTTGTTCTGGCGTGATGAAGATAGCTACATGCTATTCCCCTAACTGACCTGCTATGGCATTAATTCTCTAAAAGTTCGCAATTAGGTGGGCACACATGGTTTTGCTTTTCACTTGAAGAAGCTCAAGTTTGCTTCGGAGGCAGGTGGCAATGATAGCCTACTACATTCAAATTTTCTTGAAAATGGGCCACGAAGATCCCCGGAGCTCCGATCTTTACCTCCAGGTCATAACACTCGTACTGCTTTTCATGAGATAAGAGCATTTAAAGTTTCATCAGACAAAAATCAATCGACCGGCTAATTATAACTATGCCTATGGCAAGGGCTGCAAAAAAGAAACCGCAAATAAATGAGGGTTTGCGGTGGGTAGCTGACTGCCAAACTAAACTCCGAACCTAACATGCTTGCGCAACTCAGAGAATTCTCGTGCGGGATGCTCTAGAGAAACCCACACTACGTGGGAAAAAAGAAGGCTTGTCTAAAATTAAAGCGGCAATCTCACAAAGAGCATCAACTTACCTGGCCATGGGGTTTGATTCTTAAGTTGAAGATCACGAGTTCAATAGTGCATTTGGATTCAACCTCTCACATTGTACCACCCCCAAAAAAGTGGCAATCAATTAACTAAAGAAGAAAAAAACATATGGGCTAAGTCAACCAGTGTCGCTTAAACAAGTCATATTAGAGCTCATCTTTTCAAGGCTTGAACACTTCTCCAGGGATGGCAACGGGGCAGGCTGGGGATGGGTATACCTAAGCCTGACCCTGACCATAACCTTTGAGTTTGGGTTCTCCTTTCCCCAATGGGTATGGACTAAAGTTGTATAATACATAGGTCAGGTACAAAGTATTGAAATCGAGGCATCCCAAAACCTGAACCTGATGGGTTCGGGTCAGGGTTGCATGGTCGGGTCAGTATTGCCATCCCGAAATCTCTCCTTCACAAAGGACTTCCAGGCCAATCTCTAACCTGAATGTTTACTCAAACTGATAAATCATAGAATCCATCCGCACATAATGAAAACATAAGATACACAATATACATCAAACTATTTACCGACTTAACTGTACAAAACAGGCCACGCCCTATTTTAAGGCAAGGATCTAAAGGTCAAAGCCTTGCTCATCAAATTATTTTCTCAATCGAGCTATGAACTTGAACAACATTTGCAAGAACTGTGACACAAGGCACAAACGACCACAAGATGAAAAGGAGCATCACGGGTCTCCTCCATTTGGTTCTTGTGCGATTTGACTGATAAGTAATAGCACCGAAACTTTTCTTCAACAAAGCCGCTCTGTCCCTGTTCTTGGGAATCATCTCTTATAATTAAAATTTACTTGAATCACGTACCTCATCCGAATTTGTTCAACGTTGTACACTATGTATTCATTGTACAACAATGAAGCCTGAACGAAACCGTGCCAACAATTATTTAGAGGTCTGCCACCAAATAAGCTTTACATATAAATACGATACCTTATTGCCATTTTGCTGTTTGGGTTTGCAAAGGGGAACCACGACGCCACCAACTGGATCAAGTGCTGTTCCCTCGACACCCTTTGTGCTGGCGCCCAAAATCAATCAGAACCAAGTCCAAAAGTAAGTGCGCTTTTCTAAGACGTTTTCCTTGCAAGCATCTCATATAGTTCACAACTATTCAAAATTTTATTTGAAGGCAAGAACATGGATAAATAATAGGATATGGTATGCATAAAGCAAAGAGAAAATCAAGAGGTAATGAAGAACCTTAGCTTTCCCTATGGCAACTGATCCGCATTATAATTTGCAGTCAAAAGCTCATTCATTTCACCCAATGCAACCTGCAGACAAGTGGATCATGGTTTATCTGAAAGCTGGGACCTAACGACACATCCAAACTTTTCCTATCCTCAAGAAGGAACTGAACGAAACTACCTCACATGAAAGAAGTACGCCAGGTCTAGAGACACGGTTTGCATAGCAATAATTTGCACTTTTGGAGAACATGTCGGCAAAATAAACACCTTTTCCAAACATATAACCAGTAACGGGTGCCTCAGGAGGAGGGTTGCGTTAAAGGAACAAGATGAATGTGCAACTATATCAATATACAGCAAAAAAGTGATCGTACATCAAATTAACGCACCCAAGATTAATCAACAGAAAATTACCTTGCGGACTAGCAAAAAAATGACAGAAAAGTTTCAAAGAAAACACCAACCTTGACATAAAATGACTCCAATTTGCAAGTCGGGAACCACGCCACAAAAGCATCCTGTTTTTCGTGCTAGAAAACTGCCACAGAGATAAATCATAGGGGGCAAGTTAGAGGAGAAACAGTTCTTAAGCTAATTATACAGCAAACACAGGTTCATGAACACAGAATACTGAATGGTAGTTTACTCTAGCTAAAGCATTCATAAACAGAAGTACAGTTACCTTTTCGAATCGTTCATCTTCACCATCCCTATGAACTTTAAATATTTGCACGATATCAACTGTATAATTTGCATGGGTCTTGGCATGAGTGTTTTTCGTATAACCTTGTATCTGTCCACGCAGAAACAGCATTAGAGGAAACAGTATGGCAGGAAGCTGAACTTCTCATCAAAAGAGAAATTTGATTTGTAATGAACAATAACATGATCAGCACATCAAAGTTTTAACCATATACATCATACAACACAAGCAAAATACCATGGAATATTCCTCCGAATCAACTTCAAGTGGCTCTAAGTGGAAATGAAGACGTTTATAATGAGAATAAAGGGATCATCCTGCAAAGTGAAAATCGGAGAGATCAACTGCATGTGCAAAAGGCATACCAGTGGTAAACCAATGCCAAATGAGCAAAAATATGGCTTCCAAGAAAAGTAATCATTTGAACATAGACAAAGCCGCAGAAAACAACTGATATCCAATATGGCTATCTGAATCTTAGTTGGTTCTACTCAATTTTGCGTCCAGATAAATCATGCCAAAGTCACATAACCATGGCCCACTTAGAGGATCCACCACTTGCATCATGCTAAGTACCATTCAGAATTTCATTTCAATTACTAAGATTCACAAACCTTGTCCACAATTCTGCATGGGTTGTGCAAATGTAGCAAAAATCCCAAATTCCATGTCGTGCAAGATGGATATAATCATAATGGTTTTTGTAATGATATAATTAAGGAACAACAATGATCATTTTGACTGTTCAGTCATTGAAGGACACCTACATGGACCTCGGAAAGGTACAACCATAATAATAATAATAATAATAATAATAATAATAATAATAATAACAATATCGACAACAACATACTACTACTAGTAATAATACCGTTACTGCATATCCAATAGCAATCATTTTCAGTGATGATTACAATCACACTTCTTAGTCTTTTAACTGAGAAAGTAGTCGAGAACTAACCTGTGTTTCAACATCATCCTTCAGCAACCTTGTAGCAACTTCAATTTCTCCGAGAGCTTCAACCTGAAGACGAGCAAGATACATTTCCATGTTAAATGAATACACAGCCTGACTTTTATGAGTTTGAAAGTCGAAATTGCCAACTAAATCTTACAAAGCATTTAAAGTGTTTCATGAAAGACGAAATTCACAAATCTCACAATTTCTGTACCAGTTTCAAACAGATTCTTTTCACAAGAAAAAGAAGCAGAATTATCCACAACAATCAGCATTTTGAGTAAATATGTTTCAAAAGAAAACATGCTAGATATCCACTATTGAAAAAGAAACAGAAAGTGAAGATATAAGACAGGAGAATGAGATTCAAGGAACCCTGTACATCAGTTCCTTGTGATTTATTTTGCGACATACAGCAAATAGATTCACATATACATGCTACATGCACATGTGAATTGGAACTTGTTGCTATCATAAGTAGGTTGTTCATATGGTTCTTTACTCAAAATTTCACACTTGCACTCCGATATGGTTACACTGTTGATTCCAACAATATTAACCAAAAGCAATTTCCTTAGAGGTACAAGAATCCTGTCGCAAGGAGCTTTAGCTCTCCTGACCTGGGGTACAACTGAAAAAACATTTAAGATGAAGGTCCTGCCGGAGAACAAAGTCCTTCACAAACCAGATCCCAAGGGTTTGGACTCACCAATTTGTATAGCCGTAACAAGTCATAAAATCCAATTGTATTCCATGATTTGTGGCACTCAACTTCATAACTGGAATGGGATACTATCCAACAAAGACCTCCCTTCGACTTTGCATCTCAACAAAGTAGTATATACAAGTAGTGCATCAAATAACTAAGGACGGCTAAGTAATCAACTCAAAACAAATTCTGTGTCTCTAAGAATTAGTATTAAGAAAGCCTATTTAGTAGTTGTATACAAGACTCACATACAACATTGGTACATATATATACAAGCACATACATACCTACACATGTAAGTACCTATATACATACATACATACATACATACATATGTAAGTATACATTTAAAGGAATCAAAGAATCAATGCATCAGGCATTCCATTTCAAGCTTTTGCTTCAACTTCTGAGGGGTATCAATGACAAAATTATCTGGGCAATCAAATATACGATATATAATGCCCCATAAACAATTCACTGTACAATTGAGATCACAAATTTAACCATCAAAGGTTATAGAAAAGGAACTCTTGAAGAAAGCAGTGCTATGACATACGCATATTTTTGAAACCGAAATCATGGGGAATAACTGTGTAGAACTCCCTGCAACGTTTACAAAGTCGAGAATCAGATCAAAAAGGTAAATTCCTTTAATTGGGATCCATCTTATAAGTCAACAAAAAAAGGTAAATCCCTTTAACTGGGATCCATCTTATAAGTCAACAAATTTTATAGCTACATGTTACTGCATAAAATAAGAATACGAACAAACCAAGCATATTGAGATGGATTGCTACTATATTTAGGAGGAATGCTTGAAACTTATGTTATGTTCCTTAAGAACTATATGTAGACACGGAAAATCCTCACCTCTGGTTCTTAGGCCTGAAGCGAATATTTTCGTGTGTCTAAGTCATATTTTAGCAAAAGGCCGTGCCAGCTAGCTTGCTTAAGCTAGCGAAGAAAAGTTTTGAAATCTGACTTCTATCGGTGTGACTGTGAGCAAGTGAGCTCTTTTCGTCGCAGACCTTCTTGCACCGATGCAAAAGGGTCAGTCTGTACGCTTGGCAAAGTCTTTTAAAATATAAACCTCTTTGAAAAATAGCCTAAGTGTTTGGGGCTTTGTATGTATGATTTCAGATTTTATTACACGTGGGATTTGCACGTGCCTATGTCTTTCTTTTTATCTCTTTTCGGGCCAACTAGGTGTGTGCGCAAGTGACCTAAGTTGGGCGATTTTTGAGCGGGAGTGTGGGGTTCGCTTTGATGCAATATGCGTCCTAACTCGTGGTATGACGTATATGCAATGCAAACTCACGCAACTCCAAAGGGAAAACCCAAATGTGGAAGGGAAATGACTTAATGTAAATTGCAAAAGAGAAATTGCAAAAGGGAAATATGGCTATATCTTAAGAGAGGAAAGGCTCAATTGTGCAAGTGTGTGTCGTGTATATATGTAAAGACTATGCACATTGCTGAACCTTAAAACCCAAATGTTAAAGACATAGCCGAAGGGAAATACTTATAATATATATGGGCCTGAAGGTCGCCAACGTGTGCGTGGGTGTTGTGTGTATATTGAAAGACAACTCACACGACTTGTAATGAAACCCAAATATAATTGCAATAGGCCTTGACTAAGGTCTTGGGAGTAGAGCGAAAGCTCAATGTGTGTGAGTGTAGAATTGAAATACTACGCACACAACTTAAATGAAACCCAAATATAATTGCAATAGGCCTTGACTAAGGTCTTGGGAGTTAGAGCGAAAGCTCAATGTGTGTGAGTGTGGAAATTGAAAGACCACGCACACAACTTGGATTAAAATGCCCAAGGGAAATTGCAATACGGCCCTTACTAGGGTCTTGGGAATAAGAGCGAAAGCTCAATGTGTGTGAGTATGAAAATTGAAAGACAACACACACAACTTAGTGAAAACACACGCAACTTAAATCATATAAGTATAGCTATATCTTAAGGGCTGATTAGGCCCATGTGTGTGTCAAAATCGTGTGTAGCTAAGAGCGGAATAAGCTCAAGTGCACGTGTGTGTGGGTGTGCCAAACCACATTATTACAAGCGGGGGGAGACAACGCTCCATTATTACAACCCCGTATCAAATTTAATTAAGCATAAGCAAGTTCAACAAGGATCGAGTTAGGCACTTACGTATAGCTAGTCCAGGTGTGACTTGATTGCACTTGGGCCTAGTGAGTCGCCTTGGGCTACAAGAGAGAGCTCCTTGGATGGTTGCGGCAGGTGGGTGTGCTGGCCGAATGGGAGCTTGAGGATGGCAAGGTGTAAGGGTGCGGCAAGTGGATGTGTTGGCCGAATGGATGGTGTGTTGGTGTTGGCTGAGGTTGAAGGGTTTAGGGGAGGTAAGGGTGAGGTGTATAGGGAAGAAGGTGTTGAGCTAAGGGACGGCACTAAAGATTGGGATGGGCCTTAGGGAAAGGTGAGGCTGCTAGCTAAGGGAAGAGGGGCAGGTGGTGCAAGTGCTGGCCGGGTGTATGAGGTGTTAGCTAGGCTAAGGGAAAGTGGCGGGTGTATGTCTAGGAATAGAGGGGAGTGGAGAAGAGATGATGTTGAGATGGGGTACTAACCGGGAAGGAGGTGGTTGTGGTAGTGATCTGAGGTGGTGGAGGGAGGTGGCAACTGGAAGATGGTGGCAGCCGAGTGTGAAGTGCAGGTGGCAGCCGAGTGGAAGTGGAGCCGGGTGGGGACGACGGTGGACGGTGATGCTGCTGGGGGTTGATGGGAGTGAAGTGGGTGAGAGAGAGGGCATGTGAGAGAGGAGAGAGAGGGCTAAGAGCTGCCCCAAAATCCCATGCAAAACCCGCCCCAAAAGAGGGGTTTTTATAGGCATGGCATGGGTCGGTTGGGATGGTATTGGAGGGTCGGTTGGGTTGGTTTGGTGGTGGTGCTTTGGGGGTATGGTGTGCTAGATATTTAGGTGGACCAGATATTTGTTTTGGGTGGTTTGGGGATATGGTGTGCTAGGTATTTAGGTGGGCTGGTTTTGTGGTTTAGGGCTTAGTTAGGTGGGTTGGGCTTAGGGTGAGGTTTAGTAGAGTGGGTTAGGTGTGTAGGCTAGGATTAGGGTGAGGTTAGGGGGATTAGGCTAGGATTAAGGAAGGATTAAGGAAGTGGGTTAGGTGATTAGGCTAGGATTAGGGAAGGATTAAGGAAGTGGGTTAGGTGATTAGGCTAGGATTAGGGAAGGATTAAGGAAGTGGGTTAGGTGATTAGGCTAGGATTAGGGAAGGATTAAGGAAGTGGGTTAGGTGATTAGGCTAGGATTAGGGAAGGATTAAGGAAGTGGGTTAGGTGATTAGGCTAGGATTAGATCGGGTTTAGGGAGAAATGGCTAGGTAAGGTGGGTTAGCTTAGGGTTAGGTTTAGAAGCATCCCTTTGCCTTCGACCCATGGACCTAGTTGCAACATGTTGGTGCAGCCCTAGGTTAGGTGTAGGTGCATACAAGCTTAATCCCACACTCATTAGGCTAAGCCCCACATGATTAACCCAAAACTTGACACAAAAGTCAAGCCCACCAAAATTCTCACTCATATTTCATCCCATTCTCTCTTATACCCAAGCTTTTCACGTGAATTTCTTGTGAGCCCCACCTCCATTTATGAGAAGGTGATGTGGGCCATGGATGTGGATATTGGATTGGATCTTCGGATCCAAATCCAAATCCAAATCCATATACATGTTTGGATTTAGATCTGGATATATATGGTCCAGATCCGATCCAAATCTGATTTTCTGACTCCTTCATGGTATTTTCGAAACAAACGGTTTGTGCGGGGCCTGACAGCATCAGTACTCCGTCTTGCGTTGGGTCTTCGCCAACATTGTCATCCGCTCCTCTTTTCACCTTCCGGAGATCATTTCAAACAGTTTGTTGATAACAGGGGCTTGGAAGTCTGAGATTTTGGGGATGAATCTGATATGAGAGTTGATGTGTCGGGCTTGACATATGCTCCGGTTTCGGGCTCTCTTTCGCTTCTCTGGTCCTGCTTTCATCAGGCCAAGTTGCTTTTCGAGGTTTCAAAATGCCTTTTTAAAGGTTTTAAAACTATATAATACATATTTTAAAACACGTATAGTTTAAACATATGTACAGGGTTACCTGGAAGGCTCCTGGGTTTCCAGACTCAAAATAACCCTTTGGGGCTGCTTTTGTAAAACCAGGTGTTTTGGGAAAATCATGGGATTTTGAGGTGTTTACAGATGCCCCTCTTTGGCATTATCCAAATTGATTTGGATAATGGTAAAGACGACAACACCCCTTTCGATGTCTCCCTAGGTCTATCCACGAAAATATGGGATCGTCCCAAATTTTAGCAAAATCTCACTTTTAAAACCCTGGTAGGAGGAGATATCACGCCAAAGGGATATTATATGGAACCTGGTCCTAAGCGGGATCATGTTTATGCAAGTGTCCATGCGTGGATATGCATATGCATGACATGAATGGGACGCCAAGAATGGCGACCTCTCAGAGACCAGATGCCATGGTCGAACTCTTGAGACTTACGAAGGCCTGCTGCTCCAAGGGAGCAGACCCTATGCTGTTTGATGTTCGATTTTACAAAAGGGAAAACTGCTTTGAGCCTTAATCCTAGGGATCTCGAGCTCTTCGTGTTTGCCTTTGCTTGAGTCTTGACACTCGCTAATCTAGCGAAGGTTTTATAAGAAAACAAGCTACATTTCAAGATTCCTACGTCTTACTCGAAATGTCAAATTCTCAAACAAAATGAAATTCAAGTAAGTAAATCCTATTTTTACTTTAGGTTTCCTCGAAATGAACCATGTTTATACTTGGGATAAGCCAGGGATGGGAAAGAGATACCACGGTCCCTTTTGAAACGTCCAGTGGTTTAAGGCATAGAAGGCGGAAAACTACTCTTTTTGAGCTTTTTGGCCTCTTTTTTCTTTTTTTCATAGAGGGTCTCCCTTTGAGAGTATTTTTTCTTTAATCCCTCTTTTTCACAAGAGAATCGAATTTTTCTTTTTGATTCTGGTTTCTTTCTTTTGGAAAGAGACTTTTGATGGGGAATTCCCTTTATTTTGGCCACGTTTTCCTTTTGGAAGGAGAAGAGAAGAGGGGAGGACTTATCCCAAGGTCACACTTGATACATTCCAGGTGAGCCTATTTAGAAATAGCACGTACTACTTGCAAGTATCTTGCTATATTGAACTAAGCCTTTCTTTGTAAGAAGAAGGATTTTGAAATGTAACCATGTATTTGAAAAACTCCACTTTTTCACAAGTGCGAATTCTCTCACTCCGGGTCACACAATTCGCCTTTGAACCTCACTTTCGAAGTTTCAAAGCAGCTATCCCTAAGGGTTTTCAAAATGAGAAATTTAACCCAAATCCTACACATAATACTTCTTTAAGTATTGAATATTGATAGGATCTGCTAAATTCCTACCTTCTACATCGATCAACCAATACGAGTTATTCGTGGTGGTTGCACGTACAACATAGGGTCCATCCTAAAAGGCCAACAACATGAAGCATCTTAATTACAAAGATCACCAACAAAAGGCTAACAAACGGAGATCATAATCTCATGAAAGAACAACCTTAAAATTATAAAGATCACAAATCCTCAAATAATAATAAGTGAATCTTCAAGTATCAATTAATTTCCAACAAAAGATTACGAATATGAAGCACCTTAATAAAAAAGGTCTTCAACAAAAGGCCAACAACATGGATCTTAGTCATATAAGCAGATGTAATTTATTGTCAACAAACATTTTTCAAATTCATTTAATAGCCAAATTTTAATTCTCAAATAACAATAAGTACATCTTCAAACATTAATTGATTTCCAACAAAAGGCCAACAACATGAAACACCTTAATCACAAAGGTTTTCAACAAAAGGCCAACAACATGTATCTCAATTATACAGGAAGATGCAACTTATTGTTTTCCAGCAAATACATTGTTAAAGGAATGTTAAACGTGCAGTCTCTCAATGAATTTCATATGTATTTCACGTTATGTAAGGTTTATGTCTCTTTAGTAGTAATTAGTACTAATTAGGGATAGTTTAAGAATTCAAGTTAGATAGTGTATAAGTAGTAGTGATTAGGGTTTAGTTGTATTATTAAGAAGAGTCTGGACGACAGCAATAAGAGACAGACTTCTGCACTTTTGGGGCAGATTGGAGGCAATCTGTCATATTTTATAAGTTTGCTTATCTTAATGAATGTGATTATTATTTTTATTATGGTATCAGAGCCTATTAGGTGAGAAATTCCATATTTTTATGATTGAAAGTACGAAAACTACGTTGGATCATTAAGGCAAAATCAGTTGGAAGAAAATTTTCAGGTATCGGCTTCCGGTTTATAATTATATTAGTTTGTGTTGGACGTGAATATCAGCATCAAAATTATTCATCAATATCAATTTGGTTGTTTGTTATATTTTCCTCATCATATTGCCGATTTGGGGTTAATATTGGGAACGTGAACAAAATTTCGTTACATCTTCATCTTGTTTGTGCAGAGTAACATTGTGATGGTATTCAAGACTTTCAGACTCCATATTCGGTACATACTGTCCATTATTATCATTACCGTGGACTTCATTATTTATTAGTACCAAATACTATTTTTTGAAGAATTCTCATCGTGGACATATTCTTGGAGGCAGTTGTCTCATACCTGATCACTTTTAATCTTGATACTTTTTGGTAGTTCAAATCCATTAAAGTGGTGCAGAAGACAGAAGTTAGTTTCATTATTGCTTAAATATCTATGGCAAGTAAAGGCAAGACAATTGAAACTTCAGTCACGATGAATAAAAAGGTGAAAGTTTTCAGATTACAATAACAAAATTAGATGGAAGAAATTATCTGGAATGGTCTACATCTATGGAACCGGCTATCATAGCTTGGGGGAGATGGGGTCATCTTATCGGTCAGACACCTATTCCAGACATAAATGATCCTCTTTGCCCTGTTTGGCAACGAGAAGATGCACTGATTTCGTCTTGGTTACTTAAGTCCATGATTCCATCAATAGCGAAGACATTCATGTTTCTTGAATCAGCCTATGAAATTTGGTGTGCAGTGTCAGAAGCTTATTCTAAGAAGAAGAATGTGGTAAAAGAATATGAAATCTTGAAAAAGATCAGAAATTGTAAACAGTGCTCACGTTCTATCAGTGACTACTATACAGATCTTTGAGGACTTTGGGATGAACTTCAATACTATACTAATATCAAGTGCCTCTCATGTCAAACTGAGAGAAATGCAGAGACAGAAAAGAAAAAGATATTCGACTTACTGTGAGATGTAAATTCAGAATATGAATCAATAAAGCTCAATGCCTTGGGAAGAGATGAATTACCTCCATTGGGAACAATATACTCATTATTAATCAGAAAAGAGGATCGAAGAAACCTTGAGAAGAATAATACTCCTATTACTGATCAACATGCACTCCAAACCAGAGGAGAAAGTTCACATTACCATGGAAGAGGAGGATATCAAGGTCGTGGACGAGGACGTGGAAGATTTCAGCCTGATGAAAAGGAAAAACTCATCTGTTCCTATTGTGGAAAATCAAGACACACCAAAGAATACTGTTAGAAATTACATGGCAAACCAGAATATTATAAAAATAGAAATCACTCTGCTTATTCAGTTGAGAATACTACTACGTCTAATGTAGATGGAATGCTAGACCTTATTAAAAGAATAGATGGACTAGAGACAAGATTATCTGGACAGTCTCAACCATCTACCTCTAAAGCTTTAGTAGTCCAAGCCACTCACATTGTGAAGGGTAACACCTCTTATTCTAATTCAAAGATTTGGATTATTGATTCAGGTACCACAGATCATATGGTAAGAGAATCATCTTATTTTTCAGAGTACAGACCTCTCCCAAAAAAAGAATCTATTAAGTTAGCAGATGACTCTTACTCATATATGGTTGGATAGGAAAGTGTGCCTACTTGTTTTGCTAATTTAACATCAGTCTATCATGTTTCCAACTTTCTAATAAATCTACTTTCTGTCAGCTCATTCACACGTACCATGAAATGTAGTATAACTTTTACTCCTACTGATTGTGTATTTCAGGATCTGAAATGGAGAAAGTCTTTGGTCATGGTAGACTATAGAGGGGCTTATACATTTTGAAAGATCATCCTCAGCATGAAACTTCTTATAAAGTCATAGCCTGCATTTCGTCAATCTTCCTCATGAACGTCTAGGTCATTCAAGTTTGTCAAAAATGCAAAAACGGTTCCAAGTCTCGAGAAAATAAAAACTCTTAGTCATGGAGTGACGTCAACTCGAAACACGTTAGCTCTTCTTTCCAAGTCGTCGCCGAAAGCCTAATAACTTCTCCTTTTTCCGTTATTCATTTGCATATACGGGCTCCAAGTCGTGTGTAACCACATCTCTACTCTTTAAGATACATGTATGTTGTCACTTTCATTAACGTAGTTACTCTCAAGATGTACTCTGGTATATCTTTTATGCGAAATGGAACGTTTCCGAAGGTTGTTTTCAATATTTCAAGAATCCTTATCATGCAGGCCAAACTCAATTTGCAGTTAAAATTAAAGCTCTATACGTGGTTGCGACAGTGCAAGAGAATGCAGTCCTCGATGTTTCTCTCTCTCAATTCTCTTACAAATCAAAAGTAACCCAAACGCGTGCTTACGTCAAATCAACTTGTGCCTAATACTCCCCAACAAAATGGGGTAGTGGAGAGGAAGCATCAACACATTTACGTGAATATTGCTAGAACTCTCTCTTTTCATTCTCATATTCCTCTTGAAATGGGGGTGATTTTTAGAATTTAGCATGCAGTTCACATAATAAATAGAATTCCTACACCTATTTTTGAAATCTTGAAGTCTCCTTTACTCTATTGTTATTTCTGTCAACCTCCTTCCGTGATTCATCTAAAAAGTTTTTTGGTTGTACTTAAGTTATGTTCCATGATCTTTCCTGGTAGATAAAGTTTAATCCAAGAGCAAAGATTAAATGCTATGTTTTCTTGGATATAAAGACGATCCAAAAGGCTATATTTTGTATTCTTGATCTTCCAATGAACTCATTGTTTCGTGCAAAATGTTACCTTCTTTGAAACCCTTTTTTTTTCTCAGCATCAGGTACTCTCGAAACCAACATCCTAGTCCTCACACATTCCTTACTTAGGCAGCTTCTCCTTTGTTGACTCACAACGTACTTTCTACCTCATACTCTCAATGATGATCCACCTTCTTCGGAACATAATTTGTCCAACCTTATCACTTCGACTACTCTTACTCCACCACACGTCGTCCACGTGCTTCCTGACCAATGTTAGATACACACCTCTTCCTTACGCAATCCACCGGATAATATACTCCTAGGCCTGGTGCCTCTTACAAGCACTATCAGATACCTTGCATCGGCTCTGCGAATCAAGCGTATATCTCGTCTCTATAATTACTTTCAACATTTATATCCTCTTTCTTCTTCATCTGTCATATGGATAAATATCGCACTAGTTTGTCTTTCTATCATTACTATCCTCGTTTCAATGCCTTACTCAACCTAAAACCTTTGCCCAAGTCTCCAAATTTGATTGTTAAAAAAGGCAATGGATGCACGATTACAAGCTCTTGATTAAAACTAAACTTGGCAACGGGAGTTGTTCCATCTTCCTCCGGCAAAATCCCACTATTGGTTGTAAATGGGTGGTTACAAGATCAAAGTATCATGTCCAGGATGGCTCTATTGATCAGATTAAAGCTTGTTTGGTAGCCAAAGGTTATACTCAAATTTATGAATTAATTATGGTGACACTTTTTCTCCTAGATTGCAAAAAATACCACTTCAGCTTCGTCTTTTGTTGTCATTTAGCAATGACAAAAGGTTGGCCATCTATCGAACAACTTGGATGTCAACAATGCTTTCTCTTACATGGGGATCTTACAAGAAGAAGTTTAAATGGAGCAACCACGGGCTTTGTTGCTTCGGGCGGGAGTACGGCAGTTACACAAGTCACAAATCTATGGCCCTTGAAATGGCAATGCCTCGAAAGTTGGTATTGGTAAAGCTTTATGCTCTCATTTCATTCAGCTATTTTGGTATTTAGTCTCAGTTGATCATTCCTTATTTTATCGCCATGGTCGGTTCCAGAATTTTTCTCATACATATTGACTTGTTTATGTTGATGACATATTGCTATCACTGGAAATGATCACTTCGAAAGCCATTAGTCGAAGTAAAACAACATTCTTAGTCATCACTTTCGGAGCAAACTAAGGATCTTAGGAAAATTTGAAATATTTTCTCGGGAATAGAAGTTGCCCTGATCAATGAATGGTATAGTATCTCACGAAGGAAGTACCATTCATGACATTTTCAAAAGGAAACGAGGTGTTGGATTGTGAACCACATGTCAGATTTGACCTCTCCTTATGATCGTCAAATGCTAAATTGTCTACCAAATCAAGGGAGTGTCTATCTCGGATCCGGGAAATATCGCGGAGATTGGTTGGAAAGCTTAACTACCTCATTATTACCCGACCAAATGACATCTCTTTATTAGTAGTAGTCAGCAGTCGGTTCATTTAGCTTCACCCACACGAAATGCATTGGGATGCAATGATACCATTGCATCCCAAGATACATCAAGAAGGCTCCTCGAAAAGGCCTTACTCTGTATGAATATAAAGGTCACATACTTAGATTGTTGGATACTCGGATATGCCGATTGGGCGGTTCTCCTATTGATAGACGATCCACCATACGGGTATCATGTTCTATTGTTGGTGGAAATATGATATCTTGGAAAAGTAAGAAGCAAAATGTTGCTGTACCCGACTAAGATGTAGAAGCTTGATATACCCAGCTATGGCACTTACGCCACTTGTGGGTTTATTTGGATTAAACAACTAGAAGCAAATTAAATAATGAAGTTTGGATTGTGAACCAGGCAAGATGAAGCTATACTATGATAATCAGGGGCAGCTCTTCACATCGGCCTCTAATCCCAGTGTATCATGAGAAGAATTAAACACATTGAAATTGATTGTCACTTTATCAGAGAGAAGATAGCTAATTAAGAATTCAAGTTGGAGTATGTTCAATCCATTAAACAGAGGGCTGATTTCTTAACAAAGGCAACTACAAGCTGGCAATTAAAGGAGACATTAAGTTGGGTGTTATCAACATCCTTCACCCAACTTGAGGGGGAGTGTTAAAGGAATGTTAAATGTGTAGTCTCTCAATGAATTTCATGTGTATTTCACGTTATGTAAGGTTTATGTCTCTTTAGTAGTAATTAGTACTAATTAGGGGTAGTTTAGGAATTCAAGTTAGATAGGGTCTAAGTAGTAGTGATTAGAGTTCAGTTGTATTATTAAGAAGAGGCTCGACGGCAACAGTAAGAGGCCGACTTCTGCAATTTTGGGGTAGATTGGAGGAATTCCTCCAATCTGCTATATTTTGTAAGTTTGCTTATCTTAGTGAATGTGATTATTTTTCTATTATATATTTTTTTTATCTAATCAATAATCAAGTTTGAAATCATTCAAATGTTGTAACACATTTTTCCTCTAAACATACCAATAAAAAAATTGATACAATAAATATTACATATAACCAAGTTGGAAGGAATACACCTAGATGACTTGAACCTAAATACTAAGCAAGATCAAATCGGCCCCAATACTAACGTCAACCATGAAATGTGAGAAAAGGGTCCTCTTCTCGGATTTCATGAGTTACTTTTACAAAAGATAAACTTTATTCGAAAACTGTTTTTGCTTTTTGAAAGTCTTAGGCATCTCCCAGATGAACTTTAAATGATTTTTAACAGTAAGTCTAGAGAGAAAAACTAAACACATCGCCTTCTTCATGAGAAAACCCTTAGTGGGTAACCTTATCTCTCTCCTCTCTCTTTCCTTCCTTCCCTATCTTCTTCCTTCTCGTTTATAGGCATACAACTTCCGCTGTGAACTAAGATCTCTAAAGCTAACGTGTTCCTTCATCTCCATCACTGGTATCAAATCCTGTTGTAGGCATTTGTGACTCCATAGAGATATGCCGACCCTTTAGAAAAAGAAGTATTAAAAATGGTGCCAAAAACAAAAGGTTTTTGTTTGTGTGGTCTGAGGTAGACGATTGTCGAAAGCCGCTCATCATAGGTGGCCTTAAGCAGGTCACAGGCCTAAAACATTATAAATGATATTAATGCTATTGAGGAAAGGAAAGATTGTGATGAGAGAGGTAATAACTGAAAAGGAAGAATAAGAGGAGTAGAGGCTAGGCCGACGGCAAAAGAACCGCCCTCGCGGTCTCCCACCCTTTGTTTCTCTCCCTCTTTATAACAATCAAAGAGGAAGAAGATGAGGAGCAAAGGCCAGGCCAACAACGACAAAACCGCTTTGGCGGTCTCTCTAAGTTTTTCTCTCTCTCTACAAGCCTCTCTTTCTCTCCCTCTCTCTCCTCTAGTTTAAATACCCCGTGGTTTTCGCAAAATTGCTCGTTTTACGAAACCACAACAGTAAAACCATCAGTTTGCGAAACTTGGGGGTAAACCGCCCTGTGCAACAATTTATCAGTTATTGTTGATATATGAGTAAAATGACCATTTTGCCCATATACAAAAATCAAAATTATGATAATCCTCAAATATTTTAACATGAAAAGACTCATGTACCCTTCTAGAAGGAGAAGGTCTTTTCTGCCCTATGACGGTCTATAAAATCACAAAATATAGGTTGTAGTTTTATAGTTTTGTTAGAACCCCATATTTAGGTGATTTTACAGAAAATGACCCTCATTGTTTGACATATTATCAGTTATGCCACCTAAGAAAAGTACATGTTTGCCCTTGTACTTTTTAAAAAATATCGTGAGCAACATTTTTTGACTGTTTTATCCTTAGTTTTTTTTATATTTTCAGAAAGGTACCTGTATGTTAAATAAATTACTTAGAAATATTTATAGTTCAGTACTTAAACTTTGTGGATATTGCATTTAGGTGCCTGACTATTTTTTGTTGTTGATTCTTTAAGAAATGTCTTATATATATTCATCGCATGTTTTAAGTTTTTATCTAAAAATGTATAAACCCTCTACTTGTTGTCTTTGCTAAATCATTAAAAAATGATTTACAGAAATTGTGTTTCTGAATTGGCAAAGAGAAAAAAAAGTAAATATTATAAATTTTCAAACATGGAAGAGAAAAATATCATTGGCCTTAACTTTAGGAGTTGATTATGTACTTAAGAAAATAATTTTACCCCCTACAGCAGTTACAACAGATAAAGAAAAAACAAGTATAAGGCATTTCTAAGGGATGATACTATAGTCAGGATCATAATATTAACCTATATGGAAGATGAATTGATTAGGGTTTTTAAAGAGTTTGAGACTGCTAAAAAATTATTTGATTCTTTTATTGCAAAATACGATACTATAACTAAATTACATGTTCAACTACTCTTTCAAAAATATCACTCTTATAAAATGAAAGAAGGTAATAATGTTATTGAACATGTTAACCAAATAATGGAAAATGTTAGGGATCTAGTTGTAACAAAGTAAGTCATCCACGAGCCAATGCAAATATCCACGATTCTAAATAGTTTACCCCTTCCTAGAACATGGTAACTACAACACTTAGACTTGGACCAGATTTTATCCTTTTCCAACTTTAATTAAAACTAGCAATTTAATAAGAACATATGAAAAAAAACAAAAAAGAAATATTGCTAATTGCTAAAGATGATTTAGGGTCTATCTCCAAAAACAACCAGAATAGGAAAAAACCAAATAAAAAATTTGGTAAGAATAACAAGCAAGATGGTCAAAACTTCAATAAATTATAGAAATCTGCTTCTCGAGTAAAATGCTTTAATTGTGGCAAGATGGGACAGTACAAAAGGGATTGCCATAAAAAGAAAAACAATGCTGAAAACAACCAATGATGCGACCCAACAAAGAAGAAGGACATAATCTGTGTCATTTCTAAGTGCCTCTACATGGATCGCCCATTGACTGGTTGGTGGATTGGTTCAGGAGCAACCCTGCATATCTCAAAGAGCAAAGAGTGAGCAATGAATATAAAGAAATACAAACCTTGCGAGTATCGAGTTTATATGGGGAATAATACTTTTTCTGATGTTCTTAGGGTTAGTTCATTCAGAATTTTTATACAAGACACACTGGTTGTACTTAATGTATTAATTATGCCCACTATTAAGCGCTACCTTGTATTGGTCATTGTCTTGGTAAAGAAAGGGTTCGAGGTCAGGTTTATCCCTTATAAAATTATTGTGGGAAAGCATGGAGGGATAGTTTTTTTAGTTTATTTAATGTTGAGCATGGATTGTTCAAACTCAATGTAAATGAAAATGAAAGTTCTTGTGCTTATATTGATAGTTTGTATATGATTGATGTGAATGCATAACATAAACGCTTGAGACATATAAGTTTAAAGAATTTTAAAAAATTAACCAACTTTAACTTATTATTGCCTAACATTCATGAAAATACTTTTAATAAGTGTGAAGCCTCTATAAAAAGGAAATACTAGAGATTATTCACACAGATTTATCTAGACCTTTTAGAGTACGACTACATCGAGGAATGGTTTTTTTATAACCTTTTTCAATGATTACTCAAGATATACATACATATATCTCTTAGCACATAAATCTGAGGCACTTGTAGCGTTCACAGAATATAAACATGAAGTTAAGAACCAACTAGTGCGTACAATTAAAGTCTTGAGATCAGATGGAGGTGGAGAGTGTACCTATGCAAAAAATTTAGAATTTTGTAAAACTTTGGTATTACAAAGCAAAATACAATGCCGAATACACCTTAACATAATGGTACAACAAATAGATATAACAAGACCTTATTATTGAATATGAAAAGGTCAATGTTAATAAATACTTTTCTACTAAGGGTATTTTAGAGAGAAGTGGTAAGTACAATTGTGTATATACTTAATAGAGTATCATATAAAGTTGTATTATCTACATCATATGAGATGTGATTTGAAAGAAAACCAAACCTAGGTCATCTTAAGAGGCGGGGATCTATCGCTCATGTAAAGATCCTTGATCAATCTAGAGACAAGCTAAATAATAGGTCTTTAAAATATTATTGGATATCCTAAAGTATCTAAAGGATATCGATTTTATTATAAAGACCATTGTATGATAAAAAATAGGGATGTTGAATTCTTAGAGGATACTAAGAATAACATCCTTGAAAATAATGATGAGTTTGTGGACGATCTAGTGGATCTAGATCCATCATCATTTGAACCCATAGATGATCTTTCTCATCAAATTGAAACTTTAAGTTGACACAAAAGACTTAGTATCATACCATCCTACTTAGAAGATTATTATACTTACCTTGTAGAGGAAGCATGTAATTCAGTGGATTTAGATAACCTGACTAACAACTTGATATATCAACAGACTATTAACTCATCTGAATCTACAAACTAAGAAAAAGTCATGGATGAAGAAATTGAATCTATTGAGAGAAACTAGGCTTGGGAATTAGCATATTTAGCAAAAGAAATAAAAGTCATAGGGTGTAAATAAGTTTTGAAAAGAAATATAAAGTTGATGGGACAATCAACAAATCTAAGGCGAGGTTGGTTGAAAAGTGATTTTCACAAAAGGAGGAAATAGATTATGTTGAGACATATTCTCCTGTTGCAAAATTTACATCCATAAGAATAATACTTGCAATATAACATATTATGATCTTGATTTATATTAGTTAGATGTAAAAACAACTTTTCTAAATAGAGATTTAGAGGAAATCTTATATATGCAACAACCAAAAGAGTATGTTGTTAAAGGCCAAGAAAATAAAGTATATAGGTTAAAGAGATCCCTATATGGCCTTAAACAATTACCTCGTTAATGGTATTTAACTTTTCAAAATGCTATTATTGAAATTGGGTTTATAGCTAATGAACTTGACCAATGTGTATATGTCTAGAACAGTGGGAGACACTTTGTCATCTTATTGTTATATATAGATGACATATTGTTAACTGGGAATGATAATGAGATGATTATCAAAACCAAGTCATGGTTAAACTCAAGGTTTGAAATGAAAGATATGGAGAAGTATCGTGTATCCTGAGTATAAAGATTTCTCTAGATAGAGAATCTAAACTCTTATGCCTAAGTCAGGAGAGATATATCGACCATATCTTCAAGAAGTTTAAAATGGGTAAATACAAGTCTGCATCTACGAAAGAGGTCAAATTGAGTAAGGTTGATTGTCCCGGTGAAGGAGATGATAAGCCTAATGTTGCTTATACAAAAGATGCAAGTAGCTTGATGTATGATATGTTGTGTACAAGACTTGATATTAGTTTTGCTATTTGTCTTGTGAGTAGATATCAAAGTAATCTTGTATGGAAACATTGGATAGTTTTGAAAAAGATTCTAAGATATCTTAAAGGAACAAAAGACTTAAAACTTTGCTTTCAAGCAGATGAACTAAAAGTGGTAGGATACTCGGATGCTAACTTTGTTGGGAGCAAAGATGAGAGCAAATTAACCTTTGGTCAAATATTTGTATTTAGAGATGGTAATGTTTCTTGGGCTTGCAAGAAACAAGGTTGTATAGTGTTGCATAAACAAGAAGCTTAGCATGACTACTACGAGTGTCGTTTAGAAAAGCCGTTTTATACATGATTTGAAGCTAGACATAACCAACGAGCCACTTGTCATTTATTGTAACAACAATGTATCAATTACTCTTATTAAGAGTGGAGATGATAGCTCAAGAAACAAACATATAATGGTTAAATATCACTATGTTCATGATATGCTAAAAAAATAAAATAACTATATGCTATATATGCCAACTGGTAATATGTTGGCTGACCCCTTAACAAAAGGCATCTCAGAATAACTTTTTACTAAACATATAATCCAAATGAGTTTGAGATATGCCTAGAGCATAAGTGTAGAAAATATATTTTGTTGAGTGTTATGTAGGAAAACACAATGATTGTGGAAAACAACATAACAGATAAAAGTTGTAATTTACTTACAACTAGATAAATGATACAACTTGGTAAACCCCAAATTAGTGGTAGGCAAAACCAGTATATCATATATTGACTCAAGTGGCCAAGTGTGAGATATAAATAGTTAGTGGCCACTATCGGTCATAATACTAACGTCAACCATGAAATACGGAAAAAGGGCCCTCTTCTCGGATTTCATGAGTTGCTTTTATAAAAAGATAAACTTTATTCAAAAACTATTTTGCTTTTTGAAAAAGTCATAGGCATCTCTTGGATGAACATGAAATGGATTTTAACGAAAAATCCAAAGAGAAAAACTCAGAAGAAGAAAAAGCCATATATATATATATATGAGAAAATACAAAAAATAAAATATATACATATCACCTTCTTCCTGAGAAAACCCTATGTGTATAACCTTATCTCTCCCCTCTCTCTTTCCTATTTTCTTCCTTCTCGCGTGAACTAGGATCTTTGAAGCAGACGTGAAGACTTCCATCGACTTCATCATAATGGTGTTGCTGGACAGCCAGGGGAGCTGTCTAGATGATTATCGTGGCTATATTGTTGTTGATTGCTGCAAAAGATAACATGTGAGTGTTGTCTTTCCTTTCTTGATCCAATTGTCATAGAGTGCAATAATTGAGTGTTGCCTTGTTGTTGATTGCAAAAGAGGAAAATGTGTTGTTGTGGTCGGTTGATTGTTGTCCATTGAGATGGCTAAGGGACGAGCATCATCAATGGATGATGACACTTCCGACATTGCCTTAACGGAGAGTCTAGACACCATTGAGACCATGCTTGTGGGGGGGGGGTGTGCACCTTGGCTATCTTTACTGTAGACCAAGAGCGGTTGATGTGGATTGAGATGGAGCAATGAGAGCTTTGTGATGAAACCATCAGTAGTACCAACCAACCCATAGTGGACTAGTCGGCACACATTGATTCATGTGAGAGCACTACGTGAGTTCAAAGGGTTAGAGTGCCCGAGCCAAAGCACTAGGTGGAGAGCACAACAAGAAGCTCCTTGAGTGTTGGGACTAGTATTTCCAAGCAGTGAAGGTTCCTAAGGGAGAGAGTGGATCTCTTCTTGGCTACAACTTAGGAAGGAGTTGCGCTGATAGCTCCAAGCTATGAATAGTAGCTGGAGGGCCCGAGAGTTGCTTTGAAGGTTGAAGCATATAGGCTCCATATGAGACTACATGCAAACATTTTTTAGGTTGTTGCTCAACATCTAGGACATAACAAACTTGGATCAAAGGTTTCAGTTCTTTAGTGATCGGGTGGGCCCAAGCAGGAGGAGAGAGCTTGCTATTGTCTCTGAGATGAAGGCTTTTGTCGAGTCCTTTGTGGATTTTCGGCATGGTTCCACTAGTTCGAGTGCACAAGGGATTGGTATAGCTTGTGATGAGAGTTCGAATAGTGGACAAAAGAAGAGCGTCGATCATAGGACTAGCTCAGGCACGCTGCGAGGTGCAGACCAGGGAGCTTCTTCAAAGGGGGATTAATAAATGCTAGTGAAGGGCTTACAGGGAACCAATCCATTCTTTATTTGTACTGGACCATATTTAGCTAGAGATTACTTGAAGAGGGCAAAATTGCTACTGCAATAGTGTTCAATGAGGGTCCATAGGCCGACGATGCGATTTATGATGGTTACAATGCCCACATCGTGACATTGTAGCTCCTTAACGCGATCCATGTTATGGAGGATCTGGATCGTGGCAAGCGTATCCCAAGAGAGAGGAGTAGCTTTGGAGTCGAATGGGCTCCAGGAGGGATCACATGCCAAAGGGATAGTGACCGAGGCAACGATACCATTATATGGATGCCACGTAGCTGTTGCGAGCATGTAATGAGGATGTGCAATGATACATGATGCACCTGATGAGGATTGCAATACATGTGGGTGCAGGTAGTGATGCTAGCTTGATAGAGTCTAGTGACAACCAAATTGCAAGGGTTGTGGCATATGGGCATCCAAGAGTTGACGTCGCATTAGCGAGGAGTGCAGGCGCCTAACATTTGGTGCATGGCTGGATAGAGGTTTTGGATGCACTCGTGTTCAACACAGAGGTCATAGATGGTCGATATCAACATGTCGTCAAGTCTGCGTGTAGAGGCACGTGAGTAGCGCATGGGTGCAACTTGTAAATGGTTACCACAGAAGTGTATTGTCTAGTTGAGGGCTACAACTATAGAGCACGCTCGAGACCTAAGGGCAAAGTCTGACTTAGTCAGGGGAAAATTGTCACCGGATTGCTTTCGGGTGTTCACATGCACCAGAGAGCTCGCATGCCTTAGGATGAGGATGAGCTACCGTGTCATCATCTTACATGGAGGAGTTTGGTGCACACGGAGGAGCGCGTGCACTACGCACATGAGTACACACATTGTGGTGTGCGTCCTATGCAATAAGGGTTGTTTGATAATGCCTTTATTTTCGTGATTTTGAGTCTACCAGCACTTGCTTTTCTTCTGCTCCACCAAACGGACGGCGTTTATTTGATAATGCCTTTATTTTCGTGATTTTGAGTATCATCTGAGCTGCGCCCCATGATCAACCAGTGGGTATCACCAAACTATTCTTGGCCGTCCATCTGACGGGGTGGAAGATTATTGTCACGGACCGTTCCTCTTCGCTCAGATGTGTGGTTACCGTGCCTCGTTCATCTTCCACCTTCGTAATCTCAACGAGAAACCCCCCAGATCGACGGTGGTTCGCCGAAGATCCACCGTGCATTACTAGAAAGATCAACTCGTTCGTTTCTCTCAACTTTCTCTCTTTTTCTCTGCCGTTTTCCGGTTTCTACGATCGTCAAGATTGTTGGTTTGGGGAGTTGAGAAATTGGGTTTTGGGGAGAAGTGAAAATGCGTTTTTGGTTTCGAAGAGAAATCTCACTGATTAGCAAATGAGTAGAGGGAGGCAGGTAGAAGGTTAACAAAGGTACTCTGTGTGTGTGTGCGTGTTGGTTTCAATAAACGAGTTGATGCTTTGTTGCATGGTGGTCGCATATTCAAGTGTTCTTACAATTTCCCTTTTTGCTTTAGTAAGCTGCTATTCTCATCCTTTTCGGGCATTGCTGTATCTGAACTGCCATTTAGTTTATAAACCATAGACTTGCGTTTTAGCTTCCACATTTGTTCTTAGCCTAGGTTATGAGATGATCCTCAATTATCATGAAGCTAGAATTCAGTACCATGGCATGACGTTGTTGTATTGGTAATCTTTTCTTAACGAGACTAAAAAAGGAAAATAAGACGATTTCTGTACTGAAGTGCAGTGCTTATAAAAATGCACACCGTAGAGTGACTTTTTGGTGCCAGAACTTTACGGATGTGATCTCCATGTCCAAAAACCCCTGATGACTCTATTATATGTTTTCTTTAGCTTAAGGGTTGTATAAAGTTTTGAGAATTAATGGCCTTAAGCGTTTTCATCTTAAAAAATATGGACTGTACATCGAAACATGTGTCAGGATTCCGTGGTTTTTCAGCGATTGAAAAGTCTGTAGTTTTTCTCGAAAGAGCGTGTAGCTAGAATTACTGAGCTAGAGTGCATTACACTCAAGTACACAAGGTACTTTTCAAAGAAACAGTTCTTCAGTATCCATTTTCTATGCACCGGTTGGGACTTGGGACACAGCTGCAGTTGGGGACAGGACAACTTCAAAAATCATGGGTTTAAGGATACAGGACAATATGCATGTGCTATATATCATTTTATATGCTTGATAATATCTCATGAAACAAGAAGAAAATTTAGCTTTTAAAGTTATTATTCTAATTGGTTAAAATACTTTAAATGATTAGTGCTGAATCAGTCATGGGAGAAGTGCAATTATCAAGTGTCAGCGGCTAGTAGAAGTGTCCATCCGATGTAGACTGAAATTCTGGTAAATGTAATTTCATGTATTATACAGTTATGCTGTGTTCATGTCCTTTTTGTGAACTTTTCATGTGTAATACAGTAATACTTTTTCTCTCTTCTTTTGTTTCCAAGTAGGCTAACATCAAGGTCCGTGGGATGATTTTAGTGCATGCGTCATGACTCATGAACCTTACCGCAGATACTGTAAATGCATCACAAGCATCTTTTATGGACTCAAGAAACGATGCCATGGATCATGGCATGGCATTGCATGTCAGTGTTCCTTCAGGAACTGACTTAGCGGAGCATGAAGCTGCTACTTTTGTGGAGCCGTATGTTGGTATGGAGTTTGAAGGTGACGATGCTGCAGAAATATACTGTACAGAATATGCCAAGATCGCTGGTTTCAGTATGCATGTGCTTATTACTCGGCGTTTTAAGCATGATAGGGCAGTTATCGAGCGGAATTTTGTGTGTTCAAAAGTGGGTTCTAGTTATAACAGATCTGCTAGTGCTACTAATCAGTCAAAAGGAAAGGAGGCGTGTAGAGCGATGATCAGGATTAAAGAGATTGATTCTGGAAAATGGATTGTGACAATATTTGACAAATGTCACAATCACGAGCTGATGCCATCAGGAAAATATAGACTTGTTCGGCCACAAAGGTATACTTCTAATCCTCTGAACAACTCGATCAGTAACTTTGATGTTACAAAATCTGTTCTGCCATTTGAACCATATATAGGTATGAGATTTGAAAGTGAGGAGGCTGCCAGGGTATTTTATGATGAATATGCTAAGTTTATAGGGTTTACCATCCGTGTGGGTACAGCTCGTCGTTCAAAGAATGATAGACAAGTTATTTCCCATCAATTTGTCTGCTCCAGTCAGGGCTTTCCTGGAAGGAAATCTTCACACAAGCGCCCAATCATAAATGAAGGCTGCAAGGCCATGATCAGGTTAAAGTTGGATTCCGGTAAATGGGTTGTCACAGGATTTGAGAAGTACCATAATCATGTCCTAGTGCCAGGAGGTAAAGTTTCTCTTCTTCCATCACACATGCCCATTCCTGATACTGCAGAGAGGTTGGGAAGTACTTCTGTTCAAGTCGGTCCTGGTCAAAGTAAATTTTTACCAGGTGACAAATCTCTTGGATCAAGCAAGACTGGCTTCAATTCAGTCGATTTAGCAAACTGTATTCAAGGTGCTCAAAATAAGAGGTCTCTTGTCATAGATGCTCAATGTGTACTAGATTATTTCAAACATATGCAGGCACGGAACCCTGCATTCTTTTATGCAATTCAAGCAGATGAAGGGGACCATGTGTCTAATGTTTTTTGGGCTGATGCAAGATCTAGGATGGCCTATAGTTGCTTCGGAGATGTGGTAATGATCGATACTGGTTACAGGGTAAATTCCTATGGACTTCCATTCATATTGTTTACAGGTGTAGACCATCATAAACATGCTGTTTTATTTGGGTGTGGAATTCTTCTAGATGAGCGTGAATCTTCATTTATTTGGTTATTTAATACATGGCTTAAAGCTATGTCTGGGCGGTACCCGGATTCACTGATAACTTGTGAAAGTCCAGCAATATCAGCAGCGATGGCCTTTGTATTTCCAAGGACTCAGCACCGCCTTTGTAAGAGGCATATCCTAAGAAAGTTCTGCAAGAAGTTTTGTGATATGGAACGTGCTAATATGGGTTTGAAAGAGGATTTCTTTAAGTGCATTAATATGATTTCATCAAATAATGAATTTGAATCATTGTGGCAGTCATTTATTGACAAGTATCAGCTTGGAGAAAATCAGTGGCTTCAATATTTGTTCCAAAACCGTGACAGATGGATCCAAGTATACTTTCAGGATGTATTATTAGACACCATGCCCGTGACCCAAATAAGTGAGAGCATTAGCATGCTCTTTGATGTTGATGTTCATACAACATTGATGACATTCGTCAAACAATGTGAAAAAGCCATGGATAGTTGGTACGAGAAGGCACTCGAGGAGGACTACAGAACAATCCACACAAAACCAGATGTTATAATAGGATTTCCGATGGAAATCCAAGTAGCTGAGATTTATACCAGATCAATCTTCTTGGAATTTCAAGAGCAACTTGTTCAAAGTCTTCGTTACACAGCAGAGATGACAAAAGAGGAGGGACCAATCAGCACATTTAGAGTCATACAATTCGGGAAAACAAAAGGTGAGCAGACAGTTACATATAATGCCCTGGAAGTGTGTGCTATTTGTAGCTGTCAGATGTTCGAGTATGCAGGGATACTTTGCAGACATATACTGCGGGTGTTCATTGTTAAAAATGTCATGATCTTGCCAGCACATTATGTAATTAAGCGGTGGACGAGAAATGCCATGAATGGTGACGTCTTCTATGAACATGGCAACTCCAATGCAGTTGGTTCTCTAGAATCCCGGACTTGGCATTTTGATGATCTTTGCCATGAGGCCATTAACTTTGCTGCTGAAGGAGCTTGTAGTTTGAATATTTACACGGCTGCAAGGTCTGTTCTGCGGAAGGCTTTGGATGAGATCCGTGCTGCAAAAGAGAAGGTTGGGATTGTTGCACAATGTACTTCCCCAGCTGTTGTGAGCATTCAAGAATCGAACATATGCGAGGGGACCTAACTGCATAATACAATTGACGGTACAACAAAATGGTAATTCTCGTTTTACTGTATCATCATCTTAGTTTTGTTTGATGTTCAATCCTTTTAGTACATTCAAGAGACAATCTATCTAGTACATAATATGATCCATGAAACATCTATCCTCCCATCCAATTTTTCTTGGTTTCTTTTCCCTTTCTCTCAGAAGGATAAGAGCCTTCACCTTTTGCCCCTAAATAGGCTCATGCATGTGATATTGCAGGAAAGTGGGAAGAATGATTTAGGAAATAGAATTGCATATGAGTTGAAGTGCCACTTCTGTTCTCTAAGTATGTTTTACAAGCAGCTCGCACACAACTGAATAGCTGAATGGTCGCTTATCTATCCTATATCAACATGACGTAGGATGTGCTTACTTGTCTAACTGATTTTTCAATTCTCTCTCTCTCTCTAATAAAGCATTAACTGGAATATATAGAACATATATGTGTATACATATGTTTGTATTGGTTAACAGATAAATAGAACATATATATATATATATATATATATATATATATATATAAACACATAGCATTAAACGGGAATTAGTTTTACTGGTTAAACAATAAAAGAATATATAAATAAATAAATAAATAAATAAATAAATAAATAAATATATATATATAGACAGAGTCTGAGAATCGTAAAAAATCCCCCACATATTAATAAATGCAAACAAAAGTACTTTAGTCATGAATGATCGCATAAAAAATCTTATAGCATCAGACAAAGTCATTAACGATTTATTAAAGAAACAGATGCACGCTTTTTGTAATAAAAAAGCAAAATATATACGTTACATACAGCCAGGATTGCATGAATGTGTGAGAAAGAAAAAGAGGCAAAGTAAGACAAAGAAAATGGAAGGAAATAAGAAGTGAAAAAGGTGGAGGAAGCATAGGGTGAAAGAGAAAGAGGGAAAGAACGATAGGAAAGAGGAAGGAAAAAATGAAGAAAGTGCTTATAAAAGAACAATGGAATTTTTCTCTATCATTAAGAAACCATAAATGGATAGGAGTAATGTATATATATATATATATATATATATATATATATATATATATATATATATATATATATATATATATATATATATATAGTGGTGGATTGAAGGGGGCTGCTTATGCAACTAGTAAGGAACTATAGGAATAGGCCCTACTGTGGGTCGTCTACTATAGGCTGTCTTACACAACTCACCCGCTTGTTGGGCGGGTGCCCACCTTTTGTGTTAGTGGGTATAGGAGGTAGCTGTACTTTACTATAGGCCGGCCAGTCTGCCTCCTTACCTGGCAGTGTTAGTGGGTACTGCTACTGCTACTGTAAGTCTCCCACATGGTGGTACTACCTATAGCGGCTGGTAGAGGTTCACCCCACTATAAAAATAGTGGTATGGTGTGGCCCTTGGCAAATGAAGCACGGATCAGAAGTTTTCCCGTCTCCTCCACTTGACTGTTCAGTTTTGCTGCCGGCTGGTCGACCTTGAATTGCGGGTGGGCTACCCTTAGCATTTCCCTTATCTTTACCATGCCACTTTTTTCCTTTCCCTTTCTTTTTTTATTCTCATTTTTGTCACTAAAAGGTTCCTTCTTTCGGTTGGTCTCTTCGCTGCCTCCATTAGAAGTGTGGCAGGTTTTGTGCTTTGGAATGACAAGCACATCAATCGAGAGACCAGTGACATGAGAATGTGGAGTACAAGAGAGACAATAGGTTGAGAAGGGATGAGGATAAAGAAGGATGGGTAGAAATATAAGAGGTAGAGAACACAAAGTAGAAAGAAAGCGGAGTGCTGAAAATACAAGAGGCTGGTCTTAGAGAGGAGACAAACATGAATTCAATTGTTAAAATGCTTAAATATAAGCTATACTCATCTATTTAGGGTGTGTAGGAGTGAGTTTACAATGAATATCGACAATTGGACAAGCTTATATGACAAACTGTTTATCCACCCTTGATCTTTACCTCCATTGTGTACCCTTGATTTTGTAGTCTCCTCTTTTTTTCAGCCCTTGATAATCTTCTATTGAACTCTGCTCATGTAAGGGATCATCCTTGCATGGCTGGTCTCAAGCCCGAATAAAGGAGGGTTGTGTTAGGCTTCCGACGACCAACGTAAAACTTTATCGGATTTATCATTTATCTACCATGTATTCTATAAATTTTGACCATTGTATTGGGGCGTCCCCTCTTACCGACATACTCTAAAGCTCGAATGCTTCAAAAAGTAAGCAAGAGCCTGGGCATAGTGAATTAATTGTAGAGAGCATTCTCACATCATAGACGAGTGTGGTTAAAGAAGTTAGTCTCGCTACATTGTCGCTTGAATGTAGTGAACAAATTGCAAAGAGGGTTTACACATTTTCAGTATGGACGGATGCGGAGGGATAAGGAAGATAGTCGTAGATAATAAGATTCGTATTGATACTTTGAATATCGAAACATTGATCGACACACTAATAGAGGTGGTAGATACTATGATTAGGAGAAAGATTCACATTCTATGTTTACAACAAAGTGAGTTAGAGAAAAAAGAAAGGAGATTGAGAATATAAGTTTTAAGTGATGATACTTAAGAAAGAACAAGACTTGAAATGAAGTTAGTATTATTATAAATAAAGATTTAAAGGATAGTGTAGTGGATATACAATGATATGGGGACCTTATTATGATGGCGAAATTAATGTTAGGAGTAGAGACTTTGAATATAGTTTGTGTATATGCACCCTATGTAAGACTAAAGATAGTATAAAGAAGGTATTTTTGGAGGAGTTAGATAAGATAATTCAACAAATTCTGTAAAGAGGTGATTTGTTTAGGAGGACACTTAAATGGACATATTAGTAACGAGACATTAAGATATAAAGGTATTCATGGAAACTAGAGGTATTCATGAAAAAGCTTAACTAAAACAAAAAGGTGAAAGAGATATTTTTAAGATATCTAAGGCTAGATATAAGAAAACTAAGGAATTTTAATTTTCTTTTGTTAGATGTATCAAAGATGAGGATGAGAATATTCTAGTAGCAAATGATCATATAAAAATTAGATGAAAAATTATTTCTATAAGCTTTTTAACGAAAACACAATTGTTAGTATTAGTTTAGGAGAGTTAATGAAATTAGGAAAGTATATAAACCATAATTTCTACCGATGTATTCAAAATAATGAAACCAAAGAGGTTCTTAAATATATGAAGGCTGGTAAATCTTTTGAACTAAATAATATTCCTATAAAAGTATGAAAAATTCTAATAGAGATAGGGCTCACTTGGCTCACTAAGACCATTTAATTAAATATGGAGAAACCAAAAGATGCATGAGGAATGTTGAGTGAGTACACTTATACCCATATATATAAAAACAAGGAAGACATTTAGGATTGTATCAATTATCGCGGTATCAAGTTAGTGTGCCATACTATTGTAAACACCCCAAAATCCCACGATTTTCTCAAATTACCTGGTTTTGCAAAAGCAGCCCCAAAGGGCTATTTTGAGTCTGGAAACCTAGGAGCCTTCCAGGCAACCCTGTATAAATGTTTAAACCATATATGTTTAAAAATACATAAACATACAGTTTTGAAAACCCCGAAAAGCAACTTGGCCTGATGAAAGCAGGACTGAAAAGCAACCGGAGCATATTTCAAGCCCGGCACATCAACTCTCGTATCAAAATCATCCCCAAAATCTCGGACATCCAAGCCCCTGTTATCAACAAACTTGTTAAAATGATCTCCGGAAGGTAAGAAGAAGAGCGGACGACAATGTTGGCGAATACCCAACGCAAGACGGAGTACTGATGCTGTCAGGCCTCGCACAAACCGTCCGTTTCACAACGCCATGAAGGAGTCAGAAAATCAGATTGGGATCAGATCTGAACCATATATATCCAGATCCAAATCCAAACATGCATCTGGATTTGGATCCAAAGATCCAATCCAATATCCACATCCATGGCCCACATCACTTTCTCATAAATGGAGGTGGGGCCCACAAAGAATTCACGTGAAAAGCTTGGGAAGAGAGAGAATGGGGATAAAGTATGAGTGAGAAATATGGTGGGCTTGACTTTTGTGTCAAGTTTTGGGTTAATCATGTGGGTTTAGCCTAAGAGTGTGGGATTAAGCTTGTATGCACCTACACCTAACCTGGCCGACCTACCCAAACCACCCACCTAGCTGACCTACCCAAACCACCCCACCCCAGCCCACAACATCCTAAATATCTACCCCCAAAACCACCCCAACCGACCCCAGCCCATGCCTATAAAAACCCCCCTTTTGGGGCAGGTTTTGGGCTATCTTGGATCGACCTTGGGCAGCTCTCAACCCTCTCTCTCCTCTCTCACCTGCCCTCTCTCTCACCCATTTCACTCCCTTACCCCCACCAGCTGTGCCACCACGCTCCACCCAGCTCCACTTCCATTCGGCTGCCACCTCCTTCCACCACCTCCGGCCACCACAACATCCACTCCATTCGGTTAGTACCCACACCTCAGTCCTATCTAACCTCCCTTCTACCCCTCTCTTACGCAGCCACACCTTCCATCACCCACCGCCACTGCTGCACCCTAAGCCACTCCCTTGCACCCGACCACTTCACACCTTACCTCCCCACCTTCCCTTAGCTGTCCAATTCCCAGCCCTTAGCTAAGCCTTTCCCCTTTACCTTCCACCACTTAGCTAGCCCTTAACCTGCCACAACATCACCTAACCTCCCCACTTGCTGCGCCTACCACCCGGCTTTCATCAAGACACTTCATTCGGCTAAGACCCTACTTGGCGCTCACCCGCATCCAAGGAGCTCCCCTTCTGTCCAAGGCGACTCACTAGGCCAAAGCTAAGCAAGTCACACCCGGACCAGCTATACGTAAGTGCCTAACTCGGTCCTTGTTATGAACTTGCTTATGTTTAATTAAATTTGATACGGGGTTGTAATAATGGAGCGTTGTCTCCCCCCGCTTGTAATAATGTGGTTTGGCACACGCACACACACATGCACTTGAGCCTATTCCGCTCTTAGTTGCACACGATTTTGATACACACACGGGCCTAATCAGCCCTTAAGATATAGTTATACCTATATGTTTTAAGTTGTGTGGGTTTTAATTAAGTTGTGTGTGTTGTCTTTCAATTTCCACACTCACACACATTGAGCTTTCGCTCTTATTCCCAAGACCCTAGTAAGGGCCGTATTACAATTTCCCTTGGGCGTTTTAATTTAAGTTGTGTGCGTGGTCTTTCAATTCTACACTCACACACATTGAGCTTTCGCTCTTACTCCCAAGACCTTAGTAAAGGCCTTATTGCAATTTCGTTTTGGGTGTTTTACTTCAAGTTGTGGGAGTAAGAGCGAAAGCTCAATGTGTGTGAGTGTAGAATTGAAATGCTACGCACACAACTTGAATTTAAACACCCAAAACGAAATTGCAATATGGCCTTTACTAAGGTCTTGGGAGTAAGAGCGAAAGCTCAATGTGTGTGAGTGTGGAAATTGAAAGACCACGCACACAACTTGAATTAAAACACCCAAGGGAAATTGCAATACGGCCCTTACTAGGGTCTTGGGAATAAGAGCGAAAGCTCAATGTGTGTGAGTGTGGAAATTGAAAGACAACACCCACGACTTAAGTTAAAACCCACGCAGCTTAATATACATAAGTATAACTATATCTTAAGGGCTGATTAGGCCCGTGTGTGTGCCAAAATTGTGTGCAGCTAAGAACGGAATGACTCAAGTGCACATGTGTGTGGGTGTGCCAAACCACATTATTACAACCGGGGGGAGACAACGCTCCATTATTACAACCCCGTATCAAATTTAATTAAATGTAAGCAAGTTCATAATAAGGACCGAGTTAGGCACTTACGTGTAGCTGGTCCGGGCTCAACTTGTTTGGCTTTGGTCTAGTGAGTCGCCTTGGACAGCCGAATGGGAGCTCCTTGGATGCGGATTAGCGACAGGTAGGGTCTTAGCCGAATGAAGACTTGATGATGGTCGGGTGATGGGCGCGGCAAGTAGGGATGTTTGGTGGGGTTCTGGCAGGTTAGGGTGTTGGCTAGGTGGTGGTAGGTTAAGGGTGAAGGCTTAGCTAGGGGCTGGATTTTTGGATGACTAAGGGAAGGTGGTGAGATAGGGTGTGAAGTGGCCGAATGAGTGAAGAAGAGGCGGGCTGTGGTGGCGGGTGATGGAGTGTGTGGCCGGGTAAGAGAGGGGTGGAAGAGAGGTTAGATGGGGCTCAGATGGGGGTACTAATCGTGGGTGGTGGATGAGGTGGTGGCCGGAGGTGGTGGTGGATGAATCTAACACGAGAGTTGCTATGTCGGGCTCGACATGTGCTCCAGTTTTGGGCTCTCTTTGGCTCTTCTGGTCCTGCTTTCATCAGGCCAAGCCGCTTTGTGGGATTTCAAAACGTATTTTACAAGGTTTTAAAACTATATTATACATATTTTAAAATATATATAGTTTAAACATATGTACAGGGTTTGTCTGGAAGGCTCCTGGGTTTCCAGACTCAAATTAGCCATTTGGGGCAGCTTTTTGCAAAACCAGGTGTGTTTGAGAAGTTCGTGGGATTTCGGGGTGTTTACAAGGGTTCATCCTCATATCCCCTGAAAAGGGAGAGATACTCATAGCCATTCGCCTAGATTTCGAATGTTCCAACAATATAGCTGAGTATGAAGCACAAATACAAGGCTTAAAAATTTTGAAAACTCTAGGGGCATTGTGCATTGAGGTCTTTGGAGATTCATTACTCGTTATAAACCAAGTTTTAAAGATTTGGCAAGTTAGAAACGAAAAGCTTCTTCCATATCACGAGTTAGCCACTCGATTGGTCGAATCCTTCCAATCGTGCACACTCACACATGTAGGAAGAGAGGATAATGGCATTGCCGACGCCCTCTCATCTTTGGGTTCAGTCCTAAGGGTCAATCCCGCTTTGGGAACCCGATTCTTAGAAATATGGCATGCACCCACTCCATTCACACACGATTTGGAAATTTGCCAAAACAACCAAAATTCTAATGAAAAACCTTGGTTTTATGACATAAAAGGCTTTTTAGGAAATGAGGGATTTGTTGAAAATACCACATCCAAGGATAAGGCATTCATCCGAAAAATTTCTACCCGATATACGATTTTGGGTGAGGTTTTGTACAAAAAAAGTTTTACCGCATCTTACTAAGGTGTGTCGACCTAGAGGAGGCTAGGATTATAATGCATGAATTCTACGATGGAGAATGTGGGGGTCATGTTAATGACAATATGATGGCAATGAAAATACTTGGAGCGGGTTATTTTTGGTCCACTCTGAAAAAGGATTGCCACAATCATGTTAGGAAGTGTCATCCATGTCAAGTGCATGGGCACGCCATTCATATCCCCTCATCTTCATTGCATTCCATGGTCAGCCCTTGGTCATTTACCATGTGGGCGTTTGATATTGTAGGACCAATATTTTCAAAGGCATCGAATGGGTATAGGTTCATTTTAGCAGCCACTGAATACTTTTCCAAATGGGTCGAAGCCACCTCCCTGACCAATGTCCAGGGCCAACATGTGGTGGTTTTCATTAGGAAAAATATCTTGGCTCAATTTGGAGTTCCAAGAGACCTAGTGTCCGATAATGGCACCCCATTCAAAAACGAGCGAATGGTCAAGTTGTGCAACACCTATGGTAACTCACCACTTCTCATCGCCCTACTACCTTCAAGGCAACGGCAAAGCCGAAGCTACCAATAAGACTCTCATAAGCATTATTGAGAAGACTTTAGAGAAGGGTAGGACGTGGCATGAGAAGCTGGATGAAGCCTTATGGGCTTATAGGACTTCCATCCGAACTCCCACAAATGCCACGCCATTTGAGTTGGTCTATGGCACAAACGCCATTCTTCCCATTCATAAAGGTTGCATTCATTCCATACATCCATTGCACTTGACCTCTCCCTAGAGACACTTCAGCATGTTAGGATGGCCGAACTAGATTTGTTAGATGAGAGGCAACTCCTTGCTATGGATCATGCTCATGCATACCGACAAAGGATAGCCCGACACTATGATAAACATATGAAACCTCACCACTTTGAAGTGGGAGATCTCGTTTTGAAAATCATCCACTATCGTGGCCCACATCCACTTGGAAAGTGGCGGCCCAAGTGGGATGACCCTTATGTTGTGCGTGGAACGACCACAAACAACTCTTATTGGTTGATCGATGTAGAAGGTAGTAATTTAGCAGATCCTATCAATATTCAATACTTAAAGAAGTATCATGTGTACGGTCTAAGTTAAATTCCCATTTTTCGAAAATGTTTTAGGGATATCTGCTTTGAAACTTCGAAAGAAAGGATCAAAGGCGAATTGTGTGACCCTGAGTGAGAGAATCAATACTTGCGAAAAAGTGGAGCTTTTCAAAATACGTAGTTACCTTTCAAAATTCTTTTTCTTACAAAGAAAGGCCTAGTTCAATATAGCAAGATACTTGCAAGTAGTACGTGCTATTTCTAAATAGGCTAATCTAGAATGGATCGAGTATGACCTTGGGATAAGTCCTCCCCTCTTCTCTTCTCCTTCCAAAAGGAAAATTTGGCAAAAACAAAGGGAAATCCCTACCAAAAGAAAATCTCTTTCCCAAAAAGAAAGTAGAATTGTAAAGGAAAATTCGATTCTTCTATGGAAAAGAGGGAAGAAAGAAAAAATACTCCCGAAAGGAGACCCTCTATGGAAAAGAAAGAAAAGGCCAAAAAGCTCAAAAAGAGCAGTTTTCCACCTCTTTGCCTCAAACCACAGGATACTTCAGAAGGGACCGCGTGGTATCTCTTTTCCTATCCCTGCGACTTATCCCAAGTAAACAAGGTTCATTTCAAGGAATCCTAAAGTAAAAATAGAATTTACTTACTTGAATTTCATTTTGTTTGAGAATTCAACATTTTGAGTAAGGCGTAGGAATTTTGAAACTTAGCTTGTTTTCTTATCAAACCTCTGCTAGATTAGCGAGTGCTAAGACTCAAGTAAAGGCAAACACGAGAAGCTAGAGGTCCTTAGGATCGAGGCTAAAAGGAGTTTCTCTTTGTAAAGCCTGAGCCTTTCGAAAATCTTTTGCAAACATTCGATATGAGTACATCGGGTTTTGGATTTCGCCAAGAGATCATCTACATACACTTCTACGAGCTCATGAATCTGATCATGGAAGATCGTGGTCATGGCTCTCTGATATGTCGCGCCGGCATTTTTCAATCCAAAGGGCATGACTGTATAGCAGTACGTGCCCCACGAGGTTGTGAATGCGGTCTTACCCTGATCTCGTGGACTTAATTTAATTTGATTATAGCCTGAATAGCCATCCATAAACGAAAACATTTCATGATTTGCAGTACTATCGACTATCAAATCTATGTTTGGTAAAGGATAATTATCCTTTGGAGTGGCTTTGTTCAGGTTTCTGAAATCGATGCATATTCGAATTTTCCCATTGGTTTTTCTAACTACAACGATGTTTGACAACCAATCAGAATACGCAATGGGTTTTTTAAATCCGGCTTTTAGCAGATCTTCTAAACCCTCTTTGACTTGCGTGTGTACATTCGGATGTATTTTCCTAAGCTTTTGCTTTATGGGTTTTACATCCGCATCTAAGGGAAGACGATGTTCGACAATGCTGGGATCTATGTCCGGCATGTCTTCATACGTCCATGCAAACACATCTAAATAGGTTCGTAGAAATGCAATGAATGCCGATCTTTCATGCTCATGCAAACATGAGCCTATCTTGATGAGTTTGGGATTGGAATCAGTCCCTAGGTTTACCTCTATGAAATCTCCTCCTACTGAATTGGAAGGTCTTTCAAAATCGAGAATTTTATGAAATTTTGGGAGCTCAGAAGTGGGATCTTCCTCAGAGGGATCCACTTCTGGGCTTTGATCATTCTCATGGGTTATATACCCGAGAGAATTTGATGCGTGAGTTTTCAAAAGACCTAGTTTTGTACTTGGATTTTCAATTGATTTCGAAATTTTTGGTCTGGCTATGCAGACGACATTCCTTTCAAAATCCTTTTCTTTTTCCAAAGTCCTACCAGGAGCAGCTATATACAAAATCTTTTTGGTATTTTGTAGATTTTCGATTTTTTTGGGTTTTTGCAAAACAAGAACTTTAGGAACTATACAAACTACCCTATTTTCGAGTTTTTGATTTTTCAATGTTTTTGGTTTTTGTGAATTTTTCATTTTTTTTATTTTAAATTTTTCAAATGTTTTTGTATTTTTATGAAAGGGATCTTTCATCATACCTAGAAAGGGAAAACACTACGGGTTAGACTTGGAATAAGAGGTCTAAATTGTAGGTCTCTTCTAGGGTAGGCTCTAGGACACCCTTGACCCAAGTGGTCACAAGGGGTGGCTCTGGCAGTATTTTGGGAGTGTAGCCGATCCCGTATCGGCTTGGGTTGGCCCTAGGAAGGATGGGCTCTAGGAGACCCTGGTTTTGTGCCCCTAGACTTTTATAGGGTGTATAGCCCATGTTAACAGCATCTTTCATAATTTTTTGTTTTTTGAAAAATTTTGAATATAAATCGTAGTCCTGGAACTTGCTGTCATCTATATCGTGCTCGTATGGCTTTTTGTACAAGGGTTTTGAAAATAAGGGATGTTTGGGTCTTCCTAGAAGGGTCAGGATGGGGAGGGGGTCTGCTTTGGGCGGTCCCCTGACGTAGACGACCTTCCTAGGACTTTCTAACACGAGCCTTAGCAGCTCAACCATGGTCTGCTCCAGGTTAGCCTCATGGGCCTGGGAGCTCGATAAATAAGGGGAGTTTATGATCCCCTGAAGCTGAGGGTGACTCTCACCTAGGATCACCACGACTTGGTCCCTAAAAGGGATCTTTACACACCTGTGGAAGGTGGATGGCACAACACACAAGCTGTGTATCCAGGGCCTTCCCAACTATAGGTTATAATGGGGGTGGATGTCCAAAACATGGAACACCCCTGTGTGTGTGATCCCTCCCATTTCCATAGGGTGTTCGATCGATCCTAAAGGTCTAGACGCATTCCCATCGTATCCAGTGATAACGATGGAACTTGGGTTCACAGAAATCAAGGTGACTCCGATTTGGTACGCCACATGAAGTGGAAGGATGTTAAGCCCTCCTCCCCCATCGATTAGGCACTTGTCCAGAGAGTTGTTATTCAGCACCACCTCGATATGCAGGGCCTGGTTGTGGGACTCGTAGGGTCTATCTACATCATCTTCCGAGAAAGTGATGGGTGATTTTGCTCCTATTAAGGCCACTTGGTCAGACAGGGATTCAGGACTTATGTTCGAACTAACCTTAGCTCTTTCTAGAATTTTCTCTAGCACGAGTCTATGCCTAGGCGAAGTTTGTATAAGCTCTAGGATGGACATATAGATAGGAATCTTTGAAAGATGGTTTTCGAAATCATAAGGGTTTAAGACGATTTTCCTGTTGTCTGCTTTCGGCAGAACTCTAGGAATATATGCTTTTGAGGGGCTAGGCACACTGACCACCTTTTTAGCACTTTGTAGGTACGGGGGTTGATAGATCCTCCCGGATCTAGTCACTTCTCCCACGACCAACCTAGGGTTCGCACTTAAACTGGCCCTAATCGTGAGTTTAGGAGCACCTTGAAGTTTTAAAACTGGTTTAACCAGGGATTCATCTCTTGGTGGTCCCCGGATTACTACTTGGGCGGGCTTCTTGTAAAGTACAAGAGTGGACGCACAAGTGGGTCGACCAGACTCTGACGATTGCGCTAGATCTTTTGAAAAGGTGAGGGTACATACGTCCTTTCCTTTCCCACTGCTACTGGCATGCTTGGGAAAGGGTTCTTTAAAGATAGCTTGAGTTGGCTCAGGTTCCGCAGTGACCTGGAGCCGGCCCTCCGCTATCAAGTTCTCGATTTTGTTTAAAAGGGAGAAACAACGCTTTATATCATGGCCTTTGAGCCGATGATACTTGCAAAAATGGTTTAAATATCCCCCTTTGGAAGTGACTCCCTCGGGGATTTCGGGAAGTTCAATCATGTCCTGGGCAAGTAGGAGGTCTAGGACCTCCGACACAGGTTGCCCCAGCGGAGTGTACTCATGTTTTTCAATCAGTTTTTGGAAATTTTTCTCTCTTTTGTTTTCTAGTTTTTCAAAATTTTTCGAAGTGCCCGCCAGACCTGGATCCACCCGGACATTGGCGATTTTATGAGGCTTTGCCCCTTTGTCCATCGTGGGTAGCCCATAAATGATGGGCTTCTCCAAGTAGGTTTTTGAAATGGCACTTCCTTTCCATAAGTGATCTTATATCCCCTTTTTCAAGTTTGTTTCAAAAAGGGATGCCTTTTTGATCAACTTATAGAAAGTTGAGATCTCATGAAGCGAGAGAAGGGTTTTTTGCTCACTTTTAAAATTATCCAGGATGAGCATGACTGCGCATCCTTCGGATATTGGCTCTCGCACTTGGCCTAACAAGGACCTCCATCGAATAATGAAGGCATGCACGTCTTCGTTCATGCCTTACTTCGTATCCCTTAAAGTGTTTAAAGTCGGCGTGACTTCTACGTTATGTGCAAATCTTTGCATAAAGCAGTTCGCTAACTCTTCAAAAGTAGCGAACTGGCTTAAATCGTAAGAAGCTAGCCATTTGGCAGCTGTGCCTTTAAGGGATAAAGAGAACCAATACACCCACTTCATCGAGTCCTTTTTTTTCTTATGGGCTCGACGCGAGAAAAGTTGCAAGTGAGACCTAGGGTCTCCCATGCCATCATACCGATGAAAGTTCGGTATTTCATCGTCACTGTCTGTTTCATAATCCATGGGTAGGAAATCAGATAGGGCATAACTCCTTTTCTCTCTATTTTGCCCTTTCAGCAGCTGCTATAGGGTTTTACGGTCCTTTTGTGTGAAGGACTCGTGGTATTGGTTGCCTTCCATTACGGAGGTCTCTTTATGCTTGCGAGGTTTTTCAGTTTTTTTCTTGGACCTTTGTTCACCATTCGATAAACATGAATCACCTACCTCAGCCTCTTGGCTGAGAGCATCGATTTTGGCCTCGAATTCCCTTCTCAAGTCTTCTATCTCGTCTAGTTTGATTTTATTTTTCAAAATCCTCCTAGAGTGAGAACTTGATACGCATGAGCCTTGGCTCGACACTTCACTTGGGTTGGATTTTGACATGCTTTCAAGCTTTTCAAAATTCCTATGTATGAAGTACAATAAAGAAAGAGTTTAAAAACAACACCTTTTGAAAATATTTTCGCAAGGTTCCTAGGATAACTCGATTTAAAAAAGGCTCACGTCCCACCGGGCATGCCAAATCCTGTAGACGCAGAAAGTTTCCGCTCCTGGTTCTTAGGCCTGAAGCGAACTTTTTCGTGTGTCTAAGTCCTATTTAAGCAAAAGGGCATGCCAACTAGCTTACTTAAGCTAGCGAAGAGATATTTTTAAATCTGACTCCTAACGTGGCGACTGTGAGCAAGCAAGCTCTTTTTGTCGCAGACCTTCTTGCACTGATGCGCAAGGGTCATTCTGTACTCTTTAAAAATCGAGTTTTGGAATATGAGAACCTACGAAAACGTATTTGAGGTGTTTGATTCGGGTTGTTTTTGTATGATTTTCAGATTTTATTTCACGTGGATTTGCACGTGCCTATGTCTTTCTTTTATCCCTTTTTGGGCCAACTAGGTGTGTGTTATGAACACGTAGCCTAAGTGGGGCGATTTTGAACGGGAGTATGGGGTTTGCTTTGATGCAATATACGTCCTAACTCGTGGTATGGCGTATATGCAATGCAAACTCACGCAACTCCAAAGGAAAAACCCGAAATTGAAAGACAATGCGGAAGGGAAATGACTTGAAATGTAAATTGCAAAAGGGAAATTGCGAAAGAGAAATATGGCTATATCTTGCGAGCGGAAAGGCTCAATAGTGCAAGTGTGTGCCGTGTATATATGTAAAGACTACGCACACTGCTGAACCTTAAAACCCAAATCTAAAAGACATAGCCGAAAGGGAAATACTTATAATATATATGAGCCCGAAGGTCGCCAACGTGTTGTGTGGGTGTTGTGTGTATATTGAAAGACAACTCACACGACTTAAATGAAACCCAAATATAAATTGCAATATGGCCTTAACTAAGATCTTGGGAGTAAGAGCGAAAGCTCAATGTGTGTGAGTGCGAGAATTGAAAGACAACACACGACATGAAATTAAACCCAAGGGAAATATAACACGGCCCTTACTTGGGTCTTGCAAATAAGAGAGAAAGCTCAATGTGTGTGAGTGCGAGAATTGAAAGACAACACACACAACTTAAGCAAAACCCAACGCAACTTAAATTATATAAATAAATTTATATCTTAAGGGTTGATTAGGCCCGTGTGTGTTCAAAATCGTGCACGACTAAGAGCGAGATAGGCTCAAGTGCACGTGTGTATGGGTGTGCCAAGCCACGTTATTACAAGCGGGGGGAGACAAGGCTCCGTTATTACAACCCCGTAACAAATTTAATTTAGCTTAAGCAAGTCTATAAACAAGGACCGAGTTAGGCACTTACGTATAGCTGGTCCGGAGGTGACTTGCTTGAGCTTGGGCTTGGCCGTCGCCTTGGGCTGCAAGAGGGAGCTCCTCGGAAAGGCACGGCAAAGGAGTGTTGGCCGGGTGAAGCAAGGTGCGGTGCCTTGGCGCTAGCCGGGTGAAGCAAGGTGAGGGGGGTGCTGCTGTGGTGCCTTGGGCTGAGGTAGTTTGGGAGTGTCACTAAGGTGTAGGGCAGGTCCTAGGGAAGGTGGAGCTAAGGGGTGACTAGGGGGTGTCTAAGGAAGAAAGATGGAAGGCTGCGGGTGGTTAGGTGCAGTCGGGCATAGGTTGGCCGACTAGTGGTAGGTTAGGTGGTGGCCGGCTGGGGTAACTAGGGATGTTTAGGAATGGCAAGGGGGAGCTAGCTAGGATATTAACTAAGGGTTGGTTTAAGGGAAAAGAGGGGCAGGTCCTAGGGGAAAAGGGTAAGGTGGTTGGGGTAGTTAGGGGGGTGTCACTAATGGGAAGGTAGGGCAGCGGGTGGTGTGGTCGGGTATGGTTGAAGGGTGGCGGGGAGCAAGGTGGTGTGGTGGCTGAGAGTGGAGGGGGAGTGAAGAGAGGGTGGAGTTAGGATAGTGTACTAACCGGATGGGACAAGGAGGGTGGCGGTTGTCCAAGGAAGGCAGTCGAGTGGAAGGTGGATGTAGTCGGGTGGGAGGAGTGGAGCTGGCCGGGCCGTTGTGGTGGCGTGGAATGGTGCAGGCCGGGAGATGATGGTGGCGTGGAGTGATGAAGGCCGGGAGGTGGTGGTGGAGCAGGTGAGAGAAGAGAGCAAGGGGTGAAAGAGGGCTCGGTTGGGCTGGTGGCTGAAAAACTTGAAAAACCCGCCCACTAGGGGGGTTTTTATAGGTTTTTCAAGAGGTCGGTTGCGCTGGTTTTGAAGGGGTGGTTTAGTGGTTAGGTGGTGGTGGTATGGTGATAAGGTGGGCTAGATATTTAGGGGGGACCAAATATTTAGGTTAGGTGGTTTTAGGGATATGGTGTGCTAGGGTTTAGGTGGGGTGGTTTAGTGGTTTAGGGCTTAGCTAGGTGGGTTGGTTTTAGGGTGAGGTTTAGTGAGGTGGGTTAGGTGATTAGGCTAGGATTAGGTTAGGATTAAGGGAATTAGGCTAGGTTTAGGGAAGGATTGGGGAGGTGGGTTAGGTGATTAGGTTGGGATTAGGCCGGGATTAGGGAAGTGAGTTAGGTGATTAGGTTAGGATTAGGCCGGGATTAGGGAAGTGGGTTAGGTGATTAGGCTAGGATTAGGCCGGGATTAGGGTAAATGGCTAGGATTAAGGGTTTTGGCTTAGGATTGGGTTAGGAGCATCCCTTTGCATAGCCCGTGGACTTAATTGCATCATGTTGGTGACCCACACTAATTAGGCTAACCCACATGATTAACCCGAAACTTGACACACAAGTCAAGCTTAATACATTTCCCTCATGCTTAATCCTCCCCATTCTCTCTCATGCCCAAAATCCCACGTGAATTTCAAGTGGGCCCCACCTCCATTTATGAGAAGGTGATGTGGGCCATGGATGTGGATATTGGATTGGATCTTTGGATTCAAATCCAAATCCACATATACGTTTGGATTGGGATCTTGATATATATGGTCCAGATCCAATCCAAACTGAATTCTGACTCCTTCAGGGTATGTTCGAAACGAACGGTTTGTGCGGGGCCTGATAGCATCAGTACTCCGTCTTGCATTGGGTCTTTGCCAACATGGTCGTCTGTTTCTGTTTTCACCTTCCGGAGATTATTTCCAATGATTTTTATTGTTAACAGGGGCTTGGACGTTCGAGATTCTGGGGGTGGATCTAACACGAGAGTTGTTGTGCTAGGCTCGACATGTGCTCCGGTTCCGGGCTCTCTTTTGCTCTTTTGGTCCTCCTTTTATCAGGCCAAGCCGCTTTGTGGGGTTTCAAAATGTATTTTAAAGGGTTTTAAAACTATATTATACATATTTTAAAACATATATACAGGTTCAAAGTATGTACAGGGTTTGTCTGGAAGGCTCCTGGGTTTCCATATTCAAAATAGCCCTTTGGGGCTGCTTTTACAAAACCGGGTTTATTTGAGAAGTTCGTGGGATTTTGGGGTGTTTACACCCAACACCAGATGGAGCGCTGATGAAGCTAGTGCCCGCACAAAACGTCCGCCTCGAAAAGCCAAGAAGGACCATCTAGAGAAAATTTGGATTGGATCTGGACCATAAATATCTAGATCCAAATCCAAATAGTGAATAGTGTTTGGATTGGGGCCGATCCAAATAGTGTTTGGATTTGTATTGGATCCAAATAGTGTTTGGATTGGATCAGATCTGGACCAAAATATCTATATCCATATCCATAAAAATGTTGGGTTTGGATTGGATACGGATCTCAAAATATCTGAGATCCAAGATCCAGATCCAAATAGTGTTTGGATTTGGATTTGGATTTAGATGTCAAACCCAAACCCAAATCCAAGACCCACCTCAAATGTCTTATAAATAGAGGTGAGGGGGTCCATTTCAAAGGGTTCATGCAAATGCTTGGGAGGAGAGAGAGTGAGAGAGGGACCTAGCCATGTGGGCTCATTGGGTGAGGTGGGTTCAAGCCATGTGGGCTAAGTGGGTCTAGACCAAGGGGTTACAACCAAGGTGGGTTGGACCAAGGGAGGTTGCAACTGTGGAGAAGTGGGCTCAAGCCAAGAAGGACCGGCTCCAAGAGGTAAACCTAGCCCTAAACTAGCCTAGACTCAAACCAACCTAACCCTAACTGAACCCTAACTAGACCTAACCTAACCCCAACCGCCTCAAACTATCCCTAACAAACCCTAAAGACCTCACTCTGGCCGACCGTGAGCAAACCGCGCCTGCCGCGCGCCCCCTGACGCTGCCACGTCCCTCTGTTGCCTACCTCACCCCTCTGACGCGACCACAATTTTGCACACAAATGGGCCTTGACAACCCCTAAGATATAGCTCTATTCATATAAATTCAACTGCGTGGGTTTACATTCAAGTTGTGTGCGTTGCCTTTCCATTCCACACTCACACACATTGAGCTTTCGCTCTTACTCCCAAGACTCTAATAAGAGCCGTATTGCAATTCAATTTGGGGTTTTGTTTTCAAGTTGTGTGCGTTGTCTTTCAATTCCACACTCACACACATTGACCTTTCACTCTTACTCCCAAGACTCTAATAAGAGCCATATTGCAATTCAATTTGGGTTTTACATTCCAAGTCGTGTGAGTTGTCTTTACATATATACACAACACCCACGCACACGTTAGCGACCATTGGGTCCATATATATATAGTTGTATTTCCCTTCCGCTATGTCTTTAAATTTCGGGTTTTAAGGTTCAACTGTGTGAGTTGCATTTCAATCTATACACGGCATACACTTACACAATTGAGCCTTTCCGCTCTTAAGATATAGCTATATTTCCCTTTTGCAATTTCCCTTATGCAATTTCCCTTAAGCATTGTCTTTCAATTTGAGGTTTTACTTTCAAGTTGTGTGAGTTGCATAGCATATCCTCCAAACTCGAGATATTGCGCATACTTGCATTATAAAGAAACCCCGAATACCTCGTGCAAACACGCCAACTTAGGTCACTTATGCACACACCTAGCTGTTCTAAATAGTGTAAAATTGAAAGACATAGATACGTGCAAGCCCACATATATAAAACTTGCAAACACAAACATGAATCGAATCCATATTTTCAAACACTTACGTTTTCAAGAGTCAAAACCGTTTTATCAAAGTCCATAAGCTCTTAAACCAACCCTTGAGCACCGGTTCAAGAAGGTTTCGAGCGAAAAGATCCCGCTTGCCCAGAATCGCCCAAAAGAGACAGATATTTCGAAACTTTGATAGTTCAAGAGGGATTCTTTATAAAAACAGTTTTACTGGCATCTTACTAAGGTGTGTCGACCTTGAGGAGGCTAGGATAGTAATGCATGAATTCCACGATGGAGAATGTGGAGGGCATGTAAATGCCAATATGATGGCAATGAAAATACTTAGAGCTGGTTACTTTTGGTCTACTCTAAAGCAGGATTGCCATGACCATGTTAGGAAGTGTTACCCATGTCAAGTGCATGGACATGCCATTCATATCCCGTCATCCACCCTGCATTCTGTGGTTAGCCCATGGCCATTCACCATGTGAGCGTTTGACATCATAGGACCAATTTTCCAAATGCATCAAACGGGCATAGGTTTATCCTAGCAGCCACTGAATACTTTTTTAAATGGGTCGAAGCTACCTCCTTGACTAATGTCCAGGGGCAACATGTAGTGGCATTCACTAGGAAAAATATCTTGGCTCGATTTGGGGTTCCAAAAGACCTAGTGTTTGATAATGGCACCCCCTTCAAAAACGAGAGGATGGTAAAGTTATGTAACACATATGGCATAACCCACCACTTCTCATCGTCCTACTACCCTCAAGGTAACGGCCAAGCCGAAGCCACCAATAAGACTCTCGTAAGCATTATTGAGAAAACTTTAGAGAAGGGTAGGACATGGCATGAGAAGTTGGATGAAGCCTTATGGGCTTATAGGACTTCCATCCGAACTCCCACAAATGCCATGCCATTTGAGTTGGTCTATGGCACAAACGCCATTCTCCTCATTCACACCAAACTGCATTCATTTCATACATCACTTACACTCGACCTTCCCCTAAAGATGCTACAGCATGCTAGAATGGCCGAGCTTGATTTATTAGATGAGAGAAGACTCCTTGCCATAGATCATGTACATGCATACCGGCAAAGGGTAGCCCGACATTATGAGAAGCATATGAAGCCTCGCCACATGGATCATGCACATGCTAGAATGGCCGAGCTTTGAAACTTCATTAGTAAGGAACAAGGCAGATCGTGCAACCCTGAATGAGAGAATCGATGCTTGTGAAAAAGTGGAGTTTTCAAAACAAATGTGTTACATTTCAAAATCCTTCTTCTTACAAAAGAAGGCCTGGCTCAAAATAGCAAGATACTTGAAAGTAGTACATGCTATTTTTAAATAGGTTGATCTGGGATAAATCGAGTAGATCCTTGGGATAAGTCTTTCCCCTCTTCTCTTCTCTTTCCCAAAAGGAAAACTTTGCAAAAAGCAAAAAGGGAAATCCCTACGAAATATCTCTTTCCAAAAGAAAGCTGAATCCAAAAAGAAAAATTGTTTCTTCTATGGAAAAGAGGGAACAAAGAAAAAATACTCCCAAAGGGAGACCCTCTATGAAAAAGAAAAAAATATGTAGCCAAAAGCTCAAAAAGAGAAGTTTTCCGCCTTTTTGCCTCAAACCACGGGACACTCCAGAAGGGACCGTGGTGACTCTTTTCCCATCCCTGCGATTTATCCCAAGAGAAGAAAGGTTCATTTCAAGGAATCCTAAAGTAAAAATAGGATTTGCTTACTTGAATCTCATCTTTTTTGAGAGTTAGACGTTTTAAGTAAGACGTAGGAATTTTGAAATATTGCTTGATTTTCTTATAAAACCTCCGCTAGATTAGCGAGTGTTAAGACTAGTAAAGGGAAACACGAAAAGCTGAAATCCTTAGGATTGAAGCTAAAAGGAGTTTTTCTCTTTCAAAAATGAATTTAGAAAACCTCAAACATCGAGCAACATAAGACCAGCTCACTTGGTGCAGTAGGTCTTCATAAGACTCCCAAGTTTGACCAATCCATTTAAGTCTCTAGGAAACCATACTTCCTAGCATGTCATCCCATGCCATTCATTCATATGGGCACTCATGGACACTTACACAATCCCATTCAGGACTAGCACCACAATAGGTAAAAGTCTCCTTTGGCGAAAATCTCCTCTTACTGGGCACAAAAGAAAATGTTTTTCTCAAAACTGGGACGATCCCATATTCTCGAGGACGAATCCAGGGAGAAATTAAAATAGGGGTGTTGTCTTCTTCGCCATTATCCAAATAAATTTAGATAATGTGAGTTGTTCGTGGTGGTTGCATGCACAACATAGGGTCCATCCCACTTGGGGAGCCACTTTGTAAGTGCTAAACTTGGTCTATTACATTAACTTGCTTTAGGGTTGTAGTAAAGGAGCTTTGTCTCCCCCCGATTGTAATAACATGGCTTGATACACCTACACACACGTGCACTTGAGCCTTTCCGCTCTTAGTTGCACACTTTTTGGCACACACACGGGCCTTGACAGCCCCTAAGATATAGTTCTATTTATATATATTCAGCTGCATGGGTTTATATTCAAGTTGTGTGCGTTGTCTTTCAATTCCACACTCACACACATTGAGCTTTCGCTCTTACTCCCAAGACCCTAGTAAGGGCCATATTGCAATTTTATTTGGGTGTTTTAATTTAAGTTGTGTGCGTGGTCTTTCAATTCCACACTCACACACATTGAGCTTTCGCTCTTACTCCTAAGACCCTAGTAAGGGCCATATTGCAACCTTATTTGGGTGTTTCATTCAAGTCATGTGCGTGGTATTTCAATTCTACACTCACACACATTGAGCTTTCGCTCTTACTCCCAAGACCCTAATAAGGGCCATATTGTAATTATATTTGGGTTTTACATTACAAGTCGTGTGAGTTGTCTTTACATATATACACAACACCCATGCACACGTTGGCGACCTTCGGGCCCATATATATATAGTTGTATTTCCCTTCCGCTATGTCTTTAAGATTTGGGTTTTAAGGTTCAGTTGTGTGAGTTGCATTTTAATTTATACACGGCATACACTTACACAATTGAGCCTTTCCGCTCTTAAGATATAGCCCTATTTCCCTTTTATAATTTCCCTTTTGCAATTTACATTACAAAATATATAAATTGAAAGACACCTAGCTGTTCTAAATAGTGTAAAATTAAAAGACATAGATACGTGCAAACTCACGTATATAAAACTTGCAAACACAAACACGAATGAAATCCATATTTTCAAACACTTACGTTTTCAAGAGTCAAAACCGTTTTATCAAAGTCCATAAGCGTACAAACTGACCCTTACACATCGGTGCAAGAAGGTTTGCGATGAAAAGATCTCGCTTGCCCATAATCGCCCGACTACAAATGTGTTGGAAAGAAACAATAAAGAATGATCTAGCTTATTGTGAGTTAACTGCTAACATGGCACATGATAGGGCTCTATGGAAACAAAGAATCCATGTAGCTGACCCCGTCTAGTACAGGAAAAGGCTTAATTGTTGTTGTAGTGATAATCAAGGTGAATTTATGTCTCAAACACTATATTTATATTTTCTGAACCATGACATTTTACATCAAACCTCTTGTTCCTATTCTCCACAACAAAATGATGTTTCTTAAAAGAAAAATAGACACATTTTTGAGGTTGCTAGAATCCTTTTGATTGGTTATAATGTTCCAAAATTTTATTGGAGTGAAGCAGTCTTAACAACAATGTTTCTCATAAATTATATGCTTAGAGGGTTCTAAATGGTAATACTCCCTTTCACTCCTTATGTCCTTCTGAAAAATAATTTCATCTACATCCAAGGGTGTTTGGATGTACTTGCTTTATACATATACACAATGGTTTGAGAGATAAATTGAATGCTAGAACCGTTAAATGCATCTTCTTAGAATATTCTTCCACTCAAAAAAGGTTGAAATGTTATGATCCTGAAAAAAAATCATATGTTATTATGGATGTCATGTTTCATGAAGATATTCTATTTTATGGGAATAAAGAAGTTCAATCATCAGATTTACATTTACCTACTTTGTTACCTATTCCACCTATTGAAGATCAACCTGAGTTTGAAAAAGAAGAAGGAGAGGTTCAACCCTCAAAGGAAAAGAAATGACATACTTATACTAGAGGTGAAAGGAAGACCTTCCTCCCGTATCAGTCGGCTACCCTAGATAAGAATCCTTACCTGGAATCAGATTTAATTCCTACTCAAGTAACTCCTCTAAATTCTACTAGTGATTTTGATAATTTACTTACACTTCATAAAGGAAAGCATGAGAATGCAAGATATTCACTTCAAAAGATGGTCTCATATACTAATTATCCCAAAGAGTATCAATTGTTTGTGATGAATGTAGATAATACTTATAGTCCAAAAATATTTGAAGAGGTAGAGCAAAATTCAGAGCGGAAGGCAATAATAAAAAAAGACATTGTAGCACTAGTAAAAAACAAGACATGAGAACTTGTTGATTTACCACCATAAAGAAAGACTGTGGGATGCAAATGGGTGTATTCAGTGAAGTACAAGGCATATGAGAATATAGAAAGGTACAAAGTCATATTAGTGGCTAAAGGTTATAGTCAATCACATGGTATTGACTATAAAAATATTTGCACCAGTGGCAAAACTGAATACTATTAAAATTATTCTAAGTGTTGCAGTCAATCAAGGATGGGACTTATAGTAGTTGGATGTGAAGAATGTATTTCCTCAAGGAGACCTTATGGAAGATATCTACATGGACCTACCATGTGGTTATGATCAAGAGAAGAAGTCAAACAAGGTATGCAAACTAAAGAAATCAATTTATGGTTTGAAATAATCACCAATAACATGGTTTGAAAAGATATTTCAAAACTTTGCTAGTTTTAAAGCAAACTAGCTGGCACGCTCATATAAAGCGAAGTAGAACTCGAAAAGGTTCACTTTAGGCCTAAGAACCAGAAGTGAGAATTTTCGGTGTCTACAGAATTGGCACGCCCGATGGTAGCCGGGTCTTAAAACTTTGATAAAACAAACAAAACTCTTGAATTTTTTTTCCAAAAAGTGTTTTCAAAATTCGATTAAAAAATTTGCAAGAAAATGGATAAAAAGCTACAACAATCCTCGTTGAGTAAACTAAAGAAGGCTTTCAAAACAGATAAAGCCCAAAAAGAGCTTGATGATATTTCAAAAATATTTCAAAACATGGATGCTTTAAGCAAGGAGCTTAAAGCCCATCGATCACATAGCAGCTCTTCTAGGGCACATAAAGATCGTGAAATGAAAACCGATCTCAAACTCAACGAAGGATTGGAGATTACAGACGAATCCCGAAAAAAGGATGAGTCATCCACTCCTAAATCTCAAAGCTTTTCAAAATCCATAGAAAAATAAAAAAAAGATTTGTTTATTTAAAAAACTCAAAAAAATCTTGAAATCTTTCAAAAAGACAAAAAAATTGAAAAAAAAACTTTGAAATTTTGAAAAACTCAAGTGAAATTCCTAAGTCTAGGCACACACACTGTGGGACATGAAAACCACACCCTACAAAGAAACGAGAGTGAAAAACAAGAAGGTTTCGAAAAGGAATGTCTCGTGAAACCCCGGGGTCTCAAAACAGAGTTACCTGGGAAATCGGCCTGCTCTCACCCTGAAAAGGTAGACAAGCCACAAAGAGGTATGCCTGAAACCCATCATTCACAAAACTCTCTTCTTCATATAGGGTCATCAGATGCATTGGATAACCCCTATGCACACACAAACCCACAAATTGTGCCAAAATTTGAGAAATTTCAAGGTGTGCCAAATATCCCGCACCACCCAAAAGAATTTCAAAAACAAAAAGAAGTTCAAAAAATGGTAGACATGGAGACCCCTAATGCATGCATCGACATCTTAGGAGCTCATAACCCTACTATAGAAAAACTCACTTTTTCAAGCCTAGTCTTGTACCTTGGAACCAAGGCTATGGCTTCGAAACAAAATCCACCCCTAGGGGCACCACGAGTTGAACCTAGGGAGCAAGTCAAAAACTTCGAGGGAGCAATTTGGGCTTCCCTTGAAGCAAATTTTTCCCAAAATCAGGTTATATGGAACTATAAGTCTTCCATCACCCTGAAAAGTCCAAAGTTTCTCAAGGGACCAAGCACGGCTTCCCCTGAGAACAAAATTTTCCAAAATGGGGTTATCTGGAACCATAAGTTTTCCAAAACCCCGAAATATTCAGAATCCTTCGAGGTACCAAGCTTGGCTTCCCTTGAAAGGTATGTTTCCCAAACCCAGGTTGTGTGGAAACCCGAGTTTTCCACCATCCTGAAAAATCCAAAGTGTCTCAAGGGACCAAGCATGGTTTCCCTTGAAAACAAAATCTCCCAAACTCAGGTCGTGTGGAAGCTCAAGTCTTCCCTCGTCCTGAAACATCCAAAACCCTTCAAGGGAGCTAGCTTGGCTTCTCTTGAAGAATATGTCTCCAAAACCCAGGTTGAATGGAAACCCGAGTTCTCCACCATCCTGAAAAATCCAAAGTCTCTCGAAGGACCAAGTCTGGTTTACCTCAAAACACAGCTGACTCCATAAACGAAAATATTTCATGATTTGCAGTACTATTGACTATCAAATCTATGTTTGGTAAAGGATAATTATCCTTTGGAGTGGCTTTGTTCAGGTTTCTAAAATCGATGCATATTCGAATCTTCCCATTGGTTTTTCGAACAACAATGATATTGGATAACCAATCAGAATACGCAATGAGTTTTATAAATCCGGCTTTTAACAGATCTTCTAAACCCTCTTTGACTTGTACTGTACATGAGGATGTATTTTCCTAAGCTTTTGCTTTATGGGTTTCACATCCGCATCTAAGGGAAGACGATGTTTGACAATACTGGGGTCTATGCCCGGCATGTCTTCATATGTCCATGCAAACATATCTAAGTAGGTTTGTAGAAATGCAATGAATGCTGATCTTTCATGCTCATGCAAACATGCGCCTACCTTAATGAGTTTGGGCTTGGAATCATTCCCTAGGTTTACCTCTATAAAATCTCCTCCTACTGAATTCGAAGGCTTTTCAAAATCGAGAATTTTATGAAATTCTGGGAGCTTAGAAGTGGGATCTTCCTCAAGGGGATCCACTTCGGGGCTTCGATCATTCTCGTGGTTTATAGATCATAGGAAATTTGATGCATTGATTTTCAAAAGACTTGCAAACACATCTAAGTAGGTTTTCAGAAATGCAATGAATAATGACCTTTCATGCTCATGCAAACATGCGCCTACCTTAATGAGTTTGGGATTTGAATCACTCCCTAGGTTTATCTCTATGAAATCTCCTCCTACTGAATTTGAAGGCTTTTCAAAATGGAGAATTTTATGAAATTATGGGAGCTCAGAAGTGGGATCTTCCTCAAGGAGATCCACCTTTGGGCTTTGATCATTTTTGAGGTTTGTAGATCCTAGGGAATTTGATGCATGGATTTTTGAAAGACCTGGTTTTACACTTAGAATTTCTATTGATTTCGAAATTTTTGGTTTGGTTATGCAGACAATGTTTCTTTCGAAATCTTTTTCTTTTCCCAAATCCTTACCAGGAGCAGCTATATACAAAATCTTTTTTGAATTTTGTAAATTTTCGATTTTTTTGTTCTTTTGTAAAACGAGTACTTTGGGAACTATACAAACTACTCTTTTTTTGAGTTTTTGATTTTCCAATGTTTTTGACTTTTGTAATTTTTCCATTTTTTGGATTTCGAATTTTTCAAATGTTTTTGTATTTTCGATAAAGGGATCTTCCATCATACCTACAAAGGGGAAAACACTACAGGTTAGACTCTGAATAAGAGATCTAAATCGTAGGTTTCTTCTAGAGTAGGCTTCAGGGCACCCTTGACCCAAGTGGTCACAGGGGGTGGTTATGGTGGTATTCTAGGAGTATAGTCGATCCCATATCAGCTTGGATTAACCCTAGGCAGTATGGGTTCTAGGAGACCTTGATTTTGTGCCCCTAGACTCTTATAAGGCAAATAGCCCATGTTTAACAGCATGTTCCACGATTTTTTGTTTTTGGAGAAATTTTGATATAAATCGTGGTCCTGGAACTTGCTGTCGTCTATGTTGTGTACATAGGGCTTTTTGTCCAGGGGTTTTAAAAATAAGGGTTCTTGGGTTTTCCTAGAATGGTCAGAACTTTGAGGGGGTCAACCTTGGGTAGCCCCTTCACATATATGACCTTCCTAGGGTTTTTCAATATGAGCCTTGGTGGATAGAGCAAGGTTTGCCCCAGTTTTACCTCGTGGGTTTGGGAGCTTGACAAGCAAGGGGAATTTATGACCCCCTGAAGCTGAGGATGACTCTCACCTAGGATTACTATGACTTTGTCCCTGAAAGGGATTTTGACACACCTGTGGAAGGTGGATGGCACAACGCGCAAGCTGTGTATCCAGGGCCTTCCCAACAATAGGTTATAATGGGGGTGGATGTCCAGGACATGGAACACCCTCGTGTGTGCTATCCCTCCCGTTTCCATGGGGAGTTCGATAGATCCTAGTGGTCTAGACGTATTCCCATCGTATCCAGTGATGACGATGGGACTTAGATTCACGGATGTCAAGGTGACTCCGATTTGGTTCGCCACATGAAGTGGAAGGATGTTGAACCCTCCTCCCCCATCGACAAGGCACCTATCCAGAGAGTGGTTATTCAGAACCACCTCGATATGTACGGCCTGGTTATGGGACTCGTAGGGTCTTTCTACATTGTCTTTCGAGAATACGATGGGCGTTTTTGCTCCAATGGAGGCCACTTGTTTGGACAAGGATTTTGGGGTAATGTTCGAACTAACCTTTGCTCTTTCTAGAATTTTCTCTAACACTAGTCTATGCCTAGGTGAAGTTTATATTAGCTCTAGGATGGACATGTTGATAGGAATCTTTGAAAGATGGTTTTCGAAATCATATACCTTTAAAACGACATTTCCTTTATCTAATTTCGACGGAACTCTAGGAATACATGCTTTTGAGGGGCCAGGCACACTGAACGCCTTTTTAGCACGTTGCAGATGTGGGGGTTGGTAGATCCTCCCAGATCTTGTCACCTCCCCCACGATCAACCTAGGTTTCGCACTTAACATGGCTCTAATCGAGAGATTTGGAGCACCTTGAATGGTTAAAACTGGTTTAACTTGGGACGGAACTCTTGGTGGTCCCCGAATGACTACTTGGGCAGGTTTTTTGTAAAGTATGAGAGTAGATACACAAGTAGATAAACCAGACTCACATGCATGCGCTAGACTCTTTGAAATCGTGAGAGCACATACCTCTTTTCCCTTCCCACTAGTACTTGCGTGCTTGGGGAAGGGTTCTTTGAAGATAGCTTGGGCAGGCTCAGGTTCTTCAGCGACCTGAAGCCGGTCTTCTGCTATCAAGTTCTCAATTTTATTTAGGAGGGAGAAGCACCGCCTTGTATCATGGCCTTTGAGCCGATGATACTTGCAGAATTTATTTAAAAATCTCCCCTTCGAAGTGACTCCCTCGGGAATCTCAGGGAGTTCGATTATGCCTTGGGCAAGTAGGAGGTCTAGGACCTCCGATACAAGTTGCCCCAGCGGAGTGTACTCCCGTCTTTCGAAGGGTTTTTGAAAACTCCTCTCCTTTTTATTTTCTAATTTTTCAAAACTTTTTGAAGCACTTGCCGGGCTTGGATCTACCCGGACATTGGCGATTTTGTGGGGTTTTGCCCCTTTGTCCGCGGTGGGTAGCCCATAAGTGTTGGGCTTCTCCAAGCGAGTTTTCGAAATTGCATTTTCTTTCCATAAGTGATCATACACCTCCTTTTTTAAATTTGTTTCGAAAAGGGATGCTTTCTTTATTAACTTATGGAAAGTTGAGATTTCGTGAAGCGAGAGAAGGGTTTTCAACTCGTTTCTAAAATTATCTAGGATGAGCATGACTGCGCATCCTTCAGATATTGGCTCTCGCACTTGACCTAGGAGAGACCTCCAACGAACGATGAACGTATGCACATCCTTGTTCACACCTTGTTTTGTATCCCTCAAGGTGTTTAAAGTCGGCGTGACTTCTACGTTATGCGAGAATCTCTGCATAAAGTAGTTCGCTAACTCTTTAAAAGTTGCGAACTGGCTAAGATCGTAGAAAGCCAACCATTTGGCAGCTGTGCCTTTGAGGGACAAAGGGAACCAATATACCCATTTCATCGAGTCCTTTTTCTTGTGGGCTCGATGGGAGAAAAGCTACAAGTGAGACCTAGGGTCTCCCATGCCATCATACCGATGGAAGTTCGATATTTCATCGTCACTGTCTGTTTCATAGTCCACAAGCAAGAAATCAGACAGGGCGTAACTTCTTTTCTCTTTATTTTTCCCTCTCAGCAGCTGCTGTGGGGCTTTACGGTCCTTGTGTGTGAAGGACTCGTGGTATTGGTTACCTTCCATTGCGAAAGTCTCTTTGTGTTTGTGAGGTTTTTCAAATTTTTTCTTGGCCTTTGGTTCGCCGTTTGACGAACATGAATCGCCTGCTTCAACCTCTTGGCTAAGAGCGGCGATCTTGGCCTCGAAATCCCTTATCAAATCCTTAATCTCTTGTTTTTTCAAAAACTTCCTAGATTGAGAACTTGATGCGTATGAGCCGTGGCTAGATACCTCTTGGGAGCCTGGACTCGACATGCTTCAATATGCTTTTTCAAAAATCCTAAGTATGAAAATGCAACAAACAAAGTTAAAAACACTTTCTTTGAAAAATTTTCATGAGGTTTTTCTACATGAACTGACTCTGCACAAGGCCTAGGTCCCACCGGGCGTGCCAAAATCTGTAGACACGGAAAATTCCCACTTCTGGTTCTTAGGCCCGAAGTGAACCTTTTCGTGTGTCTAAGTCGTTTTTATAACAAAAGGGCATGCCAGCTAGCTTACTCAAGCTAGCGAAGTAAGTTTTGAAATCTGACTCTATCGGGGCGACTATGAGCAAGTGAGCTCTTTTTGTCGCAGACCTTCTTGCACTGATGCACAAGGGTCAGTCTGTACGCTTGGCAAAGTCTTTTAAAACAAACCTCTTTGAAAAATACCAGAAGTGTTTGGGCTTTGTTTGTATGATTGCAAGTTTTATTTCACGTGGGATTTTGCACGTGCCTACGTCTTTCTTTTTATGCTTTTTAGGGCCAACTAGGTGTGTGTGCTAGTGACCTAAGTTGGGCGATTTTTTGCATGGGAGTGTGGGGCTTGCTTTGATGCAATATGCATCCTAACTCGTCGTATGGCGAATATGCAATGTAAACTCACACAACTCCAAAGGGAAAACCCGAATTGAAAGACAATGCTGAAGGGAAATGACTTAATGTAAATTGCAAAAGGGAAATTACAAAAGGGAAATATGGCTATATCTTAAGAGCAGAAAGGGTCAATTGTGCAGTGTGTGTCGTGTATATATGGAAAGACTACTCACACAGCTGAACTTTAAAACCCAAATCTTAAAGACATAGCGGAAGGGAAATACTTATAATATATATGGGCCCGAAGGTCACCAACATGTGCGTGGGTGTTGTGTATATATGTAAAGACAACTCACACAACTTGTAATGTAAAACCCAAATATAATTGCAATATGGCCCTTACTAGGGTCTTGAGAATAAGAGCGAAAGCTCAATGTGTGTGAGTGTGGAATTGAAAGACCACGCACACAACTTGAATTAAAAACACCCAAATGAAATTGCAATACGGCCCTTACTAGGGTCTTGGGAGTAAGAGCGAAAGCTCAATGTGTGTGAGTGGAATTGAAAGACAACACCCACGACTTAAGTTAAAACCCACGCAGTTGAATATATATAAGTATAACTATATCTTAGGGGCTGTTTAGGCCCATGTATGTGCCAAAATGGTGTGCATCTAAGAGCGGAATGGCTCAAGTGCACGTATGTGTTGGTGTGCCAAACCACATTATTACAACCAGGAAGAGGCAACGCTCCATTATTACAACCCTGTATCAAATTTAATTAAATGTAAGCAAGTTCATATGAAGGACCGAGTTAGGCACTTACGTGTAGCTGGTCCGTGCTCAACTTGCTTGGCTTTGGCCTAGTGAGTCGCCTTGGACAGCCAAAGGGGAGCTCCTTGGGTGTATGTTGGCGACAGGTAGGGTGTTAGCCGGGTGGAGTCCTTGATGCTGGCCAGGGGATGGAGTGACTAGGTACGGCAGGTTAAGGGTGTTGGCTAGGTGGTGGCAGGTTAAGGATGTTGGCTAGGTGGTGGATGACTAAGGGAGAAGGTTCAGCTAGGGGTTAGGGTGGTTAGTACTGAGGGAAGGTAGTGAGGTAGGGTGTAGGTTGGCCGGGTGTAAGGGAGAAGGGAAGGATGTAGGGTGGCGGATGATGGAGTGTGCAGCTGGGAAAGAAAGGTGTGAAAGGCTAGATGGGGTACTAACCGTGGATGACAGGGGTGCTGGTGGATGAAGGTGGTGGCCGGATGGTGGCGGAAGGAGGTGGCAGTCAAAGGTGGAAGGTGCAGCTTGGAGATAGTGAGGGGGGATGAGTGTGTGGAAGAGAGAGAGTGAAACCCGCAAGAGAGGAGGGTTTTATAGGCTGGAAAAGGGGTTGGGTCGGTATAGGCTAGATATTTGTAATAAGGTGGGCATGTGGGGTGGTTTGGGGTAGGTCGGTTAGGGTGGTTGTTTGGTGGTTTAGGGTAGGTCGGTTAGGTGGGCTAGGACTTAGTGGTTAGGGGTTTAATTAGGTGTATTAAGGTGGGTTTAGGCTTAGTTGGTTAGGGCCTAAGTGGTTTAGCTAGGTGAGGTGGGCTAGGTGAGGTTGGGGCAGTTTTGAGAGAGGATGGCTAGGTTTGGGTCAGGTTTAGGGGGGAGTGGCTAGGTGAGGTGAGCTAGGTGAGGGCTAGGTTTTAGGAACCTCCCCTTGGCGCCGGTCCATGGACCCAGTTGCAGCCATGTTCAAGTTGGTGCAGCCCCAGGTTAGGTGTAGGTGCATACAAGCTCAAACCCACACTCTAGGCTAAACCCACAAGGTTAACCCAACCTTGACTAAAAGTCAAGCCTACCAACTTTCTCACTCATACTTTATCACCCCTTTTTCTCTCTCTACCCAAGCTTTTCACGTGAAATATCTGTGGGCCCCACCTCCATTTATGAGAAGGTGATGTGGGCCATGGATGTAGATATTGGGCATGTTGGGTTTGGATCTGGATATATATGGTCCAGATCTGACCCAAATCTGATTTTTAATTTCTTCATGGCGTTTCGAAACGGACGGTTTGTGCGGGGCCAGACTGCATCAGTACTCCGTCTTGCGTTGGGTCTTCGCCAACATTGTCGTTCGCTCTTTTTCTCACCTTCCGGAGTTCATTTCGAGTAAATTTTTGATATCAGGGGCTTGGATGTCCGGGAATCTGGGGATGATTTTGATACGAGAGTTGATGTGCAGGTATGCTCCGGGTCTGGGCTCTCTTTTGCCTCTTCGATCTTGCTTTCATCAGGCCAAGCTGCTTTTGGGGGTTTCAAAACACCTTTTTAAGGTTTTAAAACTATATGTATACATTTTTAAAACATATATACAGGTTTGGAATATGTACAGGGTTGTCTGGAAGGCTCCTAGGTTTCCAGACTCAAAATAGCCCTTTGGGGCTGCTTTTGCAAAACCAAGCATATTTGAGAAAAATCGTGGGATTTTGGGGTGTTTACAACTTCCATCCGAACTCCCACTAATGCCACGCCATTTGAGTTGGTCTATGGCACAAACGCCATTCTTCCCATTCATACAAGGTTGCATTCATTCCATACATCCATTGCACTCGACCTCCCCCTAGAGATGCTTCAACATGCTAGGATGGTCGAACTAGAGTTGTTAGATGAGAGGCGACTCCTTGCTATGGATCATGCTCATGCATACTGGCAAAGGATAGCCCGACACTATGAGAAACATATGAAACCTTGCCACTTTGAAGTGGGAGATCTCGTTTTGAAAATCATCCACTATCGTGGCCCACATCCACTTGGAAAGTGGCGGCCCAAGTGGGATGGCCCTTATGTTGTGCGTGGAACCACCACAAACAACTCTTACTGGTTGATCGATGTAGAAGGTAGTAATTTAGCAGATCCTATCAATATTCAATACTTAAAGAAGTATCATGTGTAGGGTCTAAGTTAAATTCCCATTTTCGAAAATGTTTTAGGGAGATTTACTTTGAAACTTCGAAAGAAAGGATAAAAGGCGAATTGTGTGACCTTGAGTGAGAGAATCAACACTTGCGAAAAAGTGGAGCTTTCCAAAATACGTGGTTACATTTTCAAAATTCTTCTTCTTACAAAGAAAGGCCTAGTTCAATATAGCAAGATACTTGCAATTAGTACATGCTATTTCTAAATAGGCTAATCTGGAATGGATCGAGTATGACCTTGGGATAAGTCCTCCCCTCTTCTCTTCTTCTTCCAAAAGGAAAATTTGGCATAAACAAAGGTAAATCCCTACCAAAAGAAAATCTCTCTTTCCCAAAAAGAAAGCAAAATTGCAAAGAAAAAAATTCGAGTCTTCTATGTGTAAACACACAAAAATTTTCGAATATTTTCAAAAACTCCTAAATTTTGAAAGCTAATTTAAAGCTTTTATGAACCTTTAAATTCAAAAACCCCAAATTTTAAAGTTTAAGCCTTTTGGGGGAATATTTCAAAATAAAGGTTTTAAATCCAAATAGCCCATGAGTTTCGAAGCAAGCAAAGACCCAATCCAGGCCTCAATCCCCGAAAAGAAGGTAAAGTGTATCAAGATAAGGGATCAAGCTAAATCAGATTCAGATTGATTCCCAAAAGTAGAGAAGATAAGGTTGAAGCATATCAAGTTTGAATTCAACAACTTATCTAAATGGAAGGTCAAGACCGATCAAATCCAAGTTTGTCCGATCAAGATGGGGACAACATGGAACCAAGACTCGAGGCCATGGTAACAAGCTCATCCAATTCGAGAAGATTTCAAGTTGAACTCAAGAGCAAAGGGTGGAAGCCGAACCAAGCAAGAATCAAGGCATGGCTGAACTTATGAATCAAAAGGACTTAACTAAATGTACACGGTTAAGAATGGCTTGTATTAAGTGTAAGGAGCAGCCAAGCATCAAAGAGAAGAACCTAGCTACGTCTACACGGCTAGGACAAACTATCAAGATTGAAGCAAGCTTGGGCCAGATACACCAAACACCAAGTCGTGTGGATCAAGCTCAATCGGCTGCACCTAGGCCCAGCCCACATGGGCTGGACCAAGGTCAACAAGGGCACCACTAAGTGGTTGGATCAAATGGATCCAAATTGGACCCAAGGGGCAGGCCAACCCGCCCCATAGAAGGGGCTAGAACCAGCCCCCCTTGGCCTATAAAAGGGGCCAAGGGGGGGCTGAAAAAGGGGGGCTTGGAACATTGGAAAGAGAGGAGAGAGAAGCTCTAGACCTTGGGTGGTGTGTGCTAGACTAGTTGTAGGAATTTCCAGCAAGGAGGGACGTCCTCTAGTGTGGGAAGAAGGGGAAGCTAGGTGAGAACTTGTGGGAGTTGAGAGGGAAGGCCATCAAGAGGAAGGCCGCCTTCATCATTGAGACCCGGTCCTTCACACTCCAAAACTCGTGTAAGATCTTTCTTACTTAATCTAAGTTTCATTCTCTTCCATTGAATTCATTAAATGGGGTTGTATTAATGGAGTTTCATCTCCCCCCGAGTTGTAATAATCTAGCATTGCTGCAATTTCAATTTCGTGGATGAAACACTATACACCCACATGCACGCCAAGTGTTTGCTTTAATGCTTCTTCCTTCCTATATGCTATATACCCTCTATACTTCTAACCCCCTCTATGTCTAAGCTATAAAGTACTTTCCATTCATTTACATTCTAGCAAATTTGCTTTGAGGGTTGTTGCACTTGAATTTTGGGTGGGTTACGCATCATTACATTTATAAAACAGAAAAACCAGATTTCTGCATCTCTGCATATGTCTATTTCTACAATTTTAATTTTATGATGCTTGCTCCGATTGTCTCAAAATTCGGTACACTGGTTCCAAACACATTTTGACACTCTATATAAAATTAGAAAGATTTTAGGGCCGCTCAGCCATGTAATAAAAGCAGATTAAGAACGACCAAATTTCTGCACCACTATCTGCACAGTCGGATTTCTTGAAACAAAGGTTGGGTAAAAGTCCCAGATCTATGTACACAGGAGTTCAATTTAATTGATTTTTAATGCATTAGAAAGCTAACATCCATAGCTTTCCAGAAACATCAAAATCATCAAAATCAGAGTTTTGAGCAGAGAGATACAGACTCATCTTTAAGTTTTTGTATTTCTGAAATAGAATTGTTCCGAGTCAATGAGGTAGTCTGAGTAGATTATTTGTTTCTGATTCAATACTGCTCCAAATGCAGATTTGAAAAAGGCTATAGTCTCTCCACACTACCAGCGTCGTCGGGTAAAATTTTGATAATTTTTGGAAGTCTGTGATTCCTTCAAATCTCCCCTAGAAAACAGCTCTGAAAACAGAATTTTCTGTTTTCAGCAGCTTGTGTTTTCCAAGTATTGAATCCGAGTGCACAAGTTTAACAATCTTTTCAAAGACACTTGTTTATGTAAAAGGGAGTCGTGTTTGCTGTAAAATGAAATTCCTAAGCGCTTAACACTGACCCTTGAGCATCGGCTTAAGAAGGTGTGAGTGAAAAGATCCCGCTTGCACAAAATTGCCTAGAAGTCTCAAATTTCCCAATATTTGCTAGTTTCAAACTAGCTGGCACGCTCGCGCAAGCGTAGGTGTGAAAAATTTCATTTCAAGTTTGTCTCATAAACTTCGAAATGAGAATTTTTATGTCTACAGAAATGGCACGCCCGGTGGGACTCGGGTCTTAAGGAACTTTCTTTCAAAAAGTGAACTCCAAAAACTTTGCAAAAACTTAGTATTTTTTTCAAACTTGTGCACAAATTTGAAGACAATGGATGAAAGCAAGCCGAGGAAATCCTCATCGAATGCTTCAAAGTGGTTTTCCAAATCCTCTAAAGCCCAAGAAGAGATGGCTGCTATAAAGGAAATCTTTAGAAAGATCGATGCTCTAAGCCATGAGGCTAAGGCGCATCGATCACATGAAAGCTCATCTCGGGCACATGGAGAGAAAAATCATGAAAGGAAAACCAAATCAAATCCAAAATTCGATGAAGGATATGAGGCTGGAGATGAAGCCAGAGTGCGGATCAAGTCATCCAACCTTTCCAAGCACCCAAGCACCCCAAGTTCCAAGCAAAAACCAAAAAAAGATTTTTATAGTTTGAAAAACCAAAAAAAGCTGGAAAAGTTTCAAAAACCAAAAAAACTTGAAAAACAAAAAGTTGAAATTCCGAAAGTCGGTAATGAAGTCCACATCCCTGGGCACACACATAGAGTGGGGCATGAGATCCACACTCAACACACCTCACGAGAGAGTCGTATAAACCTAGGATTGGAAATGAACAGGAAACGGGAGCTCCAAGCCTCGCATGAATCTGAAGAAAAGGCTTGCTCTCACCATGAAAAGGTAGTCGAGCCGGAAAGAGGTACGTCCAACTCCCCTCTCACTCCTCCTCTTCTAGATGTAGGGTCATCGGATGCATTGAATCACACTCATGCACCCACAAACCCACCAAACATACCCAAAAATGAGGATTTTCAAGGTACGCCGAATGTTCCGCACCAAAAGGAATTTAAAAATTAAAAGCCAAATAAAGATCAAAATATGGTAGACGTGGTTACTAAGGCATGCATTAACATCCTAGGAACACCCAACTCTACCATCCAAACTTCCTCGAGCCTAGTCTTGTGCCATGAACCCAAGCCTACGGCAAGAAACCCAATTAACCCATTCCTAGGGGCACCTCGAGTTGCACCTAGGGAGCATATCAAAACCACCCACTTAGAATCCCAACCAAGGGTCGTGTGGAAGCCCAAGTCTTCCACCACCCCACACTCCCAACTCCTACCAAAAATAAAGCGTGTATATATTCATGATATGGATGATTCCATATTCCAAGATCATGCGTTTTATAAAACCTTTTCAAAAATAAAAAAGCCTTGGAATATGATCTTAAACATGGGATATACACCCTACCAAGGATTAGGAGCCAAAAACCAAGGTTGTCTAGAACCAATCATACCTAGACCAAACCCAAATCGATATGGATTGGGCTATATCCCATTCATACTCCCTGAGCCACCACCTAAGACCACTTGGGTCAAGGGTGCCCCTAGAACCCACTAAAACCGAGACCTATGGCTTAGACCCTTTCTTTGAGTCTAATTCATGGAAGTTTCCTTTGTAGGTTCAATGGAAGATCCCTCCTTTTCAAAAATCAAAAAAATTAGATATTCTCCAAAACCAAAAAAATTGAAAAAACCTTCAAAATCCCAAAAACATTTGAAAAATCTGAAAATTTTGAAAAGAAATTTGTTTTCATTCCCCCATTCTTCATTTAAGAAAAAGTTTCAAAAGGAAAGTCCTTTATAGGGATCCTTGAAATTGTGTTTTGAAAAAAACAAAAAAATCGGAAAATTTCAAAAACTCCAAAAACAATGGCCATATACAAAACCAATTTCAAAATCCTTTCGAAGAATATATATAATCCCAAGTCAAAATCGTCCAAGCTGGTCATAGCTCTCTCTTACCTAGCACTTCCCTAGAGTTTAATGCTTGAGAATCATCAAAGCAAGGAGGAAAAACCATGCCACCAAGCTTCCCGAAATTCGTATAATCCTTGACTTGGAAATTTTATAGAAGGAGATTTTAGAGTGAGTCTAACCCATAGTGTGTGCATGTTTACATGAGCATCATGCATTGCATTTTGAAGTCATATATTTACATGAACAATATCGGGTCTAGACATCATCTTAGAACTCGAGTTTAAGGTTTGTGTTAAGCCAAAGGGGCATGAGAGTTGACCCCTAAGTATCGAGCCATCATAGGCATGTCCCCATAAGAATCAAATCTGAAACCTTCAAGGTTAATTCCAAGCCAAAAAGATGCTAAACCTCTCAATAAGATCTTTTGAGAAAATGGGTTAAAAATTTGCATGATGATTTTCAAAAAGGCTTTCGAAAAGTTTAGGGTAAATCCTCCAAGTTTCAAAACCTCCAATGTAAAGCTTTATGTTTCAATTCGTGTGAATGCATTGGGTGTTTTACTTGATCAATATGAAGATGATATCCATAGAATGTGTGCCATTTACTACATTTTGAAAACTCTATTGGCATATGAAAAGAATTATCAAGCCATAGAGAAAAACGTGCTTGGTATAGACTACCAAAATTGAGACATTATTTCCATGACATGAAATAGGGACAATGTAGATTTATTCAAGCACTTGTTTGAAAAAAACCTACCTAATGGGTAGGCAAGATAAATGGCAGCCCCTTTTAATGGAGTATGAGTTCCTCCTCAAGACTCCATTAAGGGACAAGCCCCATATCGTGTGGCCAAATTGCCTCTTTGAGACACATTCCCCATACTTGATGAAATGCCCGATGAAGGCATATTTTGCAAATGAACTTCAAAAACCATGTTTGGACAAATTGTTTTAAGAAAAATCAAGCATGAGAAATGTATTTCGATAAGGCAAAGAATCATCAAGGGGAAGGTATAGAAATCATCTTCATATCTCCCTAAAAAGAAATACCAAGTGCCATTCGACTAGATTTTGCATAATCAAATGATGTTGCCAAGTATAAAGCACTCATACAAGGCCTAAAATTTTCGAAAATCTAGGGTCTCATGCATCAAAATCTTTGGCGAGACTTGTTATAAACCAAGTTTCGAAAATTTGGCAATTCAAGAAAGAAAATTCATCACGAATTGGCCATTAGAGTGGCCGGTTCTTTCAAAACATGCCCAATGGGCACCCACGATTTAGAATGCTTGCCAAAATGACCAAAATTGTATTAAAAAGCCTTGGTTTCAAGACATTGAATTTTTTTAGAAAGGGAGGATTTCCCAAATTTACTTCTTCTAAAGATCAAAGTTTTGATTAAAAAATTTTAACCCTACATATGACTTTGAAAAGAAAAAATTTCAGCATCTTGTTGATATGAAAACCTTGATGTGGTTAAGACACAATACATGAATTTCGCGAGAATGTGGAGATCATGTCAATTCAAATATGATGGCCATGAAGATCACTTAGGGTTGGTTATGTTGGTCCATCCTTAGGCAAAAACTTATCATGATCATGTTAGAAATGTCATAATTGTCAAATGCATGGACATGTCATTCCATCGTCCACCTAGAATTCCCTTTGAAAATCCATGACCCTTCACCTTGAGGCCGTGTAATATCATAGACTCATATCAAACTAGGGGCATTAAAAATGCATCCCCTAGACATATTCATAAAGACTCAATTTCATAGAACATGTATCTCCATCATATCATGTGGTAAATTTCATATTGTCATCATTTCATAAAGCATGTATTCCCATTGTATCACATGGAGTACATTTTTACATGTCATGCATCACATTCACCCAAAGAAGCCCAAAAAGGTGGCAGCCCAAGTAGGATTGTCCCCATGTCATAGAAATGGGCAACAAAACTCGATAATACATGTTGATTGATTGATGTTATGGGTAGAAATTTAGTAGACCCCAAAAATACCCGATACTTGAAAGGGTCTATGTTAAATTCTTTCGAAAAGACTTTTAAAAATTGAGCTCCTTTGAAACTTCTTGAAAGAAGGATCAAGATTGATTGTATGACCCTAAATGAAGGAATTGACGCTTTACGAAAAGTAGAGTTTTCAAAATCAAATTGGTGACATTTCAAAAATCCTTAGCTTACAAAATGAAGCCTTGTTCAAAATAGCAAAATATTTTCAAATGGTAGATGCTATTAAGAAATGAGATGATCTTGGTTGAATCGAGTAACCAAAGGGATAAGCTTTCCCCCCATTTTATTTCTCTCTCCAAAAAGGAAAATTGGCAATGTTCAAAAGAAAAAGAAAAGACAAAGAGAATACAAAAACTCCTCGAAAAAGAAGTCTTCTCCGAAAAGAAAAGAGAATACAAAAACTTCTTCAAAATGAGTCTTCTCTTTGAAAGGAAAAAGAAAAGAGAATGCAAAAACTCCTCCGAGAAGAAGACTTCTCTGAATAGATAGAGGGAATACAAAAACTTCTTCAAAAGAGGTCTTCTCTTGAAAAAAAAAAAAAAAAAGGAAAAAGCCAAAGCTCAAAAAGAGCAATTTTTCGACTCTGCCTTAAACCATGGGACGCTTCAGAAGGGACTGTGGTAACTCTTTCCCATATGCCTGCAACTTATCCCAATGGAAAAAGGTTTAACCATGAAAATCCTAGAGTAGGAATAGAATCTACTCATTTGGATTTCATTTTGTTTGAGAATTAGACTTTGTTATGTGGGAAATAGAATTTTGAAATGTTTTCCAAAATTTTCTATCAAAAACCTCTACCAAGTAGTAGGTGTCGAAACCCAAATGAAGGGAAGTATGAAAAATTGAAAGTCCTTTTGATGGAAGATAAAAGGAGTTCCTTTTGAAAAGATTTTGAAAACCCAAAATGTAAAGAGATATGGTAAAATTCTGCTTGGGGCAGCCGACCTTCAAAGGCTCTCTCCAAGCTCAAAAACCCCAAAATTGACTCTCTCAAAAAGCTCACCTCACTCATACCATGCATGCATTCAAAAATCATTCATGCATGATCATGCCCCATATAGGAAAAAGTCCCTTTTGGCTGGAAATCCCTCTCCTGAGATTCAAGAAAAGGAATTTACGAAATGAAGGATTGATTTATATTCTCAAGGAAATTTGGAAAGTAAATTCATAAAAGGGTGTTTCTTCTTTGCCATTATCCAAATCAATTTGGATTAATGCCAAAGAGGGGCATCTGTAAACACCCAAAAAATTTCAAATATTTTCAAAAACTCCTAAATTTTGAAAGCCAATTTAAAGCCTTTATGAACCTTTAAATTCAAAAACCCCAAATTTTAAAGTTTAAGCCTTTTAGGGGAATATTTCAAAATAAAGGTTTTAAATCCAAATAGCCCATGAGTTTTGAAGCAAGCAAAGACCCAATCCAGGCCTTAATCCCCGAAAAGAAGGTAAAGTGTATCAAGATACGGGATCAAGCTAAATCAGATTCAGATTGATTCCCAAAAGCAGAGAAGATAAGGTTGAAGCATATCAAGTTCGAATCCAACAACTTATCCAAATGGAAGGTCAAGACCGATCAAATCCAAGTTTGTCCGATCAAGATGGGGACAACATGGAACCAAGACTCGAGGTCATGGTAACAAGCTCATCCAATTCGAGAAGATTTCAAGTTGAACTCAAGAGCAAAGGGTGGAAGCCGAACCAAGCAAGAATCAAGGCATGGCTGAACTTATGAATCAAAAGGACTTAGCTAAATGTACACGGTTAAGAATGGCTTGTATTAAGTGTAAGGAGCAGCCAAGCATCAAAGAGAAGAACTTAGCTACGTCTACACGGCTAGGACAAACTATCAAGATTGAAGCAAGCTTGGGCCAGATACACCAAACACCAAGCCATGTGGATCAAGCTCAATCGGCTGCACCTAGGCCCAGCCCACATGGGCTGGACCAAGGTCAACAAGGGCACCACTAAGTGGTTGGATCAAATGGTTCCAAATTGGACCCAAGGTGTAGGCCAACCCGCCCCATAGAAGGGGCTAGAACCAGCCCCCCTTGGCCTATAAAAGGGGCCAAGGGGGGGCTGAAAAAGGGGGACTTGGAACATTGGAAAGAGAGGAGAGAGAAGCTCTAGACCTTGGGTGGTGTGTGCTAGACTAGTTGCAGAAATTTCCAGCAAGGAGGGACGTCCTCTAGTGTGGGAAGAAGGGGAAGCTAGGTGAGAACTTGTGGGAGTTGAGAGGGAAGGCCATCAAGAGGAAGGCCGCCTTCATCATTGAAACCCGATCCTTCACACTCCAAAACTCATGTAAGATCTTTCTTACTTAATCTAAGTTTCATTCTCTTCCATTGAATTCATTAAATGGGGTTGTATTAATGGAGTTTCATCTCCCCCCGAGTTGTAATAATCTAGCATTGCTGCAATTTCAATTTCGTGGATGAAACACTATACACCCACATGCACGCCAAGTGTTTACTTTAATGCTTCTTCCTTCCTATATGCTATATACCCTCTATACTTCTAACTTCCTCTATGTCTAAGCTATAAAGTACTTTCCATTCATTTACATTCTAGCAAATTTGCTTTGAGGGTTGTTGCACTTTAATTGTGGGTGGGTTACGCATCATTACATTTATAAAACAGAAAAACCAGATTTCTGCATCTCTGCATATGTCTATTTCTACAATTTTAATTTTATGATGCTTGCTCCGATTGTCTCGAAATTCGGTATACTGGTTCCACACACATTTAGACACTATATATAAAATTGGCAAGATTTTAGGTCTGCTCAGCCATGTAATAAAAGCGGATTAAGAACGACCAAATTTCTATACCTCTGTCTACACAATCGGATTTCCTGAAACAGAGGTTGGGTAAAAGTTCCATATCTATGTACACAGAAGTCTAATGTAATTGATTTTTGATGCATTGGAAAGCTAACATCCATATCTTTCCAGCAACATCAAAATCATCAAAATCGGAGTTCGGAGCAGAGAGATACAAACTCATCTTTGAGTTTCTGTATTTCTGAAACAGAACTGTTCCGAGTCAGTGAGGTGGTCTGAGTAGATTATTTGTTTCTGATTCAATACTACTCCAAATGCAGATTTGAAAAAGGCTACAGTCTCTTCACACTACCAGCATCGTCGGGTAAAATTTTGATAATTTTTGGAAGTCTGTAACGCCTTCAAATCTCCCCTAGAAAACAACTCTAAAAACAGAATTCTCTGTTTTCAGCAACTTATGTTTTTCCAAGTATTGAATCCAAGTGCACAAGTTCAACAATTTTTTCAAAGACACTTGTTTATGTAAAAGGGAGTCGTGTTTGATGTAAAATGAAATTCCTAAGCACTCAACACTGACCCTTAAGCATCGGCTCAAGAAGGTGTGAGTGAAAAGATCCCGCTTGCACAAAATCGCCTAGAAGTCTCAAATTTCCCAATATTTGCTAGTTTCAAACTAGCTGGCACGCTCGCACAAGCGTAGGTGTGGAAAGTTTCATTTCAAGTTTGTCTCATAAACTTCGAAATGAGAATTTTCATGTCTACACTATGGAAAAGAGGGAATAAAGAAAAAATACTCCCGAAGGGAGACCCTCTATGAAAAAAAGAAAGAAAAGGCCAAAAAGCTCAAAAATAACAGTTTTCCGCCTCTTTGCGTCAAACCATGGGACACTTCAGAAGGGACTGTGGTATCTCTTTTCCCATCCCTGTGACTTATCCTAAGTAAACAAGGTTCATTTCAAGGAATCCTAAAGTGAAAATAGGATTTACTTACTTGAATTTCATTTTGTTTGAGAATTCGACGTTTTAAGTAAGGCGTAGGAATTTTGAAACTTAGCTTGTTTTCTTATCAAACCTCATCTAGATTAGCGAGTGCTAAGACTCAAGTAAAGGCAAACACGAGGAGCTAGAGGTCCTTAGGATCGAGGCTAAAAGGAGTTTCCCTTTTGAAAAAAAGCTTCAAAAACTCGAGCATCGAGCAACATAAGGCCCGCTCACTCGAAGTAGCAGGTCCCATAAGACTCGAAGGTTCGACCATCCAACGTAGTCTCTAGGAAATCACCCTTCCTGGCATCTCATTCATACCATGCACTTGCATATTCACGCATGAATACTTCATACATGATCCCAATTAGGACTAGAACCATAGGAAAGTCCCCTTTGGCAAGGATCTCCTCCGACCAGGTTCGAAAAGAAAATGTTTTATCAAAAATCTCCTCCTCATACCATGCACTTGCAAATCAATTTGGATAATGCCAAAGAGGGGCATCTGTAAATACCCCAAAATCCCACGACTTTCATAAAACATACCTGGTTTACAAAATCAACTTCGAAAAGGTACTTTGAGTTTCGAAAACCCAGGAGCCTTCCCAAAACCCTGTAAATATTGCTTTAAATCTTATAAATAGTGTTTTGAAGCCCCATATCGAATATAAGCTTTTAAACCCGGGCTAACCCACGTGCACTTGAGCCTTTCCGCTCTTAATTGCACACTATTGCACACACATTGAGCCTTTGCTCTTAAGTTAAAGACTTTAGTGAAAGCCGTGTGAAGTTGTAATTCAATTTGTGTTGTTACATTCATGTCGTGTGAGTTTGTCATTTAAATTTCACACTCGCACCCAAGAAGTACTTGAGCACTTGCTCCACACTCTCACGCACCTTTTGAGCATTTGTTGCTCATAAGATATAGCATACTTATATACTTTCCAGCTGTGTGAGTTTTACATTCAGTTGTGTACGCACTTACATTTCCGGGTGGTTCAATTCATGTCGTGTGAGTTTGTCATTTAAATTTCACACTACACACACGTGTGCATTGAGCCTTTCCGCTCTTATCATATATCTATATTTCAATTTCGAAAAAGTTCAATTCATGTCATGTGAGTTTGTCATTTAAATTTCACACTACACACACGCGTGCATTGAGCCTTTCCGCTCTTACTATGTACTTATATTTCAATTTCGGCTAGTTCAATTCCAGTTGTGTGAGTTGTCTTTCCATTTACACACCAAGAGCACTCACTCACAATTGAGCCTTTCCGCTCTTAAGATATAAGTATATTTCAATTCTGTAATTTACATTCAAGTAGTGTGAGTTGCTTTCAAGTTCGGGTATTTCCCTTAAAGCTGTGTGAGTTGCACTTCCATTCGGGTATTTACATTAAGTTGTGTGTGTGAGTTGCTTCCAATTCGAGCTTAGCTCACCTCATTATATCAAACCCGAAAAGTATTTGTGCATCCTTGCATTCACGCTTTTTCAAAGAGGAAACCCCAAATCTATGCTCAAAACTCGCTAAATTTAGGCTACTTGAAGTTGTAAACACCCCAAAATCCCACGACTTTCAAAAAACATACCTAGTTTACAAAATCAACTTCGAAAAGGCACTTTGAGTTCTGAAAACCTAGGAGCCTTCCCAAAACCCTGTAAATATTGTTTTGAACCTTATAAATATTGCTTTAAATCCTATAAATAGTGTTTTGAAGCCCCGTATCGAATATAAGCTTTTAAACCCGGGCTAAGTCCCATTTTCCAAGAAGCCAAAGACGAAGAGGTGAAGCATACAAAGACGACACCTGATCGAGAAGCAGCCCAACAAGTGGCTCACAAAGGTCAATTCCAGAAGCAAGCTCAAAAGCAGTTCCCAAAGCCTAGAAGAGCATCCTGGCTTGATAAAAGCCAGGTTCAAAAGGTAAAAGGAAGGCCCAAGCATGAAGCAGGTTGCAAGCCAGGACCACCAAACAGCCAGATCCACCATCCTCGTTCAAGCATCAAGAATATTGAACCAGAAAAGTCAGAAATGAGTAGAAACGGAGTCCGAAAAGGCAAAAAGGAGTTCGGACAACAAAGATTGGGGAAACCCAACACCAGACGGAGCACTAATGAAGCCAGGGCCCGCACAGATCGTCTGCCTCGAAAAGCCAAGAAGGACCATCCAGAGAAAATTTTGTTTGGAAATGGATCTCAAAATATTCGAGATCCAAGACCCATATCCAAGACTCACTTCACTTGCCTATAAATAGGAGTGAGGGGGTCTCCATTCAAGGGTTCACATGAATTCCAAAGGGAGGAGAGAGAGTGAGAGAGTGACCTAGCCATGTGGGCTCATTGGGTGAGGTGAGTTCAAGCCATGTGGGCTAAGTGGGTCTAGACCAAGGGGCTATAACCAAGGTGGGCTCGACCAAGGAAGATTGCAACCATAGAGAAGTGGGCTCAAGCCAAGAAGGACCGGCTCCAAGAGGTAGGTCCCCTAATCCTAGCCTAACCCCTCCCTAATTCTAGCCTAAGCCCTTTTTAATCCTAGCCTAATCACCTAACCTACTTCACTAAACCTCACCCTAACTAAACCTAACCTAACCCAACCGACTCAAACTAGACACCTAGGCTAAACCCCCCGAACCTTCAAGCCCCCGACCAGCCAGACGCACCCCTGCATGCCCCTGCCATGCCAGCCGCACCCTGTCATGCGCCCCGCACTATATCCGCGCGCCCCGCGCCTCTAGTGGGCCCAGCGCGCCGTCCTATGCCACTCTGCGGTGCCCCCTCCTAGCGCCAGACGCCCGGCACGCCCAGCGCCCTACGCCCGTCGAGCGGGGTTTTACATTCAAGTTGTGTGAGTTGTCTTTCAATTTACACACAACACACACGCCCACAATTGAGCCTTTCTGCTCTTAAGATATAGCTATATTTCCCTTTTGCAATTTCCCTTTCACTATCTTTCAATTCCGGGTTTTTCCTTCATGTTGCGTGAGTTTGCATTTCATATCCGCCATACCATGAGATAAGGCACATACTTGCATCAAAGCAACCTCGAACCACCCGTGCAAAATCATCAAGACTTAGGCACTTGATGCACACATCTCATGCCTAAGTGGCTAAAAACAAAAGACATAGATATGTGCAAACCCCACGTAAATAAAATCTGCAACTAGAGAAACCAAATCGATCAAACACTTTTCACACTTTTCAAAAAAGGTCATACTTGTTCAAAATCGAGTTTTCTAAAGCGTACAAACTAACCCTTGAGCATCAGTTCAAGAAGGTTTGCGACGAAAAGAGCCCACTTGTCCACAGTCGCCCCATAAGTAAGATATTTGAAAACTTACTTCGCTAGTTTGAGTAAGCTAGCTGGCACACCCTTTTTAAGCGACTTAGACATACGAAAAGGTTTACTTTAGGCCTGAGAACCTGGAGTGGAAATTTTCACGTGTCTACAGAAGCACACACATCCGGCCTAAAATAGCTAAAACTCGAGAGACTTGAAAACGTGCAACCCCTGTAATAAAAACTGCAATTTAGGCATACATCGCAACACTTACTTTTCTTTCAAAAGTATACGTTTGTTTAAAAGTTCAAAGGTTTTCTAAGCACTTAAACTGACCCTTGAGCACCGGTTCAAGAAGGTTTAAAGCGAAAAGATTCCGCTTGCTCACAATTGCCTTTCAAAACGTCAGATATTTCAAAAACTTCGCTAGCTTGAGTAAGCTAGCCGGCACGCCCTTTTAAAAGCAACGTAGGCACGAGAAGGTTCATTTCAGGCCTCAAAAGCCAGAAGTGAGAATTTTTGTGGTCTACAATTTGGCACGCCTGGTGGGACACGGTTCTTGAGAAAACCTAGATCAAACAAACAAAACTCTTGAATTTTTTTTTCAAGAAAAGTATTTAACTCTTTGCCTTTTGCATTTTATAGTTGATTTTCAAAAACAAAGGATCGGAGTAATGTCGAGTTCAGACTCCAATGAAGTGTATAGCCGTATCTTGCGCTCATCAAGTTCCCATTCCAAAAAAATTTCGAAAAATTTCAAAAACAAAAGAGAAGAGATTGGTGACTTACAAAAAGACTTCGAAGCAAAAATCGTTGCACTTAGCCAAGAGGCAGAGGCAGCTAATTCCTATTCGTCTCATCAAGTCTAGAAAGCCCAAGGAAACCTCTACAATGGAGGAAAACAAATATCACGAGTCCTTCACACACAAGGATCGAAAAGCCCTACAGCAGCTACTAAAAGGGCAAAATAAAGAAAAGAGAACATACGCCCTGTCTGATTTCCTTCCTTTGAATTACGAAATAGACAGTGACGACGAAATACCGAACTTTCATCGATATGATGGCACGGGGGATCCTAGATCCTACCTGTAACTCTTTTCCCGTCGAGCCCATAAAAAGAAAAAGGACTCGACAAAGTGGATATATTGGTTTCCCCTTTCCCTCAAAGGTACTACTTCAAAATGGCTTGCTTCCTACGATTTAAGCCAGTTCGCGACTTTTGAAGAGTTAGCGAAATGCTTTATGCAAAGATTTTCGCATAATGTAGAAGTAACGCCAACTTTAAACACTTTGAGGGATACAAAGCAAGCTTCGAAAGAGGATGTACACACATTCATCATTCGTTGGAGGTCCCTCCTTGGGGAAGTAAGAGAGCCGATTTCCGAAGGATGCGTAGTAATGCTCATCCTTCACAATTTTAAAAATGAATTGAAAACTCTTCTCTCTTTGCACGAAATCTCGACTTTCTATAAGTTGATCAAGAAAGCTTCTCTCTTTGAAACAAATCTGAAAAAGGGAGTCTACGATCACCTATGGAAAGAAAATATTTTGCCAAAGTCATGTTTGGAAAAACTCGGAACTTACGGGTTACCCACTGTGGACAAAGGGGCAAAACCCCAAAAAGTTGCAAACGTCCGAGTGGATCCAAGCCCGGTGAGCACTTCAAAAAAGTTTGAATCAAAAAATGAAAAAAAGTTACAAAAACTTTTGAAAAACGGGAGTATACCCCACTGGGGTGTAAGCACGAAAAATTTTCACTCTTGGTTCTTTAAGACTGAAAGTGAACCCTTTTTCGCGTTTACGTCACTTTTTTATGGGCGTGCCAGCTAGCTTGCTTAAACTAGGGAAGTTTTTTTTTTTGAAAATATCTGACTTTTGGGCAATTGTGGGTAAGTAGGATCTTTTCGCTTTAAACCTTCTTGAACCGATGCTCAAGGGTCAGTTTAAGCGCTTATGGACTTCGATAAAAACAATTTTAACTCTTGAAAATATAAGTGTTTGAAATATGGATTCGATTCGTGCCTACATTGCAATTTTTATGTACGGGGTTGTACGGTTCCAAGTCTTTGAGTTTTAGCTAATTAGGCCGGATATGTGTGTGCACAAGCGGTCTAATTTTAGCGAGTTTGAGCGTAGATTAGGGGCTTTTTCGAAAGCGTACAAATGCAAGAATGCACAAAAGCTTTTCGGGTTTGGTATGATGATGTGAGCTAGGCTCGAATTGAAAGCAACTCACACACACAACTTAATGTAAATACCCGAATGAAAGTGCAACTCACACAGCTTAAGGGAAATACCCGAACTTGGAAAGCAACTCACACGACTTGAATGTAAATTGTAGAATTTGAAATATACTTATATCCTAAGAGCAGGAAAGCTCAATGTGAGTGTGTGTTTGTCGTGTATAAATGAAAAGATAACTCACACGACTAAAATTGAACTTGCCGAAAGGGAGATATAAGTATAGTAAGAGCGGAAAGGCTCAATGCACACATGTGTGTAGTGTGAAATTTAAATGACAAACTCACACAACATGAATTGAACCACCCGAAAATGTAAATACGTACACAACTGAACGTAAAACTCACGCAGCTGGAAAGTATATAAATACACTATATCTTATGAGCAACAAAGGCTGAAAAGGTGCGTGAGAGTGTGGAGCAAGTGCTCACGTACTTCTTAGGTGCGAGTGTGAAATTTAAATGACAAACTCACACGACATGAATGTAACAACCCGGAATTGAAATTGCACTGCTTTCACTAAAGTCTTTTGAGTAAGAGCGAAAGCTCAATGTGTGTGCAATAGTGTGTAACTAAGAGCGGAAAGGCTCAAGTGCACGTGGGTGTCTTGTGTACGAGATAAGAGATAAAGCTCGAGTGTACGTGTGTGCTTGTGTATCAAGCACCAATATTACATTTCGGGAGGAGACCACGCTCCATTATTACAACCCCGTATCAAAATTGAATTGAATTTAAGAGGAGTAACGTAAAAACCGAATTTAAACACTTACAAGTGGACGGCTTTTCCTTGCTCATGCTTGGGCTTGTGTCCACCTTGGCAGCCAAGAGGGGTCTCCCTAGGTGGGCTGGTTGACGTGAGTTTGGGCTTTAGAGGGGGTGCTTGGGAGTGCCTAGGTTCGGGCTTATGAGAGAGCTCACGGCCTAGATAGGGCACGGTTAGGGTGTATGGTGCGGGTGGCTCTAGTCGGCCTAAAGGGGAAGGTCACGACCTAGATGGGAAAGGTTATGGTGTGGCTGGCTAAGGCTAGTCACGGCAAGATAGGATATCTTAGGCGTGGGCTGGATGGGGCACGCGGGACACGACAGGTCGGTGCTAGGGCATCGTAGCAGAGGCATGCAGGAAGGCACTAGGGCGCGCGGGGTTCAGTAGGGCGTGGGATAGGCGCGGCAGGGGTGCGCAGGGCACGACAGGGGCGCGCAAGGCACGACAGGGGCGCGCAGGGCACGGCAAGGGCGCGCAGGGCACGGCAAGGGCGCGCAGGGCACGGCAGGGGCGCGCAGGGCGCGTTAGGGGCCTACGACAGGGCCGAGTAGTGTCTAGGGGAAGTCTTAAGGGGTTTAGCTTTTTGTTTGAGTCGGTTTAGGCTAGGTTTAGGCTAGCTGTGGGTCAGGTTTTATGGTGTGTTGCGGGCAGGTAGAGGGTATGGTTGGTTGGGGCACGAGAGTGGCAAGTCAGCAAGCAAATGAGATGGGAGGTAGGGTGTTCGGTTGGGGTACCAGCCGAGTGGCTGGGGGATGGTAGGCAGTAGGGGTCCGATTGGGACTGGTGGGGCTTCAACTAGACTCAAACCGAGTGCAACTACACTCGGTTAGGGTTAGACTAGGTTGGTGGGGAAGTGGGTTGGGCTAGGTCTAAGTTAGATGGGTCGACTAGGACTCGGTTATGGCAAGGTGAGTGGGGTTGTGAAGTGAGTTGGTTTGGGGTATGTAGGCTAGGTTGGTTGGGTCTAGGGTGGTCTAGCCAAGGGACATAAGGGAGTCTGTTTGGGGCACGTAGGCTAGGTTGGGGGAGTTGGGGTTAGGTTTAGTGGCTAGGTTAGGTGAGTTGGGCGGCTAGGTTGGGGTTAGGTTGAGAGACCTACCTCTTGGAGCCGGTCCACCTTGTGTAGCCCTTGATCCATGCCTTTTTGCAGCCATCCTTCATGTTGGTGCAGCCCTAGGTTGAGTCTAGGTCCATATAAGGCTTGAACCCACACACTTGATCAAGCCCATAAGGCTAGCCCACTTTGACCAAAGTCAAGCCTACCAACCTTCTCTTTACTACTTTATGGCCTCTCTCTCTCTCTCCAAGCCTCCCAATGGAATTCACGTAAACATTTTATGCCCCCCCTCACCTCTATTTATAGGCAAGGGGTTGGGTCGTGGGTTTGGATCTTGGATTTGTATCTTGAGATCCAAATCTGATCCAAACACTATTTGGGTTTGGATCTGGATATTTAGGTCTAGATCCAATCCAAAATTTCATTTCTTCAGTCCTTCTTAGTGTTTCAAGATGGACAGTTTTCACGGGCCTTGGCTTCATCAGTGCTCCGTCTTGAGCTGGGTCTTTCCCAACCTTTTCGTCCGATCTCCTTCTCACCTTTCTAGACTTCGTTTCGATTGATTTTTGATATTTCAGGCTTGGGCTTGGATTTCTAATGATTTGGTTGATGCTCTTGACTTTGTATTTCAAGTTTCGGGCTTGAAGTCTGCTTCTGGCCTAGGCTCCCCTTTTGCTTTTGATCCAGCTTTTATCAGGCTGGGCTGACTTTTGGGCTTTTGAACCTGCTTTTGGAGCTGCTTTTGATCAGGCTCCACCTGTTGGATTTGACTTTTTTACAAAAATGGGGACTTGGCCCGAGTTTAAGAAATTCATATTTCGAACAGGTTTTCAACAGAAGTTTAAAGCTCTTGGAACTCCTGGGTTTTGGAAAACTCAAAATTTGTTTTTGAAATGGATTTTCAAACCAGGTGTTTGTTTTGGAAAATCATTTGATTTTTGGGTGTTTACAGTTTCAAATAAGGAAGCCTTCTTTATTAACTTGTGAAAGGTAGATATTTCGTGTAAAGAAAGAAGAGTTTTGATCTCTGTTTTGAAATTTTCAAGGATGAGCATGACTGCGCATCCTTTGGAGATGGGCTCTTTTATTTGCCCAAGGAGGGACCTCCATCGAATGATGAATGCGTGTACATCCTCGTTCGAAGCTTGTTTCGTATCCCTCAAGGTGTTCAAAGTGGGTGTTACTTCCACGTTGTGTGAAAATCTTTGCATAAAGTTGTTTGCTAACTCTTCAAAAGTAGCAAACTGGCTCAAGTCGTAGGAAGGAAGCCATTTTGAAGCATTCCCCTTGAGGGAAAGGGGGAACCAATAAATCCATTTTGCAGAGTCTCTCTTCTTCTTATGGGCTCTACGCGAAAAGAGTTGCAAGTGGGATCTAGGATCCCCCGTGCCATGATACCGATGGAAATTCGGTATGTCGTCGTCGCTGTCTGTTTCATAATCAGAAGGAAGGAAGTCAGACAGGGCGTACGATTTCTTTTCCTTGTTTTGCCCCCTCAACAGTTGTTGAAGGGCTTTGCGATCCTTTAGTGTGAAGGAATCGTGGTATTGGTCCTCCTCCATTATAGAGGTTTCCTTGGGTTTTCTTGTCTTGGTAGTTCTTTTCTTCGCTTTGGCAGGTTCGCCATGTGACGAACAAGAGTCGGCCGCCTCAGCCTCTTGGCTAAGGGCATCGATTCTTGCGTCTATTTTAGCCTCGAATTCCCTACACAAGTTTTCTAACTCTTCTTTTTTACACTTTAATTGAGATTTTGAAATCTTTTTGGAAAGGGAACTTGACGAGCACGAGGCCCGGATAGTCACTTCGTTAGAGCCTGAACTAGACATGACTCAACAAAAGTTTGAAATCCTATAAATGCAAATAGGTGAAAATTTTAAACACTTTTTGGAAAATTTTCGCATAGTTTTGTTTATTTTATCAATGTTTTAAGCCCCGAGTCCCACCGGGCGTGCCAAACCTGTAAACATAAAAATTTTCACTTCTGGTTTTGAAGTCGAAAATGAATCTTTTCGTATCTACGTCATTTCTAAGGGCGTGCCAACTAGCTTGCTCAAGCTAGCGAAGATTTTGAAATATCTGACTTTTTGAGGTAATTGTGGGAAAGCGGGATCTTTTCGTTTAAACCTTCTTGAACCGATGCTAAAGGGTCAATTTAAATGCTTAAAGACTTTGATAAAACAATTTGGACTCTTGAAAAGAGACAAGTGTTTTGAAAAACTCGAGTTATTCCTATGTTTGCAAGTTTTTATATACGGGGGTTATACGATTCCAAGTCTTTGAGTTTTAGCTATTTAGGCCAGATATGTGTGTGCACAAGTGGCCTAATTTCAGCGTGTTTGAGCGTAGATTCAGGGCTTCTTTGAAAACGCATGAATGCAAGGATGCACAAATATTTTTCGGGTTTTTAGACGATGATGTGAGCTAGGCTCGAATTGAAAGCAACTCACACAACTTAATATAAATACCCGAAATATAAAGCAACTCACACGACTTGAATGTAATTTGCAAAATTGAAATATGCTTATATCTTAAGAGCGGAAAGGCTCAATTGTGAGTGAGTGTGCTTCGTGTATAAATGGAAATGACAACTCACACGACTTGAATTGAACTTGCCGAAATTGAAATATAAGTATATAGTAAGAGCAGAAAGGCTCAATTATGAGTGAGTGCTTTTGGTGTGTAAATGTAAATGACAACTCACACAACTTAAATTAAACCCACCCGGAATGTAAAGTGCATACACGTCTTAGATGTAAAGTTACACAAGGAGAAATGCAACTCTACTTAATGTAAAACTCACACAGCTTGAAATTATATAAGTATATTATATCCTATGAGCAACAAAGGCTCAAAATGTGCATGAGAGTGTAGAGCAAAGGCTCGAGTGCTTTTGTGTGCAAGTGTGAAATTTAAATGACAAACTCACAGGACTTGAATGTAACAACCCGAATTGAATTGCAACTCACACAGCTTTCACTAAAGTAAATACCCAAAGGGAAATATATACTTTAGCTTAAGAGCGGAAAGGCTCAACGTGTGTGCAATCATGTGCAATTAAGAGCGGAAAGGCTCAAGTGCACGTGGGTGTTCCTTGTGTACGATTAAGAGCGATAAAGCTCAAGTGTGCGTGTGTGGCTTGTGTATCAAGCACAAATATTATATTTCGGGGGGAGACTATGCTCCATTATTACAAATTTGTATCGAATTGAATTTAATTTCAAATGAGTAAGGTAAAAACCAAATTTAAACACTTACAAGTGATCGGCTTCTCCTCTCAACTTGCTCGGGTCTGTCCTCCTTGGCAACCTTGAGTTAGGTCTCCCTAGGTGGGTTTAGACGTGAGGTTTAGGCTTAGGGTGACTTGAGGGCAGCTGGGTGATTGAGGGCTTAGGAGGGGCTAAGTTTGTCCAAGGTGTAGGCTAGCTAGGAGGGTCATGCCTGTAAACACCCTGAATTTTCCAAAAATCAAAAACTCTCAAAAACACAAAAAGCTCGTTTGAGCCAAAACGATAACCTGTTTTAAAATGTGAAAACAGGTACAAAAGGCAAAAGGAGAGCCCCGGCAAGAAGAGCAAATCGAGCCTGGAGTCTCAAAAGCCACCCCCTGTTCAAAAAACGGAAGAAAAAAGAGCCCGTTTGGAGAAAAGCCGACAAAAGGGTAAAAATGTAATTTGGGTCAAAGAAAAAGCGCAAAGCAGCTCTAAAATGTAGAAAGAAGCCCAGTACCTGAGGAAGTCGACAGAAGTCCAAGACACATCCCGTCAGAATGAAGAACGGAATCCGTGCGATAATCTGAGTTCGATATCAACAGGAACCGGCCATAAACCAAAACGGCGGACCGAAACAAATACCAAAAAAGTCCTGAAAAGCAAAACACCGGTTGGAAGAAAGACATGGGGAAGACCCAGGCCAGAGTTGGGCGTCCGATGAATCGAAGCTCACTCGAAACTGACGGTGAAAAGCACTAGAAAGGACCAGAAAACCAAGGAGCAGAAGAAAAGTCTAGATTGGGTCTGGATCCAAAAATATCCAGATCCAGATCCAAATTGTGTTTAGATTGGATCTGGATCTCAAAATATCCGAAATCTGAGATTCAAACCCAAATAAATATTTGGACTGGATATGGATCTCAAAATATCTGAGATCCGCGATCCAGATCCACATAGAGTTTGGATTGGATCCGGATAGCCAGATCCAAATCCAAGACCCAATATCCAAGACCCATTTAAAACCTCTATAAATAGAGGTGCTGGGCTTGAAAAAAATTGAAGGAACATGAGGCTTCAGGGAAGCTCCTCACGTGAAATAAAGGGGGGCAAGAGAGAGAAAGAGGCTCATAGGCCAAATTCATTTGTTTGAGTGCTTGGGATTGGCCCATGGAGGCAAGGGCTGCACCAACAACAAGACATCTTCTTCAAGTTGGCTGGGAGTGGAGATCGTGGTAGAGCTTGGCGGCTTGAGCGGGCGGCTTGGAGTGGTGCTGCACCAAGGTAGGTCCCCTAAGCCCTAACCTAACCCCCTTCTTCTCCTAATCCTCTAGACCACCCATCGTACCCAAATGTCCCCTAAAAAAGGCCATTAAACCAGCCAAATGTTGGCCGGTTTTCACCAAGTTTCCTACCTAAGACCACCACCTAGATGAGCTACCCCAAGGCCTAACCTAGTTCGGCCAACCTTGGCCGAACTCCCCTTTGAAACAAAACCTAACTCGAGCCACCTTGGCTCGAGTCTTTCCTAAGTCCCATGGCCTGCACCAACAGGCCGTGTCCCATTTTCTACCTAAGGTTTGGCCTGCTTTAAGACAGGCCATCTACCCTAAAAACCACCCAGCCACCGGCTGGGTTTTTCCTCCCCCACCACCTAAAACAGCCCGGCCAAAGGTGGTCGGGCTTCCTTGCTTTTTAGCCAAAAACCTGGCCTGTTTTGAGGCAGGCCATCTACCTTTTAAACCAGCCCCTAACCCAGGCCGTGTCCCACTTAAAACCATCCAAGGCCTACCCTAAAGGTAGACCATTAGGGCCTAAGACCATGGCCTGCTCTTGCAGGCCGTGTCCTCCTCAAAAGCCCCAAGGCCTGCCATAGTGGCAAGCCATTCACCTAGCTTAAACCGTGTGTGCCTTGAACCCCTAAGCCATCTTGGCCAACCTTACTTAACCAAGCCTTAACCTTTGGTCGTGACTAGCCTAGGATAGCCAACACCTAACCTAGGACTCAGCCCCAACTCTACCCTATACCAAGTTCACTCGAGCCACCTTTGGCTCGAGTCACACAAGTAAACCTAAGGCCAAGTGTTGGCCGAACCCTAGAGGAAATCACTTCACTCGAGCCACCTTGGCTCGAGTTTCACAAGACCAAAACCTAAGGCCAAATACTGGCCGAATCCTAAAGTCTAAACCTCACTAAACCAAGGCCAAGTGTTGGCCGAATCCTAAGCCTAAACTATACCTAAACCAAGGCCAAATGCTGGCCTAATACTAAGTCTAAACCATACCTAAACCAAGGCCAAATGCTGGCCTAATACTAAGTCTAAACCATACCTAAACCAAGGCCAAATGCTGGCCTAATACCAAGTCTAAACCACACCTAAACCAAGGTCAAATGCTGGCCTAATACCAAGTCTAAACCACACCTAAACCAAGGCCAAAGGTTGGCCGAATCCCACACAAAAACCATACCACTCGAGCCACCTTTGCTCGAGTCTTACCTTGCCCAAACCGGTCCCAAGTAGCCCCAAACCCATTGTAGCTTGCAGCTCCCGGAACTCCAAGTCTCTCCAAGCTATCAAGCTCTTCGGCTTCGCTCCCACATGCCACAAATGCCATAAGAAGAGGTGGATTCGCTCCTTGTACAATCCCAAATCAAGAACCTGGAAAAGTGTTAGTCGTTTGATATATATCAAGTCTCTTTTCCATTCAATTCAATTCGTGATACGGGGTTGTAATAACGGAGCATCGTCTCCTCCCGGAATGTAATAATGGTGCTGGACACACGAGACACACACGTACACTTGAGCCTTTCCGCTCTTATCTCGTACACAAGCACCACATACACAATTGAGCCTTTTCGCTCTTCTCATATACATACGTATTTCAATTCAGCTAGGTTGTTACATTAAGTCGTGTGAGTTTGTCTTTCAATTACACACTCGCACCCAAGAAACACCAGAGCGATTGCTCAAACACCTCACGCACATTTTGGCCTCAGAAGCCACTAAGATATAGCCATATCTATATACTTTCTACTGCGTGAGTTTTCCCGGTTTAGCTGTGTACGCATTTCAATTCCGGGTTTTAAATTCAGTCATGTGTGTTGTCTTTCAATTTATACACATATACACACACCATAATTGAGCCTTTCCGCTCTTACATATATCTATATCTCCCTTCTGTTGCATTTTACGGTTCAGTTGCATGTGTTGCATTTCAATTTATACACAACACCCACGCACACATTGAGCCTTTCCGCTCTTAAGATATAGATATATTTAAATTTCTAAAATTTACATTCAAGTCGTGTGAGTTGCATTCAATTTGGGTTTTCCCTTCTGCTAAGTCTTTAAATTTCGGGTTTTACATTCAAGTTGTGTGAGTTGCATTGCATACTAGCCATACTCGAGCTAGAGTGCATACCTGCATTGAACAAATCCGAACAAAACGTGCAAACATGCCTAAGTGGATAAAATTGAAAGACTTAGGGTCGCCCAAATCAAAAACTCGCCAAGTGCATGATTTCAAAAGGATTTTCAAACACTTCTTTATTCAAAAATCAATTTTGAGTTTAACTTGTTTCAAATGAAGTCTCTAAGCATACAGACTGACCCTAGCGCATCGGTACAAGAAGGTCTGCAATGAAAAGATCCCGCTTGCCTACAATTGCCTTTTAAAAAAAGTCAGATATTTCAAAACATACTTCGCTAGTTTGAGTAAGCTAGCTGGCACGCCCTAAAAGTGAACGTAGATTGCGAAAAGATTCACTCCAGGCCTAAGAAACCCAGAGTCGAAGATTTTCCGTGTCTACAATGGCTAAGGTGTGGTCCTAGTTAGTGGGATGGTTTGAGATGGGAGCTAGGTAGGTCATGACTAAGGTGAGATGATGGCTAGGACTAAGGTGCTGTAGACACGCAAAAATTTTCACTCTGGGTTCTTAGGCCTGAAGTGAACCTTTTTCGTGTCTAAGTCGCTTTAAAAGGGCGTGCCAGCTAGCTTACTCAAACTAGCGAAGTAAGTTTTTAAAATATCTGACTTTATGGGGCAACTGTGGACAAGTGGACTTTTTCCTCGCAAGCCTTCTTTAATCGATGCTCAAGGGTCAGTTTGTTCGCTTTAGAAAATATCGATTTTAAACAAGCATGGACTTTTGAAAAGAGTATGAAAGTATTTGATCGATTGTTTGCCTATTTGCATATTTTTATTTACGTGGGTTGTTTTTGAGTTTTATTTACCTAGGCGTGAGGTGTGTGCATCAAGTGCCTAAGTCTTGGCGTGTTTGCACGGGTTGTTTGGGGTTTGTTTTATGCAAGTATGTGCACTATCTCGAGTATGGCGGATATGCAATACAACTCACACAACTGAACCTTAAAACCCGAAATTGAAAGACAGCTGAAGGGAAATTGCGGAAGGAAAATATAGCTATATCTTAAGAGTGGAAAGGCTCAATGTGTGCATGTGTGTTGTGTATATATTGAAAGACAACTCATGCAACTTGGAATGTAAAACCCCGCTTGACTTAAATGTAAATTGCGGAAGGGAAATACGTATGTATATATATATATATATGAGCCCGAAGGTCGTCAACGTGTGCGTGTGTGTTGTGTATAAATGTAAAGATAACTCACGACTGAAAATTGACAACCCGGAATTGAAAGACATACACAACTGAACCGGGAAAACTCACGCAGCTGAAAATATATAGCTATGGCTATATCTTAGTGGCTGCCGAGGCCAAGATGTGCGTGAAGGTGCTTGAGCAAGAGCTCGGGTGTCTTTGGGTGCGAGTGTAGAATTTTAAATGACAACTCACACGACTTAAAGTAACAACCCAGCTGAATGGAAATACATATATATGATAAGTGCGAAAGCTCAATGCACGCGTGGGTGTAGTGTGTAAATTTAAAGACAACTCACGCAGCTCTTACTAGAGTCTTTGGAGTAAGAGCGAAGGCTCAATTGTGTATGTGGGTGCTTGGGGTACGAGATAAGAGCTAAAGCTCAAGTGCACTTGTGTGTCTCGTGTACGAGATAAGAGCTAAGGCTCAAGTGCGCGTATGTGTCTCGTGTGTCAAGCAACAATATTACATCTCGGGGGGAGACAATGCTCCGTTAATACAACCCCGTATCCGAATTGAATTGAATGTAAAGCAAGTTAACATGAGAGACCAAGTTTAGACACTTACAAATAGCTGGTCCGTTGTCACTTGCTCGTATTTGGGCTTGTGGTTCACTTCGGGCAACCAAGGACGTGCTCCCCTTGAAGCTTGAGGCGTGAAGTGGCTGGCCGAAGGTTGAGCTTGGTGGGTTTAAGGATTGAGAGGTAAGGCTCACGGGTGTGTAGGGTGCGAGGCTTTAGTGGGATAGGCAAGGGAGCCACGGGTTTTGGTGGGGCTATGGCAAAGGAGGTCACGGGTGTGGTATGGAGTCGGGGTGCTAGGCAAGAGGTCACGGCAGGGGTGTGCTGTGGGGTATGGGTGTGTAAGGCGGTGGATGTGGGGTGTGGAGTGTAAGGCGGTGGGATGGAAAGTGGTGGATGGGATGAAGGGAGTTGGGGTCGGTGCTAGGCCGGTGGCGTGGTAGGGTGGCAGGGAGTCGGTGGTAGTGGTAGGGGCAGTGGGTCGGCTAAGGGTGGTATGGGATGATAGAGGTAGGTCGGCTAGGCTAGGCGACGGCACAGGGTGACAGGCACTGAGGAGGCACGCGGCGCGGGAGGCGAGCGGCGTCAGGGAGAGGGTGCGGGGCACGCGGGCAGCGCATAGGGCGGCAGTGGCGCACGGGCAGCGCGTAGGGTGCACGAGTGGTGTAGGGGGCATTTGGGTGAGGGCAGGTGGTGAAATGGAGGTGGTTGCAGTTTAGGTAGAGTCGGTTGGAAGGGTGGGTTAGCTAGGTGGGTTCGGCTAGGTCTAGGTGGAGTCGGCTTAGGTGGTTTAGAGGGATTCGAGAGAGGTGGGCTAGGTGAGTTTGCTAGGCTTACCTTAGGGCGCGGTCTTGGGGTGTGCTCAAGCTCCAAATCAGCCACTCCAAATCCTTCTTGTTCAAGCAAATCCAACCCTTAATCAAGGTGGTGCAGCCCACACTAATCCCTCTTTAAGCCCACAATTAACCCACTAAACAAAATTAAGAAAGCACTAAGCACTCACCTTAATACCCTCTCTCTCCTCCAAGCTTCCTCCCAAGTGGATTTCACGTGAACTCTTGGGGACCCCCTCACTCCTATTTAGGTGGGTCTTGGATATGGGTCTTGGGTTTGGATCGTGGAATCCAAGTCAGATCCAAACACTATTTGGATCTGGATCTTGGATCTCAAATATTTTGAGATCCATATCCGATCCAAATCCAACATTTTTATGGATATGGATCTGGATATTTTGGTTCAGATCCGATCCAATCCAAACACTATTTGGATCCAATCCAAATCCAAACACTATTTAGATCGACCCAAATCCAAACACTATTTGTATATGGATCTGGATATTTATAGTCCAGATCCAATCCAAATTTTCTCTGAATGATCCTTCTTAGCTTTTCGAGGCGGACGTTTTGTGCAGGCACTAGCTTCATCAGCGCTCCGTCTGGTGCTGGGTTTTCTCCAACTTTGTCATCCGGACTCCATCTCGCCATTCTAGACTCTATTTCTGTTCATCTTCGCCTTTTCTGATTCAGATCTCCGTCGCTTGGATGGGGATGCTTGATTTGGCTTTTAGGTGCTCTGGGCTTACTTTCTGCATCAGGCCTGGGCCTTCCTTTCGCCTTTTGACCCTGACTTTTATCAGGCCAGGGTGTTGCTTTTGGGCTTCTGCACTCATTTTTGAGGCTGCCTTTGATTTGGCCTTCGTGGGCTGGTTTCTAGGCTGTTTCTCGATCAGGTGTCGTCTTCCCTGCTTCACCTGTTCGTCTTTTGCTTTTTGGGCAAAATATGGCTTAGCCCGAGTTTAAGGAATCCATATTGGATACGGGGTTCAAAATAGTATTTACAAGCTTTTGGAAGCTCCTGGGTTTTCGAAAGTACAAAATGGCCTTTTAGGTTGATTTGCAAACCAGATTTTTGTTTTCTTAAAATCGTGGGATTTTGGGGTGTTTACAAATGACCCTCTTTGGCATTATCCAAATGGATTTGGATAATGGCAAAGACGACAACACCCTTGTTTGTTTTCTCCCTGGATCTATCCTCGAAAATATGGGATCGTCCCAGTTTTGAGAAAAGCATTTTCTTTAAGCCTGGTAGGAGGAGATTTTTGTCAAAGGGGACTTACCTATATGGGTCTAGTCCTAATTGGGATATGTATGGAAGTGTCCATGCATGAATATGAATGGGATGATATGCTAGGAAGTATAGTCTCCTAGAGACTTGATGTAATGGTCGAACTTGGGAGTCTTATGAAGACCTACTGCACCAAGTGAGCTGGTCTTATGTTGCTCGATGTTCGAGGATTTTCTAAACTTGTTTTTGAAAGAGAAAAGCTCCTTTTAGCTTCAATCCTAAGGACTTTAGCTTTTCGTGTTTTCCCTTTATTTGAGTCTTGACACTCGCTAATTTAGTGGAGGTTTTATTCGAAATCAAACCATATTTCAAAATTCCTATGCCTTATTTAGACGTCTAACTCTCAAACAAGATGAGATTCAAGTAAGCAAATCCTATTTTTACTTTAGGATTTCCTAGAATGAACCTTTCTTCACCTTGGGATAAGTCGCAGGGATGGGAAAGAGTTTACCACGGTCCCTTGTAGAGTGTCCCGTGGTTTGAGGCATAGAGGCGGAAAACTGCTCTTTTTGATCTTTTTGGCCCTTTTTTTGTTTTTGGTAGAGGGTCTCCCTTTGGGAGTATTTTTTCTTTATTCCCTTTTTTCCATAGAATACACGATTTTCTTTTGATTCACCTTTCTTTGGGAAAGAGACTTTGCAGGGGTTTCCCTTTTTCTTTTTGGCCAAGTTTTCCTTTTGGGAAAAGAGAAGAGAAATGGGGAAGGACTTATCCCAAGGATCTACTCGATTCATCCCAGATCAGCCTTTTTAGAAATAGCACGTACTACTTGCAAGTATCTTGCTATTTTGAACCAGGCCTTCTTTTGTAAGAAGAAGGATTTTCGAAATGTGACCCATTGGTTTTTGGAAAACTCCGCTTTTTCACAAGCAATAGAGTCTCTCATTCAGGGTTCAAAATAGGGCTTAGCTTAGACCCTATATGTAGTATTTTTTCAAAAATTGAGCATTCATAGGGTCGGCTAAGTTCCTACCCTCAACATCGATTAGCCAATATGCATTGTTCGTGGTTGTTCCACGCACAACATAAGGGCCATCCCACTTGGGCCGCCACTTTCCAAGTAGATGTGGGCCACGATATTGGATGATTTTGAGCACAAGGTCTCCCACTTTGAAGTGGCGAGGTCTCATATGCTTCTCATAGTGTCGGGCTATCCTTTGCCGATATGCATGTGCATGATCCATGGCAAGGAGCCTTCGCTCATCTAACAAATCAAGTTCGGCCATTCTAGCATGCTGAAGCGTCTCTAGGGGAAGGTTGAGTGCAATGGATGTATGAAATGAATGAATTTTGGTATGAATGGGGAGAATGACGTTTGTGCCATAGACCAACTCAAATGGTGTGACATTTGTGGGAGTTCAGATGGAAGTCCTATAAGCCCATAAGGCTTCATCCAGCTTCTCATGCCACGTCCTACCCTTCTCTAAAGTCTTCTCAATAATGCTTATGAGAGTCTTATTGGTGGCTTCAGCTTGGCCGTTGCCTTGAGGGTAGTAGGGCAATGAGAAGTGGTGAGTTATGCCGTATGTATTACATAACTTAACCATCGTCTCATTTTTTAAGGGGTACCATTGTCGGACACTAAGTCCTTTGGAACCCCAAAGCGAGCCAAAATATTTTTCCTAATGAATGCTACTATATGTTGCCCCTAAACATTTGTTAGGGAGGTAGCTTCAACCCACTTGGAAAAGTATTCGGTGGCTGCGAGTATAAACCTATGCCCATTTGAAGCATATGGAAATATTGGTCCTATGATGTCAAACGCCCACATGGTGAATGGCCAGGGGCTGTCCACGGAATGCAATGAGGATGATGGGGTATGGATGGCGTGTCCATGCACTTGACATGGATGACACTTCCTAACATGGTCATGGCAATCCTGCTTTAAGGTGGACCAAAAATAACCCACTCTAAGTATTTTCATTGCCATCATATTGGCATTTACATGCCCTCAACATTCTCCATCATGGAATTCATGCATTATTATCCTAGCCTCCTCAAGGTCGACACACCTTAGTAAGATGCCAGTAAAGCTCTTTTTGTAAAGAACCCCTCCCAAAATCGTATATCGGGTGGAAATTTTTTGGATGAAAGCCTTATCTTTGGATGTGGCATGTTCGGCAAATCCCCCATTTTCTAAGAAACCTTTTATTTCTTGAAACCAAGGTTTTTCAGTATCAGTTTGATTGTTTTGGCAAATCTCAAGATCGTGTGTGGATGGAGTGGGCGAATGCCATATTTCTAAGGGTTTGGTTCCCAAAGTGGGATCGATCCTTAGGGCTGAGCCCAAGGATGAGAGGGCATCGTCTACGCCATTATCCTCTCTTCCTACGTGTGTAAGTGTACACGATTTGAATGACTCGACCAGCTTGGTGGCCAACTCGTGGTATGGAAGGAGTTTTTCGTTTTTAACTTGCCAAATTTTTAACACTTGGTTTATGACAAGTAAAGAATCTCCAAAGACTTCGATGCATGATGCCCCTAGAGTTTTCGAAAATTTTAAGCCTTGTATGAGTGCTTCATACTCTACTGTGTTGTTGGAACACTCAAAATCTAGGCGAATGGCTATAGGTATTTCTCCCTTTTCGGGGGATATGAGGACGATTCCTGCCCCAACCCCTCTTTGGTTTCGTGCCCCATCAAAGTGCATTTTCCACACTTGGTTTTCATTTAAACAATTTGATAAAATATGATTTTGAAATTGGTTTTGAAATATGCCTTCATCGGGCATTTTGTCAAGTGTGGGGTACGCATCTTCCAAGGGGAAGTCGGCCACATAGTCGGCTAGGGCTTGGCCCTTATGGAAGTTTGATGGTGAAATTTTAGGTCATACTCGATCAAGAGGAGCTGCCATTTACCCAGCCTACCCAAGAGGATAGGTTTTTCAAACAAATGCTTGATGGGATCAAGCCTAGACACTATCCAGATCTCATGATCTAGGAAGTAGTGTCGAAATTTCTGGCAGGCCCATACCAAGGCCAAGCAAGTCTTCTCCATGGCTTGATAGTTTCTTTCATAAGCCAAGAGAGTTTTCAAAATGTAATAGATGGCATACTCCTTGTGGGTATCATCCTCATATTGAGCTAGCAATGCACCCAAAGCATTCATATGCACAGAAATATAGAGTAAAAGAGGTTTTCCTTGCTTTGAAGGGTTTAAAATCGGAGGATTTACCAAATATGCCTTTAGTCTTTCGAAAGGTTTTGGAAATGGTTATCCCACAAAAATTTCGTCCCTTTTCTCAAAAGTTTGTTGAAAGATTCGCATCTTGTAGCGAGGTTCGAAATGAACCTACGAATTGATTGGAGGCGACCTTGGAGGCTACGGATTTGCGTAAGATTGGAGGGTGGAGACATGTCTAGGATGGCTCTACACTTAGAGGGGTCGACTTCAATGCCCCTTTGGCTTACCATAAAGCCCAAGAGCTTACCAGATTCGACTCCGAACACGCACTTTTGAGGGTTTAGCTTTACTTTGTAAAGCCTAAGCCTTTCAAAAATTTTTTGTAAGCATTCGGTATGAGTACATCGAGTTTTTGATTTAGCCAAGAGATCATCCACATATACCTCTACGAGCTCATGAATCTGATCGTGAAAGATCGTAGTCATAGCTCTTTGGTAGGTGGCGCCGGTATTTTTCAAACCAAAGGGCATGACTGTATAGCAGTACATGCCCCAGGGTGTTGTGAAAGCAGTTTTAGCCTGATCTCTTGGGGCTAATTCGATTTGGTTATATCCTGAATAGCCATCCATGAATGAAAACATTTCATGATTTGTAGTACTATCGACTATCAAATCAATGTTGGGTAAAGGAAAGTTATCTTTTGGAGTGGCTTTGTTCAGGTTTCTAAAATCGATGCATATTCAAATTTTCCCATTGGATTTTCGAACTACAACAATATTTGACAACCAATCAGAATACGCAATGGGTTTTATAAAACCGGCTTTTAGCAGATCTTCTAAACCCTCTTTAACCTGTGCATGCATGTTCGGATGAATCTTTCTAAGCTTTTGCTTTATGGGTTTCACATCTGAATCTAGGGGAAGACAATGCTCTACGACTCTTGGGTCTCTACCCGGCATGTCTTCATATGTCCATACAAACACATCGATGTAGTTTTTCAAGAATGCTATGAATGATGATGCTTCATGCTCATGCAAACATGCGCCTATCTTAATGTGTCTGGGCTTTGTTTCACTCCCTGGGTTGATCTCTATGAAATCCCCTCCTACTGAATTTGAAGGTTTTTCAAAATAGAGAATTTTATGAAACTCTGGGAGCTCGGAGGTTGGATCTTCCTTCGGGCTTTGATCATTCTCGAGAGTATTGAATCCTAGGAAATTTGAACTTGATGTTTGAGATTTGAAAACACCTGGTTTTTGACTTGGAATTTCAATGGGTTTGAAGCTTTTGGTCTTGTTATGAAGACAACTTTCTTTTCGAAATCCTTGGCTTTTTCCAAACTTTTACCAGGAGCTGGTATATACAAGATTTTGTTTTTGGGAATTTCTAATTTTTCAATTTTTTTGGATTTTGGCAAAGCAAAGACACTTGGAGCTATACAAACAACAGTTTTTTTGGTTTTTTCATCTTTTTCGAATGTTTTTGACTTTTGGGATTTTTCAATTTGTTTTTGAATTTCGAGATTTTTCAATTTTTTTGATTTTTGGTTTAAGAAGGGATCTTCCATCATACCTACAAAGGAAAACACCACAAGTTAGACTCTAAACAAGAGGTCTAAATCGTAGGTTTATGCGTCACAGGTGGGGGCTCTGGTGGTATTTTGGGAGTATAGTCGATCCCATATCGGCTTGGGTTGGCTCTAGGTAGTATGGGCTCTAGGAGACCCTAGTTTTGTGCTCCTAGACTTTTGTATGGCATATATCCCATATTCAATAGCATGTTCCATGATTTTTTGTTTTTCGAAATGTTTTGGTATAGGTCATGATTCTGGAACTTGCTATCATCCATGTTATGCTCATATGGCTTTTTGTCTAGGGTTTTTGGGAATGGACGACACTTGGTCTTTCCTAGGATCGTGATGGTTTTGAGTGGGCGAGTCTTGGGCTGCCCCTTGATACACACGACTTTCCTAGGTTTTTGAAGTATGAGCTTGGGTGGCTTGACCAAGGTTTTCCCCAGGTTGGCCTCGTAGGCTTGAGAACTCGACAAGCATGAGAAATTCTGTATTCCCTGAAGCTGAGGGTGACTCTCACCTAGAATTACCATGACTTGATCCTCGAAGGGGATTTTGACACACCTATGGAAGGTGGATGGTACAGCTCGCAGGCTGTGTATCCAAGGCCTTCCCAACAATAGGTTATAGTGGGGGTGGATGTCTAAAACATGGAACACCCCCATGTGAGCTATCCCTCCCGTTTCCATGGGTAATTCTGTGGATCCTAAGGGTCTAGACGCATTCCCATCGTATCCGGTAATCATGATGGGGCTTGGGTTCACGGAGGTCAAGGCGACTCCGATTTGATACGCCACGTGGAGCGGAAGGATGTTGAGACCTCCTCCCCCATCAACTAGGCACCTGTCAAGAGAATGGTGATTTAATACCACCTCGATATGCAAGGCCTGGTTGTGAGATTCATATGGTCTTTCGATATCCTCTTCCGAGAACACGATGAGCTTTTTTGCACCTATAGATGCCACTTGGGTTGTCAAGGAGTCAGGGGTTATGTTTGAGCTAACCTTGGCTCTTTCTAGAATTTTCTCTAAAACAAGTCTATGCCTAGGCGAGATTTGTATCCGCTCTAGGATGGACATGTTAATTGGAATCTTTGAAAGATGATTTTCAAAATCATATAAGGTTAAAACAACTTTGCCTTTGTCCGTTTTTGGCGAGACTCTAGGGATACATGCTTTTGAAGGGCTAGGAACACTGACTACTTTTTTAGCACTTTGTAGATGTGGGGGTTGATAGATCCTTCCGAACCTGATCACTTCCCCCACGATCAACCTAGGGCTTGCGCCTATGATGGCTCTACTCGTGTGCTTTGAAGCACCTTGGATTTGTAAAACAGGTTTAACCAGGGGCGGGCCTTTAGGCACTCCCCGGATCACTACTTGGGCGATTTTCCTATAAAGGATGAGAGATGGTGCACAAGTAGAAAACCCAGAATGACATGCATGCGCTAGACTCTTTGAAATCATTAAAGCACATACCTCTTTTCCCTTCCCACTGGTACTTGCGTGGTTGGGGAAGAGTTCTTTGAAAATAGCTTGGGCAGGCTCTGGTTCCTCAGTGACCTGGAGCCAGCCCTGCTCTATCAAGTTCTCAATCTTGTTGAGTAGGGAAAAACATTGCTTTGTATCATGGCCTTTGAATCGATGATACTTGCAAAATCGATTTAAGAATCTCCCTTTGGAAGTGGTTCTCTCAGGAATCTCAGGGAGTTCGATCATTCCTTGGGCAAGTAGGAGGTCTAGGACCTCCGACACAAGTTGCCCCAGTGGAGTATACTCCCGTTTTTCAAAAGGTTTTTGTACTTTTTTGTCTTTTTTATTTTCAAAAGTCTCAAAATTTTTGGAAGTGCTCGCAGGGCTTGGATCCACTCGGACATTTGCAACTTTGTGGGGTTTTACCCCTTTGTCCATGGTGGGTAACCCGTAAGTTCTGGGTTTTTCCAAGCAAGTTTTTGAAACAACACTCCCTTTCCGCAAGTGATCGTAGATGCCCTTCTTCAAATTTGCTTCAAAAAGAGATGCCTTCTTAATCAACTTGTGGAAAGTCGAGATTTCATGAAGGGAGAGAAGGGTTTTTAACTCACTTTTAAAATTATCCAGGATGAGCATTACTGCGCACCCTTCGAATATCGGTTCTCTCACTTGCCCCAAGAGGGACCTCCATCGAACGATGAATGCATGCACATCCTCGTTTGATCCTTGTTTAGTATCCCTCAAAGTATTTAAAGTGGGCGTGGCTTCTACGTTATGCGAAAACCTTTACATAAAGCAGTTCACTCACTCTTCAAAAGTTGCGAACTGACTTAGATCGTAGGAAGCCAGCCATTTTGAAGTTGTGCCTTTGAGGGATAGGGGAAACCAATAAATCCACTTCATCGAGTCCTTCTTTTTCTTGTGGGCTCGACAAGAGAAAAGTTGCAAGTAAGATCTAGGATTTCCCGTGCCATCATACCGATGGAAATTCGGTATTTCATCGTCACTGTCTGTTTCGTAATCCAAGGGAAGGAAATCAGACAGGGCGTACATTCTTTTCTCTTTATTTTGCCCTTTTAGTAGCTGTTGTAGGGCTTTACAGTCCTTGTGAGTGAAGGACTCGTGGTATTGGTTTCCCTCCATGGCGGAGGTCTCCTTGGGTTTTCAAGTTTTTTCAAATTTCTTCTTAGCCTTTGCTGGTTCGCCGTGAGACGAACACGAATCAGCTGCCTCGGCCTCTTGTCTAAGTGTAGCGATCTTGGCTTCGAAGTCTTTTCGCAAATCCTCAATGTCATCTCTCCTATTTCGATTTTTCGAAAATCAGAGTGAGAACTTGATGTGCGCGAGACCTGGCTAGTCACCTCATTGGAGTTTGAACTTGACATGACTCCGATGCTTTTCAAAAACTAACTATGAAATGTATAAAAGGCAAAGAGTTAAATACTTTTTTGGAAAAATTTTCAAGATTTTTGCTTGTTTTTATCGATTTTCTTTAAGACCCACGTCCCACCGGGCGTGCCAAAAATCTGTAGACACGCAAAAATTTTCACTCTGGGTTCTTAGCCCTAAAGTGAACCTTTTTCGTGTCTAAGTCACTTTAAAAGGGCGTGCCAGATAGCTTACTCAAACTGGCGAAGTAAGTTTTTAAAATATCTGACTTTATGGGGTGACTGTGGACAAGTGGGCTTTTTTCATCGCAAACCTTCTTGAACCGATGCTCAAGGGTCAGTTTGTACGCTTTAAAAAATATCGATTTTAAACAAGCATGGACTTTTGAAAAGAGTATGAAAGTATTTGATCGATTGTTTGCCTATTTGCATATTTTTATTTACGTGGGTTGCACGTATCTATGTTTTTGAGTTTTATTTACCTAGGCGTGAGGTGTGTGCATCAAGTGCCTAAGTCTTGGCGTGTTTGCACGGGTTGTTTGGGGTTTGTTTTATGCAAGTATGCGCACTATCTCGAGTATGGCGGATATGCAATACAACTCACACAACTGAACCTTAAAACCCGAAATTGAAAGACATAGCTGAAGGGAAATTGCGGAAGGGAAATATAGCTATATCTTAAGAGTGGAAAGGCTCAATGTGTGCGTGTGTGTTGTGTATATATTGAAAGACAACTCACGCAACTTGGAATGTAAAACCCCGCTCGACTTAAAAGTAAATTGCAGAAGGGAAATACGTATATATATATATATATATATATATATATATATATATATATATATATATATATATATATGAGCCCGAAGGTTGTCAATGTGTGTGTGTGTTGTGTATAAATGTAAAGACAACTCACACGACTGAAAATTAACAACCCGAAATTGAAAGACATACACAACTGAACCGGGAAAACTCACGCAGCTGATGGCTATATCTTAGTGGCTGCCGAGGCCAAGATGTGCGTGAAGGTGGTTGAGCAAGAGCTCGGGTGTCTTTGGGTGCGAGTGTGGAATTTTAAATGACAACTCACACGACTTAAAGTAACAACCCAGCTGAATGGAAATACATATATATGATAAGAGTGAAAGCTCAATGCACGCGTGGGTGTAGTGTGTAAATTTAAAGACAACTCACGCAGCTCTTACTAGAGTCTTTGGAGTAAGAGCGAAGGCTCAATTGTGTATGTGGGTGCTTGGGGTACGAGATAAGAGCTAAAGCTCAAGTGCACTTGTGTGTCTCGTGTACGAGATAAGAGCTAAGGCTCAAGTGCGCGTATGTGTCTCGTGTGTTAAGCAACAATATTACATCTCGGGGGGAGACAATACTCCATTAATACAACCCCGTATCCGAATTGAATTGAATGTAAAGCAAGTTAACGTAAGAGACCAAGTTTAGACACTTACAAATAGTTGGTCCATTGTCACTTGCTCGTATTTGGGCTTGTGGTTCACTTCGGGCAACCAATGACATGCTCCCCTTGAAGCTTGAGGCATGAAGTGGCTGGCTGGAGGTTGAGCTTGGTGGGTTTAAGGCTTGAGAGGTAAGGCTCACGGGTGTGTAGGGTGTGAGGCTTTAGTGGGATAGGCAAGGGAGCCACGGGTTTTGGTGGGGCTATGACAAAGGAGGTCACGGGTGTGGTATGGAGTCGGGGTGCTAGGCAAGAGGTCACGGCAGGGGTGTTCGGTGGGTGTGGGATGAAGTTGGGGTGCTGGGCAAGAGGTCACAGCAGGGGTGCGCTGTGGGGTATGGGAGTGTAAGGCGGTGGATGTGGGGTGTGGAGTGTAAGGCGGTGGGATGGAAGGCGGTGGATGGGATGAAGGGAGTTGGGGTCGGTGCTAGGCCGGTGGCATGGTAGGGTGGCAGGGAGTCGGTGGTAGTGGTAGGGGTAGTAGGTCGACTAAGGGTGGTATGGGATGATAGAGGTAGGTCGGCTAGGCTAGGCGACGGCATGGGGGTGACAGGCGCCGAGGAGGCGCGCGACGCGCACACGGCATCTGGGAGCGAGTGCGGGGCTCGCGGGCAGCGCACAGGGTGGAAGTGGAGCGCGGGCAGCGCGTAGGGTGCGCGAGTGGTGTGGGGGGCATTCGGGTGAGGGCAGGCGGTGAAGTGGAGGTGGCTGCAGTTTAGGTAGAGTCGGTTGGAAGGGTGGGTTAGCTAGGTGGGTTCGGCTAGGTTGGTCCTTCTTGGCTTTTTGAGGCGGATGTTTTGTGCGGGCACTGGCTTCATCAGCGCTCCGTCTGGTGCTGGGTTATCCCCAACTTTGATGTCCGGACTCCATCTCGCTATTCTGGACTCTATTTTTGTTCATCTTGGCCTTTTCTAATTCAGATCTCTGTCGCTTGGATGGGGATGCTTGATTTGGCTTTTAGGTGCTCTGGGCTTACTTTCTGCATTGGGCCTGGGCCTTCCTTTCGCCTTTTGACCCTGACTTTTATCAGGCTAAGGTGTTGCTTTTGGGCTTCTGCACTCGTTTCTGGGGCTGCCTTTGATTTGGCCTTCGTGGGCTGGTTTCTGGCTGCTTCTCGATCAGGTGTCGTCTTCCCTGCTTTACCTATTCGTCTTTTGCTTTTTGGGCAAAATATGGCTTAGCCTGAGTTTAAGGAATCCATATTGGATACGGGGTTCAAAACAGTATTTACAAGCTTTTGGAAGCTCTTGGGTTTTCGAAAGTGCAAAATGGCCTTTTAGGTTGATTTGCAAACCAGGTTTTTGTTTACTTAAAATCGTAGGATTTTGGGGTGTTTACACCCTTGTACCAGGTCTAATGGTCCCAAAGGCTGCCAACCCATCACCAACTCAAAAGGACCCTTCCCTATGGCTGAGCTACGGTGAGTGTTGTAGCTATACTGCGCAACATCCAGTAAAGAAACCCAATTCTTTTGGCTGGCCGTCAAATAATGTCGGAGATACTCCTCTAATAGTGAATTTACTCTCTCTATTTGACCGTCAGTCTGAGGATGCTGTGCTGATGAAAGAAGCAACTAAGTACCCATCATCCTGAAAATCTCACCCCAAAACCTACTCGTGAATCGAGGATCTCGGTCAGATACTATCTCTTCCGGGACCCCGAATTGTTTAATGACGTTCCTCAAGAACAATCGGGCTGTATGCTTGGCACTGCTCTCCCTCAGTGCGGCCATAAACACTCCATATTTCGAAAACCGATCTACAACCACAAAGATCGTCTCGAATCCATCTACTTGTGGTAAACCTGAGATGAAATCCATAGATACAACCTTCCAAGGTCTATCCGGAATCGAGAGCGGCTGCAAGACTCCCGCAGGTCGCCTGCGCTCCACCTTGTCCTGTTGACATATAGGACAATCTCGCACATAGTTGCTAGCGTCACGCACCATACATGGCCAATAGTAGCCACGTGCCAATAAGGCGACCATGCACTCCACACCTGGATGCCCCGTGTGTGCGACATCATGCACCTCAAACAAAAGGGTTCGTCTCATCTGTATCTAGAACGAGCAACTGTTTCGCTTTTGTCCACAAGACTCCCTTATGGCATGCGTATTTCTCTAACTCACCAAGAGAAACCTGCTCCTTCAAGTACTTATAAGATGGATCACTCTCTCCAACCTCCCTAATGCGTTGGATGAAGTTACACTGAACTCGTGTAATGGCTCCAATCACATCGTGTGACAACTTCCTACTCAAGGCATCGACCACTATATTCTCTTTCCCTGGTTTGTATGACCACTCAAAGTCATACTCTTCTAATAACTCCAACCATCTGGTCTGTCTTGGGTTAAGTTTCTTTTGGGTCTTAAGAAAAGTGCTTGTCACATTGTCCGTGACAACAGTGAAATGGGAACCCAACAAGTAAACCCTCCAGAGGTATAAACAATGCACCACTACTAGTAACTCGCGCTCATGGGCTGGATATGGTGACTCTACGTCCTTCAACTTACGGCTCTCGAAGGCAATTGAATGTCCGTCCTGGGACAACACTCCTCCTAGCGCCCTCTCTCTAGCGTCGGTGTGTACAATGAAAGTCTTCGAAAAATTAGGTAAGTGTAGAACCGGTGCCTCCCTGATTGCTGACTTGAGACTATCCAAAGCCTCCCCACACTTGGGTGTTATAAACACCCCAAAATCCCACGATTTTCTCAAATATACCTGGTTTTACAAATGCAGCCCCAAAGGGCTATTTTGAGTATGGAAACCCAAGAGCCTTCCAGACAACCCTGTACATATGTTGAAACTGTATATACGTTTTAAAACTTTATACATATAGTTTTAGACTTAAAAAAGTGTTTTGAAACCCCGAAAGCCACCTGGCCTAACGAAAGCAGGATCGAAAGGCAGAGGAGAGCCCGGACCCGAAGCATACTTCAAGCCCGGCACATCAACTCTCATATCAAAAGCATCCCCAAATTCTCAGACATCCAAGCCCCAGATATCAAGAATTTGCTCAAAATGAACTCCTGAAGGTGAGAAGAAGAGCGGACGACAATGTTGGCGAAGACCCAACACAAGACGGAGTACTGATGAAGTCAGGCCCCGCACAAACTGCCTGTTTTGAAACGCCATGAAAGAATAAAAAAAATCAGATTTAGGTCGGATCTAGATCATATATATCTAGATCCAAACCCAACATATATTTGGATTTGGATCCCAAGATCCAAATCCATTATCTATATCCATGTTCCACATCACCTTCTCATAAATGGAGGTGAGGGGCCCACAACATTTTACGTGAAAAGCTTGGGTAGAGAGAGAAAAGGGGGAATAAAGTATGAGTGAGAAAGTTGGTAGGCTTGACTTTTGTTCAAGAGTGGGTTAGCCATGTGGGTTTAACCTAGAGTGTGGGTTTAAGCTTGTATGCACCTACACCTGACCTAGGGCTGCACCAACTTGGACATGGTTGCAACTTGATCAAGGGACCGGCGCCAAGGGGAGGTTCCTAAGCCTAGCCCTAAGCTAGCTCACCTCACCTAGCCACTTTCCCTAAAACCTGATCCAAACCTAACCTAGACCTAACCCTTCTCACCTACAACCGCCCCAACCTCACCTAGCCGACCTCACCTAGCTAGACCACCTAGACCCTAACCAACTAAGCCTAAACCCACCTTAGTGCACCTAATTAAACCCCTAACCACTATGTCCCAGCCCACCTAACTGACCTACCCTAAACCACTAACCAGCCCCCCCTAACTGACCTACCCCAAACCATGTCCCATGCCCACCTTATTACAAATATCTGGCCCACAACCCCCTAACCGACCCAGCCCATTCCCAGCCTATAAAACCCCCCTTTCATTGCAGGTTTCCCTCTCTCTCCTCCACTCCCTCCATGCCCCCTAGGACCCGGCCAGTTCCACCTTCATCCATCCCTCCATCTTGGGACCCGGCCAGCTCCTCTCCACTCCAACCGACTCCATCACCTTCCACCTTCGGCGAGGAGCACCTTCCCGGCTGCCACTCTTCTTCCACTACCATCCGGCCACCACTTCCATCCACCAGCACCGCCTCTTTCACGGTTAGTACCCCACCTCAACCCCATCTAACCCTTCACCTCCTTCTTTCCCAGCCGCACACTCCCCTTCACCCGCCAACTTTCATCCATCCCATCTCCCTTCCACCCGGCCGACCTACACCATATCCCACTCACTTCCCTCAACACCACCCACCTTAGCTCCCGGCTGAACACCTCCCTTAGTCGCCCACTTCCCAGCCAAGCATCACCCAAACCTAGTCCATCCACTCGCCACTCCACCACCCGGCCAGCACCCCTACCTGCCGCTCCTTCCACTCGGCCAGCATCAAGACACCACCCGGCCAACACCCCCTACCTGTTGCAAGCGCCCACCTAAGGAGCTCCCCTTCGGCTGCCCAATGTGATTCACGATGCCAAAGCCAAGCAAGTTGAACACAGACCAGCTACACGTAAGTGCCTAACTCGATCCATTATATGAACTTGCTTACATTTAATTAAATTTTGATACGGGGTTGTAATGATGGAGCATTGTCTCTCCCCGATTGTAATAACTTGGTTTGACACACCAACACACACATACACTTGAGCCTTTCCGCTCTTAGTTGCATACCCTTTTGACACACACACGGGCCTTGACAGCCCCTAAGATATAGTTATATTTATATATATTCAGCTACGTGGATTTTGATTTAAGTCATGGGTGTTGTCTTTCAATTATACACTCACACACATTGAGCTTTCGCCCTTACTCCCAAGACCCTAGTAAGGGCCATATTGTAATTTTATTTGGGTGTTTCATTCGAGTTGTGTGCGTGGCCTTTCAATTCTACACTCACACACATTGAGCTTTCGCTCTTACTCCCAAGACCCTAGTAAGGGCCATATTGCAATTATATTTGGGTTTTACATTACAAGTCGTGTGAGTTGTCTTTACATATATACACAACACCCACGCACACGTTGGCGATCTTCGGGCCCATATATATATAGTTGTATTTCCCTTCCGCTATGTCTTTAAGATTTGGGTTTTAAGGTTCAGCTGTGTGAGTAGTCTTTCCATATATACACGACACACGCTTACACAATTGAGCCTTTCCGCTCTTAAGATATAGCCATATTTCCCTTTTGTAATTTCCCTTTTGCAATTTACATTATGCAATTTCCCTTAAGCATTGTCTTTTAATTCGGGTTTTCCCTTTGAGTTGTGTGAGTTTGCATTGCATATTCGCCATACCACGAGTTAGGATGCATATTGCATCAAAGCAAACCCCACACTCCCATGCAAAAATCGCCCAACTTAGGTCACTTACGCACACACCTAGTTGGCTTAAATAGCATAAAAAAATTGAAAGACATAGGCACGTGCAAATCCCACGTGAAATAAAACTTGAAACCAAACAAACAAAACCCAAGCACTTCATGTATTTTCAAAGAGGTTATACTTTTATCGACTTTCCCAAGCGTACAGACTAACCCTTGCGCATCGGTGCAAGAAGGTCTACGACAAAAAGAGCTCACTTGCTCACAGTCGCCCCAAAAGAGTCAGATTTTGAAAACTTACTCCGCTAGCTTGAGTAAGCTAGCTGGCACGCCCTCATTATAAAATCGACTTAGACACACGAAAAGGTTCACTTCAGGCCTAAGAACCAGAAGTGTGAATTTTCCGTGTCTACAGGTGTCCACTCTCATGAAGTACCCTTCTTCAGCAACTCTGTGAGTGGGGTAGTAATCTTGGAAAAATTCCTCACAAATTTTCGGTAATAGTTTGCCAATCCCAAACAACTATGAAGCTCACTCACGGATCTCGGTACCTCCCAATCTTTGATTGTACACACCTTCCTAGGGTCCATCCAAATCTCGCCACCACCAATAATATGGCCTAGGAACGTGATACTCTGTCTGGCGAACTCACATTTCTCCCTCTTGACATACAAGGTATGTTCCCTCAGTCTCTAGAACACCTGGGAGAGATGTCTCACATGCTTCTCGAGATCGTGACTATATATAACAATGTCGTCTAGGTAGACGACCACGAACTTGTCCACAAACCCATGCAACACTTCATTTATAAGGTGGCAAAAGGTAGCTGGTGCGTTGGTTAACCCGAAAGGCATAACCAAAAACTCATACTCCCCGTATCTCGTCACCATGGCCATTTTGGCCTCATCCCCAACAGCCACTCTCACCAACCAATACCCCGAACGAAGGTCCAATTTGGAGAACCACCGTGCTCCTCCCAACCGGTCAAACAGGTCAGCTACTAACGGAATGGGATAATGATCCTTCACTGTCACCTTATTCAAGGCCTGATAATCAACACACATGCGGAGGGAACCGTCAGCCTTCTTTTGAAATAGCACGGGTCAGCCAAAAGGAGACTTAGATCGCTGCACCATGCCGGCCTCAAGCAACTCCCCTAGTTGCTTGCAAAGCTCCTCTAACTCAGGACAGCTCATGCAATAGGCTGCCCGACTGGGCACCTTAGCACCAGGCTCTAGTACGATCACATGATCTGTTGCGTGCCTCAATGGCAACTACTTTGGTAACTCAAGCGGCATGACATCAGCATAGTCGCATAGCACGTGCTTGTAAACAACGAAAATTCTCACTTCTGGTTTTGAAACCGAAAATGAACCTTTTCGTATCTACATCATTTCTATGGGCGTGCCAGCTAGCTTGCTCAAGCTAGCGAAGATTTTGAAATATCTGATGTTTTTAAGGCAATTGTGAGCAAGCAGGATCTTTTCGCTTTAAATCTTCTTGAACCGGTGCTCAAGGGTCAGTTTAAGCGCTTATAGACTTTGATAAAACAATTTGGACTCTGGAAAAGAGACAAGTGTTTTGAAAACTCGAGTTTTGCCTAAGTTTGCAATTTTTATGTACGAGGGTTGGACGATTCCAAGTCTTTTGAGTTTTAAGCTATTTGGGCCAGATATGTGTGTGCATAAGTGGCCTAATTTCAGCATGTTTGAGTGTAGATTCGGGATTTCTTTGAAAATGCATGAATGCAAGGATGCACAAATATTTTTTGGGTTTTGATGATGATGTGAGCTAGGCTCGAATTGAAAGCAACTCACACAACTTAAGGGAAATACCCGAAATATAAAGTGCAACCCACACAACTTTAAGGGAAATACCCGAAATTGAAAGCAACTCACACGACTTGAATGTAAATTGCAAAATCGAAATATACTTATATCTTAAGAGCGGAAAGGCTCAATTGTGAGTGAGTGCTTTTGGTGTGTGTAAACACCCCAAAATAAAACGAATTTCAAAATCAAACACCTGGTTTTAAAATTCATTTCAAAACCCAAATCTAGAGTTTTCGAAAACCCAGGGACTGTAAAAGCTTCAAAATTTTGTTTAAACCCCGTTCAAGTTGAATTTCATACATATGGGCCAAGTCTCAATTTTGCAAAAACCCAAATTTCAACAGGTGAAGCCTGAATACCAAAGCAGCCTCAGAAACAGGTTCAGAAGCCCAAAGGAAGCACCTTGGCCTGATAAAAGCCAAGTTCAAAAGGCAAAAGGAAGGCCCAGTCCCGACGCAGACTACAAGCCCAAAGCACCCAAAAGCCAAGTCAAGCACATCCACCCAAGCAACAGAAATCCAAGCCAGAAATGATAGAAATGAGCAGAAACGAAGTCTAAAAAGGTGAGAAGGAGTTCAGATGATAAAGTTGGGGAAAACCCAGCATAAGACGAAGCGCTGATGAAGCCAAGGCCCGCATAAATCGTCCGTCTCGAAAAATACCAGAAAGGGTTGAAGAAAAGAAATTTGGATCAGATCTGGACCCAAATATCCAGATCTAAATCCAAATAGTGTTTGGATTGGATCTGGATCCAAAATATCCAAGATCCGAGATCCAAATCCAAATAGCATTTGGATCGGATCTAGATTTCAAGATCCAAATCCAAGACCCATATCCAAGACCCACCTCATTTGCCCATAAATAGAGGTGAGGGGGTCCCAAATGAAGATTCACGTGAACTTGCTTGGGAGGAGAGAGAGTGAGAGAGTGACCTAGCCATGTTGGCTCAAGGGTGAGGTGGGTTCAAGCCTTGTTGGCTAAGTGCAAAGTCAGTCCATATAGAAAAATCTCATGAAAATTTTTCAAAGAAAGTGTTTTTAACTTTGTTCGTTGCATTTCACATCTAGGATTTTTGAAAAGCATTGAAGCATGTGGCTCCCAAGAGGTATCTAGCCACGGCTCATGCACATCAAGTTCTCACTCTAGGAGGTTTTCGAAAAACAAAACAAACTAGAAGAGATTGAGGACTTGAGAAGGGATTTTGAGGCCAAGATCGCTACTCTTAGCCAAGAGGCTGAAGCAGGTGACTCATGTTCGTCAAATGGCGAACCAAAGGCCAAGAAAAAAATTGAAAAACCTCGCAAACATAAAGAGACTTCCGCAATGGAAGGTAACCAATACCACGAGTCCTTCACACACAAGGACCGTAAAGCCCTACAGCAGCTGCTGAGAGGGCAAAATAAAGAGAAAAGGAGTTACGCCCTGTCTGATTTCTTGCTTGTAGACTATAAAACAGACAGTGATGATGAAATACCGAGCTTCCATCGCCCACGCCCTATCTCATTTTGCAGCTTTTCTCTCATCGAGCCTATAAGAAAAATAAGGACTCGATGAAGTGGGTGTATTGGTTCCTTTTGTCCCTTAAAGGCACAGCTGCCAAATGGCTGGCTTCCAACGACCTTAACCAGCTCGCAACTTTTGAAGAGTTAGCGAACTGCTTTATGCAGAGATTCTCGCATAACGTAGAAGTCACACTGACTTTAAACACCTTGAGGGGTACAAAACAAGGTGTGAACGAAGACGTACATACGTTTATCGTTCGTTGGAGGTCTCTCCTAGGTCAAGTGCGAGAGCCAATATCCGAAGGATGTGCAGTCATGCTCATCTTGGATAATTTTAAAAACAAGTTGAAAACCCTTCTCTCGCTTTACGAAATCTCAACTTTCCATAAGTTGATAAAAAAAACATCCCTTTTCGAAACAAATTTGAAAAAAGGGATTTATGATCACTTATGGAAAGGAAGCATAGTTTCGAAAACTCGCTTGGAGAAGCCCAATACCTATGGGCTACCCATCACGGATAAAGGGGCAAGACCCCACAAAATCGCCAATGTTCGGGTGGATCCAAGCACGGCAAGTGCTTTAAGAAATTTTGAAAAAATAGAAAATAAAAGGGAGAAAAGTTTTCAGAAACCCTTTGAAAGACGGGAGTACACTTCGCTGGGGCAACCCGTATCGGAGGTCCTAGACCTCCTACTCGCCCAAGGTATGATTGAACTCCCCGAGATTCTTGAGGGAGTCATGTCAAAGGGAGGATTTTTAAACAAATTCTGCAAGTATCATCAGCTCAAAGGCCATGATACAAAGCGGTGTTTCTCCCTCCTAAATAAAATTGAGAACTTGATAGTAGAAGGCTGGCTCCAGGTCACTGAAGAACCTGAGCCTGCCCAAGCTATCTTCAAAGAACCCTTCCCCAAGCACGCAAGTACCAGTGGGAAGGGAAAAGAGGTATGTGCTCTCACAATTTCAAAGAGTCTAGCGCATGCATGTGAGTCTGATTTGTCTACTTGTGCATCTATTCTCATACTTTATAAAAAACCTGCCCAAGTAGTCATCCGGGGATCACCAAGAGTTTCGTCCCCAGTTAAACCAGTTTTAACAATTCAAGGTGCTCCCAATCTTTCGATTAGAGCCATGTTAAGTGCTAAACCTAGGTTGATCGTGGGGGAGGTGATAAGATCCGGGAGGATCTACCAACCCCCACATCTACAAAGTGCTAAAAAGGTGGTCAATGTGCCTGGCCCCTCAAAAGCATGTATTCCTAGAGTTTCGCCGAAAACGGACAAAAGAAATGTTGTGTTAAAGGTATATGATTTCAAAAACCATCTTTCAAAGATTCCTATCAACATGTCCATCCTAGAGATAATACAAACTTCGCCTAGGCATAGACTAGTGTTAGAGAAAATTCTAGAAAGAGCAAAGGTTAGTTCGAACATAACCCCAGAATCCTTGTCCAAACAAGTGGCCTCCATAGGAGCAAAAATGCCCATCGTATTCTCGGAAGACGATGTAGAAAGACCCTACGAGTCCCAAAACCAGGCCCTACATATCGAGGTGGTTCTGAATAACCACTCTCTGGATAGGTGCCTTGTCGATGGGGGAGGAGGGCTCAACATCCTTCCACTTCATGTGGCGAACCAAATCAGAGCCACATTGACATCCGTAAACCCAATCCCCATCGTTATCACTGGATACGATGAGAATATGTCTAGACCACTAGGATCTATCGAACTCCCCATGGAAACGGGAGGGATAGCACACATAGGGGTGTTCCATGTCTTGGATATCCACCCCCACTATAACCTGTTGTTGGGAAGGCCCTAGATACACAGCTTGTGCGTTGTGCCATCCACCTTCCACAAGTGTGTAAAAGTCCCTTTCAGGGACAAAGTCGTAGTGATCGTAGGAGAGAGTCACCCTCAACTTCAAGGGGTCATAAATTCCCCTTGCTTGTCAAGTTCCCAAACCCATGAGGTAAAACTGGGGCAGACCATGCTCGAGCCACCAAGGCTCACTTTGAACAACCCTAGGAAGGTCGTATTTGTGAAGGGGCCACCCAAGGCTGGCCCCCTCAAAGTTCTGACCATTCCAGGAAAACCCAAGAATCCCTTATTTCCAAAACCCCTAGACGAAAAGCCCTATGTGCATAACATAGACGACAACAAGTTTCAGGACCACGATTTATATCAAAACTTCTCTAAAAACAAAAAATTGTGGAACATGCTATTAAACATGGGCTATTTGCCATACAAGAGTCTAGGGGCACAAAATCAGGGTCTCCTAGAACCCATACTGCCTAGGGCCAATCCAAGCCGATATGGGATCGGCTATACTCCCCGAATACCACCAGAACCACCCCCTATGACCACCTGGGTCAAGGGTGCCCTGGAGCCTATCCTAGAAGAGACCTACGACTTAGACCTCTTATTCAGAGTCTAACCTGTAGTGTTTTCCCTTTGTAGGTATGATGAAAGATCCCTTAAATCAAAAATACAAAAACATTTGAAAAATTCGAAATCCAAAAAATGGAAAAATTACAAAAGCCAAAAACATTTGAAAATGAAAAACTCGAAAAAAGAGTAGTTTGTATAGTTCCCAAAGTACTCGTTTTACAAAAGAACAAAAAAATCGAAAATTTACAAAATTCAAAAAAGATTTTGTATATAGCTGCTCCTGGTAAGGATTTGGGAAAAGAAAAAGATTTCGAAAGAAACATTGTCTGCATAACCAAACCAAAAATTTCGAAATCAATAGAAATTCTAAGTGTAAAACCAGGTCTTTCAAAAATCCATGCATCAAATTCCCTAGGATCTACAAACCTCAAAAATGATCAAAGCCCAAAGGTGGATCTCCTTGAGGAAGATCCCACTTCTGAGCTCCCATAATTTCATAAAATTCTCCATTTTGAAAAGCCTTCAAATTCAGTAGGAGGAGATTTCATAGAGATAAACCTAGGGAGTGATTCAAATCCCAAACTCATTAAGGTAGGCGCATGTTTGCATGAGCATGAAAGGTCATTATTCATTGCATTTCTGAAAACCTACTTAGATGTGTTTGCATGAACGTATGAAGACGTGCCAGGCATAGACCCTAGTATTGTCGAATATCATCTTCCCTTAGATGCGGATGTGAAGCCCATAAAGCAAAAGCTTAGGAAAATACATCCGAACGTACACGCACAAGTCAAAGAGTGTTTAGAAGATATGTTAAAAGCCGGATTTATAAAATCCATTGCGTATTCTGATTGGTTATCCAATATCGTTGTTGTTCGAAAAACCAATGGGAAGATTCGAATATGCATCGATTTTAGAAACCTGAACAAAGCCACTCCAAAGGATAATTATCCTTTACCAAACATAGATTTGATAGTTGATAGTACTGCAAATCATGAAATGTTTTTGTTTATGGATGGCTATTCAGGGTATAATCAAATCAAACTAAGCCCACGAGATCAGGGTAAGACCGCTTTCACAACCCCATGGGGCACGTACTGCTATACAGTCATGCCCTTTGGTTTGAAAAATGCCGGCTCCATATACCAGAGAGCTATGACCACGATCTTCCATGATCAAATTCATGAGCTCGTAGAGGTATATGTGGATGATCTCTTGGCAAAATCCAAAACTCGATGCACTCATATCGAATGCTTACAAAAGATTTTCGAAAGGCTTAGACTTTACAAAGTAAAGCTAAACCCTCAGAAATGTGTGTTCGGAGTAGAGTCTGGAAAGCTCTTAGGCTTTATGGTGAGCCAAAGGGGTATAGAAGTCGACCCATCTAAGTGTCGAGCAATCATGGACATGGCTCCACCCTCCAATCTCACACAGATTCGTAGCCTAATCTCACACAGATTCTTAGCCTCCAAGGTCGATTGCAATCCATTCGCAGGTTTATCTCAAACCTGGCAACTAGATGCGAACCCTTCAACAAATTGTTGAGAAAGGGCACAAAATTTTCATGGGATGACGACTGCCAAAAGTCATTTGAAAGACTAAAGGCATACCTAGTTAATCCCCCTGTTTTAAATCCTCCAAAGCAAGGAAAACCTCTTTTGCTTTACATTTTCGTGCATGCGAATGCCTTGGGAGCTTTGTTAGCTCAATATGAGGATGACACCTACAAGGAGTATGCCATCTATTATATTTCGAAAACTCTCTTGGCTTACGAAAGGAATTACCAAGCCATGGAGAAGACGTGCTTGGCCCTAGTTTGGGCCTGCCAGAAATTTTGATATTATTTCCTAGATCATGAGATCTGGATAGTGTCCAAGCTTGATCCAATCAAGCATTTATTCGAAAAACCCATTCTCACTAGTAGATTGGGCAAATGGCTATGACCTGAAATACCATCATCAGATCTCCATTAAGGGGCAAGCCCTAGCTGACTACGTGGCTGAGTTCCCCCTAGAGGACGCATATCCCACACTTAGTGAAATGCCTGATGAAGGCATATTGCAAAACCAATTTCAAAACCACATTTTGGCAAAGTCTTTCGAAAATCAAGTGTGGAACATGCACTTCGATGGGGCACGAAACCAACGAGGGGTTGGTGCTGGGGTCATCCTCATATCCCCTGAAAAGGGTGAGATCCCCATAGCAATTCGCCTAGATTTCGAATGTTCCAACAACATAGCTGAGTATGAAGCACTCATACAAGGCTTAAGGATTTCGAAAACTCTAGGGGCATCATGCATCGAGGTCTTTGGAGATTCACTTCTCGTTATAAACCAAGTTTTGAAAATTTGGCAAGTGCGAAATGAAAAGCTTCTTCCATATCACGAGTTGGCCACTCGATTGGTTGAGTCCTTCCAATCATGTACACTCACACACGTAGGAAGAGAGGATAATGGCGTCGCCGATGCCCTCTCATCCTTGGGTTCAGCCCTAAAGGTCGATCCCACTTTGGGAACCCTATCCTTAGAAATATGGCATGCGCCCACTCCATTCACACACGATTTGGAAATTTGCCAAAACAATCCAGATTCTATTGAAAAACCTTGGTTCTATGACATAAAATGCTTTCTAGAAAATGAGGGATTCGCTGAGGATGCCACATCCAAAGATAGGGCATTCATCTGGAAAATTTCTACCCGATACACAATCTTGGGTGGGGTTTTGTATAAAAAAAGTTTTACCAGCATCTTGCTAAGATGTGTCGACCTAGAGGAGGCTAGGACTGTTATGTATGAATTTCACAATGGAGAATGTGGAGGTCATGTCAATGCCAACATGATGGTGATGAAAATACTTAGAGCGGGCTATTTTTGGTCCACCCTGAAAAAGGATTGCCACGATCATGTTAGGAAGTGTCATCCATGTCAAGTGCATGGGCACACCATTCATATCCCCTCATCATCATTGTATTCCATGTTCAGCCCCTGGCCATTTACCATGTGGGCGTTTGATATTGTAGGCCCAATATTTCCAAAGGCATCGAATGAGCATAGGTTCATTTTAGCAGCCATTGAGTACTTCTCCAAGTTGGTAGAAGCCTGACACATAGTGTGTGCATAAGCATCATGCATCATACTCTGAAAACATTCATGTGCATCGAGTCTAGACATCATCTTAGAACTCGAATTCAAGGTTTTGTAAAACCAAAGGGGCAATAAGAGTCGACCCCCTAAGTATCGAGCCTTCATAAGCAGGTCTCTATATGAATCAAATCCAACACCTTCAAGGCAAATTTCAAAAAGAAATGAGAATCTCGAAAAAGGGTTAGCATTTCACAAAAGCCTTTTCAAAATTCTTTTGATAAAAACCTTCCATGCATTGCAATTCATGCATTGTCTGCTTGACTTGATCAAATGAAGATGTGGTTCATCCAAATGTGCCATACATTTTTGAAAACTCTATTGGCATGTGAAAGGAATCACTAAGCCAAGAGAAGAATCGTGCTTAGCCTTGCTGTAGGCCTTCAAAATTCGAGACATCATCTCCCATGTCATGAAAAAGGGAATGATGTTCATTAAAGTACTCATTTTAAAATCCTATCTTAAACAGATAGGCAAAGTAAATGGCAGCCCCTTTCAACAGAGTATGAGTTTCAAAACTCAAGACTCAATTAAGGGACAAGCCCTGTATCGTGTGGCTAAAGTGCCTCTTTGAGACACATCCCCATACTTGATCAAATGCCCCATAAAGGCATGAACTTTCAAAATGAATTCCAAAACCCTGCTTGACCAAAATCAAGTGTAGAAAACATATTTCGATCAAAAGGGCTGGTATAAAACCATCTTCATATAGAAAGGGAGGATTTCCCAAAATTGCTTTATCAAAAGGGATCAAAATTTAGAAAATTTAACCCTACATATGACTTTCAAAAGAAAGATTTTCAACTTCTGGTTAAAACCTTGATTGTGTTAGGATGAGAACATGAATCTCATGATGAAATATGGAGACCATGTCAAAGTCAAACATGATGGCCATGACAATCACTTAGGGCTGGTTGTGTTTTCCATCCTTGAGCAAAAAGTATCATGATCATGTTAGAAAAACCATGGAAGTGCATGGACATGAACATACCATTGTCCATCCAAAATCCTTTTGAAAAGCCATGGCCCTTCACCATATGGCCATGCGAAATTCCCATCAAGCTAGGGCATTTTTAAATACAGCCCCTAGGCACTTTCCATGGATAAACGAATGCATCTCCTTCATGATTTGTGAGATACATTTCATATGTTCATCGTTGCATAAAAACATGTATTTCCATTTTAAATCACATGGAGTGCATAGCATGCATCATATCACCCCGAAGAAAGCCCAAGAGGTTGGCAATTCGAGTAAAAATGTCTCCATGTCTTCAAAGGGCAACAAAAATCGGAAATTTGTTGATATTGTGGGTCGAAATTGTAAACACCCAAAATTTTCTTTTAAAATTTTTACTTTTTTTGGGAAAGTAGCTATTTTTGGTAATTTTGAGTTTTCGAAGGAAAAAGGCACTAAACGAGTTTGTTTCGGTACCAAAATTTTATGGAAGCTTTAAAAAGATGAAAGAATACTTTCCTTTCTGAAAATTTCGAATTTTGACAAGATTGGATGAAAATGACGATTTTACCCCCGGCAAGGAAAAAGCAGGATTTCGTTTCTTTAAAAGTTTTCTGTTGATAAATTTGTTTTAAATTTGCCATTTGAAAAGAAACGGGCATTTATAAGACAAGTTGATACCTGAAAAGGTAGGTGGGTGCCCAAAAAGGAGAGCGGGCGTCAAAAAGGGAAAGTGAGCTTCCCAAAAAGAAAAGTTCATATTCGGAAAGAAATCAGTTGCCCAAGGGGAAAGTTGGTATCACCAAAGAAAAGGAAAGATGGAAGCAAGAACGACAGCTTCCAAAAACAAAGGTTTGGTATCGAACACCTTTCGTAACGTGTCCATGTTATGATTGGGTGTCGAGGTAATTAGTGTATTAATATGCATCAGTTTTGCATTGTCATATGTTACTGTTATATTACTTTTATGATTAAGAACAATGTTAATGTTTTTAATACTCATGGGGGAAATCTAGCGAGCATGAAAGTTGACTTTCAAAAACGTAACATAGGCTTGCTTAAACATCTGAAACTAGCTAAAAGCTAAAGTTCCAAGTGCTGCTACAAGCAATATGACGTCAGGAGCTTAAAGACTCGTATGCTATGAACTATGCCCAACTGTTGAACAGCTGGATATGGTGATGATGATCGGGACTTCCTTCTTTGAACCATGCTTGGTGTCCCTCCAAGACCACACGTTGAGGAAGGTACTCAAAAGGTGGTGAAGTTGACAAATGATGCTCCCAAAGTAAGTGCATCGTGTGCTGCAGAGGGTCTACCCCAAGTGCACTGGAGGACCCAACCTCGAAAATTCCTGGAGGACTAACTGCTCCTGGTTTAGCTTCTAGTAACGGGCATAAGGGGATAGCTAGTTATTTGGCAGAAGCTGATTGGGTCATTCACCTTTCATCAATTTCCTTAAGGGAAAGTATCACGGAGTGTGTATTTGCAACGGTTGCAGTGGAAAAGGCCATTGAAGTTGTTGAAAGGCAAGGTCTTCTCCATGTTGTTGATGGAGAAGAGGACGAAGTTGTCTGCAAACTAATTGAGAAAGCTTCTAAAACGGCCAGGCAGACCACAAAGTTCCCTTAATTCGTATAAAGGTTGATTATATAGGATTTATGACAGTTAATCCTCAAAGATTTGGTCAAGAGTATGATGGGAAAGTGGCAAATTCACAGGACGTCTTACCATATCCTGACCAGCCGAATTCAACACCTTGACAAAGGCTAACTTCAACGACCTCAGTAGCTCCATATACCATAATCAGTTCAGCATAAGTTCTAACCCATCCAAATAATTGGGCAGTCAGACATATACGATAAGTTCATTGAAGAACAAATTGCAGCTGGTCAGCAGAAGTCGGATTCTTCAAGAGCTAGCCATGCCTTTTCTGAACAAAATTCCTATATCAGTCACCCGAATCCACTAAAAGAAAGCCAGGAACTACCGTGCTTGCTTTGGAGGCTGAGGTTACGATATGAAGGTTGGAGATTACTTGGAATAGCACCTGCAGAAAACGATGATGGGATCAGCTACCAAAATCAACAGCAACCCGCCATTCTGGTTTCTGTAAGCAACCTCAACGTGAACAGCAAATGGGACCTTCTACTTACCATTCCGATTACAGCAAGAAGACACCAACTTGCCGATTCCAGCTCCACAACAACACTTACCGATTCCAGCTCCACAACAGCACCAAACTTACCATTCAACGTGAATAACAGCTCCTTGACTTTCCAAGTTCCGATCTTTTGCAGCCATTGCTTGCCAAAACCCATGTTACTCAGCAAGGCAATTTCCCTTGCCCAATACGGAGGTGTACTGGCACAAAAAGAATCTTGGTGGTGGAGTGAAGTGGTACAAAATAAAATCAAGGCAAAGAGGGCATGTTACAAATTATATTATGCTAAGAAAACTAGTGAAACTTTAGAGGCTTATAAGAAAGCAAAGAAGGAAGCGAAAAAGGCCGTGAGTGAAGCAAAAGCTAAAATTTGGGAGGACTTATATAAAAAACTCAACTCAAAAGAGGGTGAAAGAGATATTTTTAGGATAGCTAGGGCTAGAGATAAGAAAACTAAAGATCTTAGTTATGTTAGATGCATAAAAGATGAGGATGAAAAAATTCTAGTGGCAAATGATGATATAAGAAATAGATGGAAAAACTATTTTTATAATCTTTTAATGAAAATAAAGATGTTAGTATTAGCTTAGGAGAGTTAGCCAAATCAGAAAAGTATATAAACCACAATTTCTACCGACGTATTCAAAAGAATGAAATCAAAGAGGCTCTTAAACATATGAAGGGTGGTAAATCAGTAGGACCAGATAATATTCCTATAGAAGTTTGGAAAATACTAGGAGAAATAGGAATCACTTGGCTCATAAGACTATTTAATGAAATATAGAAAAACCAAAAGATGCCCGAGGAATGGAGAGCAAGTACACTTATACCCAAATATAAGAACAAGGGAGACATTCAAAATTGTGCAAATTATCGAGGTATAAGTTAATGAGCCATACTATGAAATTATGGGAAAGAATTATCGAACGTAGGTTAAGACAAGTATCAAGTAACACAGAGAACCAATTTGGATTCATGCTAGGCAAATCTACTATTGAAGTGATTCACCTTTTCAGATGTCTTATGGAACATTTTAGAGCAAAAAAGAAAGACCTTCACATGATATTTATTGATCTAGAAAAAGCTTATGATAGGGTACTGAGGGAGGTTCTTTGGAGAACTTTGGAAAAAAGAGGTATCCCATTGACATATATTAACCTTATAAGAGACATGTATGATAGTGCAAAAACATGTGTGAGGACTCATGAAGAAACGACAAACTTCTTTGAAGTTAATATTGGGTTACATCAAGGATCAACTTTAAGTCCATACTTATTTATAATGGTGATGGATGAGTTAACAAAACATATTCAAGATGAAGTACCTTGGTGTATGTTATTTGCAAATGACATTGTATTAGTGGAGGAGTCTAAGGAAAAAGTTAATAGAAAATTGGAACTATGGAGAGAAACATTAGAAAGCAAAGGCCTCCGACTTAGTAGAACAAAGACATAATATATGGAATGTAAGTTTGATCATTTGGTTACCTCAGAGGACATAGAAATTAAAATTGGTACACATTGCATCTCCTAAAAAGAAAGTTTTAAATACCTAGGGTCAATTTTTCAGAGTGATGGAAGAATTAATAGAGATGTTACGCATAGAATTAATGCTGGTGGGTTAAAATGGAGAGGAGCATCAGTATTCTTTATGATAAGAAGATACCATTAAAGTTAAAAGGTAAATATTATAGAGCAGCAATTAAGCCTACCATGTTTTATGGTTCTGAGTGTTGGGCAGTTAATCATCAATATGTACAAAAGATGTCTGTGACAAAAATGAAGATGTTGAGATGGATGAGTGGTCATACAAGAAAAGACCGTATACATAATGAGATTATTAGAAACAAATTAGGAGTGGCACCAATAGAGGATAAAATGAGAGAATGTCGTTTAAGATGGTTTGGACATATAGAAAGAATATCAAAAGAAGAACCTGTAAGAAGGTTAGAAAAACTAAATTTGAAAAGTATTAAAAGAGGTAGAGGACGACCACAAAAGTGTTGGAAAGAAACAATAAAGAATGATCTAGCTTATTGTGAGTTAACTGCTAACATGGCACACGATGATAGGGATCTGTAGAAACAAAGAATCCATGTAGCCGACCCCGTCTAGTATGGGAAAAGGCTTAGTTGTTGTTGTTGTATATAATATTATATACCCTAGCCGTGTCGCCGCACCCAAAATTTTTGAAATAAGCCGTATCCCGCACTCGTACCCACATCCGTGTCCTCACCCGCACCCGCACCCGCACCCGTGTGACATAGGGAAAAACTAGAAAATGAAATCCTCGAAAGGTAAGTAATCCTGCATGAAGCAGTGCTTCACCCATTGGTGCGTCTTCTTCTCACATCTAAAGTTGAAGAGGTTATAAGGGCATGCATATCTATACTCATTTTTTATCTTGAAAGACGGTTCCACACTAAACTACATCAAAAAGAAAAACATTGATATGTTCGCACTGACCAATGCTTTAAACAGAAAGATTTATGAGGCTGCTATATTAATTTATCTACTATACCCAACTCTGGAAGAGATCAAATGTCTAGAAATTTTGCCAGAACTAGTGGAGGCCATATGCAGTGCTGACCTTTATAAGAAGGGATCTATCTCCATTCCAGTAAATCCAGCAGTGGTGGCATTATTGATGATTGAGAGACTTGTAACTGAATTTGATGATGCAACTAATAACATGCATGTAACAGCAATATTGTCTCTAAGGATTCTTTCCGGACTTGTCAATCTCATCAGTTCTACAAATCTTGGTGAAAGGGTTTCATTAGCAACCATTTTGGTGAAGTGTATGAAATCAGATGGAAGTTGCAGAAATTTCTTGGCACAAGTTACCCCCTTGTCTCCATTCATTCGGCTTCTTCAGAGCAAAGAAGAACATGCAAGATGTGCAGTACTTGAATTCTTGTATGAAATTCTCCGTTTGCCCTGGTAAGTAGGCCCAAAAATACACTCCTGTTAGTTAAATAGTATATAATCTTACTGGAACATACATCCAAGAATATCATGAAATGTTGTAAACATATCTTGTACTGTATTATTCAATACTTGACACACTGTTAGTCTTATACATTATGATATGTAATGTGAGACCCTCGTTCTCATAGTAAAACAGAACAAAGAGAACGAATTACATTGCTAATTGCTCCTGGCCAAGTCAGGGAAATGGTCCTCCAAGCATGGACTTGCATATAAACAAAAAATAAGACTTAAGAGAAAGAAGCTGAGAATTTTTCGTTAGAATGCAAAATGACTCAGAACTGAACTTGCTCATTCCTGTTACTGTTGTAGAGAATTTTATCTTTTGGATGTGACATTCCAAGAATCATATGTGGTCAACTTACTTGGTGGTAAGCAAATCGTGAGCTAGTAGAAACTAGTGCTAAATACAATGAAGACCTCAGACAGAGGCAGTATAAAGGAGAGACGAAAGCAGTGCACATGTATTATAATGGTTGGCCACTTCAGTATCTAACAGCAATGCATATGTTAAAGTGTTAAAGAATCAATTACTTGTAGTTCTTTAGTCACACTGGGTAATAACATCGATCCTGTTGCTTTGGTCTCTATTGCACTAAAAGGTATTAGATATAGCATGTATGTTTTCCTCAGAGGCACAAAGACCAGAATCACAACCTCAGTGATCAAGAATATGTGAATTTCATATTTCTCCATATTCAAGATCCTATTTTTTTTTCAGATTGCCTTTATTTAGGTTTATTGTTTTCTGATTCCCTTTGTAGCAGTATTCTTTGATTCAATGCAGGATGAGACCTCACAAGAGGACAAGAATCACATCAAGTTGATCTACAAGATTTACTTAATCTTCTTCTAAATTCTTGTTCGTATTTCGTTTCCAGATTGTCTATTTTATGTGTGTGTGTGTATATGTGATGTTATTACTGTCACTTTGCTGTCTTGTGACATAGTTCTGTCCCATTTATCCGCCAAGTAGTTCCCACTGACAAAGTTGTTCTCATTAAATGCATCAATTTGCGTAAGCACCTTCATGCAGTGTGTCCGTACTTTTAAATATGTCACTTATTTTGACACAACTATGTCAAATCTATGAAGAAAGCTCGACGGTATTTATCTTAGGATTCATAATGTAACCATAATGGTTAAATGAGTTTGATATAGTGTTCATCTACACATCAGGTTGGCAGCCATAGGTCTATTGCGTCAAACACGACAGGAAGGTCATGCCAACATTTTGCACACATTGGTAGCCTGCATCCAACAAGTACAACTTGAGCACCAACTTTTTAAAGCAAGTTTGTTGATTGAGCTAGACATCATGGTAATCTCTCCCTCTCCCTGTGTATGTATATATGTGTGTATATACATATATATAGAAAAGAATAAGCTTGATTCAGATAAATGGCACATAAAACAAGGTCGAAAATGTGTTTCACTGCCTATGCTTCAGGAAAGGATTATCACAATAAAACGCCTCTTCCTCAACGAGAGCTTTTCACATTTGATGGAACTACAGCATAAATATTACTGATGCTGCAGCATGACAGAAACTTACTATATTTTAAGCTCCTCAATATTTTGTAATTCTTTACTAGCAAGCCTATAAATATCTGCTAGTACTAGTGTTAAGCTTAATTTAATGTGTCTATAGGAAGAGTCAGTTGGGAAGAGCATTTTCAGATACAAAGCCATAGAAGTTCTCCTGAGATCAGTTTCATGTGATCAAAACACCAGAACACAGATGCTAGCTGCTTCTATACTAGCAAATTTAGGAGGGAACTATGCTGTGACCGGGGAACCATCAACTATAGGTTGATCAAGAAAGCAGGCTTGCGCTTCTCTACGCATAGGAGCATGATAAAAGACGTGGACATTTCAGACCAAAGCTTACAGGTGCGTCACTCTTAGTTTAGTCATGATTATAGTCAATGCAATATTTATATTTGTTAGAGTATTAAACAGGAAGGAGATGAGAAAGTAAATCTACTTTATTCTTCACTAGGCATTGTTGTTTTTTAATGCTGTAGGAGCTTGACTCCGAAATTTGGTGCCGGAAGACATCAAGGAGAATTATTCTCATGGGAAATCCAGTCTTTAATGCACTAGGAAAAGGGCTTCAAAGTAAGACGGTAAAAGTCTCAAGAGATTGCCTAATAGCTGTTGCAAGGATGGGTTATGAATTCGCATCACTGGGGAGTTCTCTACAAGATTCTGCTTCTGATGTTTTAGTAAATGGAATAGTACGTTTCCTACGTCCTGGAAACGAACTAGAAGAAAGGATTCTAGCAACCCTCTTCCTTTTCAACTATGTTTCTAGCTAGGGTACTTTTGAGAAACTCTTGTGTATTTCATTGACAACGTCTCCTGCAGGAACAACAGCACTTAAAATTTGAAAATTTCCCTGCAGGAATGCAAAAAAATTTAAGTTATTCTGAACAAATGCAAGGGTCACTAAGACGGCTATCGAATGTAACCTGGGTAGCAGAGGAATTGGTGAAAGCCATATATCATTCCATACCATCAGATTCAGATAAAGTGAGCCAAACTATCTTCCTTACCATTAAACAAAGGCTTAAAATATTAGGTTTTCAAATTTAAAGAAGTGTCCTACATGAAAGCATCATGCCCTTGTACGGATCCTCTTTTTCTATGTATCAGATTCATCAGTGGGTTAGACACAAAATTATTACCTAGTTTAAAAGTTCTCCGTACACTTTTATGCCGTTTACAAACCTTTTATTATACTTATGCGATATCAATATTCCCCGTCTAGTATGGGAAAAGGCTTAGTTGTTGTTGTTGTATGCGATATCAATATTGTCATATACGTTCTGCGATCTTTTAGGAACGTTCTGTGCTCCTTACTTCATATAAATGCAATGATTTGCAAAATGAAGGGGGTCTTGAGCCAGATTCTCTTCACCTGCTAATTATACTGTTGTAAAGCAGAGGATCGCATGGGCGCACAAACAAATACTAGAGCTTGGACACAAAAGCAACGGAGCAGTACATGCACTTATATATTACATGGGACAGCTTTGCAGTGTTGCAGTACTAAATAAAGCCATTGCTATAGCTAATTGTTTTTGCTTGTTGTGCTTAAATCTGGCATTGTGGTGGGAACTGAAGGTGTGGGATATCAAGGGAAGATCAGCTAAACTTATTCATGAGATCAAGGAGCACAGAAGAACCGTGACATGTTTCACTCCCTTTGAACCAGACGATAGCCTCTAAAGTGGTTCTGCAGACAAAACCATCAGGGTAGTTAACTGGATCTTCCCACACTCATAATGATTCAATTAATCGTAAGAGTCCGGAGATATTCTTTTTCCCCAACAAAAAATGTGAATACATTAGTTCTTCTTCAGGTTTGGCAGATGGTGAAACATAAGTTGGAGTGCCTGACTGTTGACTTAAGGAACCAATCCATAGAGTAGCTGCACATGATCGCCACTTTTATGCCATTACAAAATGCCATGGTCTCAAAGTAAGGCAGACGATCCTTCTTGCAACAGTTAAAGTCGTCGTGATGTTTCTGATATCCCAACAAATGCTAACTCTACATAATAATATATGATAAACAATCATCCAAAACGAGCAATCAAGCACTGAGACCCCCATAGGGACACGTTCAACAACTTATGTACCTAACTTTTGATTAATTTTTCAGGTCTGTGATGCATCAGGCGTTGTCAAGGTTACCTGCAAAAGCAAATGCTTGCAGTCACCTTTTGTGGAACAAGGCAAGATTTACCTAGGCTGCAAGGATTCAAGTGTTCAGTCAATCTTCTAGTTTATTTTCCTTGGTCCTGTTGCCTTTAATCATCCAACAGTCGCTGGGCATGATAAAGCATTATTTAGTCTTTTAACTCAACGCCGATGTAGAGATTGATAATCCTCCATGCAAGAGTAAATTGCAAAGTGGTATCTGACATGCCTAACGTACATATGAAATGCTATATCTTTTACTTATGCAACTAAACAGTACTATGAGATATAGACTTCCGAATTGATATTCAACATACAAGTACGTATCTGCATTATTTATTAACATGCTTTTATATTTAAACCTAGTAGTAAAATGAGAACACCTAACTCCGCCCATGTAAGGGATCACCCTTGCATGGCCGGTCCCAAGCCCGGATAAAAGAGGGTTGCGTTAGGCTTCCAACAACCAGTATAAAACTTTATCGGACTTAACATGGATTCTACAAAAAACAAAGAATCCATGTAGCCGACACCATGTAGTATGGGAAAAGGCTTAGTTGTAGTAGTAAAAGGAGAACACGTGAGTAGTAAAAGGAGAACACCTGAGAAAAGTAAAACGATCTCCATTTCTCTCTATGCATACAAAACAAAGAGATAGTGACAGACAGACAGTTCCAAAGCCACCTCTCGATGACCAAATTCAATCCAATCAACACTTACCACGTAGAGGAAAAAAGATGCCCATAGGTGCACTAGATTGAACGCTGACTTTTGAATTTAGCATGTCATCTGTATGGTCCATACTGTTCAAACGGTATTACTATCTGCATCAAAGCTGCATATCATTTCCCTTAAATCGAAACCAACCCAATGAATCAATTATGAGGTAATCACCGAACAACCAAATGGTTGTTCATTATGAGGCAGCGATGGAAATGCCTGCCACGAACTATTTCATCATAAATAAGACCATATTCACGCTTCCTCTTGATTAGGACCAGAGTGTCTGACTCCTTATCGTTACTTCTATTTCATGTTGTTACAAAGAAAAGAGTAATAGCTTTCCTCGATCGCTGTTTCTGACGGTTTAAGCTATTCCTAAGAAAGTTAAAATGTGACCCAGTGATTAGCTCTCAACATGGGATTAATAAAAGATGGTAGGGTATTGGGCTTAAATTAGAAGTGCACAGTTCATTTTATGTGCTCGCAGCGTGCTGCTTATGGTGGCAACGACAAATGTAACAGACAGCACACCAATGAGAGTAATTTGTGAGTACCACAACATCTAAAAGGCTGCTAGATATGAAAATTTCACTCCAAGCCTATGTAGAGACTTAAAATAAATTTATCAAATCTACTTCGCTTGCACGAGCATGCCAGCTAATTTTCAAAATTAGCAAAAGTTTAAAATTTGACTTTGGGCGATTGTGGTTAAGCGAGATCTTTTCGCTTTAGGTCTTCTTGAACCGATGCTTAAAGGTCAGCCTAAGCGCTTTGGGGATTTCATGTGTGTAAGTGAGATTTCAAATTCATGTTGAAAGATGATTGTGATAAAAACAAACTCTTGCACTTTGGTCAAGAAAGTGAAAATCTTCAAGTTCTGAAAAACATAAACTGATTTTTTTTCAGAACTTATTCTCGAATTTTTCTTGGTGACTTAGAGATCCCTAAAATTCATGAAAAAGTTACAGAACATAGACTGGAATGTGGAGATCCTAAGCCTATTTTTATTTCAAATTTTGGGCCTGTATCCTAAGTCATATCGACCCAGGTTAGTTGGATGAAGGGTGTGTTATAATCTTCCTTGGCTCTTGGCTCCTAGGCCTTCATACGGTGTATATCCCATGTTCAACATCATATTCCAAGGCTTCTTGAGTTTGGAAAATTTTTTGTAAAGAGGGTGACCTTGGAATCGAGTGTCATCAATATCATGGATATACACACGAGTTTGTTTGGGCTGGTAGGTATGGTTTAGAAAGGAGTTATGCTGCCCTATGATACATACGACCCTAGGAGAACCTAATCCTATACGTTTGGGATTGGGAGATGTCTTGGGTTTTCCTAGAAGATGGATGATTCTAGGGTGAGGCTCTCGTAAGGGGTGGTCGACTTGAGGTGAGTGAGGCATTTCGATAGCCTCCTCACTAGATGGATGACTTACAAGAGAAATTTTGAATTCCCTTGAGGTGAGGATGGTCTTCTTCAAGGACTACCACCACTTGGTTGTCCTATAGAATTTTAAAACACTTATGAAAGGTTAAAGGTACAGCTCAATGACTATGAATCTAAGGCCTACCTAACAATAAGTTATAATGGGGGTTTATGTCTAAGACATGAAACAACCCCGTATGTTAGATGTTTTCTATCTCCATGGGCAACTCGATGGCTCCTAATGGATGGAATGAATTATCATCATATCCAGTGATAACGATGGGGCTCGGTTCTACCCTAGACATTGAAACTCCTATTTGGAAGGCTACATGAAGAGGAAGAATGTTTACTTGATAGACAAGGGAAATTTTGAATTCCCTTGAGGTGAAGATGGTCTTCTCCAAGGACTACCACAACTTTGTTGTCCAATGGAATTTTAAAACACTTATGAAAGGTTGAAGGTACGGCTCGATGACTATGAATCCAAGGCCTACCTAACAATAAGTTATAATGGGGGTTTATGTTTAAGACATGAAATAACCCCGTATGTTGGATGTTTTCTATCTCCATGGGCAACTCGATGGCTCCTAATGGATGGGATGAATTGTCATCGTATCCAGTGATAATGATGGGGCTCGGTTCTAGCCTAGACATTGAAACTCTTATTCGGAAGGCTACGTGAAGAGGAAGAATGTTTAAACCTCCTCCTCCATTGACCAAGCACTTGTTTAGAGTGTAGTGATTCAATACCACCTCTATATACAAGGCTTAATTATGGGCTATATTTGGTCTCTCTAATTCATCCTCCGTGAATATGATAGGGGCCTTGGCAAATATTGGGGAGACCAAGAAGGATAAGGAATCGAGAGTTATGGATGGGTTAACCTTCACTCTTTCTAGGATTCACTTTAAGACTTGTCTATGTTTAGGTGAGGTTTGTATCAACTCTAACATAGACATGTTTATGGAAAGTTTTGAAAGATGAAATTTCAAATCATATGGGGTTAACACAACACCTTTACCCTTATCCATGTCATGAGATGTCTTAGGGATGTATGCTTTTGAAGGGTCGGGCAAAATGACCGCTTCCTTGTTAGCATTTTTTGGCTAAGTGTGGGGTTGATAGATCATTCCGGACCTAGTCACCTCTCCTACATCTTCTCTAAGGCTCGTTCCTATTTTGGCTCTAATTGGATGCCTCGGAGCACCACAAATTTCTATTAAGGCTCTAGCCGGGGGCGGGACTCTAAGCGCTCTCCAAATCACTACTTGCTTGGCTTTTTTTATTATGATGGAAAGTGGTGTGTGGCAAGTAGTGTGAATCGCATGCAATGCATGATCAATCCCATGAGTTTTGAGTGGAAGAATGTATACCTTTTTTCCTTTCTCACTTGTGCTTGCGTGGTTAGGAAAAGACTCTTTTAAGATTGCTTGGGAGGGCTCCGGTTCCTCCGAGACGTGGAGCCTTTCTTACCCTATCAAGTCCTCTATTTTATGCTGGAGGGCAAAACATTTGTTTGTATCATGGCTCTTGAGCCTATGATACTTACTAAAATCATTTAAAAACTTTTCCTTAGTGGGTGGACCTTCGGGAATAGCCGGGAGATGGATCAAACCCTGAGTTAAGAGAATGTCTAGAACTTTCGTGAGTGGCTGTCCTAGCTGGGTAAACTCCCTTTTTTCAAACTTTTTTAGAGTTTTCTTGACATGTTTTTGTTCAGAGGTGTGGGAGGGTCCGACCGAGCTCGGCTCTACTCGGACACTTGCAACTTTTTGGAGTTTTGCCCCACTCTCAAGTGCGTGTGGCCCATATGCCCCTTGCTTTTCAAACTAGGGTTTTTGAAAACTTCTCCCCTTCCATAAATCCTCGTATACTCCTTTTTTCAAATTCTCCTTAAAGAGCGAGGCTTTCTTTATCAATTTTGAAAGTTTGAGATTTCATGGAGTGAGAGGAGGGCTTTTAAATCGGTTTTGAAATTTTAAAGGATGAGCATTACGGCACATCCTTCGAATATGAGCTCTCTTACTTGACCTAAAAGTGACCTCCATCTAACGATGAATGCATGTGCATCCTCGTTAGGAGCTTGTTTAGTGTCTCTCAAGGTATTTAAAGTGGGTGTAACCTCAACATTATGTAAAAATCTTTGCACAAAATAATTCGCCAAGTCTTCAAAGTTGGCGAATTGGCTCAAGTCATATGAGGCCAACCACTTCGATGCATTTCCCTTGAGAGAGGGGGAACCAGTAGATCCACTTGGAAGAATCCTTCTTCTTCTTGTATGCTCTTCGAGAAAAGAGTTGAAGATGGGATCTAGGATTCTCACTTTCATCATACCGGTGGAAATTTGATATGTCATCATCACTATCGGTTTGATAATCTGATGGTAGAAAATCCGATAGTGCGTAGGCTCTTTCTCTTTGGTTTGGCCTTTCAATAGTTATTGCAAGGCTTTTCTATCTTTTATAGTGAAGGATTCTGGCTTCAGTTCCTCCTCTAATCTAGAGGCTATTTTGGCTTTCCTTATGTGCGAGGGTTTCTTGTGAGCCCTTGCTTGTTTCCCGTGAGAAGAGCATGATTCAACAGCTTCGGTCTCTTGGCTTAAAGCGAGGACTTTCTCTCCTATGAACTTAAGCTCCCTTCTTAGGAAAACAAGCGAGTCTTCTCGGTTTTTGCAATAAGTTTTCGAAAACTTTTTGGAAAGGTGACTTGAGGAGCATGAAGCTCGGCTCGATACCTCATAGGAGCCCTCTGAACTCGACATGCCTGAATGAAAATGTATACCTGTGCACAAGAGAGGTATTAAACACCAAGAGTTTTGAAGAAGTAGAGTTTAGAAAAATCACCTAAGCTTAAAATCCTCAAAGTCTAGAGTCCCACTAGGCATGCCAATTTTGTAGATGTGAAAATTTTACTCCAAGCCTATGTAGAGCTCTACTTGAAATAAACTCTTCAAACTTACTTCTTTTATGCGCGAGCGTGCCAGCTAGTTTTTAAAAAACTAGCAACGTTTATAAATCTGACTTGTTTGGCGATTGTGGTTAAGCGAGATCTTGTCACCTTAGGCCTTCTTGAATCGATGCTCAAGGGTACGCCTAGGCACTTTGATGACTCATTTGTGTAGGTGTATATTTCCAAAATTTACTTTGATAATGGTTTTCAATCAAATCAAACTGGTGCACTTAGTCTAGAGAATTGAAGGATTTCAAGTTCTGAAAAATAGAAACTGGTTCTATTTTCAAAACTGATTCCTAGATTTTTTTGGATGACTTAGAAATCTCCAAAATTTATGAAAATTTCACATATCATAGAGTGAAATCTGAATATTCTAAACTTATTTTTACTTTAAAATTTGGTGCTATGGATTTACAGAATTAAATCTAAAACAACCCACTACTCAAATGTTTCATGATACTCTGTTACAAAAACACACAGGCCTAAAGGAGCCTCTGTATCTTAGTGTACAAAACTCTAAATTATATGATTTTAGTCTTTTTGAAAATCTATAGATATCAACTTTCCATTAATATTAATTTTATCAATTTTGGTTTACTACAGATAGAGTTATAGGACTTTTACCCAGACCTTATTGTAGGAAAACAGACTGTACAGAAACAAAACCTATATTTAAACGATCTTTCCTCAATTTATTCACGCACCTATCTGGCCCTAAAATGCTTGAAAATTTTATCTCTAGTGGTCTTGTATGTGTAGATTTGGTGTCTTAAGTTTCAGATTATTCGGACAACAGTTTAGCAATAAAAAATACAATAATCAGCATGTATAGGATGCAGAAAAATAGGGTTTCAATTTTTAGAATATAAATGTTTGCAACTCACCCAAATTTAAATGGCATAATCATACCAACCCAAAGTAAATTACTAAAGGAAAATGAATGTAAATATATAGATTAGCTTAAGCATAGACGGGATTAGGAGTTATAGGAGTTTTATAGAGTGTAGAGAGGTAGAATCAAGAAAACAAATAAGTAGAGTGCATAGGAAATGAAATTGACAGCATATCTACTTGCTATTACAACATGGGGGAAGACAAAGCTTCATTATTACAACCCCTTCTTTGAATTGAATGTTAAGAGAGGAATTAAGATTGAAAAATAGAAAGAAATACTCACTTAGCAACCCAAGAACTAGATTCACAAAGGAGGAATTTGACCCCTTCTTTGATTGGAGCCGCCCCTTCTTCCACTCTTTTCTCTCTTCTTTTCTCTCTCTCTCTCTAACTTACAGCACTTTCTCTCTCTCCTAAGCTCTCCTCTCTCTTTCCTCACGTTTTGGAAGGTCCCTCCAAGTGCTAGATGCTGGAAATGACCCCCCCCCCCCCCCCCCCCCCCCCCTAAGGTGTCTTTTATAAGCTTTTTGGTGGGTCTTGGATTGGGCTTAAATGAGACTTTTGGAAACCAAGTCTTAACCGAACTCTTGGCTGGCCACATGGGCTCATGTGGGCCTTAGAGTGGTTCTTCTTGGGTCAAGGTGGGTGGATTAAGTTGGCCAATATACGTGTGTCTAGTTAAGTGGGTTCGGTCACAATCGGCTAGCATGTGTTGAGTCAAATGGTGGGTTCAGTCAAGCTTGGCCAAGGCATGTTCGGCCAAGGTGGCTTGATCAAGATATGTTCAATCAATTAAAGGGAGGATGAATTGGCTATGGTGGGTTCGGTCGGCCCTATGCACTTGGACACAGTCGATTGGACTTGGTACAAACCGTTGGCTCGATGATGTGGTCTTCGGTCATTTGATTTGAACTTAGGATGTATAACATTACTAACCCACCACTTGTTTGGTTTCATTTGAGCTTCAATTGACTTGTATTTAAACTTGATCTCGAACCTCCTTTGTCCCATTTCAGTCGTGATTTGCTTCATGCTCTTCATGGCCATTCGGTTCGAACTTGAGGCTTTAAATGAGTTCTAACCTTTATTTGAATCCACCTTCAATGCTTCAGCCAAGTCCCCTTCTTCATGGAGCTTTGCCTAGACGAGTCCCATTAGTCCGATAAAGGTATGTGAGGTTGGCCCAGATGGGCTTGGTCATGGCTTGATGCGGGCTTGGTTCAACTGTCGCCTTGATCATCGCTCCCATCCTGATTTGTTCCTATCCTTGATTTAATCTAGGCTTTATCCCTTTTCATTTATGGTTTCAAATATTTCCTTTTTTATTATTTAAAAATATTTCATTTGAGATATATTTGAAAATATTGAGTTTTATCAAAATATTCAAATATTCTTATCTTTGAGAACAACTGAGTTCCATTCCCAATGTTCGTTTGCATGGGCAACCTGCTTTCACCCCGTGAGTTGGTCTTCACCATTTAACCCTTTGTTAGGTATAGGGTATCAAACCACTTTAACCTTGGATGAGTGTAGGGTGTCGGACCACTTTAACCCTTGATGAGTGTAGGGTCCCAGAGTAGGACTATCCTCAATCGGGCGAATTTTCGATGCTTGATTTGATTTTAAAATATTTTTGATGAATTTGATATTTAGCAAACATGTTTCGGTTTGATTCCCAATTTATGATTTATATTTGAAGAAAATTGTTTGAAACCATTCTTTCTTTTAGATGAAATCATTTGAGCAGGCAGAATGTTGCTAATTTGGGCTTGAGGGCAAAACAATCATTTTTTTGGCTCTTTGTCAAAATTTGATTTTTCTGAGAGAGGTGCAATTTACCTTTATTTTGAGGTTGTCATGAAATTTTGGTGCAGATTTGAGTTCGTTTAAGGTGTCTTCATTTAAAAATGCTTAAAGGACAAAAAACCGTGATTTTTTCTTAAAAAGACAAAATTTCTAAAACATCAAATTATTTTGAAAATTTTTTTGGGTGTTTACAATGTGTCAACATTGCGTACGTGTAGCCTAAAGATTAACAGTACTCACATACAAACACTGCTCAGGAAGTGGATATAATGACTAGACGTGAAATTGAAACGCCAGCAAAGAGCTGGTGGATGAAAAGCAAACCCATCAATTCCCTTGTTGTCTACAGAGATGGCATATACAGTGCAGGTGCTGCTGTGAAAGGTTCAAACATCAAGGTATGTTTATTTATGAAATGCCATATTTCCAGGAAATTATTTCTCCAACTTTAATACATAATGATACAGATAAGGAGAAGGCAGAGTGGGTGCCTTCTGACAGTGGCAACAGCAAGCAAAAGATCATCCGTGCGAACTATGGCAGTGGTGGAGGACTTCATGTACTTGACTTGCAAATCCTCTCCGAGCATCCTTCAGGTGTGTGCCTTTTTTTTCAGTCAAATCTGTCTCTCAACATTCTTTCTTTGATATTATGTTTTCAAAATGCCCACGTGGCGGTGCGCCCCGGCTGCTATTTACAAATGTGTGATTCGCCTGAACCTTCTAAGCAGTTATGGCTAAGGGAAAAGCAACAGCAGGTAGCGGCTTTTTCAGCTGGAAGCAGGATAACAAGCCTCTTGGTTGCCGATGACATTGTCTTCTGTGGAACTGACAATGGCATAGTCAAGGTCTCTTGTAGCCTTCTTGTCAATTTCATAAAACTGCAAAAAAGGTTCATTCATGTCACACTATCTATAACAGGCTTCGTTTTCCACTCTGTGACAAGCGTGGGTCCCATTATAGACGGAGTTGCACATCTATGTACAATCATCAACGAAACAGTCATACTTAACCATAAGCACTGGACTAAAAGGGAGTTCTCTCATTTGATTACCTGAGCATAAAGCAGCAAATATTTGTAAGCTATATGGCTTAATAAAAAAAAATAATAACACCATTGCCGATGGGTATGAAGACCGAGCCAGTCAAGATAAAGACTGTAATCTCGGGCATTGACAAAGCAATTGCTGCCACATTATTCCGAAAGCAGAAACCCTAGTCCAGATACTCAAATGGAAGTGTACCATATGGGCTTGATTTGGCTTCTCCTAGGGAGAACAGAGAAAACAATAGATGTTTCCTTAGTTTGTAAATAATAATAAAATTTACTGTGATGGTACATTGTGATTTCAGATGCTGCCACGAAATATGAACCTGTTCATTTGAAACAAACATTTATCATGCAAACATTATCATTCCTTTATATAAAAATCACAAGAAAAGTCAGCATTTCCACATGAAACTGATAGTGGACATACGGTCGGATTAAAAACAATGAATCCTTTACCTAAAAGGTGGAAGAAAGAAGTACACGACGTTTCGCATGTATTCTTTGTTTTTGATATTCCGTGTACTATGCAAAATAAGAAATCTTCTGTTGTCACCAAAATTGACTCAATCTACGTGGCACTGGCGTGATCCCACTAGAAGATGTCTATAAGTGCAAGGCATGCCAGAGAACGTCGACCTTCAATTCTAAGAGGATTCGGTTAGAGCTCAGGTGACGGTTGAGAGTCCTTGGGAAATACATCTGAGCGTATCCCAGTGCCTTCCATACTAAGGGCCCAAGTAGATCGCGATATGATCATCGAGGATAGCAAGAAGATAGAAGTTTGGGTGATAACCACTATCTCATTCATAGAGAGGAAATCTGTTACAGATACCTCAAGCAAAGTGTAAGTTACACTACTCTTAGTAAAGGAAAATAATGAAAGTAAAAGACTCGTATTGAGTGGGTGATCAATGCCTCAACTGGTCATTCTCCTTTTCATTTATAGAGTTCTTGAGGCAGCAATAGGTAAGCTGTCGTTCATTTCCGTTGGCATGTTCCTTAACTTCAACTTCTCGTTATCTCGATCTCGCTGCTCCATGTCATGAGGAGATGCCTAATTCTTATCTGTCGTAGAACACCTCGGCTTCCTTCTTCATGATTGATTAACTCGTACTTGACATTGGATACCTCACATACTATCCATGTTGTCTCGGTTTTCGGCATCAACATGTTGCCTCCTTACAACTTGTGTTCAAGGCATATCGAGGAAGCAAGTTGTGTTGAATGCCTGCATTGAAAATCTCTTGAGAGATCTCTTTGTTCGATTTTCAAGATTCTCAATTTTTTGTGATATCATTTGACAAGTATAAAGGTTGGTTTTCTTCATTCTTTCTCCTTGATTTGTTTCCTTTTTTTCCTTCTCCAATTTGCTTTCTTTGCCATTGTTTTCCCTCGAATAAGTGCTTAACGCATAGACTTTCACCTTGCTCCTTTGCCTCAGTCTCATGACAACTTTATGATGTCTCCATCATAGTTGTTCGAGGAAAATCGTATCATGTATTATTTTGGTCCACGATATGATATGTATTGTATCATATCATTCCGTATTGTTGTTTAATACTAACAAATTGAAAAAAATGAGAAAAATCAGAAAAAATCACATAAATTGAAAATAATTCATATAATACAGAAATCGAGTCCATATTCATCAATCCATGTATAAAGCACTTAAGCAATACATCTTTAGCAAAAAAATTATAATTTTTGTAATTTAGAAAAGAATTATATTACATATTGTAATCATTATCAACTAAATAATCTTTATTTCTCCTCCTTATTCAAGATCATCACCACCTTCACCTTCAAAATCAAAATCATCATTACCATCCCCTTGATGTTGTTGTGCTCCTTTGCTCCTTCCAAATTAATCCATTGAATATCTTCTTTTGTTAGGAGTGCATTTGCTTCACTATCTTCCATAATCCACTCCAAAATTATCTTGACTTTGATCAAATTCGTTTTCCTCCTCATTTAACTTTATTAATTGCATGCAAGAAAGACAAGTAAATAATATGAATAATTAAATAAAATGAAATATTAAATTGAATACTTAATTAGTAACTACTCCTTTTATTACCTTTGTCGGAGTCGTATGTTGCAAAGAATAAAAACCATGTCATTGAGTCGCTTATATTCCAACCTATTACGCTTTTTGTGTAGATATATTTAAAAGCACTCCAATTTATTTCACAGCTAATTGCACTGTAGGTTTAACTCATAACTCTTATTGTAAAATCTCTTAAGTTTGGACAATCACTTCTAATTTCTAAAATTATTCTACCAAACATCTAATACAAAAAATAAATATAAAGAGTTATTCTATAATAAATATAAGATGTAAAAAACTTAAATATTAAAATAAATAGTTTACTTGATTGCATATTATTACGGTTACGAATTGCTACAAGCAAGCCCATCAAGTGAAGAATATTATCGTAGATCTTCATCTCTCGATGTATAGCATCTACTCTACTCTCATCAGGGATCAATCAGTCTTTGTAATCAATGATGCCTCAATTAACCTCATTATCCCTTTTAAAGCTTGCAGAATACCTAAATATTGGATTTAGGTAGTAAGTTACTGAATGAATAGTCTGATGCAATTGTTTATTCCATCTGTTATCAATAATATTTCATATAGAAACGTAATCTGTCTTTCTTATATTAAAATTGCTTCTAATAGCTTCTTTAGCCTTATCCATCACTTCATAAAGATAATTCATAGACGACTTCTCCTGATTGTTAGCTAATCTCAAAACTTTTACTAAAATATATGTGATCTTTAATAGTCTAACACGGGAGTTCCAAAATGTACTCCTAAAGATTGTTTCTGAAATCTCATTCAATTTTATATATCTTCTATTTTTATTTTGAGGCAAGTCTGCAAACTACTACCACTCATCTGAGGAAAACATTTTCTTCAAGCTTATTTTTGTTTCACAATACTCTATACCAGTGTTATCCGTATCGCACCATATCATACGATACAATGTGATATGTATTGTGGAGCTCAACAATACGATACAGGGTACTGTATCATACTTTAGTAAGTATCATGTCGTATAGTGTGATAGGCACCGTATCGCATGATACTACTAGTATTGCCCCTATCATAAGAACAGAAAACCACATTTTATGGGTTTTTGGCTTTTGTTCAAGGCTCCCAAAGTCTCCCTCCAATGACTTCCCCCTCCTTGGTGTTTAAGGCTCCAAAAAAGTGTTCTACGATATCCGTATAAGGCTCCCAACCCACGTTGTAGTTATACATTTTGAGTTTTTCAATTTTTTTATATTTATTATTTTTTAGTATTATTTGCATTTTTCTTATTTTGAATAAAAAATATGAAGTTATGAAGTGCATGAATATGATTTTTATTGTATTCGTAAAGTGAGAGATACTCTATTTTAGTGTTATATGAAGATTGAGGATTTATAAAGTGCTTTTATTTTTAGGTTTTTTATTGGATTGAAGTATTCAATTGAAATGGCACGAAGGAGTGTTAGGGACTCCCAATCTCAGTCTGATGATCCGGTATGGTAATGGAGTACAACAATTGAGGAAAACAAATTGAAGATAAAATGTTTGTTTTGTGAGGCGGTTAGTGGTAGAATTTCATGATTAAAACATCACCTATTAGGGACTAGAAAAGAAGTTGCTCCTTACACAAGTAGAGTTAGAAAATTGGTAGAAGTCATTAAATGACAATGTCTACATATGATTGAGAGTATACATGAGAGGAGACAACAGAAAGATGATTTAAAGATGTTTGAGAAAGAGGATGATGATGTTGTTAGATTGGGTGATAGTATTCTTTTTTATGGTAGGACAGAGGTTGGTTGTAGTAGTTCTCGACTACTAAGAAAGAAAAAGAGGGTTATTGAAGATGTTGCAAGTGAAAGTGGTAAAAGAGGAAGGAGTAGAGGAAGAGTTTCCTCTAACATACAATCATTTTTTCCTCCTAGGACTACACATGATATTCAACCTCAAACTCATACTGTTATGGCTTTAAAACAAGTGCATGAGCATGCAGACCTTATAATGGGTAAATAGTTTTATGATGCATGCATTCTATTTAATATAGCAAACAATTTTTATTTTCAAGGAATAGCAGATGCAATTGGTAACATTGATCAAGGGTATAAGATGTCATCTTATCAAAAATTGAGAGAAAAGCTATTAGATAAGACTGTTCTTGAAGTGCAAGAATATTATTGGACTTTTAGAGAATCATGGAAGGAGAGAAGATGCATTATCATGGCAAACAAATGGACAAATAGGCGAGAAGGTACTTTGTTAAACTTTCTTTTCTATTGTCTTAAAGGACTTACATTTTTTAGATATCTAAACATGTCGGAGATGAGGCTTACTGTAGAGGCCATAAGGCAAGAGTTTAATAAGGTGATATCTGAGTTTGGGTTAGAGAATATAGTTCAATTCATTACAGATAATACAACTAACTATAAAGTTGTTGGGAAGAAGGTAGTATATATACTTATGGGACTTTCTATTGGACACCATGTGTAGCCCATTGTTTAGATCTCATCCTTGAGGATATTGGGAAGATGGATGAAATAAAAGCAGCAACTGAGTATTGCCAAGATATCACAAAATTTATGTACAATCATGCTTTTGTATTATGTATGATAAGGAGATATAGAGATGGTGCATAGCTCATTCGTAAAGTTGCAACTTAGTTTGCAACTAATTTCTTATTAGTATAGAGTATTGCGAAACAAAAGCAAGCCTTGAAGAGAATGTTTTCCTCATATGAGTGACAAGAATTTATGGAGTTCTCTCAAAATAGAAGAAACAGAAAGTTAAATGAGATTTCATAAATAATCTTCAAGAGTATATTTTGGAATACATTTGTTAGACTATTGAGGATTGCATATCTTTTAGTGAAAGTTTTGAGACCGAATGATAGTGTGGAGAATCTATCTATGAATTATCTTTATGAAGCCATAGATTGGGCAAAAGAAGCAATCAAAATTAATTTCTATGAAAGAAAGAGGGATTATGTGCCCGCGTAAAACATTATAGATAACAAATAGAACAAACAATTGCATATCTTATTCATGTAGCGACTTATTACTTAAACCCAACATTCAGGTACTCAACAAGCTTTAAAAAAGATGGTGAAGTAAATTGAGATATCATTGATTGTATAGACAGATTAACCCCTAATAAGAGTAGAGCAGATGCTATATATCGAGAGATAGAGATCTATCATAATGCTCTTCACTTGATGAGCTTGCTTGTAGCAATTCACAACCGTACTAATATGCGTTCAAGTAAATTATTTATCTTTATATTTAAGTTTCTTAATCTAATGTTTGTCTTTTTCTATCAGATATTTGATTGAATAGGTTTACAAGTGATTGCCCAAATTTTAGAGATTTTGCAGTAAGAGTTCTCAGTCAAACCTTTAGTGCAATGGGTTATCAAAGGAATTAGAGTGTCTTTGAAAACATCCACACAAAAAAGCACAATAGGTTGGAATATAAGCTATTCAATGACTTAGTTTTCATTCGTTATAACATGCAGCTTCGACGGAGGTAATCTTGTATCAGTTAATACTTAAAGATTCAATTCAATATTTTGTTTGACTTCAATTGTTAATATTATTTACTAATTACTTTTCTTTTTTTCTTTCAGACAATTAAAAAAATTAAATAAAAAAGAAAACCAATTTGATCCAATAAGTTTGGATAATTTTGATATATTAGAGGAGTGTATTATAGAAGATAATGAAGCAAATGCACTCCTAACCGAAGAAGACATTGCATAGATTAATTTAGAAGGAGTGCAACAACATCATCAAGAGGATAAAAATTTTGATTTTGAAGAAGAAGGTAGTGAGGATCTTCAGTAAGGAGAAGAAGAAGATTATTTAGTTGATAATCTTGATTACAATGTGAAAATCTAATTTTTTTCATTATGAAAATTATACTTTTTAATAAGGATTGTGCTTCAAAATATGTAATTCTTTTTTAATTATTGAATGATGAATGATGAATATGTACTAAACTTTTGCATACTATGAATTCTTTGTAATTATCAGATTTTTTCCTATTTTTTTAATTTTTTTAAATTTTTACCAATTTTTAGTATTAAGTTATGATAGAGAACGATATGATACGATACATATCATGGACCAAAATGATATACGATATAATACATGTCAAACAACACTACTATATACTCATAAGAAATTAGTTACAAACTGAGTAGCAGTCGTAAGGAGCTTTGCAATATCTCCTTATCATACATAATACAAAAACATGATTATAGATGAATTTTGTGATATCTTAACAACACTGAGTTGTGGCCTTCACCTCATCGATCTATTGAATATCCTCTAGGATGAGATCTAAACAATGAGTTGCACATGGTCTTTAATAAAAAGTCTCATAAGTATCAGCTAATTCCTTTTCAGTTGCTTTTCATTGTCAAAGCAATATATCAGGCTTCTGTAAATTCCATTTGACAGTGGGTCAATGTATCATAGAATCTTTTAAAGAAGGCCTCGATGGTTTCTTTTGGGACTTAGCTGAATTCGTATCTTTTTGTACTTCTTCAAAATTGCCTTATACATCTCCTCCCAAGTTTATATAAAACCAGCCTTCAAAGACATATACCTGGCATCAGCCTGACCAGTTAGTGAAGAAACGAAAAGTTTGAGCTAATGGTATTCATTGTCGCCAAGCTCCCCACATTGCAGCATAAACCTGGCTAAGTGCTCCAACTAGATATTTGTTATCTTGTTCCTAAAAGGTTGTGAACTTGGCTTTGAAGCCTCTTGGAATGGGGGCAAGCTGATCCACCCACTTGGGGTATGGATTTCGATCTACTTCACCGTGGGGATCTTGGAAATCTAATCCCAAACACATTGCAGATTGGGTCGATCACCCTTTCCCAGTTCGAAGGAATGTCCTCAGCTTCAAGGAGTGGTTGGGGTGCTAGTAGGATCATAGGTTGATATGGTCGGTTAGTTGACTACAAGTATTCTATCAGAGCTAGAGACCACATGATTGCTATTGGCTGGGAAGACAGGTCAATGCATGAATGCTTGGGGGCCAACCCAATAAGGGACTGTGGCGAAATTGGAGCAAAACCAACGCCTATCGATGGTGCCATGAAGCTAGTCATGGGTAGTAGCATAGGGAGTTGAGGAACTTGACATGCTCCCTCCAACATATTGATGGGAACGGGTACTCTATGTGCAGGATAAAATGGTTGCACTGTAAGAGCTGCCAAGGAGAACAACGGTGTGATAAGTGAGGGAATAGTACGTGTCATTGGGTAGGGAGGTCTTTGTGCAATGTTGACATGTTCGGATTTTAGATCTAGCTAGGAAGTGACAAAGCTTCCAGGTTACATTTCAAAAGTTGGTCATGATTGAATTTGAACATGAGCAGCCTTGGTTGGTTGCCTACGTTTTTTATCTAGTGACTCTTATTCATGCAATACAGAGCTGATTCACTATCATTGTGGCCATGGTCTCTGTAATGAGGCAAAAAAGAGTCCCTTGAACATTGTCCTTCTGTGTGTGAAGCTAGTCTTGGATAGACAACTTCAACCATTCAAAAGCTACTTTGCCTTCAATTGGAGGCTAGGAACTGGATCACTCAATCTTGTATTGTGCTTGTTTAGGATGAGAAGTTGATGACTGGTTAGAAGGCTCGTCTGGCACTGTTATATGACTGTTGTGGATTGGTCAGTCATGTTCACAGTTAGTGGTGTCAATGTTGGTGGAAGTCATCGGGTACTCTTGTCTGGAGCATGTTCGCAAACACCGGGTAGTATCAAAGGACATTGGATCCTACCATGCATGCCAAAATATGTGCTGTCACTGAGAACGATTTAGTTTGCGTGGCACTAGAGTGATCCCACTAGAAGATGTATGTGAAATGCAGGGCGTACTAGATAACATCAACTTCTATTCTTAGAGAGTCAGGTAAGGCTCAAGTGAGTTGTGATTCCCTGAGAATCCGTATGAGTGCATCCCAGTGCCTTTGACTCTACGTGCACGAGAAGATCATGATACAATCATCGAGGATAGTAATAAAATAGAAGTATGGGCAATAACCACTATCTCATTCACAAAGAGGAAAGTTGTTACAAATCGATAAAGTTAAGTTACACTACTCCTAGGAAAGGAAAGGAATGAAAGTAAAAGACTAGTATCGAGTAGGTGACCTATGCCTCAGTTAGTCTCTCCTTTCATTTATAGGGTTCTTGAGATGACAACAAATAAGTTGCCCTTCATTTCCGTAAGCATGGCTTCCCATTATCTCGTTCATGTTGCTTTAACGCCATGAAGAGAGGCCCAATTGCCAGTTATCATTAACCATTGCAGAAAACCTTGACTTCCTTCTTCATAGCTGATTAGCTCGTATCTGATATTGGGTACCTCGGGTACTACCCATGTTGCCTCAATTTCAGGCATTGAACACCATCATACGGAAGAACAAAAAGATCTTTTAGAGCGTGACAAAACCAATGCTTTAAGATTAGAAGGTCCAACCAACATTTGTTGCCATCACAATGAAAATATTTTAGAATGATTACAATCAAGCGTGCAGAAACCGGATGTACATGATATGCTAGTCGATTACATCAAAATTGTGGAAAGATTCACATGAGGTATGTAAACGTCTAATATGTTGGCATTCAAATGAAGGCCCATGATTTCAAACCCGTAGCTGGTATTCAATACTTCTCTAAAATTTCATGGGATTAACTCCGTGAAATATACACCATTGCCAACTAAAGAAAATTAGTGCTCACAAATGATAATGGATAAGACAATGTAAAATGGACAAGACATGGACAATGATGAAAACGAAAAGGAAATTCAAGAACGAATTAAACCAAAAGGATATAGAAACTAACATTCTCCGGGATTGATAAGGACTTCCTTGAAGACAATTCCTAATGTTAAAAGTGTGAGAAATTATGTGCTTTGGGAACTTTTGGAATTGTTTTCTCTCCTCGATGCAGTGTACGATTTCAATAAAGGTTTTCTCCATCCGTCGGCTAAAATTTTTCTCAAAAAGAGGTTGCTTAGACCCTGAAATTCTTTTGTTTCTACGGTATCGTTGGAACTCAAGATCTTTGGTGATCTCGCTTTCCCTCTCCGTGGTGGTTTGAATTATCGAGATTTTTTTTTTGATTAATTTATAGGAAACCCCGAGAAAGAAGTGGAGTAAGAATCTTCAGGTCGGACCTGATTCAAATCCCTACCGGTTCAGCTCTGAGCCACCCTGGAACCCCTTTCTTTCCTTTCTTTTTCAATGGGAAGCCGAAGCCTCACGAATTGAACTTGCGACCTGCAAGTGAGCATCAAATTCTGGTGTTGAGCTCTTGTAAAAAGCATAGCCTGTTGAGTGGTTGACACCCGACAGATCAAATTTAACACCATAAAATAAAAGGTTGGGATAAAATTATTCCTTGAAGCACGATAAACGTTAATCTTTAGGTTTAATTGATGCCACCAGTATCAAATAACTGAATGTAATAGACCCTGGCAAATACCTTTAGGATACAATGAAGACCCTCAGTTTGTCTTGCATGAACACAACCGAGTCCTGGATAAAATGATAAAACAAAGATGATGATATTAAAATCCAATTAATGCTACAATAAGACTTATAAATACTATTAAAAACAAGGACTCACACCCAAAGAAAAGTTGGATGAATTTCATTTAGCAACACTAGACATGGTGAAGATATAGATGATATGTTGCTACTAATGGGCATAATTATCACTCAAAAAAGTAGCTTTTAATGATACAATATGACAGCTAATTGCATCATGTATTATAACCACTATCAAATGCTACTAATGAGCAATTGCCACTCTAAATAGTTTTAATGCCGCAATATGATTGTAAAATGTTAGATGAGTTACAGGTACTATCCAGTGCTACTAATGAGCACAATTATTACTCGAGAAGTAGCTTTTAATACCACAACATAACTACAACCATAACTCTTCACTATATATTTTGAAAATCACCCAACATCAAAGAGTGTCATTAGTGAGCTAACCCTCTAAGCATGGAATCATCTTTCTTTCTTTTCAAAGCTTATTATGCATGCTCCATGAATCAAACTCACCACCATGAACATGAAAGCCCGAAAAATCCTACCACATGTGCTAACAACAGTATGCATAGACACCATTTGAATGATACAGTAATACTAATACTATAGTTCAAAGAAGCAAACTAAACCTATTAAACTTGTTAAACCGATGCAAACTAGTTTTTGGTTGGGCTTTCCATTTTGCGATTTGATCTTGGTTTAGGTCGAGCAGCAATGCATTGCTAAGAGTGAATGTCTCAATGAAATTTTTATAAGTTATAGAATCTATAGTAAATCGATGTAAATGAGATTTACGTCGATCTTGTGTTGCCTAAGCAACCCTTCTACTTTCATGAACATGCTTTGGAAAAATAATGGTGGAGTTATATAAATATCTACACACACACACACACACATATATATATATATAAGCATCTTAAAAATTTTGAGGCTTATAAACTTGATTTTAGGATGATTTAAACAATCGAAGGAACTAAGTCATTGCTTTAATGTTCTCACACACAAAACACCCTTCCTAGGGTTGTATCTCAAATAATTGGAAGAACTATTTTTGTTCTCTATAAACCTTCTCTTTAATTTGAAGTGTCCACAATAAGGGGTTACTATAAACACACCCCAATTTTCATGAATACCCAAAATGCCCCCATAGGATTTTCTCTCTCCTCTCCATAGTAAAATCTAACAATATTTTCCTCTTGCTCTGATGACTTTTTTGTCTGATTTTTATTCATTTATAAATCCTATATAATTATCTGCAATCAACCATTATCGATTAATTACTTACGAAACTAGTTGGAATCAAACGAACGAAGAAACAAGAAGAACGTAAAAAGAAAATCCAAGAGAGGATTGATCTACCCATTTTCTCATTTTTTCTTTAATTTGGAAGGTTTGTTTTTACTAAGATCATTGTATTTTCATTGTCTTTCGATTTTCTAAATATTTCAAGATGATTTCCGATTTTAGGTGAAACTAGAGGGGTAGGCCACGTCTCCTTTCTTAAGGGAGACACCTCTTTCCACGTCTCCTTCAATCGAATAGTTTTTGTTCTGTTATTTGATATCTATATTTTTATTACAAAATGACAAAAGACTTGAATGAAAGCACTTATGATGGAAGTGATTTAGAGAATACATTGACGGATCAATGTACTTATTATATAATGATCAAGGATTGTGATAGTGGTTTTAGTACACCGAATGATGTATTTGCTAATTGGTTGACAAAAGAGGTAGATAATAAATTTGTTGATTGCGAGGATAATGGGCTAGACTATTCTCTTGTGTTTCCGACTGATGATATGTTTATGATTCATACTGAACTTATTGACTATATAAAACTAGTTGGGAGGGAGCATAATATTTTTACGATCGAATAGGAAAAGCGTAATAAGAAAGGTAAAGGTTGTATGCAAAAGGAGTGGCAAGTATAGGCAAAATCGTGGTGTTGATATTGAAAATACAAGATGGTTAGGTACTAAGAAGGTTGGTTGTCCCTTCTGGAGTGGATAGACATTGGAAGTTGCCCCTTCAAAAGACATGCTTTTGTAGGGAGATTTAGTAGACCCGAGTATAGGGTAACAAAATATCTCATACAAAGTTGTTGCAAACCGAAGGTGAACATGGAAAATATGAGTATGGTAGGGCATATTTATTATGCAAGGATGAAAATGAGAAAAGAAGATTGTGATTCTTAAAATATTTTATAACAACTACTACATGATCTAAACATTAATCATTATCATATATAACATCGTAAAGTCCTTAATTTTGTTAGTGACATTGTATTTGTAACATCCTCATTTCGTACATCTACTTCATGCATTTCTATGGATATTGGAATTTGGCAGCACACATAAGACAAACATGTAAGTATCTTATTGTTGTATAGTAATATCTATCTTATATTATTGTTATTAACGTATATATATATATTGTAGGTATAAGATGACTTTCCTTGAGGTTGTTGGATTTACGTCAACCTTTAAGAACTTTTCTATAGCCTATGCTTTTATAAGTCCAAAAAAGAAAGAGAATTATGTTTGGGTGTTGAGTTGTGTGAGAGAGTTATATAGTTCAAACAAAATACCACGTGTTATCTACAGCAATCATAATATGACTTTAGTGAATATCATTCAAATACTTTTTACAAATATGAAACATTTTTGTGTAGACGACATATAGCCAAAAATATTGAATCTTTTATGATAAATTTGACAAGAAATAAAGAGATAGCTAGTGCGTTTGTTGTAAGTTGGAGGAAGGTCGTTCACTCATTAGATAAGAATAATTATTAAGATACAGTAAACATAATGGAATTAAAATAATAAAAATTCCTGCTTCACTCTCGTATGTTAAAGAGCAGTAGTTGGACCCATACAAGGAGAGAATTGTATTGAAATGAACAGATAGAGTTATTCATTATGGTACTCATATGACTAATAGGTATGTGAATTTGGTTTTCATTGTGTTTATATCACCTACTATCTTTTAAATATATAATAATTATATATTCATAATTTTTAAGGTGAAAAGTGCTCATAAAAGGTTAAAAGGGGTTGATTGGTACCTCAACTGTCAGATTTGACACAATTTAGATATAATTATATTCCTTGATAAAATTGAAGAAGTCATTCGAGGAATTAAGAACTCTAACTATGCATTACATTGACATGATACTAGAGCATTTTGTAAACCTTTAGAGAAGAGTATCACGATATATTCTTGATCTTATTTTAAAAGAGTACAATCGTGTGGAGATGGTAGTGTCAAACATATGAACATGTCATTGTAACTTGCAACGTTCACAAGGTCTACCGTATGCCCACGAGTTTAGTCTTCTACTTAAATGTAGTTTTTCAATAGAATTGTCAACTATTAATCCATTTTAGAAGAAGCTAGACATAGAGGAGTATACCATATTTACTGTCGAACAAGTAGGAGAGGATGTAGGGACATCTGTGGATACCGTTTGGAGGAAGTTATAAATCATCCACACACAAGAAATTTGTTAAGATATTGGATGAACAGTTGAGTCATGAGTAAACTACTCTAGGAACCACCAATTTGTTGTCCTAAAGGGAGGCCATCTAATCAATCTACCATGCGAGACTTTCTGGCTTAGGAGCAAGTAGTCAGGGTTGCCTCATGTAGAGAAAGTTAGGGGCATATACGTAGTCAAAGACATGATGCCTCTCTTAGGATGAGTCAATCATCTTTAGGGAGTTGTGATCATGTCTCTATTGTTGAGAAAAATATTTTCAAGCAACTTGCCTTTGAATCGACTTATGAGACGGCAATACCAAGATTTATGGGAGTCTTCATAAATGCTTGAGTAAATATTATTAGAAATGGAAATTATGGGTAAAAAGTTATTAGTGCACTTACATGACAAGGAGAGGAGTGGTGGCATGAAGGTGATAGATAGTGCTTGAAGGAGGTGTCACATAGGCATCATATATATGCACAAGTTTTTGTAGAGGATTATGGTGTTGATATTGTTATTCAACGTATTGTATACATGAGAGATGAGTCAAGCCCCAGTCAATATTTTATGATAATGCCAGATATGGGTTCAATTATCGCTACTCGGTGGAATGTAGCATTTGTACTCCTCTCTATGATAGAGTTGATGATATTTCTTCTACTAGTTTCAGACACCGAACAATCTATTGTGGGATGTGTTGTACATGTGTTATCATCATACTACATGACATTTTCTAGAGGTGAGCATAATATCTATATATTTCATTTAGTTATGGCAAAAATTTATAGATTGAGATAGATATTAATTCTCCATTTTGTTTATGTTTTCTTGTAGATACACATGGTTGATGGCTCTATGATGCCTCCTATCTTCTCATTATGACATCATTACTTAGATGAAAGTGTTGGTAGTTGGTCAATTATGTTTGAATAATGTATCGACTTGTATATACAATTGAGAGGACCAAGAGAGATATTATACACGATATTGAGGACAATGAATAAGTATCAACTATTGTCTATTTGTATATATCATTACACGATTTACGGATTTGAATAGATATCATATATTACATTGAATCATAGGGTATGACATTTCATTACAATCATATATGGAGCAAAAAACCAAAATGTCTTTCATTATAATCATCATTTACATATATAATGTTTCAAATTTACAAAATAAGGTCCAAATACAAGCTAAACAAAAAATGTCACTGATCATCACTATCGTCATCATCAAGTGTCAACCAATGAATTCATTCATTGCATTGCTCATAGGTCTCTATGATGCCGAACTACATAAGATCACCTGCCAACTGTTGTGGTATAAGCTATGAATATACTAAAGTTGTCGCAAGTGTCTTATATCGCACTTATATGATAGTATCAGAAATTAAGTAGAGAAAAGTTAGTATGGGAAAACAAAATAGAAAAAACCTATAATATAAATACTATGATTTGTTTAGCTATATGTAGAATGATTTATCACGTTGCCTAGTTGTAATAGGTCGAGTAGGACATAACTAACAGTTAGAATCTCGCAAAATAAACCAATACATCCTTTGAATATACTACTCAATATATAACTCATCATACTCGTGTGCGTATAGTGCTAGAACTCTAAAATGCTCAGCTCAAAACAATGTGAGAGTTGAGCTTCCTAGGTTGCATCACGTGGCTCATATTGTACCTTATACATGTGTGGCTTCAAAGGTCTCTTTGCAATAGAGGGTATTATCACTGCTACTAGGATGCTTTGATGTCAGCTAAACTGACGAACTACGAGATCTAACATATAAGGCTCCACAACATCTACACATCGAATGCATATGTGATATCATGATAACTTATATACATTACAATCTATGTATTTTGCAGAATTATATGGTTATCAATCAATATGTATTATACAAAATATTACACAAGAATATATAACATACAAATATATAACATTCAAAATACCTAATCTACTGTCATAAAATCTAATTGCTTATGATATTAACTTAGCCGATCAACATGAGATTGCCTATGACACATACTACCCATGCATCAGACTACTTGTTCTTCATCCTTCCATTAAAACATATAGCTTGTTAATTTCTCAACCAAAAAGGTTGAAATAAATATAACGCAAGCAATAATAGAAAACATTATTATCTTAATAAAAAAAGTATGTCCACTAAGTTGTGCTTCTATCTGGGATGTCTTCCTACTTGTCTCTATAAATACACTAATGTAGATGCACCCCACGTGTAATTGACAACTCTTCTACAATCGTATGCCAACAGATTTACAAGTGTTATCAACACTCTATCTCTAGACTTATCCTTATAAAATAATATAAAGTCTTATTTTCATTATTCGCTCTCCTCCTTGAAAAAGTAGTTTGTAGCACTTCAAAATTAATGACCCTGGACTTAATCTCATATATAACTTTATCGATACCCATTCCTAACATATCACCTAAAATTTCTTCCATGCTTTTAACCATCATCTCTTTTGTTAAGGCATGAAATACCAAGTATCTCATGGACATCATGAAATGTGATAGTCATCTCACGCCATGGCTTATAGAAGTTGTTTATGTTTGGTTGCCAATGCTTGATAAAAGAAGTCAACAATGTACCATCTATCACCTTGTATAGTAAGTCCGTTTGTCCAATGAGCTCATTGCGGTCTCCAAACTCAAGCTCATTTTTGTACACCTTTATACAAAGATAAAAGAAATGAAACTTCAACATAAAATTTTATTAAGTTTTTGGGAACCGATAGGAGAAGAGTACTATAATCCACATGACTTTAAGTCTACGGGAATCATTCATCATATTATGACTTCTTATTCACCGTAACAAAATGACATGACTAAAAAGAAAATAGAGTGATAACAATAGTGGTTGTATTTCGGTTTGTCTAATGGTTATTAGGGTGAAGTATTTTTAACTGCTTATTTTATTTTAAGTAAAGTTTCAAATAAAATAAATTGAGTTACCATATATGAACTTTGGTACAAAAGAAGGCATAATCTAAACTATCTTAAAGTTTAGGGTTGGGAGCTAATGTCAAAGTTTTAGAATCTAAAAGAAAGAAATTAAGTGAAATAGAAATTGAATATATTTTCTTAAGTTATGCCAAATATAATGAGGCATGTAGATCCTTGTGATTAAACTGAATATCTTATATCTAATAAATACAGTGGCTGTCTGAGTCAAGAGATGTAATTTTTCTAAGAAAACATATTTAACTCAATTCTTAGGTCTACTAAATATGTTGATGAAAATTAACATGTACTCTGCTTTTCAAGGAAGCAACATAGCCCAATGAGGATCAAATCGTTTCTCTGATGACTTTGTGGTGAAAACATGACAACTTAAGACTCAGCATGCTTCTAATTAGAAGCAGTAGATATAGTCAAACCTATGGTCTTTATTTTTCTATATTTCAGGTCCAGTCTGCACGGTTTCACTCCAAATCTGAAACCTACCAGACCCTATGCGGGTCAGTTTTTCACCATACCTAATCTGGTTGGTGCAGGACCGATACCCGCGGTTTAGTTGTGAATTTTTATCCCTAAGTACATTCTATTATATTTACTGATTCAGGAAAAGTGAAAGGAGTGCAAAACCCGAAAAAGACGGTCCAAATCCAAGTCGCAATGTGGATGACCACTACAATTCTTTTGAAAACTTTTTTTTAATTTGAATGGCATTTAAAGTCTTTATTATAAGGTAATTTCTTCTATAATTGGCCTAAAAAAATGCATTTTATATTATGTCTCTTGTATGAAGTGGTTGTTGGCTGTAATATCAAATACAATAACATTAATTTCCAAAAAAAGTACTATATAATATAGCAGGTCTAATTGTTGTTCTATAGTATTTACTTTTAAATGTAATGATAGCTTTTTGTCACATAGAATTCCATTTTAATCAACAATGACATCTTCATCAATCTTTTAAATGTAACTGATGGTTCCGGCACGGTCCTAGAACCAAGAACTGACGGTTCTAGTCAGTTCCTGACCAGGTTTGGTTCCGGTTGAAACTGCCGAGACGGTTCAGAACTAGCTATATCTGGTTTCGGGTATCATTTGTGCTCATGTTTGATTATGAATGTACTTGAGCTTTTTTTTATGTTTGTGGTAGCTCATGTTCGAAACAGAGTCTTGTTATTGCCTAGATGAACATTTATACTTCACCTGCAAATGATCTACTACACATTGCCAAGCGAAGTGACGGAGGACTGAGCGAAGTATATAACCAAGCAGTTCGAAGAAGGGTTAGTTTACGAGCTTACAACAAGATGAACAATGCACAAACAGCTTGTATTTGTTAGCGAGCTTTAAGAGCTGAGCTGAACAGGCATCAGCTTAGTTAAGGCCATGACCCAAACAAGAACAAGCTGGGAGCGAGCCAAACTGGAGCTGATATATAAGCAGCACGGTTTGCTTACCTTTCCTACCCAAACTTACTAGACTGTTGACAGTTTTGAGTTGGATCTTAATCATTTGGATCTTTGATTCATTTTCGTTTAGGGAACCCTGACCCAGTTACACGCGTATATGCAAACAACCTCTCCTTTTTTGTTTCTTTCACGAGATTGAAATGAAAATTCACGTGTAACATCCTGTTTCAAACCTAAAAAAGGTTTCAAATCAACAAAAATATTGCTGGTCTGCCTTCTCTTCTGCCTCCCTTTTAATTGCATTCACATCCCTCCCCCACCCAACCCCCCCTTCCCCACGATCTATATAAGCCTCTCTTTCTTATCTCTCCTCTCACACTAAAACTCACAAAAACAATGTCCTTTAAATCCACCGCACTTTTGATCTTTCTCCTGTCACTATTCATGAGATGCTTCACAGTTGAAGATGCAAATAATTACCTTAGAAATGCTTGCGCTGCGACACAATATCCCGAAGTGTGCTTCAAGACATTGTCTCGTATCCCAAACACTGCGAAGCGCAACGCTAGCGGGCTAGCTCGGGCTGCAATCTCTCTTAGTTTGACAGAAGCGAAGAATGTTTCCATGTATATATTGAGCTTAAGGCAGCAAGGCCTCAAAGGGAGAGCGAGCACAGCACTCGCAGATTGCATTGAGTGCTTCAGCGATGCACTGGATAATCTTCATAAGTCATTGTTTGAGATCCGGGCTCTGAATCGCAACATCTTTGAGTTGCAGGTGAACAACATGCAGACTTGGATGAGTGCTGCACTTACCAGTGAAGACACATGTTTGGATGGCTTCAGTGATTATGGTGGAACACTGCTGGACGAGATCAACAGCACGGTAGGAAATGTTGCTAGAATGACAAGCAATGCTTTGTCTCTCATAAGCACACTAGCATCAACAGGTGGGCAAAGCCTTGTCAATCCGTAGGACCCCCTTTCATCAATAAGCATCTGTGTGTGTGTGTTACTGGAATAACAGTAAACAAGCTGTTAATCCCTAGTAGCCCGATCCCTCAATTAGCATTCATGTGAGCACCAGCACACAGGCATGCGCATGTGTCTGTTACTGGATCATAGGACAAACAACCTGGTTGATCCCCAGAAGCCCCTTTCCTCAATTTGTGCATGTATGTGTATTACTGGAATCACAGAATAAACAGCCTTGTTGATCCCTATCAACCCTATTACTCAACTAGCATCTTTGCATGCATGCGTGTGTGTGCTTGTCTGTGTGACTGGGATCACATAATAAACACCTTATATAATACTACTCCAGTTTATGTAACAGCATTGTTGCATTGCACCACAAGATTTGACTCTATACTGATCCATTAAGTTCACGTTATGCTAATGTATACCTTCATATGTTACTTCTGTATAATTTAAGTTGCGTGGGGTTTTGCTTAAGTTGTGTGTGTTGCCTTTCAATTTTCACACACACATTGAGCTTTCGCTCTTATTTTCAAGACCCTAGTAAGGGCCATGTTATAATTTCCCTTGGGTTTAAATTCATGTCGTGTGCGTAGTATTTCATTTCTACACACACACATTGAGCTTTCGCTCTTACTCCCAAGACCTTAGTCAAGGCCTATTGCGGGTTTAATTTCATGTCGTGTGCGTAGTACTTCAATTCTACACTCACACACATTGAGCTTTCGCTCTTACTCCCAAGACCTTAGTCAAGGCCATATTGCAATTATATTTGGGTTTCATTTAAGTCGTGTGAGTTGTCTTTCAATATACACACAACACCCACGCACACGTTGGCGACCTTCGGGCCCATATATATTATAAGTATTTCTCTTTCGATTATGTCTTTAAGATTTGGGTTTTAAGGTTCAGCAGTGTGCGTAGTCTTTACATATATACACGGCACACACTTGCACAATTGAGCCTTTCCGCTCTTAAGAGATAGCCATATTTCCCTTTTGCAATTTACATTAAGTCATTTCCCTTCCGCATTGTCTTTCAATTCGGGTTTTCCCTTTGGAGTTGCGTGAGTTTGCATTGCATATACGCCATACCACGAGTTAGAATGCATATTGCATCAAAGCAAAACCCCACACTCCCGCTCAAAGTCGCCCCACGTAGGTCACGTGTGCATACACACGCCTAGTTGGCCCGAAAAGGGATAAAAAGAAAGACATAGGCACGTGCAAATCTACGTGAAATAAAACTTGAAAACCATACAAAAACAGCCCGAATCGAACACCTTGTAAACACCCCAAAATCCCACGAATTTCTCAAACCCATCTGGTTTTGTAAAAGCAACCCCAAAGGGCTATTTTGAGTCTGGAAACCCAGGAGCCTTCCAGACAATCCTGTACATATGTTTTGAACTTTATATGTTTTAAATATGTGTAATATAGCTTTGAAAAACTTTAAAATATGTTTTAAAACCCCGAAGCAGCTTGGCCTAATCAAGACAGGACCAGAGAAGCTAAAGAGAGCCCGGAACCGGAGCACTTGTCGAGCCCGGCACAACAACTCTTGTATTAAATTCACACCCCCAGGATCTTGAACGTCCAAGACCCTGTTATCATCGAAACCTTGTTTGAAGTCATCTCCGGAAGGCGAAAACAGAGGCAGACGATCATGTTGGCAAAGACCCAACGAGACGGAGCACTGATGCTGTCTGGCCCCGCACAAACCGTCTGTTTCAAACACAGCTCGAAGGAGTCAGAGTTCAGTTTGGATCGGATCTAGACCATATATATCCAGATCACAATCCAAACCCATGTATGGACTTGGATTTGGATTCAAAAATCCAATCCAATCCAATATCCATATCCATGGCCCACATCACCTTCTCATAAATGGAGGTGGGTCCCACTTGAATTTCACGTGGGATTATGGGCATGAGAGGGAGTGGGGGTGGATAAGATCATGTGTGTGTTGTAATTAAGCTTGACTTATGTATCAAGTTTGGGGTTAATCATGTGGGTTAGCCTAATTAAGTGGGTTTAAGCTTGTAATTAGCCAAAACCTAACCTAGGGCTGCACCAACATGATGTGGTTAAGGTCTATGGGCCATGCAAAGGGAGCTCCTTCACCTAAACCTAACCAAAAATACCTAATCCTAGCCTTCCACCCTAATCCGCCCCTAATCTGAGCCTAATCACCTAACCTACTTCCCTAATCCCGGCCTAATCCCAACCTAATCACCTAACCCACTTCTCTAATCCTTCCCTAAACCTAGGTTAATTACCCTAAACCTAGCCTAATCCTAGCCTAATCACCTAACCTAGCTCACTAAACCTCACCCTAGAACCAACCCACCTAACTAAACCCTAAACCTCAAAACCACCCCTAGCCCACAACCTACCCAAACCACTTGTATTTAAAATATTTGGCCCTACCCCTTTCCAGCCCACCTTATCATCATACCACCCTACCTAAACCACCTAACCACTACCCCAAACGTAGCCCTAACCGACCTAACCCAGCCCTATATAAACCCCCCCCCTTGGGGGCGGGTTTCACAACCAAGCAGCCCACCCATTCCCAGCCGGGTCCTCCACTTCCCCAAGCTCAGCCGCCTGCTCCACCTGCTCCACATCCCACCACCACCTTCTCCACATCCCGCCACCACCTACACCATTGCCTTTCAGCCGAACGCCACCACCATCGCCACCATCATCCGGTTGATTCCCTTCCACCCGCCACCATTTCTTCACCCGGTAGGTCCCCTACATCCTACCTTACTACTTCTTCACTCCTTCTCCACTCTCAGCCACCTAATCCACTCCCTTCCCCTACATCACTCCCAGCCACCTTAGCAACCCGCCAACCTTAAGTGCCCCATTAGGTTTTCCTTTGAGCTTCCCTTAGTGCCATACTCCCTTAGTGACCCTACTTAGGTCCTTTAGCCCAACACGCCAAAAGGAACCCATCTCTAGTAGCCGGCCACCTTCAAGGTGCCTCTTCCGCGCACCAAGGACCTCCGACCAGCACCTCCTCTTGCCGTTCAACCTTGCGGAGCTCCCTTTTGCAGCCCAAGGCAAAGGCCAAGCCCACGCTCAAGCAAGGCATCTTCGGACCAGCTATTAGTAAGTGTCTAACTCGGTCTTTAGTTGTATACTTGCTTGAGATTCAATTCGATACGGGGTTGTAATAACGGAGCATAGTCTCCCCCCGCTTGTAATAACGTGGCTTGACACACCCACACACGTGCACTCTCTTAGTTATGCACGATTTTGAACACACATGGGCCTAATCAGCCCCTAATACATAAGTATATACATATACTTTAATTTTGTAGGGTTTTGCTTAAGTTGAGTGTGTCGTCTTTCAATTCAAGCACTCACACACATTGAGCCTTCGCTCTTATTTGAAAGACCCAAGTAAGGGCCGACCTATACTATTTGGGTTTTCATTTCATGTCGTGTGTGTAAGTCTTTCAATTCAAGCACTCACACACATTGAGCCTTCGCTCTTATTTGAAAGACCCAAGTAAGGGCCGACCTATGCTATTTGGGTTTTTCATTTCATGTCGTGTGTGTAAGTCTTTCGATTCAAGCACTCACACATATTGAGCCTTCGCTCTTATTTGAAAGACCCAAGTAAGGGCCGACCTATACTATTTGGGTTTTTCATTTCATGTCGTGTGTGTAAGTCTTTCGATTCAAGCACTCACACACATTAAGCCTTCGCTCTTATTTGAAAGACCCAAGTAAGGGCCGACTTATACTATTTGGGTTTAATTTCATGTTGTGTGCGTAGTACTTCAATTCAAGCACTCACACACATTGAGCTTTCGCTCTTACTCCCAAGACCTTAGTCAAGGCCTACTGTAGTTATATTTGGGTTTCATTTCATGTTGTGTGCGTAGTACTTCAATTCAAGCACTCACACACATTGAGGTTTCGCTCTTATTCCCAAGACCTTAGTCAAGGCCATACTGCAAGTTATATTTGGGTTTAATTTCATGTCGTGTGTTGTCTTTCAATTCAAGCACGCACCCACATTGAGCCTTTGCTCTTATTTGCAAGACCCGAGTAAGGGCCCATATACCTACTCTATATACATATCTCCCTTCGGCATTTACTTTACAAGTCATTTCCCTTCGGTTATTTCCCTTCAGTATTGTCTTTACATTCGGGTTTTCCCTTTGGAGTAGCGTGAGTTTGCATTGCATCTACGCCATACCACGAGGTAGGACGCATATTGCATCAAAGCAAGCCCCGCTCGAATTCGCCCATGTAGTGGAGTGTTCATAACACACAAACTAGGTGGCCCATAAAGGGATAAAAGGAAAGACTTAGGCACGTGCAAATCCACGTGATCTAAAATCTGCAATCGTATCTAAAAAACCCGAATTAGACACCTCGAATCGCTTCGTAAGCTTTCTATCCCAAAAACTCGATTTTTGCAAAGCGTAGAGACTGACCCTTGCGCATCGGTGCAAGAAGGTCTGCGACGACAAGAGCTCACTTGCTCAGAGTCGCCACAATTAGAAGTCAGTTTAAAGATATCTTCGCTAGCTTAGGTAAGCTAGCTGGCACGCCCTGTTTACATAAATAGGCTTTAGACGCACGAGAGGATCCACTCCAAGCCCAGGAAAGGCGGGGAGGCGTGGGGATTTTTCGCGCGTCAACAGAGATTGGCACGCCTGGTGGGACGTGAGCCTTTCAAAAGTCGAGTTTTTAAGTTAGGAACTTACAAAAATTTTCAAAGAGGTGCCATTTTTAACTTGTTTTCTTTGCTTGTACTTAGGACATTTTGAAAAAGCTTGAAAAGCATGTCAAAATCCAATCCAAGTGAAGTGTCGAGCTAAGGCTCATGCGCATCAAGTTTTCACTCTAGGAGGGTTTTCAAAAATAAAAAACTAGATGAGATCGAGGACCTGAGAAGGGAGTTTGAGGCCAAAATCGATGCTCTTAGCCAAGAGGCTGAAGTAGGCGATTCGTGTTCATCAAACGGTGAACAAAGGCCTAAGAAAAAATCTGAAAAACTTCGCAAGCACAAAGAGGCCTCTATAATGGAAGGCAACCAATACCACGAGTCCTTCACACAAAAGGACCATAAAGCCCTACAACAGTTGCTGAAAGGGCAGAATAAAGATAAAAGAAGCTACGCCCTGTCTGATTTCCTTCCTATGGATTATGAGACAGACAGTGATGATGAAATACCGAACTTCCATCGGTATGATGGCATGGGAGACCCTAGGTCTCACTTGTAACTTTTCTCGCGTCGAGCCCATAAGAAGAAAAAGGACTCGATGAAATGGGTGTATTGGTTCCCTTTATCCCTTAAAGGCACAGCTGCCAAATGGCTGGCTTCCTACGACTTAAGCTAGTTCGCTACTTTTGAAGAGTTAGCGAACTGCTTCATGCAAAGATTTGCACACAACGTAGAAGTCACGCCGACTCTGAATACCTTAAGGGATACAAAGCAAGGCATGAACGAAGACATACATGCCTTCATTATAAGATGGAGGTCGCTTTTGGGCCAAGTACGAGAGCCCATATCCGAAGGATGCGCAGTAATGCTCATCCTGGATAACTTTAAAAGTGAGTTAAAAACCCTTCTCTCGCTCCATGAGATCTCAACTTTCCATAAGTTGATAAAAAAGGCCTCCGTTTTCGAAACCAACTTGCGAAAAGGGACATACGATCACTTGTAGAAAGGAAGTGCCGTTCCAAAAACCCACTTGGAAAAGCCCATCACATACGGGCTACCCACGATGGACAAAGGGGCAAAGCCCCATAAAATCGCCAATGTTCGGGTGGATCCAGGCGTGGCGGGCACTTCCAAAAATTTTGAAAAGTTAGAAAATAAGAGGGAGCGAAACTTTCAAAAACTGGTTGAAAAACGGGAGTATACTCCACTGGGGCAACCTGTGTCGGAGGTCCTAGACCTCCTACTTGCCCAGGGCATGATAGAACTCCCTGAAATCTCCGAAGGAGTCACTTCCAAAGGGGGGTATTTAAACCGATTTTGTAAGTATCATCGGCTCAAAGGCCATGATACCAAACGCTGCTTCTCCCTCTTAAATAAAATTGAGAACTTGATAGCAGAAGGTCGGCTCCAGGTCATTGTGGAACCTGAGCCACCTCAAGCTATCTTCAAAGAACCCTTTCCCAAACACGCCAGTGGCAGTGGGAAAGGAAAGGAGGTATGTACCCTCACCATTTCTAAGGAACTAGTGCAAAAACCAGAACCTGGTCGACCTACTTGTGTGCCCATTCTTGTACTGTACAAGAAACCCGCCCAAGTCGTCATTCGGGGACCACCAAAAGTGGAATCCCCGGCAAAACCAGTTTTGAAAATCCAAGGTTCTCCTCAACTCATCCTTAGAGCCAAATTTAGTGCGAACCCTAGGCTGGTCGTGGGGGAAGTCACTAGATCCGGGAGGATCTATCAACCCCCGCACCTTCAAGGTGCTCAAAAGGTGGTCAGTGTGCCTGGCCCCTCAAAAGCATGTATCCCTAGTGTTCTGCCAAAAGCGGATAAGGACAAAGTCATCCTAAATCCTTATGACTTCGAAAACCACCTTTCAAAGATTCCTATTCACATGTTTATCTTAGAGCTTATACAAACCTCGTCTAGGCATAGACTTGTATTAAAGAAAATTCTAGAAAGGGCCAAGGTTGATTCGAACATAAGTCCAGAATCCTTGTCTGCCCAAGTGGCTTTATTAGGAGCAAAATCGCCCTTTACTTTCTCGGAAGATGATGTAGATAGACCCTACGAAACTCATAACCAGGCCCTGCATATCGAGGTGGTTCTAAACAACCACTCTCTGGACAGGTGCCTAGTCGATGGTGGAGGAGGGCTCAACATCCTTCCACTTCATGTGGCGTACAAAATCGGAGTCACCTTGACTTCAGTGAACCCAAGCCCCATCGTTATCACTCGATACGATGGGAATGCGTCTAGACCTTTAGGATCCATCGAACTCCCAATGGAAACGGGAGAGATCGAACACACGGGGGTGTTCCATGTCTTGGACATCCACCCCCATTATAACCTGTTGCTGGGAAGACCCTGGATACACAGTTTGTGTGCTGTGCCATCCACCTTCCACAGATGTGTCAAGATCCCTTTTAGGGACTAGGTCGTAGTGATCCTAGGTGAGAGTCACCTACAGCTTCAGGGGATCATAAACTCCCCTTGTTTATCAAGCTCCCAGGACCATGAGGCTAACCTGGGGCAAACTGTGATTGAGCCACCTCGACTCATGTTAAACAACCCTAGGAAGGTTGTATATGTGAAGGGGCCGCCCAAAGCAGGTCCCCTCCCGATTCTAACCCTTCTAGAATGACCCAAGCGTTCCCTATTTCCAAAGCCCCTGGACAAGAGGCCATATGACACAATATGGACGATAGCATGTTCCAGGACCACGACTTGTATCCAACTTTTTCGAAAAACAAAAAGTCGTGGAACATGTTGTTGAACATGGGCTACACGCCCTACAAGAGTCTAGGGGCACAAAACCAGGGTCTCCTAGAGCCCATCCTTCCTAGGGCCAATCCAAGCCGATATGGGATCGGCTATACTCCCCGAATACCGTCGGAGCCACCCCCTATGACCACCTGGGTCAACGGTGCCCTGGAACCTACCTTAGAAGAAACCTATGATTTAGATCTCCTATTCCGAGTCTAACCCGTAGTGTTTTCCCTTTTGTAGGTATGACGGAAGATCCCTTTTTCTAAAAATACAAAAACATTTGAAAAGTTTAAAATAAAAAAAAATCAAAAAACAAGAAAAACCAAAAACAATAGAAAAACAAAAACTCGAAAATAGAGTGATTTGTATAGTTCCCAAGGTTCTTGTTTTACAAAAACCCAAAAAAATCGAAAATTTGGAAAATACCAAAAAGATTTTGTACATAGCTGCTCCTGGTAGGACTTTGGCAAAAGAAAAGGATTTCGAAAGAAACGTCGTGTGCATAGCCAGACCAAAAGTTTCGAAATCACTTGAAAATCCAAGTACAAAACCAGGTCATTTTGAAAACCACGCATCAAATTCCCTCGGGTCTATAGCCCACGAGAATGATCAAAGCCCAGAAGTGGATCCCCTGGAGGAAGATCTCACTTCTGAGCTCCCAGAATTTCATAAAATTCTCGATTTTGAAAGACCTTCCCAGTCAGTAGGAGGAGATTTCATAGAAGTGAACCTAGGGGATGATTCCAATCCCAAATCCATCAAAATAGGCGCATGCTTGCATGAAACTGAAAGGTTAGCATTCATTGCATTTCTACGAACCTATTTAGATGTGTTTGCATGGACGTATGAAGACATGCCGGGCATAGATCCCAGCATTGTCGAACATCGTCTTCCCTTAGATACAGGTGTAAAACCCATAAAGCAGAAGCTTAGGAAAATACACCCGAATGTACACACGCAAGTCAAAGAGGGTTTAGAAGATCTGCTAAAAGCCGGATTTATAAAACCCATTGTGTATTCTGATTGGTTATCAAATATTGTTGTAGTTCGAAAAACCAATGGGAAAATTCGAATATGCATCGATTTCAGAAACCTGAATAAAGCCACTCCAAAGGATAATTATCCTTTACCAAACATAGATTTGATAGTCGATAGTATTGCAAATCATGAAATGTTTTCATTCATGGATGGCTATTCAGGCTATAATCAAATCAAACTAAGCCCACGAGATCAGGGTAAGACCGCCTTCACAACCCCATGGGGCACGTACTGCTATACAGTCATGCCCTTTGGTTTGAAAAATGCCGGCGCAACATACCAACGAGCCATGACCACGATCTTCCATGAACAAATTCATGAGCTCGTAGAAGTGTATGTAGATGATCTCTTGGCAAAATCCAAAACCCGATGCACCCATATCGAATGTTTACAAAAGATTTTCAAAAGGCTTAGGCTTTACAAAGTAAAGCTAAACCCTCAAAAATGTGTATTCGGGGTAGAATCAGGGAAGCTTCTGGGCTTTATGGTGAGCCAAAGGGGAATAGAAGTCGACCCCTCTAAGTGTCGAGCCATCATAGACATGGCTCCACCCTCCAATCTCACCCAAATCCGTAGCCTCCAGGGTCGTTTACAATCCGTTCGCCGATTCATATCGAATCTGGCCACTAGATGCGAACCCTTCAACAAACTGTTGAGGAAGGGCACGAAATTCTTATGGGATGACGAATGCCAGAAGTCCTTCAAGAGACTGAAGGCATACTTGGTTAATCCCCCCATTTTGAACCCTCCAAAGCAAGGAAAACTGCTTTTATTATACATCTCCGTGCATGCGAATGCTTTAGGAGCCCTGTTGGCTCAACACGAGGATGACACCCATAAGGAGTATGCCATCTACTATATTTCGAAAACTCTCTTGGCTTATGAACGAAATTATCAAGCCATGGAGAAGACGTGCTTGGCCCTAGTCTGGGCCTGCCAGAAATTCAGACACTATTTCCTAGATCATGAGATTTGGATATTGTCCAAGCTTGATCCAATCAAGCACTTGTTCGAAAAACCCATTCTCACGGGTAGATTGGGAAAATGGCAACTCCTTCTAATGGAGTATGATCTGAAATACCATCACCAGATCTCCATTAAGGGGCAAGCCCTAGCAGATTACGTGGCTGAGTTCCCCTTGGAGGACGCATATCCCACTCTTGTTGAAATGCCTGATGAAGGCATATTGCAAAACCATTTTCAAAACCACATTTTGACAAATTCTTTCGAAAACCAAGTGTGGAAGATGCACTTCGATGGGGCACGAAACCAACGAGGGGCTGGTGCTGGTGCTGGGGTCATCCTAATCTCCCCTGAAAAGGGTGAGATTCCCATAGCAGTCCGCTTAGATTTCGAATGTTCCAACAACGTAGCTGAGTATGAAACACTCATACAAGGCTTAAGGATTTCGAAAACTCTAGGGGCGTCATGCATCGAGGTCTTTGGAGATTCACTCCTTGTCATAAACCAGGTTTTGAAAATTTGGCAAGTACGTAATGAGAAACTACTTCCATATCACGAGTTGGCCACTCGATTGGTCCAATCCTTCCAGTCGTGTAAACTCACACACGTAGGAAGAGAGGACAATGGCATCGCCGATGCCCTCTCCTCCTTGGGTTCAGCCCTGAAGGTCGATCCCATTACAGGGACCAGATCTTTGGAAATATGGCATGCGCCCCACCCATCCACACACGACTTGGATATTTGCCAAAATAACCCAGAGTCTATTGAAAAACCCTGGTTTTATGACATCAAACAGTTTTTAGAAAACGGGGGATTCATCGAGGATGCCACATCCAAAGATAAGGCATTCATTCGTAAGATTTCGACCCGATACACCATTCTGGGTGGGGTTTTATACAAAAAAAGTTTTTTTGGCATTCTGCTTAGGTGTATCGACCTAGAGGAGGCTAGGATAGTGATGCACGAGTTCCACGATGGAGAATGTGGAGGTCATGTTAATGCCAACATGATGGCAATGAAAATACTTAGAGGGGGTTATTTCTGGTCCACCCTGAAAAAGGATTGTCACGATCACGTTAGGAAGTGTCATCCATGTCAAGTGCATGGGCACGCCATTCATATCCGATCATCTGCATTGCATTCCGTGGTCAGCCCCTGGCCATTTACCATGTGGGCGTTTGACATCATAGGCCCAATATTTCCAAAAGCCTCGAATGGGCATCGATTTATTTTAGCAGCCACGGAGTATTTCTCCAAGTGGGTGGAAGCCATTTCCCTAACCAATGTGATGGGGCAACATGTGGTGGCTTTCATCCGGAGGAATATCTTGGCTCGATTTGGGGTTCCACGAGACCTTGTGTCTGATAATGGCACCCCATTCAAGAACGAGCGGATGGTTAAGTTGTGCAACACGTAAGGCATAACTCACCACTTCTCCTCGCCCTACTACCCTCAAGGCAACGGCCAAGCTGAAGCCACGAACAAGACTCTCATTAGCATAATTGAGAAAACCTTAGAGAAGGGTAGGACGTGGCACGAGAAGCTGGATGAAGCCTTATGGGCTTATAGGACTTCCATCCGGACTCCCACAAATGCCACGCCATTCGAGTTGGTCTATGGCACAAACGCCATTCTTCCCATTCATACTCAACGGCATTCGTTCCATACATCCATAGCACTCGACCTCCCCCTAGAAACACTTCAACATGCTAGGATGGCCGAACTAGATTTGCTAGATGAAAGGCGACTCCTTGCCATGGATCATGCTCGTGCATACCGGCAAAGGATAGCCCGACATTATAGCAAACACATGAGACCTCGCCACTTTGAAGTGGGAGATCTGGTCTTAAAAACCATCCATCATCGTGGCCCACACCCCCTAGGCAAGTGGCGCCCCAACTGGGAGGGACCCCATGTTGTACGAGCAACCACTACGAACAACTCGTATTGGTTGATCGATGTGGAAGGTAGGAATTTAGCAGATCCTATCAATGTTCAATACTTAAAGAAGTATCATGTGTAGGATTTGGATTAAATTCCAGTTTTCGAAAATTTTAGGGATAGCTGCCCTGAGACATGTGAATAAGGTGCAAAGGCAAACTCGTGTGACCCTGAGTGAGAGAATTCACACTTGTGAAAGAGCGGAGTCTTCAAAATCGTGGTTATATTTCAAAATCCTTCTTCTTACAAAGAAAGACCTAGTTCAACATAGAAAGATACTTGCAAGTGGTACGTGCTATTTCTAAATAGGCTGATCTGGAATGGATCGAGTGTAGGCTTGAGATAAGTCCTCCCCTCTTCTCTTCTATTTCGAAAAGGAAAACAAAGGCCCAAACAAAAGGGAATTTCCCATTCAAAGTATCTTTCCAAAAGAAAGAAACCAAAATTCAAAAGAAAAATCGATTCTCTTGTGAAAAAGAGGGATTAAAGAAAAAATACTCCCAAAGGGAGACCCTCGATGAAAAAAAGGAAAAAGAGGCCAAAAAGCTCAAAAAGAGCAGTTTTCCGCCTTCTGTGCCTCAAACCACGGGACGTTTCAGAAGGGACCGTGGTATCTCTTTCCCATCCCTGGCTTATCCCAAGCTAAAGCATGGTTCATTTCAAGGAATCCTAAAGTAAAAATAGGATTTACTTACTTGAATTTCATCTTGTTTGAGAATTCGACATTTCGAGTAAGGCGTAGGAATTTGAAATACAACTTGTTTTCTTATAAAACCTCCGCTAGATAAGCGAGTGTTAAGACTCAAACAAGGGCAAGCACGAAGAGCTCGAGATCCTTAGGATTGAGACTCAAGACAGTTGTCCCTTTTGTAAATAACTTTTGTAAATAAGTTTTGAAAACCGAACATCGAACAGCATAGGATTTGCTCACTTGGAGCAACAGACCTTGTAAGCCTCTAGAGTTTGACCACATCTGGTCTCGGGGAGGTCGCCACTCTTGGCACCACACCCATGTCATCTGCATTCCACGCATGGCACTTGCATAAACATGATCCCATTTTAGGACCAGATTCCATAGTGTAAACACCCCAAATCTTCTATATTTCAAAAAACTCTCGAAAAAGCTCGTTTGAGCCAAAACGACAACCTGTTTTGAAATATGAAAACAGGTACAAAAGGCAAAAGAAGACCCTAGGCCCGAAGAGGATTCAAGCCTAGAGCTTCAGAAGCCACTCCTTGATAAAAAAACAAAAGAAAGCAGAGCCCGTTTGAAGAGAAAGCCAAAAACGGTGAAAACCAAGAAAAATGGAGTCTAGAACGGTGAGACGGAGTCCGGACGACAAAGTTGGGGAAAACTCAACACCAGACAGAGCGCTGATGAAGCCAATGCCCGCACAGATCGTTCGCCTCGAGAAGCCAAGAAGGACTGTTTGAAGAAATTTTGATTTGGATCTGGACCATATATATCCAGATCCAAATCCATGTAATGAATAGTGTTTGGATTTGGGCCAATCCAAATAGTGTTTGGGTCGATCCAAATAGTGTTTGGATTTGGATTGGATCCAAATAGTGTTTGGATCGGATCGGATCTGGATCAAAATATCCAGATCCATATCCATAAAAATGTTGGGTTTGGATCGGATACGGATCTCAAAATATCTGAGATCCAATATCCAAATCCAAATAGTGTTTGGATTTGGGTCTGGATCGAAACCCCAAACCCAAACCCAAATCCAAGACCCACCTCAAATCTCTATAAATAGAGGTGAGGGGGTCCATGTAAAGAGTTCATGCAAATATTTGGGAGGAGAGAGAGGGAGTGATAGACCTATCCATGTGGGCTCATTGGGTGAGGTGGGTTCAAGCCATGTGGGCTAAGTGGGTCTAGACCTAGGGGCTGCAACCAAGGTGGGCTAGACCAAGTGGCTACAACCGTGGAGACGTGGGCTCAAGCCATGAAGGACCGGCTCCAAGAGGTAAGCCTAACCTAACCTAGCCATTCTCTCTACACCCCTCTAAACCTAACCCCAACTGAACCTAACCCTAACTGAACCAACCTAACCCTAACTGAACCCTAACTAGACCTAACCTAACCTCAACCGCCTCAAAACATCCCCCAAACCACGAACTGAAACCCCCGGATGCCTACCGTGCGCCCTGCTTCCTGTCGCGCAGCCCTGACGTTGCCGCGCCCTGCCGCGTGCCTCACCTAACGCTGCCGCGCCCTTCGGCTGCCAGCACACCCCGCGCCGCAGCGCATCCTGTGCCACAGTGCGCCCCACATCACTACAGCTGCGTCAGGCGCCCGTCTGCTGTGCCAGGCGCCCAACGGCCGCGCCAGCCACCCGACTGCTTCCTACCGACCCGACTGCCACCCAACTGACTTGACCACCCCCCTGCCGACCTGACCTACACCCTGGCCGTGACCTGCACCCTAGGACAGACCCTAAACAGCCCCTGTCTTGGCCGAACCTAAGCTTCCCTAAGACCCTAACCGTGCCCCATAGAACCTCCCTCAAAGCCACCTAGGATAACCCCCTCTTGGCTGCCCAAGGTGAACCGTGAGCCCACGTGCAAGCAAGTTGAACATGGACCAGCTATTTGTAAGTGTCTAAACTTGGTCTATTACATTAACTTGCTTTATATTCAATTAAATTTTGATACGGGGTTGTAGTAAAGGAGCTTCGTCTCCCCCCGATTGTAATAACGTGGTTTGACACACCCACACACACACGCACTTGAGCCTTTCCGCTCTTAGTCGTACACTTCTTGCACACACACGGGCCTAACAAGCCCTTAATATATAGTTATATTTATATATTTTAAGTCAAGGGGGTTTTTAATTAAGTCGTGTGTGTTGTCTTTCCATTTTCCATACACACACACATTGAGCCTTCGCTCTTACTTCCAAGACCTTAGTAAAGGCCTTATTGCAGTTATATTTGGGTTTCATTTATGTCGTGTGAGTTGTCTTTACATTCCCACACGCACACACATTGACACTTCGCTCTTACTCCCAAGACCTTAGTCAAAGCATACTGCAATTTATATTTGGGTTTCATTTCATGTCGTGTGTGTAAGTCTTTCAATTCAAGCACGCACACACATTGAGCCTTCGCTCTTATTTGCAAGACCCAAGTAAGGGCCCCTACATATACTCTATATAAAGTATTTCTTTCGGCTATGTCTTTAAGATTCGGGTTTTAAGGTTCAAGTTGTGTGCGTTGTCTTTCAAATATATACACGACACACACTTACACAATTGAGCCTTTCCGCTCTTAAGATATAGCCATATTTTCCCTTCCGCTATTTACTTTACAAGTCATTTCCCTTCGGCTATTTACTTTACAAGTCATTTCCCTTTGGTTATTTCCCTTCGGCATTTGTCTTTACATTCGGGTTTTCCCTTTGGAGTAGCGTGAGTTTGCATTGCATCTACGCCATACCATGAGGTAGGATGCATATTGCATCGAAGCAAGCCCCGTACTCCCGCTCAAATTCGCCCCATGTAGTTGAGTGTTCATAACACACACCTAGGTGGCCCATAAAGGGATAAAAAGAAAGACTTAGGCACATGCAAATCCACGTGATCTAAAATCTGAAAATCATACAAAAACAACCCGAATCAATCATACAAACACGCCAAGACTTAGGCTATTTCGATGCATGCACATCGTGCCTAAGTAGATTAAAATTTGAAAGACTTAGGGTCGTCCAACCCTTACAAAATCAAAATCGCCCAAAATGCATGGTTTTCCAAAGGTTTTAAAACACTTCTTCATTCAAAATATATTTTGAGTTAAACTTGTTTCAAAACGAAGTCTCTAAGCGTATAGACTGACCCTTGCGCATCGGTGCAAGAAGGTCTGCGACGTAAAAATCCCGCTTGCCTACAATCGCCTTTCAAAAGTCAGATTATTTTCAAAACATACTTTGCTAGTTAAAGTAAACTAGCTGGCATGCCCATAAAGCGAATGTAGATTGCGAAAAGGTTCACTTTAGGCCTAAGAACCCGTAAGTGAAAATTTTCGGTGTCTACACATAGCAAACCCTTTGGCGTGATATCTCCTCCTACCAGAGTTTGTAAATTGAGATTTTGCTAAAAATTGGAACGATCCCATATTCTTCGTGGCTAGATGTAGGGAGACACTGAAAGGGGTGTTTGTCATCTTTGCCCTTATCCAAATCGATTTGGACAAGGCCAAAGAGGGGCATCTGTAAACACCCTGAAATCCCATGAATTTCTCAAACCCATCTGGTTTTGTAAAAGCAGCCCCAAAGGGCTATTTTGAGTCTGGAAACCCAGGAGCCTTCCAGACAACCCTCTACATATGTTTTGAACTTTATATGTTTTAAATATGTGTAATATAGCTTTGAAAAACTTTAAAATATGGCTCCCCCCGCTTGTAATAACGTGGCTTGACACACCCACACACGTGCACTCTCTTAGTTATGCACGATTTTGAACACACACGGGCCTAATCAGCCCCTAATACATAAGTATATACATATACTTTAATTTTGTAGGGTTTTGCTTAAGTTGAGTGTGTCGACTTTCAATTCAAGCACTCACACACATTGAGCCTTCGCTCTTATTTGAAAGACCCAAGTAAGGGCCGACCTATACTATTTGGGTTTTCATTTCATGTCGTGTGTGTAAGTCTTTCAATTCAAGCACTCACACACATTGAGCCTTCGCTCTTATTTGAAAGACCCAAGTAAGGGCCGACCTATACTATTTGGGTTTTTCATTTCATGTCGTGTGTGTAAGTCCTTCGATTCAAGCACTCACACACATTGAGCCTTCGCTCTTATTTGAAAGACCCAAGTAAGGGCCGACCTATACTATTTGGGTTTTTCATTTCATGTCGTGTGTGTAAGTCTTTCGATTCAAGCACTCACACACATTGAGCCTTCGCTCTTATTTGAAAGACCCAAGTAAGGGCCGACTTATACTATTTGGGTTTAATTTCATGTTGTGTGCGTAGTACTTCAATTCAAGCACTCACACACATTGAGCTTTCGCTCTTACTCCCAAGACCTTAGTCAAGGCCTACTACAGTTATATTTGGGTTTCATTTCATGTTGTGTGCGTAGTACTTCAATTCAAGCACTCACACACATTGAGCTTTCGCTCTTACTCCCAAGACCTTAGTCAAGGCCTACTGTAGTTATATTTGGGTTTCATTTCATGTTGTGTGCGTAGTACTTCAATTCAAGCACTCACACACATTGAGGTTTCGCTCTTATTCCCAAGACCTTAGTCAAGGCCATACTGCAAGTTATATTTGGGTTTAATTTCATGTCGTGTGTTGTCTTTCAATTCAAGCACGCACCCACATTGAGCCTTTGCTCTTATTTGCAAGACCCGAGTAAGGGCCCATATACCTACTCTATATACATATCTCCCTTCGGCATTTACTTTACAAGTCATTTCCCTTCAGTATTGTCTTTACATTCGGGTTTTCCCTTTGGAGTAGCGTGAGTTTGCATTGCATCTACGCCATACCATGAGGTAGGACGCATATTGCATCAAAGCAAGCCCCGCTCGAATTCGCCCATGTAGTGGAGTGTTCATAACACACAAACTAGGTGGCCCATAAAGGGATAAAAGGAAAGACTTAGGCACGTGCAAATCCACGTGATCTAAAATCTGCAATCGTATCTAAAAAACCCGAATTAGACACCTCGAACCGCTTCGTAAGCTTTCTATCCCAAAAACTCGATTTTTGCAAAGCGTACATACTGACCCTTGCGCATCGGTGCAAGAAGGTCTGCGACGACAAGAGCTCACTTGCTCACAGTCGCCACGATTAGAAGTCAGTTTAAATATATCTTTGCTAGCTTAGGTAAGCTAGCTGGCACGCCCTGTTTACATAAATAGGCCTTAGACGCACGAGAGGATCCACTCCAAGCCCAGGAAAGGCGGGGAGGCGTGGGGATTTTTTGCGCATCAACACACCTCAAATATTTTCCATAGGTTATCATGTCTAAAACTTGATTTTCTAAGCATACAAACTGACCCTTGCGCATCGGTGCAAGAAGGTCTGTGACGAAAAGAGCTTGCTTGCTCACAGTCGCCATGTTAGGAGTCAGATTTCAAAATATCTCTTCGCTAGCTTAAGCAAGTGTAAACACCCCGAAATCCCACGAACTTCTCAAATAAACCTAGTTTTGTAAAAGCAGCCCCAAAGGGCTATTTTGAGTCTGGAAACTCAGGAGCCTTCCAATCAAACCCTGTACATATGTTTAAACTGTATATGTTTTAAAATATGTATAATATACTTTTAAAACCTTGTAAAATATGTTTTGAAATCCCACAAAGCGGCTTGGCCTGATGAAAGCAGGACTAGAAGAGCAAAAGAGATCCCAGAACCGGAGCACATGTCGAGCCCGGCACAGCAACTCTCGTGTTAGATTCATCCCCAGGATCTCGAACGTCCAAGCCCCTGTTATGAGCAAATCATTTGAAATCATCTCTGGAAGGTGAAAACAGAAGCGGACGACTATGTTGGTGAAGACCCAACGCAAGATGGAGTACTGATGCTGTCAGACCCCGCACAAACCGTTCGTTTCGAACATACCCTGAAGGAGTCAGAATTCAGTTTTGGATTGGATCTGGACCATATATATCCAGATCCCAATCCAAATGTATATGTGGATTTGGATTTGGATTTGGATCCAAAAATCCAATCCAATCGAATATCCACATCCATGACCCACATCACCTTCTCATAAATGGAGGTGGGGCCCTCTTGAAATTCACGTGGGATCTTGGGCATGAGAGAGAATGGGGAGGATTACATGTGAGGGAAATGTATTAAGCTTGACTTGTGTGTCAAGTTTTGGGTTAATCATGTGGGTTAGCCTAATTAGTGTGGGTTTAAGCTTATATGAACCTACACCTAACCTAGGGCTGCACCAACATGATGCAATGAAGTCCATGGGCCATGCAAAGGGATGCTCCTAACCCAATCCCAAGCTAAACCCCCTAATCCTAGCCATTTACCCTAATCCTAACCTAATCACCTAACCTACTTCCCTAATCCTTCCCTAATCCCAACCTAATCACCTAACCCACCTCCCTAATCCTTCCCTAAACCTAGCCTAATTCTCCTAATCCCGACCTAATCCTAGCCTAAACACCTAACCCACCTCACTAAACCTCACCCTAAAATCAACCCACCTAGCTAAGCCCTAAACCACTAAACCACTTGTAGACGCGCGAAAAATCCCCGCTCGCCTTTTCAGGGCTCGGAGCGGATCCTCTCGTACGTCTAAGGCCTTATTTATGCAAACAGGGCGTGCCAGCTAGCTTACCTAAGCTAGCGAAGATATATTTAACACTGACTTCTAATCGTGGCGACTGTGAGCAAGTGAGCTCTTGTCGTCGTAGACCTTCTTGCACCGATGCGCAAGGGTCAGTCTGTACGCTTTGCAAAAATTGAGTTTTGGGATAGAAAGCCTACGAAGCGGTTCGAGGTGTCTATTTCGGGTCTTCTAGATGCGATTGCATGTTTTAGATCACGTGGATTTGCACGTGCCTAAGTCTTTTCTTTTATCCCTTTTCGGGCCACCTAGTTTGTGTGTTATGAACACTCCACTACATGGGCGAATTCGAGTGGGGCTTGCTTTGATGCAATATGCATCCTACCTCGTGGTATGGCGTAGATGCAATGCAAACTCACGCTACTCCAAAGGGAAAACCAGAATGTAAAGACAATACTGAAGGGAAATAACCGAAGGGAAATGACTTGTAAAGTAAGTGCCGAAGGGAGATATGTATATAGAGTATGTATATGAGCCCTTACTCGGGTCTTGCAAATAAGAGCGAAGGCTCAATGTGGGTGCGTGCTTGAATTGAAAGACTTACACACACGACATGAAATTAAACCCAAATATAAATTGCAGTATGGCCTTAACTAAGGTCTTGGGAATAAGAGCGAAAGCTCAATGTGTGTGAGTGCTTGAATTGAAGTACTACGCACACGACATAAATGAAACCCAAATATAACTACAATAAGGCCTTTACTAAGGTCTTGGGAGTAAGAGCGAAGGCTCAATGTGTGTGAGAGTGCTTGAATTGAAAGACTTACCCACACGACATGAAATGAAACCCAAATAGTATAGGTCGGCCCTTACTTGGGTCTTTCAAATAAGAGCGAAAGCTCAATGTGTGTGAGAGTGCTTGAATTGAAAGACTTACCCACACGACATGAAATGAAACCCAAATAGTATAGGTCGGCCCTTACTTGGGTCTTTCAAATAAGAGCGAAAGCTCAATGTGTGTGAGAGTGCTTGAATTGAAAGACAACGCACCCAACTTAAGCAAAACCCTTCAAAAATGAAAGTATATGTATATACTTATGTATTAGGGGCTGATTAGGCCCGTGTGTGTTCAAAATCGTGCACAACTAAGAGAGTGCACGTGTGTGGGTGTGCCAAGCCACGTTATTACAAGCGGGGGGAGACTATGCTCCGTTATTACAACCCCGAATCGAATTGAATCTCAAGCAAGTATACAACTAAAGACCGAGCTAGGCACTTACTAGTAGCTGGTCCGTAGAGGCCTTGCTTGAGCGTGGGCTTGGCCTTCGCCTTGGGCTGCAAACGGGAGCTCCGCGAGGGTGAGCGACAAGGGGTGCTGGCCGGCTGCAAATGGGGCGCGGGAGAGGCGCCTTGAAAGTGGCCGGCTGCAAGCAAGGGTGTCGCCTTGATGTGGGGGATTAAAGGGGCTAGGTAAGGTCACTAGGGGGAGTGTAGTGTTAGGGGAGTATGGCACTAAGGGAAGCCTAAGGGAAGACCGAATGGGACACTTAGGGGAAAAGAGATGGCTGGCCGAATGGAAGGGATAGTCGGTTGGAGTGGCCGACTAGGGGAATGTGGTGGTGGCGGGCTACTAGGATAGCTATGGGTGGAGTATGGGAAGGAAGCTAGCTAGGTGATGGGGCTAGGTGGTAGTGGGGGTAGTGGGTGTAAGGGAGTGCTAGGGGCAGGTCTTAGGAAGTCGAATAGGGTGGCCGGGTGTAGCTAGTGTAGTTAGGTAGTGGCAGGTAGCTAGGGTGACTAAGGCTTGGCCGAGTGGGAGTGGTGGCGACAAGTGGCTGATATTAGGGTAAGGTGGTTGTATGGTGGGTGGCTGGGAGTGGAGAGGGAGTGGAGAAGGAGCTAGGTAGAGTGTGGGGTACTAACCGGATGAAGAGGCGGCGGGTGGTTGAGGAGCAGCCGGATGTGGGGGCTCGGCTGGTTTGGTCGGGTGAAGAAGATGACGATGGAGGTGGCTTCGGCTGGAATGGTGGTGGCGGTGGTGGTGCTAGTGTGGTGGGATGTGGAGCAGGTGGAGCAGGTGGAGCTTGGGGAAGTGGAGGAAGGAGAGGACCCGGCTGGCTTGGAGATGGCTTCTCGATAAGAAAACCCGCCCCCAAGGGGGGGGGTTTATATAGGGATGGGTAGGTCGGTTAGGGCTGGGTTTGGGGTAGTGGTTAGGTGGTTTAGGTAGGGTGGTATGAAGATAAGGTGGGCTGGAAAGGGTAGGGCCAGATATTTTAAATACTAGTGGTTTGGGAAGATTGTGGGCTAGGGGTGGTTTAGGGGTTTAGGGTTTGGTTAGGTGGTTGGGTTCTAGGGTGAGATTTAGTGAACTAGGTTAGGTGATTAGGCTAGGATTAGGCTAGGTTTAGGAAAATTAACCTAAGTTTAGGGAAGGATTAGGGAAGTGGGTTAGGTGATTAGGTTAGGATTAGGCCGGGATTAGGGAAGTGGGTTAGGTGATTAGGCTCAGATTAGGGGTGGATTAGGGTGGAAGGCTAGGATTAGGTGTTTTGGTTTAGGTTTAGGTGAAGGAGCTCCCTTTGCATGGCCCATAGACCTTAACCACCTCATGTTGGTGCAACCCTAGGTTAGGTTTTGGCTAATTACAAGCTTAAACCCACTCAATTAGGCTAACCCACATGATTAACCCCAAACTTGACACACAAGTCAAGCTTAATTACAACACTCTTGATCTTATCCACCCCCACTCCCTCTCATGCCCATGATCCCACGTGAATTTCAAGTGGGCCCCACCTCCATTTATGAGAAGGTGATGTGGGCCATGGATATGGATATTGGATTGGATTTTTGCATCCAAATCCAAATCCAAGTCCATACATGGGTTTGGATTGGGATCTAGATATATATGGTCCAGATCCAATCCAAACTGAACTCTGACTCCTTCGAGCTATGTTCGAAACGGACGATTTGTGCGGGGTCTAACAGCATCAGTACTCCGTTTGCGTTGGGTCTTCGCCAACATGATCGTCCGCCTCCGTTTCTGCTTTCCGGAGATGACTTCAAATGACATTTTGATAATAACAGGGTCTTGGACGTTCGAGATCCTGGGGGTATGGATTTGATACAAGAGTTGCTGTGCCGGGCTCGACATGTGCTCCGATTCCGGGCTCTTCTTAGCTTTCTTGGTCCTGTCTGGATTAGGCTAAGCTGCTTCGGGGTTTCAAAAACGTGTTTTAAAAGGTTTTCAAATGCTATATTATATATTTTTGAAATATGAAGTTTAAAACATATATACAGGGTTGTCTGGAAGGCTCCTGAGTTTCCAGACTCAAAAATGGCCCTTTGGGGCTGCTTGTACAAAACCAGGTTTGTTTTAAGAAATTCGTGGGATTTCGGGGTGTTTACACCACCCCACCTAAAACCCTAGCACACCATATCCCTAAACCACCTAACCTAAATATCTGCCCCCCCTAAATATCTAGCCCACCTTATTCCTAAACCACCACCACCTAACCACTAAACCACCCCCCCAAAACTAGCCCAACCGACCCCATCAAAATCCTATAAAACCCCCCCGTAGTGGGCGGGTTTTTCGGATTTTTCCAGCTCCACCTTGGGCCAGCCGAGCCCTTCCTCTCCTCTCTCATCCCTTCCTCTCCTCTCTCACCTGCTCCACCTTGGACCTCCGACCAGCTCCACTCCACGCCACCACCACCTCCCGACCAGCTCCACTCCTTCCACCCGACTGCACCCGGCTGCCTCCCTTGGACACCCGCCATCTTCCCCTTCCTCTCCGATTAGTACCCCATCCTAACACTACCCTTTCTTCACTCCCCCTCCACTCTCAGCCACCACACGCCACCCTTCCCTAGTCTAACCTCCACTACATCCAGCCGGCCACCACCTAACTACCTGCCACTAGTTGGCCAGCCACAACCGATTGTACCTTGCCACACCCGCAACCTTACATCCCTTTCCTTAGGTAGCCCCTAGTCAAGACCCTTAGTTCTACCTTCCCTAGGACCTGCCCTACACCTTAGTGACACCCCCTAGCTACCCCAGCCCAAGACGCCACAGCAGCACCCCCTCCTATCACCCGGCTAGCGCCAAGGCACCTTATCCGCTCCCTTGTCACCCGGCCAACACCCTCCTTTGCCGTGCCCTTCCGAGGAGCTCCCTCTTGCAGCCCAAGGCAACGCTCAAGCCCAAGCTCAAGCAAGTCACCTTCGGACCAGCTATACGTAAGTGCCTAACTCGGTCCTTGTTTATAGACTTGCTTAAGCTCAATTAATTTTGATACGGGGTTGTAATAACGGAGCATTGTCTCCCCCCGCTTGTAATAACGTGGCTTGGCACACCCACACACACTTGCACTTGAGCATATCTCGCTCTTAGCTGCACACGATTTTGAACACACACGGGCCTAATCAGCCCTTAAGATATAGACTTATTTATATAATTTAAGTTGCGTGGGGTTTCGCTTAAGTTGTGTGTATTGTCTTTCAATTCTCGCACTCACACACATTGAGCTTTCGCTCTTATTTGTAAGACCCTAGTAAGGGTCGTGCTATTATTTCCCTTGGGTTTAATTTCATGTCATGTGCGTAGTACTTCAATTCTACACTCACACACATTGAGCTTCCGCTCTTACTCCCAAGACCTTAGTCAAGGCCTATTGCAATTTATATTTGGGTTTAATTTCATGTCGTGTGCGTAGTACTTCAATTCTACACTCACACACATTGAGCTGGTGCTCTTACTCCCAAGACCTTAGTTAAGGCCATATTGCAATTTATATTTGGGTTTCATTTAAGTCGTGTGAGTTGTCTTTCAATATACACACAACACCCATGCAACACGTTGGCGACCTTCGGGCCCATATATATTATAAGTATTTCCCTTTCGGTTATGTCTTTAAGATTTGGGTTTTAAGGTTCAGCAGTGTGCGTAGTCTTTACATATATACACGACACACACTTGCACTATTGAGCCTTTCCGCTCTTAAGATATGGCCATATTTCCCTTTTGCAATTTCCCTTTCGCAATTTCCCTTTTACAATTTACATTTCAAGTCATTTCCCTTCCGCATTGTCTTTCAATTTCAGGTTTTCCCTTTGGAGTTGCGTGAGTTTGCATTGCATATACGTCATACCACGAGTTAGGACGCATATTGCATCAAAGCAAACCCCATACTCCCGCTCAAAGTCACCCCACTTAGGACATGTGTTCATAACACACACCTAGTTGGCCCGAAAAGGGATAAAAAGAAAGACGTAGGCACGTGCAAATCCACGTGAAATAAAACTTGAAAATCATACAAAAACAACCCGAATCGAACACCTCAAAACATTTTTCGTAGGTTCTCATATTCAAAAACTCGATTTTCTAAGCGTACAGACTGACCCTTGCCCATCGGTGCAAGAAGGTCTGCGACGAAAAGAGCTTGCTTGCTCACAGTCGCCACGTTAGGAGTCAAATTTCAAAGTATTTCTTCGCTAGCTTAAGTAAGCTAGCTGGCATGCCCTTTTGCTTAAATAGGACTTAGACACACGAAAAGATTCGCTTCAGGCCTAAGAACCAGAAGCGGGAACTTTCTGCGTCTACAACAAGCTAGTTGGCACGCCCTTTTGCTTAAATAGGACTTAGACACACGAAAAGATTCGCTTTAGGCCTAAGAACCAGAGGCGGGGATTTTCTAGCATCTATAGGATTTGGCATGCCTGGTGGGACGTGAATCTTTTGAAAATCGAGTCATATTAGAAACCTTGCAAAAAATTTTCCAAAGGTGTCATTTTAAACTCTTTTTTGTACTTCATGCGTAGGATTTTGAAAGCTTGAAAGCATGTTGAAATCAAACCCAAGTGAAGTGTCGAGCCAAGGCTCATGTGCATCAAGTTCTCACTCTAGGAGGGTTTTGAAAAATAAAATCAAACTAGAAGAGATAGAAGATTTGAGAAGGGAATTCGAGGCCAAAATCGATGCTCTTAGCCAAGAGATTGAAGCAGGCGATTCATGTTCATAGAATGGTGAACAAAAGGCCAAGAAAAGACTTGAAAAACCTCACAAACATAAAGAGGCCTCCGTAATGGAAGGCAACTGTAGACGCAGAAAATCTCCGCCTCCTGGTTTCTTAGGCCTGAAGCAAACCTTTTCGTGTGTCTAAGTCCTATTTAAATAAACAGGACATGCCAGCTAGCTTACCTAAGCTAGCGAAGATATATTCTAAACCTGACTTCTAATGTGGCGACTGTGAGCAAGCAAGCTCTTGTCGTCGCAGACCTTCTTGCACCGATGCGCAAGGGTTAGTCTGTACGCTTTTAAAAATCGAGTTTTTGGATATAAGGACCTACGAAAGTGGTTCAAGATGTTTGATTCGGGTCTTGTTTGTACGATTTTCAGATTTTAAATCACGTGGATTTGCACGTGCCTAAGTCTTTCTTTTTATCCCTTTACAGGCCACCTAGGTGTGTGTTATGAACACTCCACTAAGTGTGGCGATTTTGAGCGGGAGTATGGGGTTTGCTTTGATGCAATATGCGTCCTAACTCGTGGTATGGCGTATATGCAATGCAAACTCACGCTACTCCAAAGGGAAAACCCAAATTTAAAAGACAATGCCGAAGGGAAATGACTTGAAATGTAAATGCCGAAGGGAAATGACTTGTAATGTAAGTGCCGAAGGGAAATGACTTGTAATGTAAGTGCCGAAGGGAAATACGTATATAATGTATATATGGGCCCTTACTTGGGTCTTGCAAATAAGGGCAAAGGCTCAATGTGGGTGCGTGCTTGAATTGAAATACTACACACACGACATGAAATGAAACCCAAATATAACTTGCAATATGGCCTTAATTAAGGTCTTGGGAGTAAGAGCGAAAGATCAATGTGTGTGAGTGCTTGAATTGAAGTACTACGCACACAACATGAAAGTAAACCCAAATATAAATTGCAGTATGGCCTTAACTAAGGTCTTGGGAATAAGAGCGAAAGCTCAATCTGTGTGAGTGCTTGAATTGAAGTACTACGCACACAACATGAAATTAAACCCAAATATAAATTGCAGTATGGCCTTAACTAATGTCTTGGGAATAAGAGCGAAAGCTCAATGTGTGTGAGTGCTTGAATTGAAGTACTACGCACACAACATGAAATAAACCCAAGGATAGTATAACACGGCCCTTACTTGGGTCTTATAAATAAGAGCGAAGGCTCAATGTGTGTGCGTGCTTGAATTGATAGACAACACACCCAACTTAAGCAAAACCCTACGTAATTTAAAGTATATACATAAATTTATATCTTAGGGGCAGATTAGGCCCATGTGTGTTCAAAATCGTGCACGCCTAAGAGAGTGCACGTGTGTGTGGGTGTGCCAAGCCACGTTATTACAAGCGGGGGGAGACTATGCTCCGTTATTACAACCCCGTATCGAATTTAATTTAAGCATGTCTACAACTAAGGACCGAGTTAGGCACTTACTTATAGCTGGTCCGGAGGTGACTTGCTTGAGCGTAGGCTTGGCTTTGCCTTGGGCTGCAAGAGGGAGCTCCTCGAAGTGGAACGGCAAAGGGAGATGTTGGCCGGATGACTTGGGTGCGCGGGAAGGATGCCTTGAAGGTGGCCGGCTGCTAGGAAAGGGGCTGCCTTGGTGCTTTGGGTTAAGGTGACTAAGGAAGGTCACTAAAGGATGGGCTGGTATAAAGGAAGGTAGTGCTAAAGGGGAGCCTAAGGAAGTGCCTAAGGGAATTGTATGGCTGGCCGAGTGGATTTGGTACAGTCGGTTGGAGTGGTCGACTAAAGGGGAGTTTGGTGGTGGCTGGCTGCTAGGGTGGCTAGGTAATGGCGAGGATGGGAAGGGAGCTAGCTAGGGTGTCGTGTGAGGTGGAGTTAGGGGCTGGTGGGAAGTGGTATGGGTAGGTCTTAGGGAGCTAAGTGGGGTGGCCGGGTGTTACTAGGCGAAGTGGTTCAAGGCGGGTGATGTAAGGTGGAGGTTTGGTCGAATGGGTGAGGATGGCGGGTGGCTGGTATTGGCGGGAGGTTGTGGTGGTGTGGGTGGTTGAGAGTGGAGGGGGAGTGAAGAAGAGGTAGAGTTAGGTTGAGATACTAACCGGTTGGTAGGGAGTTGGTGTCCAAGGAAGAAGAGCAGCCGGGTGGTTGAAGTGGATGGGGTTCGGCCGGATGCAAATGGTGGCAATGTAGAGTGAAGCAGACAGGGGGGAAGTGGTGGTGCGAGGCGGAGCTGGCCAGGGTGTGGTGGTGTAGGTGGAGCAAGGCGGAAGGCTTGGCTAGAAGGTGGCTGGCCAAGGTCGGTTGGGCCAAGGAGGGCTGGTATTCATGAAAAACCCTCCCACTAGGGGGGGGGGGTTATATAGGGTTGGAGATGGCGGTTGGGGTTGGTTTTGAGGAGGTGGTAAGGTGGTTTAGGTGGTGGTGGTGTGGTGATAAGGTGGGCTGGTTTTGAGGAGGGGCCAGATATTTTAATACAAGGGGTTTTAGGTAGATGGTGTGCTAGGTTTAGGTGGGGTGGTTTAGGGGTTTAGGGTTTAGCTAGGTGGATTGATTTGGGGGTGAGGTTTAGTGAGGTGGGTTAGGTGATTAGGCTAGGATTAGGCTAGGTTTAAGGAAATTAGGCTAGGTTTAGGGAAGGATTAGGGAAGTGGGTTAGGTGATTAGGCTAGGTTTAGGCCAAGATTAGGGTAAAAGGCTAGGATTAGGGGTTTTTGATTAGGATTGGGTTAGGGAGCTCCCTTTGCATAACCCATAGACCTTGTTGCATCATGTTGATGCAGCCCTAGGTTAGGTTTTGGCTAATACAAGCTTAAACCCATGCTAATTATGCTAACCCACATGATTAACCCCAAACTTGACACACAAGTCAAGCTTAATTACAATCACTCCCTAATCTTATCCTCCCCCACTCTCTCTCATGCCCATAATCCCACATGAATTTCAAGTGGGCCCCACCTCCATTTATGAGAAGGTGATGTGGGCCATGGATGTGGATATTGGATTGGATCTCTGGATCCAAATCCAAATCCACACATAGGTTTGGATTGGGATCTGGATATATATGGTCCAGATCCAATCCAAACTGAATTCTGACTCCTTCAGGCTGTGTTCGAAACGAATGGTTTGTTCAGGGTCTGACAGCATCAGTACTCCGTCTGCATTGGGTCTTCGCCAACATGATCGTCTGCTTCTGTTTTCACCTTCCGGAGATGATTTCAAGTGATGTTTGATGATAACAGGGTCTTAGACGTTCGAGATCCTGGGGGTGGATTCAATACGAGAGTTGCTGTGTCGGGCTTGACTTGTGCTCTGGTTTCGGGCTCTCTTTAGCTCTTCTGGTCCTGTCTTGATCAGGCCAAGCTTGCTTTGTGGGGTTTCAAAATATATTTTAACAGTTTTAAAACGTATTATACATATTTAAAACATATATAAGTTCAAAACATCTGTACAGGGTTGCTTGGAAGGCTCCTGGGTTTCCAGACTCAAAATAGCCCTTTGGGGCTACTTTTATAAAACCAGGTTGATTTGAGAAATTCGTGGGATTTCGGGGTGTTTACAGCAACCAATATCACGAGTCCTTCACACAAAAGAACCGTAAAGCCCTACAGCAGCTGCTCAAAGGGCAAAGTAAAGAGAAAAGGAGTTACGCCTTGTCTGATTTCCTACCTACAGATTATGAAACAGACAGTGACGATGAAATACCGAACTTCCATCGGTATGATGGCATGGGAGACTCGAGGTCTCACCTGCAACTTTTCTCATGTCGAGCCTATAAGAAGAAAAAGGACTCGATGAAATGGGTGTATTGGTTCCCTTTATCTCTTAAAGGCACAACTGCCAAATGGCTGGCTTCCTACGATCTAAGCCAGTTCGCTACCTTTGAAGAGTTAGCGAACTGCTTTATGCAAAGATTTGCAAATAACGTAGAAGTCACGCCGACTTTAAACACTTTAAGGGATACAAAGCAAGGCATGAATGAAGACGTGCATGCCTTCATTATTCGATGGACGTCCCTTTTAGGACAAGTGCGAGAGCCAATATCCGAAGGATGCGTAGTCATGCTCATCTTGGATAATTTTAAAAATGAGCTAAAGACCCTTCTCTCTCTTCACGAAATCTCAACTTTTCATAAGTTGATAAAAAAAGCATCCATTTTCGAAACCAAGTTGAAGAAAGGGATATACGATCACTTATGGAAAGGAGGTGTCATTTCCAAAACCCGCTTGGAGAAGTCCATCACTTATGGGCTACCCACGATGGACAAAGGGGCAAAATCCTACAAAATTGCCAATGTCCGGGTGGATCCAAGTCCAACGAGCACTTCAAAAAATTTTGAAAAATTAGAAAACAAAAGGGAGAAAAACTTCTAAAAACCTATTGAAAAACGGGAGTACACTCTGCTAGGGCAACCTGTGTCAGAGGTCCTAGACCTCCTACTTGCCCAAGGCATGATTGAACTCCCCGAAATCCCCGAGGGAGTCACTTCCAAAGGGGGATATTTAAACCGCTTTTGCAAGTATCATCGGCTCAAAGGCCATGATACAAAGCATTGTTTCTCTCTTTTAAACAAAATCGAGAACTTGATAGCGGAGGGCCGGCTCTAGGTCACTGCGGAACCCGAGCCAGCTCAAGCTATCTTTAAAGAACCCTTTCCCAAGCACGCCAGTAGCAGTGGAAAAGGAAAAGAGGTGTGTACCCTCACCTTTTTAAAAGATCTAGCACATTCATCTGAGTCTGGTCGATCCACTTGTGCGTCTACTCTTGTACTTTACAAGAAGCCCGCCCAAGTAATCATCCGGGGACCACCAAGAACTGAATCCCCAGCTAAACCAGTTATAAAGATTCAAGGTGCTCCAAAACTCACGGTTATATCTTAAGGGCTGATTAGGCCCATGTGTGTATCAAAATCATGTGCAGCTAAGAGCGGAATAGGCTCAAGTGCACGTGTGTGTGGGTGTGCCAAACCACATTATTACAAGCGGGGGGAGACAACGCTCCATTATTACAACTCCGTATCAAATTTAATCAAGCTTAAGCAAGTCTATAAACAAGGACCGAGTTAGGCACTTACGTATAGCTGGTTCGGGCGTGACTTGCTTGCGCTTGGGTTGGTGAGTCACCTTGGGCTACAAGAGGGAACTCCTTGGAGGGGCGCGACAAGTGGGTGTGCTGGCCGAACGGCAAGGGTGCTGCGGGTGGTGCCTTGGCGCTAGGCGAGTGTTGGGGGCTGCCTTGGCTGGGGTAGTTAGGGGTGCTTAGGGAAGGAAGGGGAGCTAAGGTGTGTCACTAAGGTGTGGGGGAAGTCATAGGGAGGGGTAAGGCTGAGGGTGCCTAAGGGAGAGGTAAAGTGGCGGGTGGTGCAGTCGGGTAGGTGGGCCGGATGGTGAAAGGTGGCAGGTGGTGGCCGGCTGGATGAAGTGGAGGCTAGGCTAAGGAAGGGTGGCGTGGTGGTGGTTAAGAGTGGAGGGGGAGTGAAGAGAGGGTGTTGTTGTGATGGGGTACTAACCGGAGTAGGAAGTTGGCCGAAGGGTGAAGGTGGCGGGTGTCAAGGGAGTAGCCGAATGGAAGGTGGCAGGTGCAGCCGATGGCATGGAGGGGAGTTGGCCGGAGGATGAAGGTGGCGTGGAGTGGAGCTGACTGGGTTCCAAGGTGGAGCAGGTGAGAGAAGAGAGAAAGGGATGAGAGAGGGAGAGCAAGGGCTCGGCTGCCCAAAGATTCCTCAAAAACCTGCCCACAAGGGGGGGGGTGGGTTTATAGGGTTTTGTGGGGTCAGTTTGGGCTGGTATTGGGGGGGCTGGTTTAGGGCTATGGTGGTGGTCGTTAGGGGATATGGTGGGCTGGGTATTTAGGTGGGCCAGATATTTTGTCTTAGGTGGTTTTAGGGATATGGTGTGCTAGGGTTTTAGGTGGGTTGGTTTAGTGGTTTAGGGCTTAGCTAGGTGGGTTGGGCTTAGGGTGAGGTTTAGTGGAATGGGTTAGGTGTTTAGTCTAGGATTAGGGTGAGGTTAGGGGAATTAGGCTAGGTTTAGGGGAGGATTAGGGAAGTGGGTTAGGTGATTAGGTTGGGATTAGGGAAGGATTAGGGAAGTAGGTTAGGTGATTAGGCTAGGATTAGGGAAGGATTAGGGGGAAATGGCTAGGTAAAGGGGATTAGGCTTAGGATTAGGGTTAGGAGCATCCCTTTGCATGGCCCATGGACCTAGTTGCATCATGTTGGTGCAGCCCTAGGTTAGGTGTAGGTGCATACAAGCTTAAACCCATACTCATTAGGTTAACCCACATGATTAACCCAAACTTGACACACAAGTCAAGCTTAACACATTCCACTCACATTTAATCCTCTCCATTCTCTCTCATACCCAAGATTCCACGTGAATTTCTTGTGGGCCCCACCTCCATTTATGAGAAGGTGATGTGGGCCCTGGATGTGGATATTGGATTGGATCTTTGGATCCAAATCCAAATCCAAATCCACATACAAGTTTGGATTGGGATCTGGATATATATGGTCCAGATCCGATCCAAATATGAATTCTGACTCCTTCGGGGTATGTTCGAAACGAACGGTTTGTGTGGGGCCTGATAGCATCAGTACTCCGTCTTGCATTGGGTCTTCGCCAACATTGTCGTCCGCTTCTGTTTTCACTTTCCGAAGATGATTTCAAACAGTTTTGTTGATAACAGGGGCTTCAATGTTCGAGATTCTAGGGATGAATCTAATACGAGAGTTGATGTGCCGGGCTCGACATGTGCTCCGGTTCCGGGCTCTCTTTTGCTCTTCTGGTCCTACTTTCATCAGGCTAAGTCACTTTGTGGGGTTTCAAAACATCTTTTAAAATATTTTAAAACTATATAATACATATTTTAAAACATATATAGTTTAAACATATGTACAGGTTTGCTTGGAAGGCTCCTGGGTTTCCCGACTCAAAATAGCCCTTTGGGGCAGCTTTCGCAAAACCAGGTTATTTGAGAAATTCATGGGATTTTGGGGTGTTTATACATGTGCATCCTACAGCAAATACAAACTTCGCCTAGGCATAGACTCGTGTTAGAGAAAATTCTAGAAAGAGCAAAGGATAGTTTGAACATTACCCCAGAATCCTTGTCTAAACAAGTGGCCTCCATAGGAGCAAAAACGCCCATCGTATTCTCGGAAGACGATGTAGAAAGACTCTACGAGTCCCATAACCAGGCCCTATACATCGAGGTGGTTCTGAATAACCACTCTTTGGATAGGTGCCTAGTCGATGGGGGAGGAGGGCTCAACATCCTTTCACTTCATGTGGCAAACCAAATCGGAGTCACCTTAACATCCGTACACCCAAGCCCCATCGTCATCACTGGATACGATGGGAATGCATCTAGACCACTAGGATCTATCGAACTCCCCATGGAAATGGGAGGGATAGCACACACGGGGGTGTTCCATGTCCTAGACATCCACCCCCACTATAACCTGTTGCTGGGAAGGCCTTGGATACACAGCTTGTGTGCTGTGCCATCCACCTTCCACGGGTGTATCAAAATCCCTTTCAGGGACAAAGTCATAGTAATCCTAGGTGAGAGTCATCCTCAGCTTCAAGGGGTCATAAATTCCCCTTGCTTGTCAAGTTCCCAGACCCACGAAGTAAAACTGGGGCAGACCATGCTCGAGCCACCAAGGCTCATACTGAAAAACCCTAGGAAGGTCGTATATGTGAAGGGGCCACCCAAGGCTGGCCCCCTCAAAGTTCTGACCATTCTAGGAAAACCCAAGAATCCCCTATTTCCAAAACCCCTAGACAAAAAGCCCCATGTGCATAACATAGACGACAGCAAGTTCCAGGACCACGATTTATATCAAATTTTCTCTAAAACAAAAAATCGTGGAACATGCTATTAAATCTGGGTTATTTGCCATATAAAAGTCTAGGGGCACAAAATCATGGTTGCCTAGAACCCATACTGCCTAGGGCCAACCCAAGCCGATATGGGATCGGCTATACTCCCAAAATACCACCAAAATCACCCCTTGTGACCACCTGGGTCAAGGGTGCCCTAGAGCCTACCTTAGAAGAGACCTTGTGTCTGACAATGACACCCCATTCAAGAACGAGCGGATGGTTAAGTTGTGCAACACGTATAGCATAACTCATCACTTCTCTTCGCCCTACTACCCTCAAGGCAACGACCAAGCCGAAGCCACAAACAAGACTCTCATTAGCATAATTGAAAAGACTTTAGAGCAGGGTAGGATGTGGCACGAGAAGCTGGATGAAGCCTTATGGGCTTATAGGACTTCCATCCGGACTCCCATGAATGCCACACCATTCGAATTAGTTTATGGCACAAACGCCATTCTTCCCATTCATACTCAACTACATTCATTCTATACATCCATTGCACTCGACCTCCCCCTAAAGACGCTTCAGCATGCTAGGATGGCCGAACTAGATTTGATAGATGAGAGGCGACTCCTTGCCATGGATCATGCTCGTGCATACCGGCAAAGGATAGCCCGACATTATGGCAAACACATGAAACCTCGCCACTTTGAAGTGGGGGATCTGGTTTTGAAAATCATCCATTATCGTGGCCCACATCCACTCGGAAAGTGGCGCCCCAAGTGGGACGGACCCTATGTTGTACGAGCAACCACCACGAAGAATTCGTATTTGTTGATCGATGTAGAAGGTACGAATTTAGCAGATCCTATCAATATCCAATACTTAAAGAAGTATCATGTGTAGGATTTGGATTAAATTCCAGTTTTCAAAAATTTTAGGGATAGCTGCCCTGAGACATGAGAATAAGGTGCAAAGGCAAAGTCGTGTGACCCTAAGTGAGAGAATTCGCACTTGTGAAAGAGTGGAGTCTTCAAAATCATGGTTACATTTCAAAATCCTTCTTCTTACAAAGAAAGGCCTAGTTCAACATAGCAAGATACTTGCAAGTAGTATGTGCTATTTCTAAATAGGCTGACCTGGAATGGATCGAGTATAGGCTTGGGATAAGTCCTCCCCTCTTCTCTTCTACTTCCAAAAGGAAAAACGCGGCCCAAACAAAGGGAATTTCCCATGCAAAGTATCTTTCCAAAAAGAAAGAAACCAGGATTCCAAAGAAAAATCGATTCTCTTGTGAAAAAGAGGGATTAAAGAAAAAATACTCCCAAAGGGAGACCCTCTATGAAAAAAAGGAAAAACAGGCCAAAAAGCTAAAAAAAAAAGAGAAGTTTTCCGCCTTCTATGCCTTAAACCACGGGACGCTTCAGAAGGGACCGTGGTATCTCTTTCCCATCCCTGGCTTATCCCAAGCTAAAGCATGGTTCATTTCGAGGAATCCTAAAGTAAAAATAGGATTTACTTACTTGAATTTCATTTTGTTTGAGAATTCGACGTTTCGAGTAAGGCGTAGGAATTTGAAATATGCCTTATTTTCTTATAAAACCTCCGCTAGATAAGCGAGTGTTAAGACTCAAACAAGGGCAAGCACGAACAGCTCGAGATCCTTAGGATTGAGACTCAAGACAGTTGTCCCTTTTGTAAATAGTTTTGTAAATAAATTTTGAAAATCGAAGATCGAACAGCATAGGATCTGCTCACTTGGAGAAGCAGGCCTTATAAGTCTCTAGAGTTCGACCACATCTGGTCTCTAGGAGGTCGCCACTCTTGGCACCACACCCATGTCATGCATATGCATTCCACGCATGGTACTTGCATAAACATGATCACATTTAGGACCAGACTCCATAGTATATCCCTTTGGTGTAATATCTCCTCCTACTAGAGTTTGTAAATTGAGATTTTTGCTAAAAAATTGGGACGATCCCATATTCTTCGTGGATAGATCTAGGGAGACATTGAAAGGGGTGTTTGTCATCTTTGCCCTTATCCAAATCGATTTGGACAAGGCCAAAGAGGGGCATCTGTAAACACCCCGAAATCCCACAAGTTTCTCAAACTAACCTGGTTTTATAAAAGCAGCCCCAAAGGGCCATTTTGAGTTTGGAAACCAAGGAGCCTTCCAGACAACCCTGTACATATGTTTTGAACTCTATATTTCAAAAATGTATAATATGGCTTTTAAAAATCTTTTAAAACACGTTTTTGAAACCCCGAAGCAGCTTCGCCTAAGCAAGACAGGACCAGAAAGCTAAAGAGAGCCTGGAACCGGAGCACGTCGAGCCCGGCACAGCAACTCTCGTATTGAGTCCACCCCCAGGATCTCGAACGTCCAAGACCCTGTTATCATCAAAACATCATTTGAAGTCATCTCCGGAAGGTGAAAATAGAGGCGGACGATCATGTTGGCGAAGACCCAACGGAAACGGAGTACTAATGCTGTCAGACCCCGTACAAACCGTTCGTTTCGAACACAGCTCGAAGGAGTCAGAATTCAGTTTGGATTGAATCTGGACTATATATATCCAGATCCCAATCCAAACCCATGTATGGACTTAGATTTGGATTTGGATTCAAAAATCTAATCCAATATCCATATCCATGGCCCACATCACCTTCTCATAAATGGAGGTGGGGCCCACTTGAATTTCACGTGGGATTATTGGCATGAGAGAGAGTGGGGGAGGATAAAATCAAGTGTGTGTTGTAATTAAGCTTGACTTGTGTGTCAAGTTTGGGGTTAATCATGTGGGTTAGCCTAATTAAGTGGGTTTAAGCTTGTAATTAGCCAAAACCTAACCTAGGGCTGCACCAACATGATATGATTAGGGTCCATGGGTCATGCAAAGGAAGCTCCTTCATCTAATCCTAACCAAAAACACCTAATCCTAGCCTTCTACCCTAATCCGGTCCTAATCCTAGCCTAATCACCTAACCCACTTCCCTAATCCCGGCCTAATCCCAACCTAATCACCTAACCCACTTCCCTAATCCTTTCCTAAACCTAGGTTAATTTCCCTAAACCTAACCTAATCCTAGCCTAATCACCTAACCCACCTCACTAAACCTCACCCTAAAACCAACCCACCTAGCTAAACCCTAAACCTCTAAACCACCCCACCTAAACCTAGCACACAACTTACCCAAAACCCCTTGTATCTAAAATATCTGGCCCTACCCTAATACCAGCTCACCTTACTACCTTACCACCACCCCTAGACCACCTAACCACTACCCCAAAACCAGCCCCACCGCCCTTCACAAAAGCTATAAACCCCCCCCCCCCTAGTGGGCGGGTTTTCAGCTTTTGGGTCCTCCATTCCCAGCCGATCACTATCAAGCTTCTCACCCTCCTTTCCAGCCCAGTTGGCTCTTCCACCTGCACCACCACCAGCCACCACCTCGCTCCACCTGCTCCACCACACCCCAGCCGGCCACCCATTTGTCACCACCACCACTTCCGGCCGAACCAATCACTCCACCATACCCTGCTGCTCCTCAACCACCCGCCGCCTCCCATCACCGTCGGTTAGTACCCCATACTCTACCTCACCTCTTCTCTACTCCCTCTCCACTTTCAACCACCTGCACCACCACCATCTTCCCCTAACACCAGCCATTCATCACCACCACTACCATTCGGCCAGGCCTCAACCACCCTAACTACCCGCCACTACCTAGACACCCTAGCTACACCCAGCCACTCAACCCAACTCCCTAAGACCTGCCCATATTACCTCACCACATCCACCACTACCTTACCCCATATCCTAGCTAGTTCCCTTCCCATCCACCATTGCCTAGCCACCCTAGTAGCCCGCCACCACCAAGTCCCCTTAGTCGGCCACTCCAACCGACTGTCACCTTTCCATTCGGCCAGCCACCCGCCAACCTTAGGTGCTCCATTAGACACTCCCTTAGGCTCCCCCTTAGTGCCATACTCCCTAACCTTATCCTCCCTTAGTGACCCTACTTAGGCGCTTCAGCCCCACACACCAAAACCAGCCCATCCCCAGCAACCAGCCATCTTTAAGGCGCCTCTCCCGCGCACCCAAGACATCCGGCCAGCACCTCCCCTTGCCGTTCAACTTCGCGAAGCTCCCTCTTGCAGCCCAAGGCAAAGCCCAAGCCCACGCTCAAGCAAGGCATCTTCGGACCAGCTATTAGTAAGTTCCTAACTCGGTCCTTAGTTGTATACTTGCTTAAAATTTAATTCGATACGGGGTTGTAATAACGGAGCATAGTCTCCCCCCGCTTGTAATAACGTGGATTGGCACACCCACACACACGTGCACTCTCTTAGTCGTGCACGATTCTGAACACACACGGGCCTAATCAGCCCCTAGTATATAAATATATACATATATTTTAACTGCTTAAGTTGGGTGTGTTGTCTTTCAATTCAAGCACTCACACACATTGAGCCTTCGCTCTTATTTGAAAGACCCAAGTAAGGGCCGTGCTATACTATTTGGGTTTTCATTTCATGTCGTGTGTGTAAGTCTTTCAATTCAAGCACTCACACACATTGAGCCTTCGCTCTTATTTTAAAGACCCAAGTAAGGGCCGAGCTATACTATTTGGGTTTTCATTTCATGTCGTGTGTGTAAGTCTTTCAATTCAAGCACTCACACACATTGAGCCTTCGCTCTTATTTGAAAGACCCAAGTAAGGGCCGTGTTATACTATTTGGGTTTAATTTCATGTTGTGTGCGTAGTACTTCAATTCAAGCACTCACACACATTGAGCTTTCGCTCTTATTCCCAAGACCTTAATCAAGGCCATACTGCAAGTTATATTTGGGTTTCATTTCATGTCGTGTGTGTAAGTCTTTCAATTCAAGCACGCACCCACATTGAGCCTTCGCTCTTATTTGCAAGACCCAAGTAAGGGCCCATATACATACCCTATATACATATCTTCCTTTGGCATTTACATTACAAGTCATTTCCCTTCGGTTATTTCCCTTCGGTTATTTCCCTTCAGTTATTTCCCTTCGGTTATTTCCCTTCTGCATTGTCTTTACATTCGGGTTTTCCCTTTGGAGTAGTGTGAGTTTGCATTGCATCTACGCCATACCACGAGGTAGGACGCATATTGCATCAAAGGAAGCCCCGCTCAAATTCGCCCATGTAGTGGAGTGTTCATAACACACAAACTAGGTGGCCCATAAAGGGATAAACTAGGTGACCCATAAAGGGATAAAAAGAAAGACTTAGGCACGTGCAAATCCACGTGATCTAAAATCTGCAATCATATCTAAAAGACCCAAATTAAACACCTCGAACCACTTCGTAGGCTTTCTATACCCTAAAACTTGATTTTTCAAAGCGTACAGACTGACCCTTGCGCATTGGTGCAAGAAGGTATGCGACAACAAGAGCTCACTTGCTCACAGTCGCCACATTAGAAGTCAGATTAAAATATATCTTCGCTAGCTTAGGTAAGCTAGCTGGCACGCCTTATTTATATAAATAGGCCTTAGACACATGAGAGGATCCGCTCCAGGCCCTGAGAAAGCCAGATGAGCGGGGATTTTCTTGCGTCTACAGAGAAGTTCCCAAAACTCTCGTGTTACAAAAGAACAAAAAAATCAAAAATTTACAAAATTCCAAAAAGATTTTGTACATAGCCGCTCCTGGTAAGGATTTGGGAAAAGAAAAAGATTTTGAAAGAAACATTGTCTACATAACCAGACCAAGAATTTTGAAATCAATAGAAATTCCAAGTGTGAAACCAGGTCTTTTAAAAATCCATGCATCAAATTCCCTAGGATCTATAAACCTCGAGAATGATTAAAGCCCAGAGGTGGATCCCCTTAAGGAAGATCCCACTTCTGATCTCCTAGAATTTCATAAAATTCTCGATTTTGAAAAGCCTTCAAATTCAGTAGGAGGAGATTTCATAGAAGATAAACCTAGGGAGTGATTCAAAGCCCAAACTCATTAAGGTAGGCGCATGTTTGTATGAGCATGAAAGATCATCATTCATTGCATTTCAAAAAGCCTACTTAGATGTGTTTGCATGGATGTATGAAGACATGCCGGTTATAGACCCGAGTATTGTCGAACATCGTCTTCCCTTAGATGCAGATGTAAAACTCATAAAGCAAATGCTTAGGAAAATACATCCGAATGTACACGCACAAGTCAAAGAGGGTTTAGAAGATCTGCTAAAAGCCGAATTTATAAAACCCATTGTGTATTTTGATTGGTTATCCAATATAGTTGTTGTTCAAAAAACCAATGGGAAGATTTGAATATGCATCGACTTTAGAAACCTGAATAAAGCCACTCCAAAGGATAATTATCCTTTACCAAACATAGATTTGATAGTCGATAGTACTTCAAATCACGAAATGTTTTCCTTTATGGATGGCTATTCGGGGTATAACCAAATCAAACTAAGCCCACGAGATCAGGGTAAGACCACTTTCACAACCCCATGGGGCACGTACTGCTATACAATCATGCCCTTTGGTTTGAAAAATGCCGGCACCACATACTAAAGAGCTATGACCACGATCTTCCATGATCAGATTCATGAGCTCGTAGAGGTATATGTGGATGATCTCTTGGCCAAATCCAAAACTCGATGCACTCATATCGAATGCTTACAAAAGATTTTTGAAAGGCTTAGACTTTACAAAGTAAAGCTAAACCCTCAAAAATGTGTATTCGGGGTAGAATTAGGGAAGCTTCTGGGCTTTATGGTGAGCCAAAGGGGTATAGAAGTCGACCCCTCTAAGTGTCGAGCCATCATAGACATGGCTCCACCCTCCAATCTCACCCAAATCCGTAGCCTCCAAGGTCGTTTACAATCCGTTTGCCGATTCATATCGAATCTGGCCACTAGATGCGAACCCTTCAACAAACTGTTGAGGAAGGGCACGAAATTCTTATGGGATGACGAATGCCAGAAGTCCTTCGAGAGACTGAAGGCATACTTGGTTAATCCCCCCATTTTGAATCCTCCAAAGCAAGGAAAACCTCTTTTGCTTTATATTTCCGTGCATGCGAATGCCTTGAGAGCTTTGTTAGCTCAATACGAGGATGACACCCACAAGGAGTATGCCATCTATTATATTTCAAAAACTCTCTTGGCTTATGAAAGGAATTATCAAGCCATGGAGAAGACGTGCTTGGCCCTAGTTTGGGCCTGCTAAAAATTTCGACACTATTTCCTAGATCAGGAGATCTGGATAGTGTCCAAGCTTGATCCAATCAAGCACTTGTTCGAAAAACCCATTCTCACTGGTAGATTGGGCAAATAGCAACTCCTTCTAATGGAGTATGACCTGAAATACCATCATCAGATCTCCATTAAGGGGCAAGCCCTAGCTGACTACTGTAAACACCCCGAAATCCCACGAATTTCTCAAACCCATCTGGTTTTGCAAAAGCAGCCCCAAAGGGCTATTTTGAGTCTTGAAACCCAGGAGCCTTCCAGACAACCCTGTATATACGTTTTAAACTTTATATTTCAAAAATACATAATATGGCTTTCGAAAACCCTTTTAAAACATGTTTTGAAACCCCGAAGCAGCTTGGCCTAATCCAGACAGGACCAGGGGAGCTAAGGAGAGCCCAGAACCGGAGCACATGTCGAGCCCGGCACAGCAACTCTCGTATCAAATCCACACCCCCAGGATCTCGAATGTCCAAGACCCTGTTATCATCGAAACCTTGTTTGAAGTCATCTCCGGAAGGCAAAAACAGAGGTAGACGATCATGTTGGTGAAGACCCAACACAGACGAAGCACTGATGCTGTCAGGCCCCGCACAAACCGTCTGTTTCAAACACAGCTCGAAGGAGTCAGAGTTCAGTTTGGATCGGATCTGAACCATATATATCCAGATCCCAATCCAAACCCATGTATGGACTTGGATTTGGATTTGGATTCAAAAATCCAATCCAATATCCATATCCATGGCCCACATCACCTTCTCATAAATGGAGGTGGGGCCCACTTGAATTTCACGTGGGATTATGGGCATGAGAGAGAGTGGGGGTGGATAAGATCTAGTGTGTGTTGTAATTAAGCTTGACTTGTGTGTCAAGTTTGAGGTTAGTCATGTGGGTTAGCCTAATTGAGTGGGTTTAAGCTTCTAATTAGCCAAAACCTAACCTAGGGCTGCACCAACATGAAGTGGTTAAGATCTATGGGCCATGCAAAGGGAGCTCCTTCACCTAAACCTAACCAAAAATGCCTAATCCTAGCCTTCCACCCTAATCCGCCCCTAATCTTAACCTAATCACCTAACCTACTTCCCTAATCCCAGCCTAATCCCAACCTAATCACCTAACCCACTTCCCTAAACCTAGGTTAATTTCCCTAAACCTAGCCTAATCACCTAACCTAGCCCACTAAACCTCACCCTAGAACCAACCCACCTAACCAAACCCTAAACCTCTAAACCACCCCTAGCCCACAACCTACCCAAACCACTTGTATCTAAAATATCTGGCCCTACCCTTTCCAGCCCACCTTATCATCATACCACCCTACCTAAACCACCTAACCACTACCCCAAACCCAGCCCTAACCGACCTAACCCAGCCCTATATAAACCCCCCCCCTTGGGGGCGGGTTTCACAACCAAGAAGCCCACCATTCCCAGCCGGGTCCTCTCCGTCCCCAAGTTCAGCCGAACCTCACCTGCTCCACCTGCTCCACATCCTGCCACCACCTACACCACTGCCTTTTAGCCGAACGCCACCACCATCGCCACCATCATCCAGTTGATTCCCTTCCACCCGCCACCATTTCTTCACCCGGTAAGTCCCCTACATCCTACCTTACTACTTCTTCACTCCCTCTCCACTCTCAGCCACCTAATCCACTCCCCTACCACCCTAACATTAGCCCTTCCACTCGCTGCCACCCTTCTCACTCAGCCGAAACCATAGCTCCCTAACTACCCGCCACCACCTAGCCCTTTTAGTCCCATTCGGCCACCCTATCCGACTCCCTAAAACCTGCCCACATCACCCCAAGACACTTACCCTACCCACTACCACTTGGTCCCATCTCCTAGCTAACTCCCTTCCCCTACATCACTCCTAGCCGCCCTAGCAGCCCGCCACCACCAAACTCCCTTAGTCGGCCACTCCCTTCCCCTACATCACTCCCAGCCGCCTTAGCAACCCGCCAACCTTAAGTGCCCCATTAGGTCTCCCTTTGAGTTCCCCTTAGTGACCCTACTTAGGTCCTTTAACCAAACACACCAAAAACAACCCATCTCTAGTGGCCGGCCACCTTCAAAGCGCCTCTTCCGCGTGCCAAGGACACTCGGCCAACACCTCTTGCCGTTCAACCTCGCGGAGCTCCCTTTTGCAGTCCAAGGCGAAGGCCAAGCCCACGCTCAAGCAAGGCATCTTCGGACCAGCTATTAGTAAGTGCCTAACTCGGTCTTTAGTTGTATACTTGCTTGAGATTCAATTCGATACGGGGTTGTAATAACGGAGCATAGTCTCCCCCCGCTTGTAATAACGTGGCTTGGCACACCCACACACGTGCACTCTCGTAGTTGTGCACGATTTTGAACACACACGGGCCTAATCAGCCCCTAATACATAAGTATATACATATACTTTAATTTTGTAGGGTTTTGCTTAAGTTGAGTGTGTTGTCTTTCAATTCAAGCACTCACACACATTGAGCCTTCGCTCTTATTTGAAAGACCCAAGTAAGGGCCGTGTTATACTATTTGGGCTGTCATTTCATGTCGTGTGTGTTGTCTTTCAATTCAAGCATGCAGCCTTCGCTCTTATTTGAAAGACCCAAGTAAGGGCCGATTTATACTATTTGGGTTTAATTTCATGTTGTGTGCGTAGTACTTCAATTCAAGCACTCACACACATTGAGCTTTCGCTCTTACTCCCAAGACCTTAGTCAAGGCCTACTGCAGTTATATTTGGGTTTCATTTCATGTTGTGTGCGTAGTACTTCAATTCAAGCACTCACACACATTGAGCTTTCGCTCTTATTCCCAAGAACTTAGTTAAGGCCATACTGCAATTTATATTTGGGTTTAATTTCATGTCGTGTGTGTAAGTCTTTCAATTCAAGCACGCACCCACATTGAGCTTTCGCTCTTATTTGCAAGACCCGAGTAAGGGCCCATATACCTACTCTATATACATATCTCCCTTCGGCATTTACTTTACAAGTCATTTCCCTTCGGTTATTTCCCTTCAATATTGTCTTTACATTCGGGTTTTCCCTTTGGAGTAGCGTGAGTTTGCATTGCATCTACGCCATACCACGAGGTAGGACGCATATTGCATCAAAACAAGCCCCGCTCGAATTCGCCCATGTAGTGGAGTGTTCATAACACACAAACTAGGTGGCCCATAAAGGGATAAAAGGAAAGACTTAGGCATGTGCAAATCCATGTGATCTAAAATTTGCAATCGCATCTAAAAGACCCGAATTAGACACCTCGAACCGCTTCGTAGGCTTTCTATCTGTAGACGCGCGAAAATCCCCGCCTCTTCGTCCCTTCCGGGGGCTTGGAGTGGATCTTCTCGTGCGTCTAAGGCCTTAGTATACAAATAGGGCATGCCAGCTAGCTTACTTAAGCTAGCGAAGATATTAACACTGACTTCTAAACGTGGCGACTGTGAGGAAGTAAGCTCTTGTCGTCGCAGACCTTCTTGCACCGATGCGCAAGGGTCAGTCTGTACGCTTTGCAAAAATCGAGTTTTGGAGAGAAAGTCTACGAAGCGGTTCGAGGTGTCTATTTCGGGTTTTTAAGATGCGATTGCATATTTTGGATCACGTGGATTTGCACGTACCTAAGTCTTTTCTTTTATCCCTTTTTGGGTCGCCTAGTTTGTGTGTTATGAACACTCCACTACATGGGCGAATTCGAGCGGGGCTTGTTTCGATGCAATATGCGTCCTACCTCGTGGTATGGCGTAGATGCAATGCAAACTCACGCTACTCCAAAGGGAAAACCCGAAATGTAAAGACAATACTGAAGGGAAATAACAGAAGGGAAATAACCGAAGGGAAATAACCGAAGGGAAATAACCGAAGAGAAATAACCGAAGGGAAATAACCGAAGGGAGATATGTATATATCTTATGTATATGAGCCCTTACTTGGGTCTTGCAAATAAGAGCGAAGGCTCAATGTGGGTGCATGCTTGAATTGAAAAACTTACACACACAACATGAAATGAAACCCAAATATAAATTGCAGTATGGCCTTAACTAAGGTCTTGGGAATAAGAGCGAAGGCTCAATGTGTGTAAAAGACTACCCACACGACATAAATGAAACCCAAATATAACTGCAGTAAGGCCTTTACTAAGGTCTTGGGAGTAAGAGCGAAGGCTCAATGTGTGTGAAAGTGCTTGAATTGAAAGACTTACTCACACGACATGAAATGAAACCCAAATAGTATAGGTCGGCCCTTACTTGGGTCTTTCAAATAAGAGCGAAAGCTCAATGTGTGTGAGAGTGCTTGAATTGAAAGACAACGCACCCAACTTAAACAAAACCCTTCGAAAATGAAAGTATATATGTACACTTATATGTTAGGGGCTGATTAGGCCCGTGTGTGTTCAAAATCGTGCACGACTAAGAGAGTGCACGTGTGTGGTTGTGCCAAGCCACGTTATTACAAGCGGGGGAGACTATGCTCCGTTATTACAACCCCGTATCAAATTGAATCCCAAGCAAGTGTACGACTAAAGACCGAGTTTAGACACTTACGAGTAGCTGGTCCGTAGAGGTCTTGCTTGAGCGTGGGCTTGGCCTTGGGCTGCAAGTGGGAGCTCCGCGAAGGTAGGTGATCAAGGGTGCTGGCCGGCTGCAAGGGGGGCGCGGGATAGACGCCTCGAAGGGGGCCGGTGGCAAGTAGATGGCGCCTCCAAGTAGGGGGTTTAAAGTGGCTGAATAAGTGGGTATTAGGATCACTAGGGGAGTTGGGTACTTAGGGAAACTGGACCTAAAAGGTGAGCTAGTGGGAAGGCCGAATAGGACACCTAGGGGAGTTGGCCGAATGGGAGATGATGGCTAAGTAGTGGCCAGCAACTTGGGTTATACTAGGTTCGGCTAGGTTTAGGTGGTGGCGGCAAAAGGGCTAAGATGAAGGTAGGATGGGTGGCTAAGAGTGGAGAGGTGGAAGAGAGGGGCTTTGAGGGAGTTTGGGGCACTTACCGAATGGGGAGACGTGGCGGATGGAATGGGAAGCAGGCGGGCAGGTGACTGTTGGCTGGTTCGGTTGGGTGAAGATGATGGCGTCCGGCTGAGGGGTGGTGGTGGTGGATGGAAGAGGGAAGGTGGCGGAGCAGGTGGCGGCTGGTGGAGCAGCTGGAGCAGGCCAAGGTGGGGAGTCGTCCCGACTGGGTGAGAGAAGGGAGAAGGAGAGGGCCCGGCTGGGTGAGATAGTGGTTCCCACTTGGAAAACCCGCCCACAAGGAGGGGGGCTTAAATAGGGGATGGGTAGGTCGGTTAGGGCTGGGCTGTGGGTAGTGGTTAGGTGGTTTAGGTAGGGTGGTATGTAGATAAGGTGGGCTGGAAGGGGTTGGGCCAGATATTTTAAAACTAGGGGTTTGGGTAGATCGTGGGCTAAGGGTGGTTTAGGGGTTTAGGGCTAGGTTAGGTGGTTGGGTTTTAGGGTGAGGTTTAGTGAGCTAGGTTAGGTGATTAGGTTAGGTTTAGGCTAGGATTAGGGAAATTAATCTAGGTTTAGGGAAGGATTAGGGAAGTGGGTTAGGTGATTAGGTTGGGATTAGGACGGGATTAGGAAGTGGGTTAGGTGTTTAGGTTCAGATTAGGGGTGGATTAGGGGTTTAGGCTAGGTTTAGGCATTTTGGGCTAGGTTTAGGTGAAGGAGCTCCCTTAGCATGGCCCATAGACCTTGATTACCCCATGTTGGTGCAGCCCTAGGTTAGGTTTTAGCTAATTACAAGCTTAAACCCACTCAATTAGGCGAACCCACATGATTAACCCAAACTTGACACACAAGTCAAGCTTAATACAACACTCTTGATATTTTTCACCCCCACTCTCTCTCATGCCCAATATCCCACATGAATTTCAAGTGGGCCCCACCTCCATTTATGAGAAGGTGATGTGGGCCATGGATATGGATATGGATATTGGATTGGATCTCTGGATCCAAATCCAAATCCAAGTCCACATATGGGTTTGGATTGGAATCTGGATATATATAGTCCAGATCCAATCCAAACTGAACTCTGACTCCTTCGAGCTGGGTTCGAAACGGACGATTCGTGCGGGGCCTGACAGCATCAGTACTCCGTCTGCGTTGGGTCTTCGCCAACATAGTCGTCCGCCTCCGTTTCTGCCTTCCGGAGATGACTTCAAATGCTATTTTGATAAGAACAGGGTCTTGGACGTTCGAGATCCTGGGGTGTGAATCAGATACGAGAGTTGCTGCGCCGGGCTCGACAGGTGCTCTGGTTCTGGGCTCTTTTTGGCTCTCCTGGTCCTGTCTTGATCGGGCCAAGCCACTTCGGGGTTTCAAAACATGTTTTAAAAGGGTTTTCAAAAGCCATATCGTATGTTTTTGAAAGATATAGTTTAAAACATATATACAGGGTTGTCTGGAAGGCTCCTGGGTTTCCGGACTCAAAATGGCCCTTTGGGGCTGCTTTTATAAAACCAGGTTTCTTTTAAGGAATTCGTGGGATTTCGGGGTGTTTACACTATCCCAAAAACTCGATTTTTGCACAGCGTACAGACTGACCCTTGCGCATCGGTGCAAGAAGGTCTGCGACGACAAGAGCTCACTTGCTCACAGTCGCCACGTTAGAAGTCAGTTTAGAATATATCTTCGCTAGCTTAGGTAAGCTAGCTGGCACGCCCTGTTTACACAAATAGGCCTTAGACGCACGAGAGGATCCGCTCCAAGCCCTGAAAAGGTAAGAGGCGGGGATTTTCGCGCGTCTACAGAGATTGGCATGCTCGGTGGGACGTGAGCCTTTCAAAAATCGAGTTTTAAGGTAGAAGTCTTGCGAAAATTTTGCAAAAAGGTGTCATTTTAACTTGTTTTCTTTGCTTGTACTTAGGACATTTTGAAAAAGCTTGAAAAGCATGTCAAAATCCAATCCAAGTAAAGTGTTGAGCCAAGGCTCATGCGCATCAAGTTCTCACTCTAGGAGGATTTTCAAAAACAAAATAAAACTAGATGAGATCGAGGACTTGAGAAGGGATTTGAGGCCAAAATCGATGCTCTCAGCTAAGAGGCTGAAGTAGGCGATTCCTGTTCATCAAACGGTGAACAAAGGCCTAAGAAAAAATCTAAAAAACCTCGCAAGCACAAAGAGGCCTCCGTAATGGAAGGCAACCAATACCACGAGTCCTTCACACAAAAGGACCGTAAAGCCCTACAGCAGTTGCTAAAAGGGCAGAATAAAGGGAAAAGAAACTACGCCCTGTCTGATTTCCTTCCTATGGATTACGAAACAGACAGTGACGATGAAATACTGAACTTCCATCGGTATGATAGCATGGGAGACCCTAGGTCTCACTTGCAGCTTTTCTCGCGTCGAGCCCATAAGAAGAAAAAGGACTCGATGAAATGGGTGTATTGGTTCCCTTTATCCCTTAAAGGCACAGCTGCCAAATGGTTGGCTTCCTACGACTTAAGCCAGTTCGCTACTTTTGAAGAGTTAGCGAACTGCTTCATGCAAAGATTTGCACACAACGTAGAAGTCACGCCGACTCTGAATACCTTAAGGGATACAAAGCAAGGCATGAACGAAGACGTACATGCCTTCATTATAAGATGGAGGTCGCTTTTGGGCCAAGTGCGAGAGCCCATATCCGAAGGATGCGCAGTAATGCTCATCCTGGATAACTTTAAAAGCGAGTTAAAAACCCTTCTCTCGCTCCATGAGATCTCAACTTTCCACAAGTTGATCAAAAAGGCCTCCCTTTTCGAAACCAACTTGCGAAAAGGGACATACGATCACTTGTGGAAAGGAAGTGCCGTTCCAAAAACCCGCTTGGAAAAGCCCATCGCATACGGGCTACCCATGACGGACAAAGGGGCAAAGCCACATAAGATCACCAATGTCCGGGTGGATCCAGGCATGGCAGGCACTTCCAAAAATTTTGAAAAGTTAGAAAATAAGAGGGAGCGAAACTTTCAAAAACCGGTTGAAAAACGGGAGTACACTCCGTTGGGGCAACCTGTGTCGGAGGTCCTGGACCTCCTACTTGCCCAGGGCATGATAGAACTCCTTGAAATCCCTGAAGGAGTCACTTCCAAAGGGGGGTATTTAAACCGATTTTGTAAGTATCATCGGCTAAAAGGCCATGATACCAAACGCTGCTTCTCCCTCTTAAATAAAATTGAGAACTTAATAGCAGAAGGCCGACTCCAGGTCACTGCGGAACCTGAGCCACCTCAAGCTATCTTCAAGGAACCCTTTCCCAAGCACGCCAGTGGCAGTGGGAAAGGAAAGGAGGTATGTACCCTCACCATTTCCAAGGAACTAGCGCAAAAACTTGTCTGGTCGACCTACTTGTGCGCCCATTCTTGTACTATACAAGAAGCCCGCCCAAGTCGTCATTCGGGGACCACCAAAAGTGAAATCCCCGGTAAAACCAGTTTTGAAAATCCAAGGTTCTCCTCAGCTCATCCTTAGAGCCAAGTTTAGCGCGAACCCTAGGCTGGTCGTGGGGGAAGTCACTAGATCCGGGAGGATCTATCAACCCCCACACCTTCAAGGTGCTCAAAAGGTGGTCAGTGTGCCTGGCTCCTCAAAAGCATGTATCCCTAGTGTTCTGCCAAAAGCAGATAAGGACAAAGTCATCCTAAATCCTTATGACTTCGAAAACCACCTTTCAAAGATTCCTATTCACATGTCTATCCTAGAGCTTATAAAAACCTCGCCTAGGCATAGACTTGTATTAGAGAAAATTCTAGAAAGGGCCAAGGTTGATTCGAACATAAGTCCGGAATCCTTGTCTGCCCAAGTGGCTTTATTAGGAGCAAAATCGCCCATCACTTTCTCGGAAGATGATGTAGATAGACCTTACGAAACTCATAACCAGGCCCTGCATATCGAGGTGGTTCTAAACAACCACTCTCTGGACAGGTGCCTAGTCGATGGTGGAGGAGGGCTCAACATCCTTCCACTTCATGTGGCGTACAAAATCGAAGTCACCTTGACTTCAGTGAACCCAAGCCCCATCGTTATCACTGGATATGATGAGAATGCGTCTAGACCTTTAGGATCCATCGAACTCCCAATGGAAACGGGAGGGATCAAACACACGGGGGTGTTCCATGTCTTGGACATCCACCCCCATTATAACCTATTGCTGGGAAGGCCCTGGATACACAGTTTGTGCGCTGTGCCATCCACCTTCCACAGGTGTGTCAAGATCCCTTTTAGAGACCAGGTCGTAGTGATCCTAGGTGAGAGTCACCCACAGCTTCAGGGGATCATAAACTCCCCTTGTTTATCAAGCTCCCAGGCCCATGAGGCTAACCTGGGGCAAATTATGGTTGAGCCACCTCGGCTCGTATTGAACAACCCTAGGAAGGTTGTATGTGTGAAGGGGCCGCCTGCATAGCTAGACCAAAAGTTTCGAAATCACTTGAAAATCCAAGTACAAAACCAGGTCATTTTGAAAACCACGCATCAAATTCCCTCGGGTCTATAGCCCACGAGAATGATCAAAGCCCAGAAGTGGATCCCCTTGAGGAAGATCCCACTTCTGAGCTCCCAGAATTTCATAAGATTCTCGATTTTGAAAAACCTTCCCAATCAGTAGGAGGAGATTTCATAGAGGTGAACCTAGGGGATGATTCCAATCCCAAAACCATCAAAATAGGTGCATGCTTGCATGAAACTGAAAGGTTAGCATTCATTGCATTTCTACGAACCTATTTAGATGTGTTTGCATGGACGTATGAAGACATGCCGGGCATAGATCCCAGCATTGTCGAACATCGTCTTCCCTTAGATGCAGGTGTAAAACCCATAAAGCATAAGCTTATGAAAATACACCCGAATGTACACACGCAAGTCAAAGAGGGTTTAGAAGATCTACTAAAAGCCAGATTTATAAAACCCTTTGCGTATTCTGATTGGTTGTCAAATATCGTTGCAGTTCGAAAAACCAATGGGAAAATTCGAATATGCATCGATTTTAGAAACCTGAATAAAGCCACTCCAAAGGATAATTATCCTTTACCAAACATAGATTTGATAGTCGATAGTACTGCAAATCATGAAATGTTTTCATTCATAGATGGCTATTCAGGCTATAATCAAATCAAACTAAGCCCACGAGATCAGGGGGTCATGTTAATGCCAACATGATGGCAATGAAAATACTTAGAGGGGGCGATTTTTGGTCCACCCTGAAAAAGGATTGCCACGATCATGTTAGGAAGTGTCATCCATGTCAAGTGCATGGGCACGCCATTCATATCCCATCATCTGCATTGCATTCCGTGGTCAGCCCCTGGCCATTTACCATGTGGGCGTTTGACATCGTAGGCCCAATATTTCCAAAGGCCTCGAATGGGCATCGATTTATTTTAGCAGCCACAGAGTATTTCTCCAAGTGGGTGGAAGCCATTTCCCTAACCAATGTGACGGGGCAACATGTGGTGGCTTTCATTCGAAGGAATATCTTGGCTCGATTTGGGGTTCCACGAGACCTTGTGTCTGATAATGGCACCCCATTCAAGAACGAGTGGATGGTTAAGTTGTGCAACACGTATGGCATAACTCACCACTTCTCCTCGCCCTACTACCCTCAAGGCAACGGCCAAGCCGAAGCCACAAACAAGACTCTCATTAGCATAATTGAGAAAACCTTAGAGAAGGGTAGGATATGGCACGAGAAGCTGGATGAAGCCTTATGGGCTTATAGGACTTCCATCCGGACTCCCACGAATGCCACACCATTCGAATTGGTCTATGGCACAAACGCCATTCTTCCCATTCATACCCAACTGCATTCATTTCATACATCCATTACACTCGACCTCCCCCTAGAGACGCTTCAGCATGCTAGGATGGCCGAATTAGATTTGCTAGATGAGAGGCGACTCCTTGCCATGGATCATGCTCGTGCATACCGGCGAAGGATAGCCCGACATTATAGCAAACACATGAGACCTCGCCACTTTGAAGTGGGAGATCTGGTCTTAAAAACCATCCATCATCGTGGCCCACACCCCCTAGGCAAGTGGCGCCCCAACTGGGATGGACCCTATGTTGTACGAGCAACCACTACAAACAACTCATATTGGTTGATCAATGTAGAAGGTAGGAATTTAGCAGATCCTATCAATGTTCAATACTTAAAGAAGTATCATGTGTAGGATTTGGATTAAATTCCAATTTTCGAAAATTTTTAGGGATACCTGCCCTGAGACATGTGAAATAAGGTGCAAAGGCAAACTCGTGTGGCCCTAAGTGAAGAGAATTCACACTTGTGAAAGAGTGGAGTCTTCAAAATCGTGGTTACATTTCAAAATCCTTCTTCTTACAAAGAAAGGCCTAGTTCAACATAGCAAGATACTTGCAAGTGGTACGTGCTATTTCTAAATAGGCTGATCTGGAATGGATCGAGTGTAGGCTTGGGATAAGTCCTCCCCTCTTCTCTTCTCCTTCCAAAAGGAAAACAAAAGCCCAAACAAAGGGAATTTCCCATTCAAAGTCTCTTTCCAAAAGAAAGAAACCAGAATTCAAAAGAAAAATCGATTCTCTTGTAAAAAAGAGGGATTAATGAAAAAATACTCCCAAAGGGAGACCCTCGATAAAAAAAAGGAAAAAGAGGCCAAAAAGCTCAAAAAGAGTAGTTTTCCGCCTTCTGTGCCTCAAACCACGGGACGTTTCAGAAGGGACCGTGGTGTCTCTTTCCCATCCCTAGCTTATCCCAAGCTAAAGCATGATTCATTTCGAGGAATCCTAAAGTAAAAATAGGACTTACTTACTTGAATTTCGTCTTGTTTGAGAATTCGACGTTTCGAGTAAGGCGTGGGAATTTGAAATATGCCTTGTTTTCTTATAAAACCTCCGCTAGATAAGAGAGTGTTAAGACTCAAACAAGGGCAAGCACGAAGAGCTCGAGATCCTTAGGATCGAGGCTCAAGACAGTTGTCCCTTTTGTAAATAATTTTTGTAAATAAGTTTTGAAAACCGAACATCGAACAACATAGGATTTTGCTCACTTGGAGCAGTAGGCCTTATAAGTCTCTAGAGTTCGACCACATCTGGTCTCTGGGAGGTCGCCACTCTTGGCACCACACCCATGTCATCTGCATTCCACGCATGGTACTTGCATAAACATGATCCCATATAGGACCAGACTCCATAGTATAAAGCCTTTGGCGTGATATCTCCTCCTACCAGAGTTTTAAATTGAGATTTTGTTAAAAGATTGGGGCGATCCCATATTCTTCGTGGCTAGATCTAGGGAGACACTGAAAGGGGTGTTTGTCATATTTGCCCTTATCCAAATCGATTTGGACAAGGCCAAAGAGGGCATCTGTAAACACCCCGAAATCCCACGAATTTCTCAAACCCATCTGGTTTTGCAAAAGCAGCCCCAAAGGGCTATTTTGAGTCTGGAAACCCAGGAGCCTTCCAGACAACCTTGTATATACGTTTTAAACTTTATATTTCAAAAATACATAATATGGCTTTCAAACACCCTTTTAAAACATGTTTTGAAACCCCGAAGCAGCTTGGCCTAATCCAGACAGGACCAGGGGAGCTAAGGAGAGCCCGGAACCGGAGCACATGTCGAGCCCGGCACAACAACTCTCGTATCAAATCCACACCCCCAGGATCTCGAACGTCCAAGACCCTGTTATCATCGAAACCTTGTTTGAAGTCATCTCCGGAAGGCAAAAACAGAGGTAGACGATCATGTTGGCGAAGACCCAACACACACGAAGCACTGATGCTGTCAGGCCCCGCACAAACCGTCTGTTTCAAACACAGCTCAAAGGAGTCAGAGTTCAGTTTGGATCGGATCTGAACCATATATATCCAGATCCCAATCCAAACCCATGTATGGACTTGGATTTGGATTTGGATTCAAAAATCCAATCCAATATCCATATCCATGGCCCACATCACCTTCTCATAAATGGAGGTGGGGCCCACTTGAATTTCACGTGGGATTATGGGCATGAGAGAGAGTGGGGGTGGATAAGATCAAGTGTGTGTTGTAATTAAGCTTGACTTGTGTGTCAAGTTTGAGGTTAGTCATGTGGGTTAGCCTAATTGAGTGGGTTTAAGCTTCTAATTAGCCAAAACCTAACCTAGGGCTGCACCAACATGAAGTGGTTAAGATCTATGGGCCATGCAAAGGGAGCTCCTTCACCTAAACCTAACCAAAAATGCCTAATCCTAGCCTTCCACCCTAATCCGCCCCTAATCTTAACCTAATCACCTAACCTACTTCCCTAATCCCGGCCTAATCCCAACCTAATCACCTAACCCACTTCCCTAATCCTTCCCTAAACCTAGGTTAATTTCCCTAAACCTAGCCTAATCACCTAACCTAGCCCACTAAACCTCACCCTAGAACCAACCCACCTAACCAAACCCTAAACCTCTAAACCACCCCTAGCCCACAACCTACCCAAACCACTTGTATCTAAAATATCTGGCCCTACCCTTTCCAGCCCACCTTATCATCATACCACCCTACCTAAACCACCTAACCACTACCCCAAACCCAGCCCTAACCGACCTAACCCAGCCCTATTTAAACCCCCCCCCTTGGGGGCGGGTTTCACAACCAAGAAGCCCACCATTCCCAGCCGGGTCCTCTCCTTCCCCAAGTTCAGCCGAACCTCACCTGCTCCACCTGCTCCACATCCTGCCACCACCTACACCACTGCCTTTCAGCCGAACGCCACCACCATCGCCACCATCATCCGGTTGATTCCCTTCCACCCGCCACCATTTCTTCACCCGGTAAGTCCCCTACATCCTACCTTACTACTTCTTCACTCCCTCTCCACTCTCAGCCACCTAATCCACTCCCCTACCACCCTAACATTAGCCCTTCCACTCGCTGCCACCCTTCTCACTCAGCCGAAACCATAGCTCCCTAACTACCCGCCACCACCTAGCCCTTTTAGTCCCATTCGGCCACCCTATCCGACTCCCTAAAACCTGCCCACATCACCCCAAGACACTTACCCTACCCACTACCACTTGGTCCCATCTCCTAGCTAACTCCCTTCCCCTACATCACTCCTAGCCGCCCTAGCAGCCCGCCACCACCAAACTCCCTTAGTCGGCCACTCCCTTCCCCTACATCACTCCCAGCCGCCTTAGCAACCCGCCAACCTTAAGTGCCCCATTAGGTCTCCCTTTGAGTTCCCCTTAGTGACCCTACTTAGGTCCTTTAACCAAACACACCAAAAACAACCCATCTCTAGTGGCCGGCCACCTTCAAAGCGCCTCTTCCGCGTGCCAAGGACACTCGGCCAGCACCTCTTGCCGTTCAACCTCGCGGAGCTCCCTTTTGCAGCCCAAGGCGAAGGCCAAGCCCACGCTCAAGCAAGGCATCTTCGGACCAGCTATTAGTAAGTGCCTAACTCGGTCTTTAGTTGTATACTTGCTTGAGATTCAATTCGATACGGGGTTGTAATAATAGAGCATAGTCTCCCCCCGCTTGTAATAACATGGCTTGGCACACCCACACACGTGCACTCTCGTAGTTGTGCACGATTTTGAACACACACGGGCCTAATCAGCCCCTAATACATAAGTATATACATATACTTTAATTTTGTAGGGTTTTGCTTAAGTTGAGTGTGTTGTCTTTCAATTCAAGCACTCACACACATTAAGCCTTCGCTCTTATTTGAAAGACCCAAGTAAGGGCCGTGTTATACTATTTGGGCTTTCATTTCATGTCGTGTGTGTTGTCTTTCAATTCAAGCACGCACCCACATTGAGCCTTCGCTCTTATTTGAAAGACCCAAGTAAGGGCCGATTTATACTATTTGGGTTTAATTTCATGTTGTGTGCGTAGTACTTCAATTCAAGCACTCACACACATTGAGCTTTCGCTTTTACTCCCAAGACCTTAGTCAAGGCCTACTGCAGTTGTATTTGGGTTTTGTAAACACCACAAAATCCCACGAACTTCTTAAAACAAACCTGGTTTTGTACAAGCAGCCCCAAAGGGCCATTTTTGAGTCTGGAAACCCAGGAGCCTTCCAGACAACCCTGTACATACGTTTTGAACTCTATATTTCGAAAACATACATTATAGCTTTTAAAACCTTTTTAAAACATGTTTTGAAACCCCGAAGTGGCTTGGCTTGATCAAGACAGGACCAGGAAAGCTAAGAAGAGCCCGGAACCGGAGCACACGTCGAGCCCGGCACAACAACTCTTGTATCTGATTCACACCCCAAGATCTCGAACGTCCAAGACCTTGTTCTTATCAAAATAGCATTTGAAGTCATCTCCGGAAGGCAGAAACGGAGGCGGACGACTATGTTGGCAAAGACCCAACGCAGACGGAGGACTGATGCTGTCAGGCCCCGCACAAATCGTCCGTTTCGAACCCAGCTCGAAGGAGTCAGAGTTCAGTTTGGATTGGATCTGGACCATATATATCCAGATTCCAATCCAAACCCATATGTGGACTTGGATTTGGATTTGGATCCAAAGATCCAATCCAATATCCATATCCATGGCCCACATCACCTTCTCATAAATGGTTGTGGGGCCCACTTGAAATTCACGTGGGATATTGGGCATGAGAGAGAGTGGGGATGGAAAATATCAAGAGTGTTGTATTAAGCTTGACTTGTGTGTCAAGTTTGGGTTTAATCATGTGGGTTAGCCTAATTGAGTGGGTTTAAGCTTGTAATTAGCTAAAACCTAACCTAGGGCTGCACCAACATGAGGTGATCAAGGTCTATGGGCCATGCTAAGGGAGCTCCTTCACCTAAACCTAACCCAAAACGCCTAATCCTAGCCTAAACCCCTAATCCACCCCTAATCTGAACCTAATCACCTAACCCACTTCCCTAATCCCGGCCTAATCCCAACCTAATCACCTAACCCACTTCCCTAATCCTTCCCTAAACCTAGATTAATTTCCCTAATCCTAGCCTAAACCTAGCCTAATCACCTAACCTAGCTCACTAAACCTCACCCTAAAACCCAACCACCTAACCTAGCCCTAAACCCCTAAACCACCCTTAGCCCACAATCTACCCAAACCCCTAGTTTTCAAAATATCTGGCCCAACCCTTTCCAGCCCACCTTATCTACATACCACCCTACCTAAACCACCTAACCACTACCCTCAACCCAGCCCTAACCGACCTTCCCATCCCCTATTTAAACCCCCCCCCCTTGGGGGCGGGTTTTCCAAGTAGAAGGCCCTCACCTCAGCCCAGCCGGCTCCACTCTCCACCTGCCCGCCTATTCCACTCTCCACCAGCTCCACTCTCCACCTGCTCCACTTTCCACCAGCTCTACCTGCACCGCCACCTTCCCTCTTCCATCCACCACCATTCCCCAGCCGGACGCCACCACCTTCACCCAATCGAACCAGCCGAGATCCCATCCACACCCGGCTTCTCCTTGCCTTCCACCGCCTCTCCCCATTCGGTAAGTACCCTACACCTTACCTAGCTTCTTCTCTACTCCCTCTCCACTCCCAGCCACCCACTATACCATCACCTTACCTATCCAACAGCCCCTCGCCGCCACCACTCCCACTCGGCCAAACCTTAGCCGCCCCAACCGTTTGCCCCCTACCTAACTCACCTCAACTATACCCGACCACCCTATTAGATTTCCTAAGACTTGCCCGTGACACTCCCTTAAACCTACTATTCTCACTATCACCTAGCCCCATCCCCTAACTAGCTACCTTCCCATACTCCAGCCTTAGTCACCCTAGCAGCCCGCCACCACCACATCTTCCTAGTCGGCCACTCCAACCGACTATTCCTTCATTCGGCCAGTCATCACCCTTCCCCTAGGTGTCCCATTCGGCCTTCCCACAAACTCCCCTTTAGGTCCACTTTCCCTAAACACTCGACTCCCCTAGTGACCCTAAACACTCACTTGGTCCAGCCCCTTTAACCCCCCACCTCGAGGCGACATCCACTTGCCACCGGCCACCTTTGAGGCGCCTATCCCGCCCCCCACTTGCAATCGGCCAGCACCTTTGGTCACCTATCCTCGCGGAGCTCCCGTTTGCAGCCCAAGGCGAAGCCAAGCCCACGCCCAAGCAAGGCCTCTACGGACCAGCTACTCGTAAGTGCCTAAACTCGGTCTTTAGTTGTATACTTGCTTGAGATTCAATTTGATACGGGGTTGTAATAACGGAGCATAGTCTCCCCTCGCTTGTAATAACGTGGCTTGGCACAACCACACACGTGCACTCTCTTAGTCGTGCATGATTTTGAACACACACGGGCCTAATCAGCCCCTAATACATAAGTGTATATATATACTTTCATTTTCGAAGGGTTTTGTTTAAGTTGGGTGCGTTGTCTTTCAATTCAAGCACTCACACACATTGAGCTTTCGCTCTTATTTGAAAGACCCAAGTAAGGGCCGACCTATACTATTTGGGTTTTATTTCATGTCGTGTGAGTAAGTCTTTCAATTCAAGCACTCTCACACACATTGAGCTTTCGCTCTTATTTGAAAGACCCAAGTAAGGGCCGACCTATACTATTTGGGTTTCATTTCATGTCGTGTGAGTAAGTCTTTCAATTCAAGCACTTTCACACACATTGAGCCTTTGCTCTTACTCCCAAGACATTAGTAAAGGCCTTATTGCAGTTATATTTGGGTTTCATTTATGTCGTGTGTAGTACTTCAATTCAAGCACTTTCACACACATTGAGCCTTCGCTCTTACTCCCCAAGACCTTAGTCAAGGCCATACTGCAATTTATATTTGGGTTTCATTTATGTCGTGTGTGTAAGTCTTTCAATTCAAGCACGCACCCACATTGAGCCTTCGCTCTTATTTGCAAGACCCGAGTAAGGGCTCATATACATAACCTATATACATATCTCCCTTCGGTTATTTCCCTTCGGTTATTTCCCTTCGGTTATTTTCCTTCGGTTATTTCCCTTCAGTATTGTCTTTACATTTCGGGTTTTCCCTTTGGAGTAGCGTGAGTTTGCATTGCATCTACGCCATACCACGAGGTAGGACGCATATTGCATCGAAGCAAGCCCCGCTCGAATTCGCCCATGTAGTGGAGTGTTCATAACACACAAACTAGGTGGCCCAAAAAGGGATAAAAGAAAAGACTTAGGCACGTGCAAATACACGTGATCTAAAATATGCAATCGCATCTTAAAAACCCGAAATAGGCACCTCGAACCGCTTCGTAGACTTTCTCTCCAAAAACTCAATTTTTGCAAAGCGTACAGATTGACCCTTGCGCATCGGTGCAAGAAGGTCTGCGACGACAAGAGCTCACTTCCTCACAGTCGCCACATTTAGAAGTCAGTGTTAAAAATATCTTCGCTAGCTTAAGTAAGCTAGCTGGCACGCCCTATTTGCATACATAGGCCTTAGACACACAAGAGGATCCGCTCCAAGCCCCGAAAGAGGCGAAGAGGCTGGGATTTTCGCGCGTCGACAGGTTTCATTTCATGTTGTGTGCATAGTACTTCAATTCAAGCACTCACACACATTCAGCTTTCGCTCTTATTCCCAAGACCTTAGTTAAGGCCATACTGCAATTTATATTTGGGTTTAATTTCATGTCGTGTGTGTAAGTCTTTCAATTCAAGCACGCACCCACATTGAGCCTTCGCTCTTATTTGCAAGACCCGAGTAAGGGCCCATATACCTACTCTATATACATATCTCCCTTCGGCATTTACTTTACAAGTCATTTCCCTTCGGTTATTTCCCTTCAGTATTGTCTTTACATTCGGGTTTTCCCTTTGGAGTAGCGTGAGTTTGCATTGCATCTACGCCATACCACGAGGTAGGACGCATATTGCATCAAAACAAGCCCCGCTCGAATTCGCCCATGTAGTGGAGTGTTCATAACACACAAACTAGGTGGCCCATAAAGGGATAAAAGGAAAGACTTAGGCACGTGCAAATCCACGTGATCTAAAATTTGCAATCGCATCTAAAAGACCCGAATTAGACACCTCGAACCGCTTCATAGGCTTTCTATCCCAAAAACTCGATTTTTAAAAAGCGTACAGACTGACCCTTGCGCATCGGTGCAAGAAGGTCTGCGACGACAAGAGCTCACTTGCTCACAGTCGCCACGTTAGAAGTCAGTTTAGAATATATCTTCGCTAGCTTAGGTAAGCTAGCTAGCACGCCCTGTTTACACAAATAGGCCTTAGACGCACGAGAGGATCCGCTCCAAGCCCTGAAAAGGTGAGAGGTAGAGATTTTTGCGCGTCTACAACTACATGGCTGAGTTTCCCCTGGAAGACGCATATCCCACACTTAGTGAAATGCCTGATGAAGGCATATTGCAAAACCAATTTCAAAACTACATTTTGGCAAACTCTTTCGAAAACCAAGTGTGGAAGATGCACTTCGATGGGGCACGAAACCAACGAGGTGCTGGTGCCGGAGACATCCTCATATCCCCTGAAAAGGGCGAGATACCCATAGCAATTCGCCTAGATTTCGAATGTTCCAACAACATAGCTGAGTATGAAGCACTCATACAAGGCTTAAGGATTTCGAAAACTCTAGGGGCATCATGCATCGAGGTCTTTGGAGATTCACTCCTCGTTATAAACAAAGTTTTGAAAATTTGGCAAGTGCGAAATGAAAACTTCTTCCATATCACGAGTTGGCCACTCGATTGGTTGAGTCCTTCCAATCGTGCACACTCACACATGTAGGAAGAGAGGATAATGGCATTGCCGATGCCCTCTCCTCCTTGGGTTCAGCCCTAAAGGTCGATACCACTTTGGGAACCTGATCCTTAGAAATATGGCATGCGCCCATTCCATCCATGCACGATTTGGAAATTTGCCAAAACAATCCAGATTTTGTTGAAAAACCTTGGTTCTATGACATCAAATGTTTTCTAGAAAATGGGGGATTCAATGAGGATGCCACATCCAAAGATAAGGTATTCATCCGGAAAATTTCTACCCGATACACGATTTTGGGTAGGGTTTTGTATAAAAAGAGTTTTACCGGCATCTTACTAAGATGTGTCGACCTGGAGGAGGCTAGGACTGTTATGCATGAATTCCACGATGGAGAATGTGGAGGTCATGTTAATGCCAACATGATGGCAATGAAAACCCTTAGAGCGGGCTATTTTTTGGTCCACCCTGAGAAGGGATTGCCACGATCATGTTAGGAAGTGTCATCCATGTCAATGTATGGGCACGCCATTCATATCCCCTCATCATCATTGCATTTCGTGTTCAGCCCCTGGCCATTTACCATGTGGGCATTTGATATTGTAGGCCCAATATTTCCAAAGGCATCGAATGGGCATAGGTTCATTTTAGTAGCCACTGAGTACTTCTCCAAGTGGGTCGAAGCCATCTCCCTAACCAACGTACAGGGGCAACATGTGGTGGCTTTCATTAGGAGTAATATCTTGGCTCGATTTGGAGTTCCAAGAGACCTTGTGTCCGATAATGGCACCCCATTCAAAAACGAGCGGATGGTCAAGTTGTGCAATACCTATGGCATGACTCACCACTTCTCCTCACCCTACTACCCTAAGGCAACGGCCAAGCTGAAGCCATAAATAAGACTCTCATTAGCATAATTGAGAAGACTTTAGAGAAGGGTAGGACGTGGCATGAGAAGCTGGATGAAGCCTTATGGGCTTATAGGACTTCCATCCGGACTCCCACGAATGCCACGCCATTTGAGTTGGTCTATGGCACAAACTCCATTCTCCCCATTCATACACGATTGCATTCATTTCATACATCCATCGCACTCGACCTCCCCCTAGAGACACTTCAGCATGCTAGGATGGCCGAACTAGATTTGTTAGATGAGAGGCGACTCCTTACTACGGATCATGCTCATTGTAGACGCGCGAAAATCCCCACGCCTCCCCTGTCTTTTCTGGGCTTGGAGTGGATCCTCCCGTGCGTCTAAGGCCTATTTAGGCAAACAGGGCGTGCCAGCTAGCTTACCTAAGCTAGCGAAGATATATTAAAACTGACTTCTAATCGTGGCGACTATGAGCAAGTGAGCTCTTGTCGTCGTTGACCTTCTTGCACCGATGCGCAAGGGTCAGTCTGTACGCTTTACAAAAATCCAGTTTCGGGATAGAAAGTCTATGAAGCGGTTCGAGGTGTCTAATTCAGGTCTTTTAGATACAGTTGCATATTTTAGATCACGTGGATTTGCACGTGCCTAAGTCTTTCCTTTTATCCCTTTTCGGGCCACCTAGTTTGTGTGTTATGAACACTCCACTACATGGGCGAATTCGAGCGGGGCTTGCTTTAATGCAATATGCGTCCTACCTCGTGGTATGGCGTAGATGCAATGCAAACTCATGCTACTCCAAAGGGAAAACCCGAAATGTAAAGACAATGCCGAAGGGAAATAACCGAAGGGAAATGACTTGAAATATAAATGCCGAAGGGAGATATGTATATAGAGTAGGTATATGGGCCCTTACTCGGGTCTTGCAAATAAGAGCGAAGGCTCAATGTGGGTGCGTGCTTGAATTGAAAGACTTTCACACACGACATGAAATTAAACCCAAATATAAATTGCAGTATGGCCTTAACTAAGGTCTTGGGAATAAGAGTGAAAGCTCAATGTGTGTGAGTGCTTGAATTGAAGTACTACGCACACAACATGAAATGAAACCCAAATATAACTGCAGTAGGCCTTGACTAAGGTCTTGGGAGTAAGAGCGAAAGCTCAATGTGTGTGAGAGTGCTTGAATTGAAAGACTTACACACACGACATGAAATTAAACCCAAATATAAATTGCAGTATAGGTCGGCCCTTACTTGGGTCTTTCAAATAAGAGCGAAAGCTCAATGTGTGTGAGAGTGCTTGAATTGAAAGACTTACACACACGACATGAAATGAAACCCAAATAGTATAGGTCGGCCCTTACTTGGGTCTTTCAAATAAGAGCGAAAGCTCAATGTGTGTGAGAGTGCTTGAATTGAAAGACTTACACACACGACATGAAATGAAACCCAAATAGTATAGGTCGGCCCTTACTTGGGTCTTTCAACTAAGAGCGAAGGCTCAATGTGTGTGAGTGCTTGAATTGAAAGACAACACACCCAACTTAAGCAAAACCCTACAAAATGAAAGTATATGTATATACTTATGTATTAGGGGCTGATTAGGCCCATGTGTGTTCAAAATCGTGCACAACTAAGAGAGTGCACGTGTGTGGGTGTGCCAAGCCACGTTATTACAAGCGGGGGGAGACTATGCTCCGTTATTACAACCCCGTATCGAATTGAATCTCAAGCAAGTATACAACTAAAGACCGAGTTAGGCACTTACTAGTAGCTGGTCCGTAGATGCCTTGCTTGAGCGTGGGCTTGGCCTTCGCCTTGGGCTGCAAAAGGGAGCTCCGCGAGGTTGAACGGCAAGAGGAGGTGGCCGAGTGTCCTTGGTGCACAGAACAGGCGCCTTGAAGGTGGCCGGCCACTAGAGATGGGCTGTTTTTGGTGTGTTGGGTTAAAGGACCTAAGTAAGGTCACTAAGGGAATATGGCACTAAGGGAATGAGCTAGCAAGGAGAGGGTGATGGCTGGCCGAATAAAGGAGCAACAGTCGGTTGGGGTGGCCGACTAAGGGAGTGATGTAAGGGAAGTGAGTGGCCGACTAAGGGAGTTTGGTGATTGCAGGTGGAAGGGCTGATGTTAGGGTGGTAGGGGAGTAGATTAGGTGGTTTAGAGTGAAGAGGTGGCAAGATAGGATGTAGGGGGCTTACCGGGTGAAGAAGAGGGTGGTGCTCGGCTGGAAAGGAGTTGGGCAGGCGATGGCGTTCGGCTGGAAGGTGGTGGTGTAAGTGGCGGTGCAGGTGGTGGTGGGATGTGGAGCAGGTGGAGCAGGTGGAGCTTGGGGAAGTGGAGGACTCGGCTGGGCTTGGGGAAGGCGGCTTAGTGATGAAACCCGCCCCAAGGGAGGGGGGTTATATAGGGCTGGGTAGGTCGGTTAGGGCTGTGTTTGGGGTAGTGGTTAGGTGGTTTAGGTAGGGTGGTATGATGATAAGGTGGGCTGGAAAGGGTAGGGCCAGATATTTTAGATACAAGTGGTTTGGGTAGGTTGTGGGCTAGGGGTGGTTTAGGGGTTTAGGGTTTGGTTAGGTGGGTGGGTTCTAGGGTGAGGTTTAGTGAGCTAGGTTAGGTGATTAGGCTAGGATTACGCTAGGTTTAGGGAAATTAACCTAGGTTTAGGGAAGGATTAGGGAAGTGGGTTAGGTGATTAGGTTAGGATTAGGCCGGGATTAGGGAAGTAGGTTAGGTGATTAGGCTCAGATTAGGGGCGAATTAGGGTGGAAGGCTAGGATTAGGTTTAGGTGAAGGAGCTCCCTTTGCATGGCCCATACACCTTAACCACATCATGTTGGTGCAGCCCTAGGTTAGGTTTTGGCTAATTACAAGCTTAAACCCGCTCAATTAGGCTAACCCACATGATAAACCCCAAACTTGACACACAAGTCAAGCTTAATTACAACCACACTTGATCTTATCCATCCCCACTCTCTCTCATGCCCATAATCCCACGTGAATTTCAAGTGGGCCCCACCTCCATTTATGAGAAGGTGATGTGGGCCATGGATATGGATATTGGATTGGATTTTTGAATCCAAATCCAAATCCAAGTCCATACATGGGTTTGGATTGGGATATGGATATATATGGTCTAGATCCAATCCAAACTGAACTCTGACTCCTTCGAGCTGTGTTCGAAACGAACGGTTTGTGTAGGGCCTGACAGCATCAATGCTCCGTCTGCGTTGGGTCTTCACCAACATGATCGTCCACCTCTATTTTCGCCTTCCGGAGATGACTTCAAACGATGTTTCGATGATAACAAGGTCTTGGACGTTCGAGATCCTGGGGGTGTGGATTTGAACAATAGTTGTTGTGCCGGGCTCGACATGTGCTCCAGTTCTGGGCTCTCCTTAGCTCTCCTGGTCCTGTCTGGATTAGGCCAAGCTGCTTCGGGGTTTCAAAATATGTTTTAAAAAGGTTTTCAAAAGCCATATTATATATTTTTGAAATACAGAGTTTAAAACATATGTACAGGGTTGTCTGGAAGGCTCCTGGGTTTCCAGACTCAAAATGGCCCTTTGGGGCTGCTTTTACAAAACCAGATGAATTTGAGAAATTTGTGGGATTTCGGGGTGTTTACACTCATGCATACCGGCAAAGGATCGCCTGACACTATGACAAACATATGAAACCTCGCCACTTTGAAGTGGGAGATCTGGTTTTCCACTATCGTGGCCTACATCCACTTGGAATGTGGCACCCCAAATGGGATGGACCCTATGTTGTGCGTGCAACCATCATGAACAACTCATATTGGTTGATCGATGTAGAAGGTAGGAATTTAGCAGATCCTATCCATATTCAATACTTTAAGAAGTATTATGTGCGTGCAACCATCATGAACAATTCCCATTTTTGAAAATTCTTAGGGATAGCTGCTTTGAAACCTCGAAAGTAAGGTTCAAAGGTGAATTGTGTGACCCTGAGCAAGAGAATTCGCACTTGTGAAAGAGAGGAGTTTTCCAAATACGAGCTTACATTTCAAAATCCTTCTTCTTACAAAGAAAGGCCTACTTTAATATAGCAAGATACTTGCAAGTAGTACGTGCTATTTCTAAATAGGCTGATCTGGAATGGATCGAGTATGACCTTGGGATAAGTCCTCCCCTCTTCTCTTCTCCTTCCAAAAGGAAAATGTGGCCAAAAACAAAGGGAAATCCCCGCCAAAATCTCTTTCCCAAAGAAAGAAACATGAATCAAAAGAAAAATTCAATTCTTTTATGGAAAAGAGAGATTAAAGAAAAAATACTCCCAAAGGGAGACCCTCTATGAAAAAAAGGAAGAAAAGACCAAAAAGCTCAAAAAGAGCAGTTTTCCACCTTCTATGCCTCAAACCATGGGACGCTTCAAAAGGGACCGTGGTGTCTCTTTCCCATCCCTATGACTTATCCCAAGTAAAACATGGTTCATTTCGTGGAATCCTAAAGTAAAAATAGGATTTACTTGAATTTCATTTTGTTTGAGAATTTGACGTTTCGAGTAAGGCATAGGAATTTTGAAATATAGCTTGTTTTCTTATAAAACCTCCGCTAGATTAGCGAGTGTCAAGACTCAAGCAAAGGCAAACGCGAAGAGCTCAAAATCCTTAGGATTGAGGCTAAAAGCAGTTTTCCTTTTGTAAATAGATTTTGAAAAATCGAACATCGAACAACATAGGGCCCGCTCACTTGGAGCAGCAGGTCTTCGTAAGTCTCAAGAGTTCGACCATGCCATCTGGTCTCTAGGAGGTCGCCCTACTTGGCGTCTCATCCATGTCATGCATGTGCATATCCACGCATAAACACTTGCATAACATGATCCCTGTTTAGGACCAAAAACCATAGAAAGTTTCCCCTTTGGCGTGATATCTCCTCCCACCAGGTTTAAAAGAGAGATTTTGCTCAAAAATTGGGACGATCCCATATTTTCGTGGATAGATCTAGGGAGACATTGACAGGGGTGTTGTCGTCTTTGCCATTATCCAAATAAATTTGGATAATGCCAAAGAGGGGCATCTGTAAACACCCCAAAATCCCATGATTTTCTCAAATATGCCTGGTTTCATAAAAGCAGCCCCAAAGGGCTATTTTGAGTCTGGAAACCCAGGAGCCTTCCAAACAACCCTGTACATATGTTGAAACTGTATATATGTTTTAAAACTTTATACGGGTACTTTTTAGACTTTAGAAATGTTTTGAAACCCCGAAAGCCGCCTAGCCTGATAAAAGCAAGATCGAAAAGGCAAAGGAGAGCCCGGACCTGAAGCATACTGTAGACACAGAAAATCTTCGACTCTGGGTTTCATAGGCCTGGAGTGAATCTTTTTGCAATCTACGTTCGCTTTTTGGGCGTGCCAGCTAGCTTACTCAAACTAACAAAGTATGTTTTGAAATATCTAACTTTTAAAAGACAATTGTAGGCAAGCGGGATCTTTTTCGTCATAGACCTTCTTGCACCGATGCGCAAGGGTCAGTCTGTACGCTTAGAGACTTCATTTGAAACAAGTTAAACTCAAATTCAATTTTTGAATAAACAGGTGTTTGAAAATCCTTTTGAAATCATGCACTTGGCGAGTTTTTTATTTGAGCGACCCTAAGTCTTTCAGTTTCAACCACTTAGGCATAGAGTGTGTGCAAAGTGGCCTAAGTTGGGTGTCTTGCACGATTTTGTTCGGGGTTTGTTCGATGCAGGTATGCACTCTAGCTCGAGTGTGGCGAGTATGCAATGCAACTCACACAACTTGAATGTAAAACCCGAAATTTAAAGACTTAGCAGAAGGGAAAACCCAAATTGAATGCAACTCACATGACTTGAATGTAAATTACAGAAATTTAAATATATCTATATCTTAAGAGCGGAAAGGCTCAATGTGTGCGTGGGTGTTGTGTATAAATTGAAATGCAACACACGCAACTGAACCATAAAACACAGCAGAAGGGAGATATAGATATATATAAGAGCGGAAAGGCTCAATTGTGGCGTGTGTGTATGTATGAATTGAAAAACAACACACACGATGGAATTTAAAACCCGGAATTGAAATGCGTACACAGCTGAACCGGGAAAACTCACGCAGCAGAAAATATATAGATATGGCTATATCTTAGTGGCTTCTGAGGCCAAAATGTGCGTGAGTGTAAACACCCCAAATCTTCTATATTTCAAAAACTCTCAAAAACTCTCGAAAAAGCTCGTTTGAGCCAAAAACGACAACCTGTTTTGAAATATGAAAACAGGTACAGAAGGCAAAAGAAGACCCTAGGCCCGAAGAGGATTCAAGCCCAGAGCTTCAGAAGCCACTCCCTGATAAAAAAACAAAATAAAGCAGAGCCCGTTTGATGAAAAGCTCAACGGAGTCCAGAACGGCGAGACGGAGTCCGGATGACAAAGTTGGGGAAAACCCAGCACCAGACGGAGCGCTGATGAAGCCAGTGCCCGCACAAATCGTTCACCTCGAGAAGCCAAGAAGGAGTGTCCGAAGAAATTTTGATTTGGATTTGGACCATAAATATCCAAATCCAAATCCATGTAATGAATAGTGTTTGGATTTGGGCCAATCCAAATAGTGTTTGGGTTGATCCAAATAGTGTTTGGATTTGGATTGGATCCAAATAGTGTTTGGATTGGATCAGATCTGGATCAAAATATCCAGATCCATATCCATAAAAATGTTGGGTTTGGATCGGATACGGATCTCAAAATATTCGAGATCCAATATCCAGATCTAAATAGTGTTTGGATTTGGGTATGGATCCAAACCCAAACCCAAACCCAAATCCAAGACCCACCTCAAATCTCTATAAATAGAGGTGAGGGGGTCCATGTAAAGGGTTCATGCAAATATTTGGGAGGAGAGAGAGGGAGTGATAGACCTAGCCATGTGGGCTCATTGGGTGAGGTGGGTTCAAGCCATGTGGGCTATGTGGGTCTAGACCAAGGGGCTGCAACCAAGAGGTGGGCTGGATCAAGTGGCTGCAACCAAGCTTGGACATGGGCTGGACCGACTCCAAGAGGTAAGCCTAACCTAACCTAGCCATTCTCTCTACACCCCTCTAAACCTAACCCCCAAACTAGCCTAGGTTCGAACCTACCTAACCCCAACTGGACCTAACCCCAACTGAACCTAACCCTAACTAAACCTAGTCCTAACCCAACCTAGGTTCGACCAAACCTAACCCTAGACTTGAACCAACCTAAATCTAACCGGACCGCGCCCTGCGCGTCACCCGAACCCCCTACCGCGCCTGCCGCACGCCCCGCGCCCAGTCCGCGCTCCTTGCGCCCCAGCGCGCCCCGCGCCACTGCAGTCGCGTCAGGCGCCCGTCTACTGCGCCAGACGCCTCCCTGCCGACCCGACTGCTTCCCTACCGACCTGTCCACCCCCCTGCCGACCTGACCTGCACCCTGGTCGTGACCTGCACCCTAGGACAGACCCTAGGACAGACCCTACACAACCCCCATCTTGGCCGAACCTAAGCTTCCCTAAGGCCCTAACCGTGCCCCATAGAACCTCCCTCAAAGCCACCTAGGATAACCCCCTCTTGGCTGCCCAAGGTGAACCGTGAGCCCACGTGCCAGCAAGTTGAACATGGACCAGCTATTTGTAAGTGTCTAAACTTGGTCTATTACATTAACTTGCTTTATATTCAATTAAATTTTGATACGGGGTTGTAGTAAAGGAGTTTCGTCTCCCCCCGATTGTAATAACGTGGTTTGACACACCCACACACACACGCACTTGAGCCTTTCCGCTCTTAGTCGTACACTTCTTGCACACACACGGGCCTAACAAGCCCTTAATATATAGTTATATTTATATATTTTAAGTCAAGGGGGTTTTTAATTAAGTCGTGTGTGTTGTCTTTCCATTTTCCACACGCACACACATTGAGCCTTCGCTCTTACTCCCAAGACCTTAGTAAAGGCCTTATTGCAGTTATATTTGGGTTTCATTTATGTCGTGTGAGTTGTCTTTACATTCCCACACGCACACACATTGAGGCTTCGCTCTTACTCCCAAGACCTTAGTTAAGGCCATACTGCAATTTATATTTGGGTTTTATTTCATGTCGTGTGTGTAGTCTTTCAATTCAAGCACGCACACACATTGAGCCTTCGCTCTTATTTGCAAGACCCAAGTAAAGGCCCCTACATATACTCTATATAAAGTATTTCTTTCGGCTATGTCTTTAAGATTCGGGTTTTAAGGTTCAAGTCGTGTGTGTTGTCTTTCAATATATACACGACACACACTTACACAATTGAGCCTTTCCGCTCTTAAGATATAGCCATATTTCCCCTTTCGCTATTTACTTTACAAGTCATTTCCCTTCGGCTATTTACTTTACAAGTCATTTCCCTTCGGTTATTTCCCTTCGGCATTGTCTTTACATTCGGGTTTTCCCTTTGGAGTTGCATGAGTTTGCATTGCATCTACGCCATACCACGAGGTAGGACGCATATTGCATCAAAGCAAACCCCGTACTCCCGCTCAAAATTCGCCCCATGTAGTGGAGTGTTCATAACACACACCTAGGTGGCCCATAAAGGGATAAAAAGGAAGACTTAGGCACGTGAAAATCCACGTGATCTAAAATCTGAAAATCATACAAAAACAACCCGAATCAATCGTGCAAATATGCCAAGACTTAGGCTATTTCGATGCATGCACATCGTGCCTAAGTAGATTAAAATTTGAAAGACTTAGGGTCGTCCAACCCTTACAAAATCAAAATCGCCCAAATGCATGGTTTTCAAAAGGTTTTAAAACACTTCTTCATTCAAAATATATTTTGAGTTAAACTTGTTTCAAAACGAAGTCTCTAAGCGTACAGACTGACCCTTGCGCATCGGTGCAAGAAGGTCTGTGACGTAAAAATCCCGCTTGCCTACAATCGCCTTTCAAAAGTCAGATTATTTTCAAAACATACTTTGCTAGTTAAAGTAAACTAGCTGGCACGCCCATAAAGCGAATGTAGATTGTGAAAAGGTTCACTTCAGGCCTAAGAACCCGTAAGTGAAAATTTTCGGTGTCTACAGTGAGGTGTTTGAGCAATCGCTCGGGTGTTTCTTGGGTGCGAGTGTGTAATTGAAAGACAAACTTACACGACTTAATGTAACAACCCAGCTGAATTGAAATACGTATATATATGATAAGAGCGAAAAGGCTCAATTGTGTACGTGGTGCTTGTGTACGAGATAAGAGCAGAAAGGCTCAATTGTAAGTGTGTGTCTCGTGTGTCCAGGATCGTTATTACATTCCGGGGGGAGACGATGCTCCGTTATTACAACCCCGTATCTCGAATTGAATTAAATGGAAAAGAGACTTGATATATATCGAACTTACACTTTTCCAGGTTCTTGAGTTAGGATTGTGCAAGGGACGAGTTCATCATCATCTCATGGCATCCGAGGCGTGTGGGAGTGAAGCTGGAGAGCTTGAGAGCTTGGAGAGACTTGGAGTTCCGGGAGCTGCAAGTTATAATGGGTTTGGGGCCACTTGGGGCTGATTTGGGTAAGGGATGACTCGAGCCAAGGTGGCTCGAGTGGTATGGTTTTAGTGTGGGGGTGCACTTGGCCTTAGGTTTTTGCTTGTGTGACTCGAGCCAAAGGTGGCTCGAGTGAACTTGGTTTAAAGGGGACTTGGGGGTGGTCCTAGCTAGGTTTTGTCTAGGTTAGGGTGGCTCGAGCCAAGGTGGCTCGAGTGATATCTTTGAAGTCCGGCCAAGGGAGGTGGCCAAAGGGAACGACCTTAGACTTGAGAGGGACGTGGGCTGGGATTGGGTTGCAGCTGGTCCTAGTCTTGGTTTAGGTTTAGGTTTGGTTGAGTCCTAACTAGGTTAGGTGAGGACACGGTTTTGGTGACAGGCGGCCAGCCAAAGGGGCGGCCTAGTTGGCTGAGTTAGCTAAGTATATGGCCTGCCAAAAGGTCAGGCCTGTTGGGTCAAAAAAGGACACAGCCTGCACTAGCAGGCCGTGGGCTGTTGGTAGGTGAATGGCCTGCCACTATGGCAGGCCTTGGGGCTTTTGAAGAGGACATGGCCTGCTCTTGCAGGCCGTGGTCTTAGGCTTGAATGGCCTGCCTTTAGGGTAGGCCTTGGATGGTTTTAAGTGGGACACAGCCTGCCTTGCAGGCTGTGGTTTTGTTGGGGGGAAGGCCTACCTTTAGGGCAGGCCTTGGGTGGTCGTAAGTGGGACACGACCTACCTTGCTGGTCGTGGGTCTTTAGGAAAAGGCTCGAGCCAAGGTGGCTCGAGTTAGGTGTGTTTCAAAGGGGAGTTCGGCCAAGGTTGGCCAAACTTGATGGGGTTCAAGGTGGAGTTCGGCCAGCACCTGGCCGAACTTGGTTGTTTAAGGTGGGAGTTCGGCTAGGTGGTAGCCGAACTTGGTTGTTGTCTTAGGGTAGCTAGGTTAGGTGGTGGTCTAGGGTAGATGTTTTGGTGAAAATCGGCCAAGACTTGGTTGTTTTAATGGTGTTTTTAGGGGGCTGGTTTGGCTAGGATGGGTGGTCTAGAGTGGTTAGGAGAGAGGGAGTCTAGGTTGGGTTTTAGGGGCTTACCTTGTTGCAGCACCACTCCAAGCCGCCGCTCAAGCCGCCAAGCTCCACCACGAACTCCACTCCAGCTGGAAGAAGGCGTTCTCTTGTTGGTGCAGCCCGGGCCTCAATGGCCAATCCCAAACACTCAAACCAAAATCATTTTTGGTCTATGGAGGACTTTCTCTCTCTTCCCCCCCTTTTGAAGTCCACGTAAAGCATCTCCCTGGAACTCACGTAGGATCTCCTTTTTTCCAGCCCACTACCTCTATTTATAGAGGTTTTAAATGGATCTTGAATATTGGGTCTTGGATTTGGGTCTGGCTATCCGGATCCAATCCAAACCCTATTTGGATCTGGATCACGAATCTCGGCTATTTTGAGATCCAGATCTAGTCCAAATATTTATTTGGGTTTGGATCTCAAATCTCGGATATTTTGTGATCCAGATACAATCCAAACACTATTTGGATCTAAATATTTTTGGGTCCAGATCCAATCCAAACTTTTCTTATGCTCCTTGGTTTTCTAGTCCTTTCTGTAATTTTCACCGTCGGTTTCGAGCGAGCTTCGATTCATCTGAGGCCCAACTCTGGCCTGGGTCTTCCCCAAGTCTTTCTTCCAATCGGTGTTCTACTTTTCAGGACTTTTTCGGTGTTCGTTTCGGTCCGCCGTTTTGGTTTCTGGCCGATTCCTGTTGATATCGAACTCAGATTACCGCACGGATTTTGTTCTTCATTCTGATGGGACGTGTCTCGGACTTCTGTCGACTTCCTCAAGTATTGGACTTCTTTTTGTATTTTGGAGCTGCTTTGCGCTTTTTCTTTGACCCAAATTATGCTTTTACCCTTTTGTTGTGTTTTTCTCCAAACGGGCTCTCTTTTCTTCTATTTTTGAGCAGGGGGTGGCTTTTGAGACTCTGGGCTCGATTTCCTCTTCTTGCCAAGGCTCTCCTTTTGCCTTTTGTACCTGTTTTCACATTTTAAAACAGGTTGTTGTTTTGGCTCAAACGAGCTTTTTGTGTTTTTGAGAGTTTTTGATTTTTGGAAAATTCGAGGTGTTTACACATACTTCAAGCCCATCACATCAACTCTTGTATCAAAAGCATCTCCAAATTCTCAGACATCCAAGCCCCAGATATCAGAAATTTGCTTAAAATGAACTCCTGAAGGTGAGAAGAAGAGCGGATAACAATGTTGGCGAACACCCAATGCAAGAAGGAGTACTGATAAAGTCAGGCCCTGCACAAACCGTCCGTTTCGAAACGCCATGAAGGAATCAAAAAATCAGATTGGGGTCGGATCTGGACCATATATATCTAGATCCAAACCCAACATGTATTTGGATTTGGATTTGGATCCCAAGATCCAAATCCAACATCTGTATCCATGGCCCACATCACCTCCTCAAAAATGGAGGTGAGGGGCCCACAAATATTTCACGTGAAATGCCTTGGAAGGCTTGGGTAGAGAGAGAAGGGGGGGGATAAAGTATGAGTGAGAAAGTTGGTAGGCTTGACTTTTGGTCAAAGGTGGGTTAGCCTTGTGGGTTTAACCTAGAGTGTGGGTTTAAGCTTGTATGCACCTACACCTGACCTAGGGCTGCACCAACTTGGACATGGCTGCAACTGAAGCAAGGGACCGGCGCCAAGGGGTGGTTCCTAAACCTAGCCCTAAGCTAACCCACCTCACCTTGCCATTCACCCTAAAACCTAACCCAAACCTAACCTAAACCTAACCCTTCTCACCCAAAACCGCCCAAACCTCACCTAGCCAACCTCACCTAACCGACCTCACCTAGCTAGACCACCTAGACCCTAATCAGCTAAGCCTAAACCCACCTTAGTGCACCTAACTAAGCCCCTAACCACTATGTCCCAGCCCACCTAACTGACCTACCCCAAACCACTAACCAGCCCCCCCTAACCGACCTACCCCAAACCATGTCCCATGCCCACCTTATTACAAATATCTGGCCCACAACCCACTAACCGACCTAGCCCATTCCCAGCCTATATAAGCCCCCTCCTTCATGCGGGTTGGCTCTCTCTCCAAGCTCCTAGGACCCAGCCAGCTCCCTTGGCTCCACCTTCATCCAGCCCTTCATCCTTGGGACCCAGCCAGCACCTCTCCATTCCAGCTGACTCCACCACCTTCCACCTTCGGCGAGGAGCTCCACCCGGCCACTCCTTCCATCTCCTTCCACCCGACCACCTTCCATCCACCTGCGATCCTCTTCTAGCCACTCCAACACCACCAACACCGCCTCCTACCGGTTAGTACCCCACCTCAACTTCATCTCACCCGCACGTCTTTCATTCCCAGCCAACACCTCTCCACTCCACCCGACTAGGACACCTTATAAACACCCCAAAATCCCACGATTTTTCCAACACCTGGTTTTGCAAAAGCTGCCCCAAAGGGCTATTTTGAGTCTGGAAACCCAGGAACCTTCCAAGCAACCCTGTACATATGTTTAAACTATACATGTTTTAAAATATGTGTTATACAGTTTTAAAACCTTTAAAATGGTGTTTTGAAACCCTATAAAGCAACTTGGCTTGATGAAAAGAGGACCAAAGAAGCGAAAGAGAGCCCGAAACTGGAGCATATGTCGAGCCCGACACATCAACTCTCGTATCAGATTCATCCCCAAAATCTCGGACTTCCAAGCCCCTGTTATCAACATATTGTTCAAACTAATCTCCGGAAGGTGAAAGAGGAGCGGACGACAATGTTGGCGAAGACCCAACGCAAGATGGAGTACTGATGCTGTCAAGCCCTGCACAAACCATTCGTTTCGAGCATACCATGAAGGAGTCAGAAAATCAGATTTAGATGGGATCTAGACCATATATATCCAGATCCAAATCCAAACATGTATATGGATTTGGATTTGGATTGGGATCCAAAGATCCAATCCAATATTCACATCCATGGCCCACATCACCTTCTCATAAATGGAGGTGGGGCCCTATAAACATCCCAAATCTTCTATATTTCAAAAACTCTCAAAAACACTAAAAAGCTTATTTGAGCCAAAACGACAACCTGTTTTAAAATGTGAAAACAGGTACAGAAGGCAAAAGAAGGCCCTAGGCCCGAAGAGGATTCAAGCCCAGAGCTTCAAAAGCCACTCCCTGATAAAAAAAACAAAAGAATGCAGAGCCCGTTTGATGAAAAGCTCAACGGAGTCCGGACGATAAAGTTGGGGAAAACCCAACATCAGACGGAGCGCTGATGAAGCCAGTGACCGCACAGATCGTTCGCCTCGAGAAGCCAAGAAGGACTGTCCGAAGAAATTTCGATTTAGATCTGGACCATATATATCCAGATCCAAATCCATGTAATGAATAGTGTTTGGATTTGGGCCAATCCAAATAGTGTTTGGATTTGGATTGGATCCAAATAGTGTTTGGATTGGATCGGATCTAGATCAAAATATCCAGATCCATATCCATAAAAATGTTGGGTTTGGATCGGATACGGATCTCAAAATATCTGAGATCCAATATCCAAATCCAAATAATGTTTGGATTTGGGTCTGGATCCAAACCCAAACCCAAATCCAAGACCCACCTCAAATCTCTATAAATAGAGGTGAGGGGGTCCATGTAAAGGGTTCATGCAAATATTTGGGAGGAGAGAGAGGGAGTGATAGACCTAGCCATGTGGGCTATGTGGGTCTAGACCAAGGGGCTGCAACCAAGGTGGGCTGGACCAAGAGGCTGTAACCATGGAGACGTGGGCTCAAGCCATGAAGGACCGGCTCCAAGATGTAAACCTAACCCCCAACCTAGCCTAGGTTCGAACCTACCTAACCCTAACTGAACCAACCTAACCCTAACTGAACCCTAACTAGACCTAACCTAACCCCAACCGCCTCAAACCATCCCTAACCAACCCAAAAACTTCACCCCGGTCGGCCGTGAGCAAACGACGCTTGTTGCGCGCCCTGCGTCCTGCCGCGTGCCCTCTGCTGTCTGCACGCCCCGTGCCACAGCGCGCCCTGCGCCGTAACCGTCCCGCGCTACTGTGCACCCCGCGCCACAGCGTGCCCAGCGCCAGGCGCCCATCTGCTGCGCCAGGCACTCGACGCCTCTCTGCCTACCCGACTGCCTCTCTGCCGACCCGATTGCCTCCCTGCCGACCTAACCTGCACCCTAGGACAGACCCTACACAGCCCCCGTCTTGGCCGAACCTAAGCTCTCCTATGGCCCTAACCGTGCCTCATAGAACCTCTCTCAAAGCCACCTAGGATAACCCCTCTTGGCTGCCCAAGGTGAACCGTGAGCCCACGTGCAAGCAAGTTGAACATGGACCAGCTATTTGTAAGTGTCTAAACTTGGTCTATTACATTAACTTGCTTTATGTTCAATTAAATTTTGATACGGGGTTGTAATAACGGAGCATCGTCTCCCCCCGCTTGTAATAACGTGGTTTGGCACACCCACACACACGTGCACTTGAGCCTACCTCGCTCTTAGTCGTACACCTCTTGCACATACACGGGCCTAACCAGCCCCTAAGATATAGTTGTATTTATATACTTTAAGTTGTGGGGGTTTTAATTAAGTCGTGTGTGTTGTCTTTCCATTTTCCACACGCACACACATTGAGCTTTCGCTCTTACTCCCAAGACCTTAGTTAAGGCCATATTGCAATTTATATTTGGGTTTAATTTCATGTTGTGTGCGTAGTACTTCAATTCAAGCACTCACACACATTGAGCTTTCGCTCTTATTCCCAAGACCTTAGTTAAGGCCATATTGCAATTTATATTTGGGTTTCATTTCATGTCATGTGTGTAGTACTTCAATTCTCGCACGCACCCACATTGAGCCTTCGCTCTTATTTGCAAGACCCAAGTAAGGGCCCATATATACATTATATACGTATTTCCCTTCGGCAATTTCCATTACAAGTCATGTCCCTTCGACAATTTCAATTACAAGTCATTTTCCCTTCGGCAATTTCCCTTCGGCATTGTCTTTTAAATTTGGGTTTTCCCTTTGGAGTTGCGTGAGTTTGCATTGCATATACGCCATACCACGAGTTAGGACGCATATTGCATCAAAGCAATCCCCATACTCCCGCTCAAACTCGCCACATTTTAGTGGAGTGTTCATAACACACACCTAGGTGGCCCAAAAAGGGATAAAAAGGAAGACTTAGGCATGTGCAAATCCACGTGATCTAAAATCTGAAAATCATACAAAAACAACCCGAATCAATCGTGCAAACACGCCAAGACTTAGGCTATTTCGATGCACGCACATCGTGCCTAAGTAGATTAAAATTTGAAAGACTTAGGGTCGTCCAACCCTTACAAAATCAAAATCGCCCAAATGCATGGTTTTTAAAAGGTTTTAAAACACTTCTTCATGCAAAATATATTTTGAGTTAAACTTGTTTCAAAATGAAGTCTCTAAGCGTACAGACTGACCCTTGCACATCGGTGCAAGAAGGTCTGCGACGTAAAAATCCCGCTTGCCTACAATCACCTTTCAAAAGTCAGATTATTTTCAAAACATACTTTGCTAGTTAAAGTAAACTAGCTGGCACGCCCATAAAGCGAAGTAGATTGCGAAAAGGTTGACTTCAGGCCTAAAAACCCGTAAGTGAAAATTTTCGGTGTATACAGGCCCACAAGAAATTCACGTGAAAAGCTTGGGTATGAGAGAGAATGGGGTGAAATATGAGTGAGAAATATGGTGGGCTTGACTTTTGTGTCAAGTTTTGGGTTAATCATGTGGGTTAGCCTAATGAGTGTGGGTTTAAGCTTGAATGCACCTACACCTAACCTAGGGCTGCACCAATTTGCTGCAATTAGGTCCATGGGTCGAAGGCAAAGGGATGCTTCTAAACCAAACCCCAAGCTAACCCACCTGACCTAGCCATTTCCCCCTAAACCCGACCTAATCCTAGCCTAATCACCTAACCCACTTCCTTAATCCTCCCCTAAACCTAACCTAATCACCTAACCCACTTCCTTAATCCTTCCCTAATCCTAGCTTAATCCCCCTAACCTCACCCTAATTCTAGCCTAAACACCTAACCCACTTCACTAAACCTCACCCTAAGCCCAACCCACCTAACTAAGCCCTAAACTACTAAACCAGCCCACCTAAATGCCTAGCACACCATATCCCCAAACCACCCAAAACAAATATCTGGCCCACCTAAATATCTAGCACACCATACACCCAAACCACCACCACCTAACCAGCCCAACCGACCCCCCAATACCAGCCCAGCCACCGACCCCATTAAGCCTATAAATACCCCTCCGATGCATGCGGGTGAGGGGTCTTTGGCACTCACAAATCTGGGATTTCTCCCCCTCTTAGAACCCACCACCTCCACCCTTCAGCCAGCACCACTCCACACCACCTCCACCCTTCAGCCAGCACCACTCCACGCCACCTTCCACCTGCTGCACCCGGCCAACATCATTCCACACCACCTGCCACCTCCTTCCATCCGGCCAGGACCTCACCTGCCGCCTCTTCCTCACCCATTCGGCCAACTTCCTTCCACGGTTTCCCTTAGGTAAGCCTCACCTCTCACTCTCCCCTCCTTCTCCTCCATCTCATCCCTTAGGCTGACTCCACCAGCACCTCCACCTTCTCTCGCCACCCCACAACATCTGCCACTCCAACCGGCTGCACCACCTGCCCCTCTTCCCTTAGCCAGTCGTGCCTTACACCCACTTTACCTCTCCCTAAGACCTACCCCAAGCCTTAGTGACATACCCTAGTTCCACCTACCTCCCCTAAGCACTTCAAGCCCAGCCAAGACAGCACTCCATCCACTCGGCCAGGACCTGCACCTTCATCATTCGGCCAACACAAGACTACTTCCATTCGGCCAGCACATCCACTTGCCGCGCCCATCCAAGGAGCTCCCTCTTGCAGCCCAAGGCGACTCACTAGGCCCAAGTGCAAGCAAGTCACACCCGGACCAGCTATACGTAAGTGCCTAACTCGGTCCTTGTTATAGACTTGCTTATGCTTAATTAAATTTGATACGGGGTTGTAATAATGGAGCGTTGTCTCCCCCCGCTTGTAATAATGTGGTTTGGCACACCCACACACACGTGCACTTGAGCCTATTTCGCTCTTAGCTGCACACGATTTTGACACACACATGGGCCTAATCAGCCCTTAAGATATAGCTATACCTATATGATTTAAGTTGTGTGGGTTTTCATTAAGTTGTGGGTGTTGTCTTTCAATTTTCACACTCACACACATTGAGCTTTCGCTCTTACTCCCAAGACCCTAGTAAGGGCCTATTGCAATTTTGTTTTGGGGTGTTTTCATTCATGTCATGTGCGTAGTATTTCAATTCCACACTCACACACATTGAGCTTTCGCTCTTACTCCCAAGACCTTAGTCAAGGCCTATTGCAATTATATTTGGGTTTAAATTCATGTCGTGTGCGTAGTATTTCAATTCTACACTCACACACATTGAGCTTTCGCTCTTACTCCCAAGACCTTAGTCAAGGCCATATTGCAATTATATTTGGGTTTCATTTACAAGTCGTGTGAGTTGTCTTTCAATATACACACAACACCCACGCACACGTTGGCGACCTTCGGGCCCATATATATTATAAGTATTTTCCTTCGGCTATGTCTTTAAGATTTGGGTTTTAAGGTTCAGCTGTGTGCATAGTCTTTACATATATACATGACACACACTTGCACAATTGAGCCTTTCCGCTCTTAAGATATAGCCATATTTCCCTTTTGCAATTTCCCTTTTGCAAATTTACATTAAGTCATTTCCCTTCCGCATTGTCTTTCAATTTGGGTTTTCCCTTTGGAGTTGCATGAGTTTGCATTGCATATACGCCATACCACGAGTTAGGATGCATATTGCATCAAAGCAAACCCCACACTCCCGCTCAAAATCGCCCAACTTAGGTCACCTGTGCACACACACACCTAGTTGGCCCGAAAAGAGAAAAAGAAAGACATAGGCACGTGCAAATCCCACATGTAATAAAATCTAAAATCATACATTCAAAGCTCAAACACTTAGGCTATTTTTCAAAGAGGTTTACATCATAAAAGACTTTGCCAAGCGTATAGACTGACCCTTGCGCATCGGTGCAAGAAGGTCTGCGACGAAAAGAGCTCACTTGCTCACAGGCGCTCCAATAAAAGTCAGATTTCAAAATGTTTCTTTGCTATTTTAAGCAAGCTAGCTGGTGTAGATGCCGAAAATCCCCGCCTCTAGTTCTTAGGCCTGAAGCGAATCTTTTCGTGTGTCTAAGTCCTATTTAAGCAAAAGGGCGTGTCAGCTAGCTTGCTTAAGCTAGCGAAGAGATATTTTGAAATCTGACTCCTATTGTGGCGACTGTGAGCAAGCAAGCTCTTTTCGTCGCAGACCTTCTTGCACCGATGCGCAAGGGTCAGTCTGTACGCTTAGAAAATTGAGTTTTTAAACATGATAACCTAGGAAAATGTTTGAGGTGTTCGATTCGGGCTGATTTGTATGGTTTTCAAGTTTTATTTCACGTGGATTTGCATGCGCCTATGTCTTTCTTTTTATCCCTTTTTGGGCCAACTAGGCGTGTGTATGCACACGTGATCTAAGTGGGGCGATTTTGAGCGGGAGTGTGGGGTTTGCTTTGATGCAATATGCATCCTAACTCGTGGTATGGCGTATATGTGTAAACACCCCGAAATCCCACGAATTTCTTAAACGAATCTGGTTTTATACAAGCAGCCCCAAAGGGTCATTTTGAGTTTGGAAACCCAGGAGCCTTCCAAACAACCCTGTACATATGTTTTAAACTTTATCTTTCTAAAACATATAATATGGCTTTTGAAAACCCTTTTAAAACATGTTTTGAAACCCCGAAGTGGCTTGGCCCGATCAAGACAGGACCAGGAGAGCCAAGAAGAGCCCGGAACCACCCCCTGTAACCACCTGGGTCAAGGGTGCCCCGGAGCCTGTCTTAGAAGAGACCTATGGTTTAGACCTCCTATTCCGAGTCTAACCCATAGTGTTTTCCCTTTGTAGGTATGACGGAAGATCCCTTTTTCTAAAAAAATACCAAAAACATTTGAAAACTTACACCATGGATTGGATGATTTGGAGCTTGTTTGAAGCTCCTTTTATAGGCAAAATATTGCCTAGCTACTGCAAACACTCCCAAGGCAAGTTGCCTTAGTGGTTGGGCTCTTGTTTTGGAAGGTAGATGTTGTCCATAGCCTTTCAAACTCTGATTTTCTGCACAAGGTAAGTGCTGATCCGAGTTCCATCATTTTATGCAAATTCAACCCAGTGTCCTTTAGATATCTAAGTCTTCTTTGGCATGTAAGCACAACCAACCCAACATTTTGCAAGTCTGGATTGAATGCATGTTTCGGCAGGTTTAAGTTGGATGCCAACGTTCTGATTTTGAAGCTGCTGAAATTGTTGAACCTGGTCAGCTTTCATACATTCATGTTCAAAACCTTCTTCAAATGCAATATATAGAGAACAACATCATACACCTCGTGTAGACAAGCCTTCTCATTTAGGTCATTGAATGCAACCTTACTAGGATGCTGGGATTGGCTCGATCTGGAGAATCACGACATTTAGTTGGTTAGCCTTGTTGGCTAACCTACCTTGTTGGGTCGGTTTAAGATAAAAGGGGTAAGTGCTGAAATTGGCTCCAGCTGCCTTCCATTTGTTGCTAATGTCCTCTTGAGGCATTACTTTGCAACCAACTCTTTACCATGCATTGCATGTTAATGGCAGTTCCCTTCAATCTTGCTATCTTGTTGATATTTAATTGCTCTAGGGTTGTCCCGTGAATCAAAGACAGCTAAAATAGTCAAATGTAGTTGCTTCCTCTTGAATTTGATTTAATGCATCAAGAACCAAAAGATAGTCGATGCTCTTGAATTTGGAAACTTCATTGCTGCAGTTGGCAATGCTTCCATGCTGAAATTGGTAAGTAAGCATTAACAAAACTGACCAAGACTTGTGGCTGGAATTGGTAAGTGGTCTTCTTCTAAGTTGGCGTCTTTTGAATTTGATGAGTAAGCTAGGATGAAAACGACTAGCCTTGGGCAGCTGAGTGACTTACCCCATGATGTGTTAAGGTTTCCAGATTGTACCAAGGTTGTTTTGATACTTCTATATATTGAAATTGGCAAGGCTCGATAACTTACCAAACAAATTGAACATCATAGCCTACCAAATCGATCATCACTTCCCTTTTGCGTGGGTGACGTCGACTTTCCCTTATGGATATTGATTTCCTTCCGAATGTGAGCTTTCCTTCCTTGGAAGCTCGCTTTCCCTTTTTAACGTCAACTTTCCTTTCTCGAGCGTCGGCTTTCCTTTCTAGGTGCCGACCTTCCTTTTCGGGTGTCAACTTGCCTTTTTGAACGTCAACTCCCTTTTTTTGATGCAAGATTTGCCGACCTTCCTTTTCGAGTGACCTACTTTTGCTCCATGAGTCAGTCTATAACCACCTTGACCATTTAACCCTTCTCATGGGTGTGGGGTATTAAATCACTTTAACCACTTCAATGGGTGTAAGGTATTGAACCACTTTAACCTTGGGTATCAGGTCTTGCAATGAGACCCTTCTCAATCGGGCCAATTTCTGAGGTATGGTTTGATTTAATTTATTTTTGAATATCAGGGGTTTTGAAATTTCATAAATTTGTAATTTGCAAACATTTTGGGTTTGATTCCCAATGTTACCTTTTTCATTTGTTTATATAAAAGGAATTATTTGAAATCATCATTTCTTTGAAGGCAATCATTTAAAAAGGCAAAATCCTGCCAATTTGGTCCTGAGGGCAAAATCATCATTTTTATAAAATTTTATCTAAATTCAAATTTTTCTGAAAGGGTTGCAATAAATGAGCTTGTTTTGGTATCATTATTTGATGCATTTTTATTTAAAAACCCAAAGCTGCCAAAAATAGCCAAATTTCTAAAAGATAAAAAAAAATTATTTAAAAAACTTTGTTTGTTTACAAGGACAATCAAAAGGAAGAAAGAGATCAAGGGTTTCTTTTGAAAGAGGAAAGAATTGTTTGTTGAAAGGGCATCGACAAGAGAGAGACTGATGGAAAAATTGTACATGTGTCAACTAGAGAGAGATTGAGGGGAAAATTGTACAATGAAAGGGGGTTGACTAGAGAGAGAGAGATTGAGGAAAGAATGATAGATTGGGTCCAAATCTTGTGGCCCACTCTTTGACATGAGTCATACTTTTGATATGAATATTGGCTTGGCAACATAATTCTGACCACCTGGAACTTTATAGTGAACACACACTTAGGAACCCAACAAATTGTGTTAGACATGAACCAACACGAGTAACTTCTCTCCTTCAAAGATATGGATCCAGTATGGGTTAAGGTTGGATGAGTCGTTAATAGATTGGTTCAAATGAGATAATTGGATCTAGATTTCTCAATTAGATCCATACAAAGTTTTAAATGAACCATGGTTGATTTTTCAGCTATTTTGGGACCATCCCAAATTCATCTTCAATGTGATTCTAATTGTTGGGTTTGTAATGAGTGCAAATTATATTATTTATGATTATAGATTGAAAAGAGGCGATTTGAATAGAATTTTCACCCTTGGAATTGGATCGCTCTGGTGGTTCAAGTAAGTGGACATGTTTTCTTTACAATTGCATGTTAGAGATAGTTTACCTAGTTTTTATCATATGGATATGGATTGCTTTGTTGCTGATCTAAGACTATGATATCAATTGATTAATAGGTGTATTAAAACTATATATTAGGTGGTTATTGTATGACAAGAGTATACATGTGTTGTTGTTGAACCATTACTCGATATGGAGCCTATAAAGGTGGTGTGAAACACTTTTATCAAGTTGGCTCTATTTATGCTAGGAATGAAAGACGCATAGGCAACATATGTGCAGTTCATGGCAGGATTAGTAGTTGTCCAAACCTTCTAAGAAGTTTGTGGGTGATCATTGGAGGTAGAAACTTATAGCCTCAAATGCAAGGAAAAGGTAGAGTTTGATGTCTTAGAAGTGCAATGAGTGGAAGAAGTTCAAGTCAATATATTATGAGATGTTTGCTTCTTATCCCTATCCTTGTTGTTCGAGAGGCATCCTACAACATAGTGTAGATATGAAAATTTCACTTCAAGCCTATGTAGAGACTTGAAATAAACTTCTCAAATCTACTTTGTTTGCGTGAGCATGCCAGCTAGTTTCTAAAACTAGAAAAAGGTTAAAATCTGACTTTGAGCGATTGTTGCTAAGCGAGATCTTGTCACCTTAGGTGCTTTGAGGACTCATTTGTGCAGGTGTATATTTCCAAAATTTACTTTCAGAATGATTTTCAATCAAATCAAACTCGTGCACTTAGTCTAGAGAATTGAAGGATTTCAAGTTTTAAAAAATAAAAACTAGTTCTGTTTTTAGAGCTGATTTCTGAATTTTTTTGAATGACCTAGAGATTTCCAAAATTCATGAAACTTTCACATATCATAGAGTAGAATATGGAGATTCTATGGATATTTTTACTTTAAAATTTGGTACTGTGTATTTATATAATTAAATCCAGAACAGCCCACTGCTTAAATGTTTCAGGATACTCTATTACAAAAACAAAGAGGCCTAAAGGAGCCTCTGTATCTTAGTGTAGAGAACTCTAAATTGTATGATTTTAGTATTGCTGGAAAACTATGGATATCAGCTTTTCAGTAAAACTAATTTTATCAATTTTGGTTCACTATAGATAGACTTATGGGACTTTTACCCAAACCCTGTTGCAGGAAAATGGACTCTATAGAAACAAAACCTCGATTTGAATGATTTTTCCTCGTCTTATTCACACATCTACCCAGCCCTAAAATTCTTGAAACTTTTATCTCTAGTGGTCTTGTGTGTGTAGATTTTGTGTCTTAAGTTTCAGATCATTTGAATCAGCAATTTAGTAATGAAAAATACAACAATCGACATGTGTAAGATGCAAAAAATAGGGTTTCAGTTTTTAGAATATAAATGCATGCAACTCATTCGAATTTAAATGGCATAATCACAGCAACCCAAAGTAAATTAGTGAAGAGAAATGAATATAAATATATATATTAGCTTAAGCATAGAGGGAATTAGGAGATATAGAGGGTATATAGAATATAAAGAGGTAGAAGAGGCATCAAAATGAACAAGTAGAAGGCATATGAATAACCGAAATGAAATAGCAGCAGTTTTACTTTATTACAACATGGGGGGAGACTAGCTCCATTAATATAACCCCCTATCAAATTGAATAGGAAGAAAGGAGAATTAAAATCAAAAGAAAGAAGAATACTTACAATCACCGGCCCTTTAATAGATGCACGGTTTGAAGAAGGGACTCTTCTTCTTCTCTCTCACTCTCTCTTTTCTCGCACTCTCTCTCTCTCTCTCTAGTGGCAGCACTACCTCACTTTTCTAGGCTCTCTATATGTCCTACCCTCGTTTGTGTCTCCCTCCAATGCTAGAAATGAGCCCCCCAAGGTGTCTTTTTATAAGCTTTTTGGTGGGTCTTAGTTTGGGCTTGAATGGGACCTTTTGGAACCCAAGTCTTAACCCAACTCTTGACTGGCCACATGGGGTGTATGGGGTTAGGGAATGGTCCCTCTTGAGTCCATATAAGCTGGTTTTAGACTTTGGTGCAACCCATGTGATGGTGCACCTGATCTATCCTTAGTCGAGTCATGTGCACCTTGGCTAGAGCAACCGGCTAGGACTTGACTTGCCTAGGTACAGTTCATGCTATGGATTATCCCGCCACCTTGCTTGACTTGGCCATTCGAACTTGAGGCTTTGAATGAGCTCAAATTCTTTATTTGAATCCTTGATCCATAACTTGGTTCGCACGAGCTTGGTCCTGGTTTGATGCGGGCTTGGCTCAACCATCGCCTTGATCCTCGCTCCCATCTTGATTCATTTCAATCCTTGATTTGATTTGGGCCTCATCCCTTCATCTTTAACTTTGAAAATATTTAACTTTGAAATCTTTATTTTAAAGATTTTGTGAAATTCCAAATTTAAAGCAGGGGTTTTACAACAAGGTGTTTTTCGAAATTGGGAGTATGCTTTGTTTTCAAAATTTATTTAGGGTGTTTACAGATGCCCCTCTTTAGCATTAATCCAAATTTATTTGGATAATGGCAAAGAAGAAAACACCCCTTTTGATTTTACTTCCCAAATTGAGTTGAGAATATAAACTTTCCTTCATTTTATAGTATCCTTTTCTTGGATTATGGAGGAGGGGATTTTAACCAAAGGGGACTTGACTTACACTGAGTACTAGTCCTAAACATGATCATTAATGGCTGACCTTTTGATGGGTATATGCATGCATGGTATGTGATGCAAATGAAGTGTAATGTGATGCTTAGAGACTTATCTATGAGATGTATGAACTTGAGGAGAAACCTATGAAGCCTGACTGTCCCAAGTAAGACAATCCCACGTTGTATGTTTTGACATGTGAGGTTTTCAAAATTCTTTTTTAAAGAGAACTCCTTTTAGTTTCTATCAAAAGGATTTTCAATTTTTTCATATTTCCCCTCATTTGGGTTTCAATACCCACTACTTTAGCAGAGGTTTTGTAGGAAATTTTGGAAGACATTTCAAAATTCTATTTCCCGAATAACAAAGTCTAATTCTCAAACAAAATAAAATCCAAATAAGTAGATCATATTTCTACTTTGGGATTTTTATAGACAAACCTTTTTCCATTGGAATAAGTTGTGGGGATTTGGGAAAGAGTTACCACGATCCCTTCTGAAGCGTATCGTGGTTTAAGGGAAAGAGATGGAAAATTGCTCTTTTTGAGCTTTGATTTCTTCTTTTTTTTTCTTTTAAAGGGAAGACCTCTTTTTCCTTTGGAGGAGTTTTTGTATTCCCATTTTCTTTTTTTCTTTCAAAGAGAAGACCTCTTTTTGGAAGAGTTTTTATATTCCCTTTTTCTTTTTGATTTTTGTCAATTTTTCTTTTTGGGGAGAAGCAAAATGGGGGGAACACTTATCCCTTTGGCTACTCAATTCAACCAAGAACATCCCATTTCATAATAGCATCTACCATTTGAAAATATTTTGCTATTTTGAACTAGGCTTCATTTTGTAAGCCAAAGATTTTTGAAATGTTACCAAATGATTTTGAAAACTCTACTTTTCATAAAGCATCGATTCTCTCATTTAGGGCCATACAATCCATCTTGATCCTTCTTTCAAGAAGTTCAAAGGAGACCCATTTAAAATCTTTTTGAAAGAATTTAACATAGACCCTATACATAATATTTTTTCAAGTATTAAGCATTTATAGGGTATACTAAATTTTTGCCCTTAACGTCAATCAACCAATATGTATTGTTTGTGGTTGTTCCCCTCACAACATAGGGACCATCCCACTTGGGTCGCCACTTTTCAAGTGGATGTGGGCCACAATGGTGGATGATTTTCAATAATCATTCTAAACTTTGAAGTGGCGAGCCTTCATATGCTTTTCATAATGTCGGGCTATCTTTTGCCAGTATGCATGTGCATGATCCATGGCAAAGAGCCTTTTCTTATCTAGTAGGTCAAGCTCAACCATTCTAGCTTGATGTAAAGTTTGTATGGGTAAGTCAAGTGCAAGTGATGTATGAAATGAATGCAATTTAGTATGAATGGGGAGTATGGCATTTGTACTATAAACCAACTCGAATGGTGTGGAATTTGTAGGTATTTGGATGGAAATCCTATAAGCCCATAAGGCTTCATCAAGCTTCTCATGCCATGTCCTATCCTTTTCTAAAGTTTTCTCAATGATGCTTATGAGAGTTTTGTTCATGGCTTCGGCTTGACCGTTGTCTTGAGGGTAGTAGGATGATGAGAAGTGTTGAGTTATGCCATAGATATTACATAACTTTTCCATCTTCTCATTCTTGAAAGGTGTATCATTATCAAACACTAGGTCTCTTGGAACTCCAAATCGAGCCAAGATATTTTTCTTAATGAATGCCACCACATGTTGTCCTTGGACATTAGCCAAGGATGTAGCTTCAACCCATTTAGAAAAATATTCAGTGGCTCCTAAGATGAACCTATGTCCATTTGATACAATTGGGGAGATTAGTCATATGATGTCAAATGCCCACATGGTGAAGGGCTATGGGCTCACAATAAAATGCAAGGTGGACGATGGGATATGAATGGCATGTCCATGCACTTGACATTGATGACATTTCCTAACATGATCATGACAATCTTGCTTTAGGGTGGACCAAAAATAACCGACCCTAAGTATTTTCATGGCCATCATATTTGCATTGACATGGCCTCCACATTCTCCATCGTGGAACTCATTCATTATAGTCCTAGCCTCATCAAGGTCTACACATCTCAACAAGATGCTGGTAAAACTCTTTTTGTAAAGAACTCCTCCCAAAATCATATATCGGGTTGAAATCTTTCGAATAAAAGCTTTATCTTTAGAAGAAGCAAATTTGGGAAATCCTCCATTTTCCAAAAAGTTTTTAATATCTTGAAACCAAGGTTTTCCAATGGAATTTTGGTCATTTTTGCAAATCTCCAAATCGTGGGTGAATGGAGTGGGTAAGTGTAAGATCTCTAAGGATGGAGTTCCCATGGTGGGGTCAACTCTTAGAGATGACCCTAGGAATAAGAGAGCATCTGCTATGGTGTTGTCCTCTCTATCTATGTGGGTGAGGGTGCATGATTTGAAGGAATTGACCAACTGGGTGGCCAATTCATAGTATGGAATGAGTTTTCATTTTTGACTTGCCAAATTTTCAAAACTTGTTTTATAACAAGCATAGAATCTCCAAAGACTTCAATACATGATGCCCCTAGATTTTTCAAAATTTTTAGGCCTTGTATGAGTGCTTCATATTCAACTATATTATTTGAGCATGAAAAATCTAGTCGAATCAAAATTGGGATTTCCTCTTTTTTAAGGGATATGAGGATGATTCCCACGCCTGTCCCTTGTTGATTCTTTGCTCCATCAAAGTACATCTTTCATACTCGATCTTCATTGAAACAATTTGATAAAACATGGTTTTAAAATTCATTTGCAAAGATGTCTTCATCGGGTATTTCATCAAATATGGGATATGTATCTTCAAGAGACAATTTGGCCACATAATCGGCTAGAGCTTGTCCCTTAATGGAGCTTTGATGATGAAATTTGAGATCATACTCCATTAAGAGGAACTGCCATTTACCTAGCCTACCCGTTAGAATAGGTTTTTTAAAAAGGTGCTTGATTGGATCAAGTTTAGACACTATCCAAATTTCATGATCTAGGAAATAATGTCTAAACTTTTGGCAAGCCCACACCAAGGCCAAACACATTTTCTCCATGGCTTGATAATTTCTTTCATATGCCAATAGAGTTTTCGAAATGTAGTAAATAGCATATTCCTTAAGACTATCATCCTCATATTGAGCAAGTAAAGCTCCCAATGCATTCGTATGAATGGAAATATAAAGCAATAAAGGTTTTCCTTACTTTGGAGGTTTTAAAATCGAAGGATTTACCAAATAAGTTTTCAATCTTTCAAAAGCTTTTTGGCAATCGGAATCCTATTCAAATTTAACTCCTTTTCTCAAAAGCCTATTAAAAGGTTTGCATCTTTTGCTAGATTGGAGATAAATCTCCTAATGGCTTGGAGTCGACCTTGGAGGCTTCGGATTTGGGTCAAGTTGGAGGGTGGAGGCATGTCTATGATGGCTCGACACTTAGAGGGGTTGTCTTCTATGACACTTTTGCTTACCATGAACCCTAAGAGTTTTCCCGATTCCACTTCAAAAACACATTTTTGAGGGTTTAGCTTCACTTTATAAAGCCTAAGTCTTTCGAAAACTTTTTGCAAAGATTCTATGTGTGTGCATCGGGTTTTCTATTTTACCAAAAGATCATCCACATATACTTCCAAGAGCTCATCAATTTGATCATGAAAAATGGTAGTCATGGCTCTTTCGTATGTGGCACCGATATTTTTCAAACCAAACGGCATAACTGTGTAGCAATATACGCTCCAAGGTGTAGTAAAAGCAATTTTTGCCTGATCTTTTAGTGCTAACTTGATTTGGTTATAACCTGAATAGCCATCCATGAAAGAAAACATTTCATGATTTGCAATGCTATCCACTAAAAAATCAATGTTTGGAAGAGGAAAATAATCTTTTGGACTAGCTTTGTTCAAATTTCTAAAATCAATACAAATTCGAATTTTTCCACTGGATTTTCAAACCACAACTATATTTGAAAGCCATTCGGAATAAGTGTAAACATGAAAATTTTCACTCCCGAGTTATGAGGCTAGAAGTGAACCTTTTCGTGCCTACGCTTTTTGCGAGTGTGCCAGCTAGCTTACTCAAATTAGAGAAAGTTTTTGAAATATTTCTGACTTTTTGGCGATTGTGGGAAAGCGGGATCTTTTCGCTTTAAACCTTCTTCAACCGACACTCAAGGGTCAGTTTAAGCGCTTAGGAACTTCAATTTTAAATAAGTTTTTTACTTCAAACTAACTTGAACGACAAGTGTTTTTGGAAGAATACGATTCGTGTATTTTGGCCAATTTTATCATGAAGGCTGGACGATCCTAAGTCTTTTGAGTTTTATCTATTTAGGCCTGATATGTGTGTGGAATATGTGGCCTAATTTAAGCGTGTTTTCAGCAATTTGTTTCGAGCGATTTTTGGAAGCGAGCGAATGCAGGGATGCTGAAATCTTTTTTGGGTTTTTCGAGAGCGATGATGCAAACTCACCCAAATTGAATTTGCAACTCACTCGACTAAAAATAAACCCACACAAATTGAAGTGCAACTCTACTTTCACAAAAGTAAACTCACACAAATTAAAGTGCAACTCTACTTTCACAAAAAGTAAACTCACACAAATTGAAATGCGACTCGACTTTTACAAAAGTAAACTCACACGAATTTAAGTGCAACTCTACTTTCACAAAAGTAAACTCACACAAATTAAAATGCGACTACTTTCACAAAAGTAAACTCACACAACTTGAAATATATATATATATATATATATATATATATATGTGTGTAGGTTTATCCTAAGAGCGAAAAGGCTCAATGTGTGTGAGTGTAAAGAGCGGAAAGGCTCGAGTGCTTGTGGGTGTACTTGTGTACAGTTTAAGAGCAGAAAGGCTCGAGTGCTCGTGGGGGTTCTCGTGTGGAATTTAAATTGCAACTCACACAGCTTGAAAGTAAATCCACCCGAATTTAATTGCAACTCACACGACTTTCACAAAATAAATTTACCCGAATGTAAGTGCAACTCACACGGCTTTCACGAAGTAAATTTACCCGAATTGAAATATATATATTTAGCTTAAGAGCGAGAAGGCTCAAGTATGCGTGAGTGCGATCGTGTGCAATTTAAGAGCGAAAAGGCTCAAGTGCAAGTGGGTGTACTCGTGTGTAGTTTAAGAGCGGAAAGGCTCAAGTGCATGGGTGTGTGATTGTGTTTCATCCACGAATATTACAACCCGGGAGGAGACTTCGCTTCGTTACTACAACCCCGTTACAAATTGAATTGAATTGAAACAAGTGATTAAGAACCGAAACTGTACTTATAAGTTTTCGTTCGGTTTAGTCTCTTGTTTCTGTTTGTTGGGTTCGCTCGAGTCTGCTTCGTTGCAGTCGTGAGCTAAGTCCGCCTTGGTTCAGCTTGTGCAAGTCCACCTCGAGGTAGTTTAGCTCAAATGAAAACCGAGTACAACAAGGTGGGTTTGGCCAGCTTGTTGTGACTGGGTTCGGTTGGTGCCAAGGCTTGGTTCAGTTGCAGCCAAGTTTAGGTCAAAGCAAGTTCAACCGAATGGGTTCAGTTGCAGGTGAGTCAAGTTAGGCTGGGTTCAAAAGTGGTAGCCCAAGTCAAGTGTTCGGCCAAGGGGTAGGTCAAGCCAAGTTAGGTTTAGGCCAAGTCTAGCTAGGTTAGGTTCAGTTTGGGGCTGAATCAAATGTAGCTGGGTGTGGCCTAGGTGCAGTTAAGCCAAATCAGCCAGCACTTGGCCTAGTCCAGCTAGCTAGAGCTCGGTTTATGCGAGCCGATTCAGTTCAACCAAGGGTTTAGGTCAGCCGTGAGGTGCACTTGGTTGCAGCTCAAGTATTCAGCCAAGGTGAGGCAGCCAAAGGGGTGTAGTTCGGTTGGGAGTGGTGCAGTCAAGATGTTCAGTTGGTGCAGGCCGGTTCAAGTAGGTGAATCAAAGGAGGGTCAAGGCCATGTGGGGCAGGTTTGTGGCTGGGCTTAGGTGGGTGTGGTTAGGTTCAAGTAGGGCAGCATTTGGGGTGGTTGTTAGATGCAGCCTAGGGTTCGGTTGGGGTCTCGATTTAGCCCGAGTGCAATGTATGTTGAAGTTCAGCCCAAGTGGGTTCGGGCTAGGTTTTGTTGGCACCAAGGCTTGGTTCATTTGCAAGGTAAATCAAGGATAGCTAGGCTAGCTGAATGGGTTTAGTTGTGGCAGGTTCAAGTTCACGTTGAGCCAGACGAGTGGTGCAGCCCAAAGCTGACCCAACCGAAGTGGGTCAAAAGGGTCGGTTAAGGCAAGGTGTGCCAACAAATAGGTTGGTCTTGGTCAAGGCGCAGCAAGGTTACAGCCCAAGGTTCAGTCGGTCTTGGCTGGGCTCGGTTTGAAGGTTTGGTTCAGGTGTTGCAGGTGAGTCAAGTCAAGCATTTCAGCAAGGTGATCATGTGCAGGTCAAGGGCTCGTTTCAATGCTCAGTTGGTCAAGTCAAAGTCGTGGTTTAGCACTTGGGTTCGGCCAGCAGGTCCTTGGGTCAAGTCAATGCAGCCAAGGGTTCAAGGGCAGCAAGGAGGGGCTCGGTTAGAGGTAATGCAGCTGAGTCAAAGTCGGCGAGCTAGGTGCGGTTAGGGGGTAGGTTTTGGGTAAGGTCGATTAGGGTATGGCTGGGTGTGGTCAAGGTGTAGTTGGCCAAGGTGGCTCGGTTTCAGCAAGGTGCAGTCAAAGGGTTCAAGTGGGGTGAGCTAGGTGGGTCGATTAGGGTCAAGTGGGTCAAGGTCAAGGCTTACCTCTTGGTGCAGCCCACGTCCAAGTCAACTTGAGTCTTGATGCAGCCGGTCCATCACTTGATGCAGCCACTTAGCCTTGGTTAGTGCACTTAGGTTGCAGCCCACCCCTAGCTCAAAGCCAACATGGTTCAAGCCCACTTAGCCCTAGGTCAAGCCAACATGGCTAAGGCCCACTATTGTTGACTTTTCACACACTCTCTCTCTTACTTTTTCAAGCTCCCCCATGCCCCCAAACATCTAACGTGAACTTGCTCCCCCTTTGGCCTTATTTATAGGCCAAGGGTGGGTCTTGGATTTGGGTTTGGATCCAAGGATCCAACCCAATCCAAATTCCAAATAGATCTGGATTTGGATTTTTTTGTCCAAATTCAATCCAAAATTTCTTTCTTCAGTCCTTCTTTGGTGTTTGAAATGGGCAGCTTTGAACGGGCCCCGGTTCCGTCGGTGACTCGATTTCAGGCTGGGTTTTTCCCAATCCTTTTGACCGGCCAATTTCTCACTTTCCAAACTTTTTGACATTCGGCTTTGATCAGTCTGGTTCCTTCTCGGGCTTGTTTTGGATGAAATCAATCTTGGATTTTCCAACGGACTTCGGATTTTCGTTTTGACAGGCCTAGTGCTTGATCTTTGACGGCTTCATCAGGGGTTTGGATTCCATTTTTTTTAGAACTGAACTTGATTTTGACCCGAATTCTGGTTTTGACCATCTGTCTGGCTTTTCTCCGAACGGGCTTGAACTTTCCTTCTTTCTCTTGTTTTAGCCTCGAGCTGGCTTTTGAAGTTCGGGAGTTTAAAAACATGGAATTTTTGGGGTGTTTACAGATGCCCCTCTTTGGCATTATCCAAATTTATTTGGATAATGGCAAAGAAGAAACACACTTTTATGATTTTTGTCCCAAATTTTCTCGAAAATACACCATCCTTTGTTTCGTAAAAACCTTGGTTTCTTTGACCACGGGAGGGGATTTCCAACCGAAAGGGGACTTTTCCTAGATGGGCTGCTTTTCCTAGGTATGATCATGCATGAATGAATCTTGAATGCATTCATGAGTGAGCGAACTGGGGGTTAAACTTTTTGTGAGGGTTTATTTATTTTTTTGGGGTTTTTGGGCCTGAAGAGAACCTTTTGAGGCTGACTGCTCCAAGCAGGTTTAATCCTATGTCTTTTGACATTCTTGGGTTTTCGAGCCTGGAGATAGCCTTTTGAGATTGTCTGCTCCAAGCAGGTTTTACCCATGTCTTTTGACATTCTTGGGTTTTCGAGCCTGAAGAGAGCCTTTTGAGGTTGTTTGCTCCAAGCAGGTTTTACCCATGTCTTTTGACATTCTTGGGTTTTCGAGCCCAAAGAGAGCCTTTTGAGGTTGTCTGCTCCAAGCCGGGTTTTACCTTTTGTCTTTTTGACATTTTTGGGTTTTTGAAAATTTCTTTTTCAAAAGGAACTCCTTTTATCTTTTATCGAAAGGACTTCCAATTTTTCATACTTTCCTTTATTCGGGTTTCGATACCTACTACTAGGTAGAGGTTTTCAGTAGGAAATTTTGGAAAACATTTCAAAGTTCCATTTTCCATAAAATGAAGTCTAATTCTCAAACAAAATGAAATCCAAATAAGTAGATTCTATTTCTACTTTAGGATTTTCACAGTTGAACCTTTTTCTTTTGGGATAAGCTGCAGGGATATAGGAAAGAGCTACCATGGTTCCTTTTGAAGCGTCCCATGGTTTTAGGCAAAGAGTCAGAAAATTGCTCTTTTGAGCTTTGGCATTTTTTCTTTTTTTTCTTTTTCTTTTCTTTTTTCAAGAGAATACCTCTTTTGAAGAAGTTTTGTATTCCCTTTTTTGAGAAGACTTCTTTTTCGAGGAGTTTTTGCATTCTCTTTTTCTTTTTCCCTTTTTTCTTTCAAAGAGAAGACTCATTTTTAAGAAGTTTTTGTATTCCCTTTTTGGGGAATACTTCTTTTTCGAGGAGTTTTGTATTCTCTTTGTTTTTTTCTTTTTCTTTTGAACATTGCCAATTTCCTTTTTGGAGAGAGAAGTAAAATGGGGGGAAAGCTTATCCCTTTGGTTACTCGATTCAACCGAGATCGTCCCTTTTCTTAATAGCATCTGCCATTTGAAAATATTTTGATATTTTGAACAAGGCTCCATTTTGTAAGCCAAGGTTTTTTGGAATGTCACCCATTTGTTTTTGAAGACTCTACTTTTCGTAAAGCATAAATTCCTTCATTTGGGGTCATACAATCAACCTTGATCCTTTTTTCAAGAAGTTTCAAAGGAGCTCGATTTTAAAAATCTTTTTAAAAGAATTTAACATAAACCCTTTCAAGTATTGGGTATTTTCAGGGTCTGTTAAATTTCTACCCATAATATCAACATGTATTATCAATTTTTGTTGCCCTTTTATGACATGGGGACATTCCTACTTGGGCTGCCACCTTTCTGGGCTTCTTTGGGTGAATGATGTGCATGTGAAGTATGATATGCATTCCATGTGATTCAATGGAAATACATGCTTTATGAATGATGAAAATATGAAATGTATTTCACATGTCATGATGGAGATACATTTTTCATGAAATTGATTCTCCATGGAAGGTGTCTAGGGGATGCATTTTTAAATGCCCCTGGTTTGATGATATGCATTCCATGTGATTAAATGGAAATATATGCTTTATGAACGATAAAAATTTGAAATGTATTTCACATGACATGATGGAGATACATTTTTCATGAAATTGATTCTCCATGGAAGGTGTCTAGGGGATGCATTTTTAAATGCCCCTAGTTTGATGGAGATGAATGATTCACACGGCCACATGGTGAAGGGCCATGGTTTTTCCAGGAGAATTTTGAGTTTTTGGGATGTTCTTGCATTTGGCATTTATGGTTTTTCTAACATGATCATGACACTTTTGGCTTAAGGATGGAAAACATAACCGGCCCTAAGTGATCTACATGGCCATTATTTTTTATTTGACATGGTCTCCACATTTTTCATCGTGGGACTCATGTATTTATCCTAACCTTATCAAGGTTTTCATATCAACAAGATGCTAAAAATTTTCTTTTCAAAAGTCATATGTAGGGTTAAATTTGTTTAAAATTTGATCTTTTTGAAGAAGCAAATTCGGGAAATCCTCCCTTTCTTAAAATTTTCAATGTCTTGAAACCCAGGTATTTTAAATTTTGGTAATTTTGGGAAGCCATCCAAATCGTGAGTGCCAATTGTGCATGTTGTGAAAGAACTGACCACTCTAATGGCCAATTCTGCATGAATCTTTCATTTTTGTCTTGCCAAGTTTTTCGAAAGCTTAGTTTATAAAAAGCATCTCCAAAGACTTCAATGTATGAGTTCCTAGATTTTCAAAATTTTTAGGTCTTGTACGAGTGCTTCATACTTGGCAACATCATTTGAACATGCAAAATCTAGCCGAATGGCCATTGGGATTTTCTTCTTTCTCGAGAGATATGAAGATGATTTCGATAACTGCCCCTTGATCGAAATATGTTTCCCATGCTTGATTTTCTTTGAAATAATTTGTCCAAGCATGGTTTTTGAATTCATTTGGAAAATATGCCTTCATGGGGCATTTGATCAAATATGGAGAATGTGTCTCGAAGAGGCACTTCAGCCACATGATGTAGGGCTTGTCCCTTAATGGAGTCTTGAGTATGAACTTATACTCCATTGAAAGGGGTTGCTATTTATTTTGCCTACCTGTTAAGATAGGTTTTTCAAATAAGTGCTTTAATGAATCATCATTATCCCTTTTTCATGACATGGGATATGATGTCTCGAATTTGGAAGCCTATACCAAGGCTAAGCACGATTTTTTTTTTGGCTTGATGATTTCTTTCATATGCCAAATAGAGTTTTCGAAATGTATGGATACCATCTTCATATTGATCAAATAAAACATCCAATGCATTCACATGAGTTTGTAATGCTTTACTTTAGAGGTTTTGGAAATTTAAAGGATTTTATCAAAATCTTCTTGAAAGCTTTTTGGAAATCATCATTTAAATTTTAACCCTTTTTCAAAAGGTCTCATTTAGCATCTTTTTGGCATTTTTGGAATCAATCTTGAAGGTTTCGGATTTGATCCATATGGAGACATGCCTATGATGGCTCGATACTTAGGGAGTCAACTCTCATGCCCCTTTGGCTTGACATAAACCTTGAACTCGAGTTCTAAGATGATGTCTAGACCCGATATTGTTTATGCACATGTATGATTTCAAAATGCAATGCATGATGCTTATGTAAACATGCACACACTATGGGTTAGACTCACTTCTAAAAATCTCCAATTTCTCTAAGTCAAGGATTCTACGAATTTCAGGAAGCTTGGAGGTGATTATTCCTCCTTGCTTTGATGGTTCTCAAGCTTTTCAATTTTGAGGAAGCTCTGGGCCAGAGAAAGGTGTACATGACCTGCTTGGATGATTTTTGGGTTTGGGAGTATATACAATTTTGGAAAGCATTTTGAAACTTGGTTTTGTACATGGCCATTGTTTTTTGAAATTTTTTTGTCTTTTTCGAAATACAAATTCAATGATCAAATATAAAGACTTTCTTTTTGAAAAGTTTTTGAAATAAATTTCTTTTTGGAATTTTCAGATTTTCAAATGTTTTTGGACTTTTGAAGGTTTTTCAATTTTTTTGGTTTTTGGCAATATCTAATTTTTTTGGATTTTTGAAAAGTAGGGATCTTCCGTCGAACCTACAAAGAAAACTTAATGAATCAGACTCTAATTAATAGGTATAAGCCATGGGTTTCGGTTTTAGTGGTTCTAAATGGCACCTTGACCCAGGTGGTCTTAGGTGGTGGCTCAGGGGGTATGGGTGGGCTGTAGCCCAATCCATATCGATTTGGGCTGGTTTCAGGTAAGATGGGTTCTAGCCTACCTTGATTTTTGGCTCCTAGGCCCTTGTAGGGTTTATATCCCATGTTTAGGATCATGTTCCAAGGCTTTTTGATTTTTGAAAATGTTTTATAAAGTTCATGCCCTTGGAACATGGAATCGTCCATGTCATGGGTATATACCCATTTTATTTTGGACTGTGGGAGTTTGGATTTTGGGGTGGTGGAAGACTTGGGCTTCCACACTACCTTGGGTTGGGAGATATGTTTTTCAAGGGAAGCCATGCTCGGTCCCTTGAGGGTTTTTGGATGTTTTGGGGTGGTGGAAGACTTGGGCTTTCGCACGACCCTGGTTTGGGGAATATGTTTTTCAAGGGAAGCCATGCTCGATCCCTTGAGTGTTTTGACCTGCTCCCTAGATGCAACTTGTGGTACCCTTAGGGATGGATTTTTTTGTTTCAAGGTCGTAGGCTTGGTTTCAGGGTACAAGACTAGGCTTGAAGAAGTGGGTTCTTTTATGGTAGAGTTATGAGTTCCTAGGATGTTGATGCATGCCTTAGGGGTCTCCATGTCTACCATATTTTGAACTTTTTGTTTTTGAATTTTTTTTGTGGTGCAGGACATTTGGCGCACCTTGAAAATCCTCTTTTTCGAGTACATTTTGTGGGTTTGTGTGCATGGGCGTGATCCAATGCATCTGATGACCCTATTTCGAGAAGAGAGTTTAGAGGAGGATGGGTTTCAGGCATACCTCTTTTTGGCTTGTCTACCTTTTTATGGTGAGAGTAGGTCATGTTCCTGGGTGACTCTATTTTGAGTTCCGATGGCTTTTCGAGGCATTCCTTTTCAAATCCTGCCTTTGTGTGACTCTTGTTTTTTTGTGGGGTATGGATTTTGTGTCACGCCTTGTGTGTGTGCCCCGAATCAGGGATTTCATTTGTTTTCAGAATTTTGAAGTTTTGTTTTTCAATTTTTTTATATTTTTGAAAATTTTCTAGATTTTTTTTGAGTTTTTGAAATAGGAAAATCTTTTTTTTGGTTTTTCTTTGGAGGTTTAAGAGCTTGGAGGCTTGGGAATGGATGACTTGTCCCAATTTCGAGTTTCATCTTTAACCTCATATCCTTCCTCGAGTTTAGGATCAGTTTTCTTCTCATGATCTCTATGTGCCCGAGACGAGCTGCTATGTGATTTATGTGCTTTAAGATCAAGACTTAAAGCATCCATCTTTTTGAAAATTTCTTTGATAGCAGCTAGCCCTTCTTGGGCTTTTAATGATTTGAAAACCTGCTTTGTTTTACTCGACAAGGATTTGCTTGGCTTTTCCTCCATTTCTTGCAAATTTTGGATGCACGAGTTTTGGAAACACTTTTTTGAAAGTTTTAAAGTATAATTTGTTTGATTTGAAGTTCACTTAAGACCCGAGCCCCACCGGGCGTGCCAAATCTATAAACATGAAAATTTTCACTCCTGAGTTATGAGGCTAGAAGTGAACCTTTTCGTGCCTACACTTTTTGCCAGCGTGCTAGCTAGCTTACACAAACTAGCGAAGGTTTTTGAAATATTTCTGACTTTTTGGCGATTGTGGGAAAGTGAGATCTTTTCGCTTTAAACCTTCTTGAACCGACGCTCAAGGGTCAGTTTAAGTGCTTATGAACTTCAATTTTAAACAAGTTTTTTACTTCAAACTAACTTAAACGACAAGTGTTTTTGGAAGAATACGATTCGTGCATTTTGGCCAATTTTATCATGAAGGTTGGATGACCCTAAGTCTTTTGAGTTTTATCTATTTAGGCCTAATGTGTGTGTGGAATATGTGGCATAATTTCAGCGTGTTTTCAGCAATTTGTTTCGAGCAATTTTTGGAAGCGAGCGAATGCAGGGATGCTGAAATCCTTTTTGAGTTTTTCGAGAGCGATAATGCAAACTCACCCAAATTGAATTTGCAACTCACTCGACTAAAAATAAACCCACACAAATTGAAGTGCAACTCTACTTTCACAAAAGTAAACTCACACAAATTAAAGTGTAACTCTACTTTCACAAAAAGGAAACTCACACAAATTGAAATGCGACTCTACTTTCACAAAAGTAAACTCACACAAATTTAAGTGCATCTCTACTTTCACAAAAGTAAACTCACACAAATTAAAATGTGACTCTACTTTCACAAAAGTAAACTCACACAACTTGAAATATATATATAGGTTTATCCTAAGAGCGAAAAGGCTCAATGTGTGTGAGTGTAAAGAGCGGAAAGGCTCGAGTGCTCGTGGGTGTACTTGTGTACAATTTAAGAGCGAAAAGGCTCGAATGCTCGTGGGTGTTCTCGTGTGGAATTTAAATTGCAACTCACACAACTTGAAAGTAAATCCACCCGAATGTAATTAGTCTAGGCCTTCTTGAACTGATACTCAAGCGTCAACCTAGGCGCTTTGAGGACTCATTTGTGCAGGTGTATATTTCCAAAATTTACTTTGAGAATGATTTTCAATCAAATCAAACTCGTTCACTTAGTCTAGAGAATTGAAGGATTTCAAGTTTTAAAAAACAGAAACTGGTTTTGTTTTTAGGGCTGATTTCCAAATTTTTTTAATGACTTAGAGATTTTCAAAATTCATGAAACTTTCATAGAGGAATATGGAGATTCTATGGATATTTTTACTTTGAAATTTGGTGCTGCGTATTTATATAATTAAATCTGGAACAGCCCACTGCTCAAATGTTTCAGGATACTCTATTACAGAAACAAAGAGGCCTAAAGGAGCCTCTGTATCTCAGTATATAGAACTCTAAATTGTATGATTTTAGCTTGTTGGAAAACTATAGATATCAGCTTTTCAGTAAAACTAATTTTATCAATTTTGGTTCACTACAGAAAGAGTTATGGGACTTTTACCCAAACCCTGTTGTGGAAAAACAGACTCTACAGAAACAAAACCTTGATTTGAATGATCTTTCCTCGTTTTATTCACACATCCACCCGGCCCTAAAATTCTTGAAACTTTTATCTCTAGTGGGCTTGTGTATGTAGATTTTATGTCTTAAGTTTCAGATCATTTGAAGTAGCAATTTAGTAATTAAAAATATAACAATCAGCATGTGAAGGATGCAAAAAATAGGGTTTCAGTTTTTAGAATATAAATGCATGCAACTCATCCGAATTTAAATGGCATAATCACAGCAACCCAAAGTAAATTAGTGAAGGAAAATGAATGTAAATATGTATATTAGCTTAAGCATAGAGGGGATTAGGAGATATAAAGGGTATATAGAATATAGAGAGGTAGAAGAGGCATCAAAATGAACAAGTAGAAGGCATATGAATAACCGAAATGAAATGGCAACACTTCTACTTTATTACAACATGAGGGGAGACTAGCTCCATTAATACAACCCCTTCTCAAATTGAATAGAAAGAAAAGAGAATTAAAATCAAAAGGGAGAAGAATACTTACAATCATCGGCCCTCTAATGGATACACGATTTGAAGAAGGGACTCTTCTTCTTCTTCTCCTCTCCCACTTTCTCTTTTCTCTCACTCTCTCTCTCTCTCTCTCTAGTGGCAGCACAACCTCACTTTCCTAGGCTCACTACATGTTCTGCCCTCTTGTCTCCCTCCAATGCTAGAAATGAGCCCCTCAATGTGCCTTTTTATAAGCTTTTTGGTGGGTCTTAGATTGGGCTTGAATGGGACCTTTTGGAACCCAACTCTTGACTGGCCACATGGGGTGTGTGGGGCTAGAGAATGGTCTCCTTGAGTCCATCTAGGCTGGTTTTAGACTTTAGTGCAGCCCATGTGATGGTGCACCCGATCCATCCTTGGTCGAGCCATGTGCGCCTTGGCTAGAGCAACCGGCTAGGACTTGACTTGCCTAGGTGCAGTCCATGCTATGGATTATCCCGCCACCTTGCTTGACTTGGCCATTCGAACTTGAGGCTTTGAATGAGCTCAAATTCTTCATTTGAATCCTTGATCTATAACTTTGTTTGCACGAGCTTGGTCCTGGTTTGATGCGGGCTTGGCTCAACCATTTCCTTGATCCTCACTCCCATCTTGATTCATTCCAATCCTTGATTTGATTTGAGCCTCTTCCCTTCAGCTTTAACTTTAAAAATATTTAACTTCGAAATCTTTATTTTAAAGATTTTGTGAAATTCCAAATTTAAAGGAGGGGTTTTATAACAAGTTGTTTTTCGAAATTGGGAGTATGCTTTGTTTTCAAAATTTATTTAGGGTGTTTACACATAGCCAAGAAGAATAAATCTACTATAATTATGGGTAAGGGGGTCATCAAAGAGGGACTCTCCTTTTAGTCTTCTTGCTCATTTGCAAGCATGGTCTAAGGGTTTGGTAAATTGAGAGGATACGCTATAGATGTAGGAAGATTGGGCATCAATAGAATGAGTGCCCTTTAGGGGCACATCTAGAACATGATAGTGAAGGAGCATAGAATCTAGCTAATAAGGATTAGAAGGCTGCAAGCTTAGACATATATATTACAGGTGGGCAGGAGTTGTGTATGTAACCTCTATTAACTAGTGTTTTATTGTATAAGATTAGTTAGTGAACATCCTATTTTATTTTGGTGTCACCTGCCCTTTTGATTTGGAAGCATTTTGATAACAAATAGGCTTAAATCTTCTAACTATTTTAAGGTAATTGTTGGTGAATCTACATATTGGGGGTATTGCTATAATATCGTATAAGTTACACAATTGCTATGTAGAAGTGTGAGGACATGACTTACCTAATGACCTAGTTATATTAGATGCCATAGATTTTATGGCAATCCTAGAGATGAATTGGTTGACTTAGTAGGGGTAGTAATTCTTTGTGAATGAAACTACATCGCTTTCTTAATATCTAGGCAACCTCCATTTATGATCAAAGGTCATTGCACAAATCGCACAACTACCTTCATGTCAGCCTTACATGTATCTCACAATCTTTGTGAAGGATGTAAAGATTATGGGTAATTACAGTAAGAGTTGACAAGGATAAATTCTTGATAATATTTTGACTGTAAGAGAGTTTCCTATGGTTTTTTAAAATGACCCTCCCTACCTTCCTCCTATCAAGAAATTGAATTTGCTACCCAATTACAATCAAACATTCAACCTATTTTCCGAGCGTCATATTGAATGACACATACACTATTTAAGCAGTTACACTGCACATTTTGTAGGAGCCTTTAGAGAAGGTACTTATCAAGTATGTTATATTTTTGTGGGATGGAATTGTCCTTTTTGTAAAGAAGAAAGATTGGTATTTGCATGTCTACATTTATTGGAAGTTGAATCAAGTCACAGTCAAGAACAAATACCCATTGCCAAGGATTAATGACTTATTTGATGAGTTAAAGGCCTTAACATATTTCTTAAAATTGTTATATACTAAGGTTATTATCAATTGAAGATTTGAGCTAAAGATCTACCAAAAGCAACATTTTATATTAGGTACGGGCAATTCCAAATTTTAGTAGTGCTATTTGGATTGACTAATGCACATGCAACCTTTATAGATGATGAATAGGGCATTTACCAATGTTTTGGATAAGTTTGTAATTGTTTTATTAATGATATATTGGCATACTAAAAAAGTATGGACATTCAAAACACCTGTAAAAGATATAGAGATATCTCTAGGATCACCAACTTTACGCTAAGTTAATCAAATACTAGTTCTAGTTGAGGCAAGTTGCATTCTTTGGTTACATCATCTCAAAAGAGGTATCTCAATGGACTTTGCTAAAGTGTCAACTATGGCAAAATGGGAATGACTCAAAAATATCACTTCGGTGCAAAACCTTTTGGAGTTGATAAGATATTATCGTCATTTTTGTTGAACGTTTTTCAGTAGTACTAGACTATCTATAAAGCCTACTTAAAAGGGGGAGAAGTTTATGGGGACATAAGCTTATGAGAGAAGATTTGCATAATTGAAAGAGAAGTTGACTAGTGAACTAGTGTTGACTATCTGATCTGGTTGGCTTTACAGTATATTGTGATGCATCAATGTGGACCTTGGAATGTGTGTTGATGCATCATGGCAAAGTAGTTGCATAAGCTTCAAAGCAACCAAAGAGACATGAGGTGAATTACCTAGTGCATGACTTGGAACTAGTGGTCATAGTTTTTATATTGAAAATTTGGATGCCCTATCTATATGACATCGAGTTTAATCGAGTTTAGAGCATACATTGCTCATAAAAGTTTAATTTGCTCACTCAAGTACTATAGAAATGCATCAAACTTGTCTTTTGGAATTGATTGTGTATAATATGGTAGTAAATGCTCTCACCATGAAGGGAGCAAAATGTATTACCTTTTTAGCATAATCAGAGTGACACCAAACCTACCGCTAAAAATTATCACCAGGTAGCAATATGGCACACTATTGAAAGCCATTAAAAAAATCACTAAGAGGCGTATATTAGGTGTATCATATATGAGGGCAATTCTATATGGTTTGAAGGTCTATGCGTTTTAGAAGGAGAGTCTCTTCATTAAGAAAAACCGGCTATAGTATTTACTTGAGCAATATGAAAATGTATAAAGACCTATCGCCAATATTAGTAGAAATGTATAAAGAAAGACATCATTGAATACATATAATATGTCTCACATTTGGCAAAGCAAAGGTAGATCACTAACATTCTCTATCTACGCTACAACCCCACACATCAGTGTAGACTTTGTAGTTGGACTAACTAGAATAAGATAGAAGAAAGATGTTATCTAGGTGATTCTCAATATTTTTAGAAAAGTAACATGCTTTATTCTCCTTTGAAGAAAGTTGCGGCTAGACATGCTTGCAAATTATTATATTAACTAGATATTATGACATTATGGTATGGTTGAGATGATCATTTATGATAGAGGCACCCATATTATCCCAATTTTGGCAAAGGATCATTTGTGACAAAATTATAATATAATGATGCCTTTAATCCACACAACGAAGATCAGACTAAATACATCATTCAAAAATTGAAAGATATATTATGAACATTTGTACTAGATTGGAAAGTCTATTAAGATGACCATCTGTATTTGATAGAGTTTGATTATAACATTTACCAAATCAACATCAAGATGACACTATTCAAGATATTGTATAGTGCTAAGTGTAGAACACCATTATAATAGGATAAGACCAATGATTGGATTTGGTATGATCCATCGATCTATAGAGATGACAAAAAGAGTAGAAAAGCATATTAAGATAGCACAAGATTGTCAAAAAGGCTATACATATAGGTGCTATTGCAACTTAGAATTTGTTATAATGATCAAGTATTCTTGAAGGCATCTCCAATCCAAAGCACTATGCGCTTTGACAAGAAAGAACCCCAATATGTGGTACCCTACTCAATTATTGAGAAAAACACAGATGTCACCTATTGATGGATCTATATTCATCCATGTCTGAATTACAAAACGTCTTTCATATTTTAACATCGTGAATGTATATCTCAACCTTTTGCATGTAGTGGAGATAGAGTCGCTCCAGGTGCAAGAGAATTCGGTTCACGAGGCCTACTTGATTGACATAATGGGTTGAAAGGACCAAATTTTGCACATGTGAGTGTTGAGATTGATAAAAGTCTAGTGGAGCCATTACTCTAAGCTACATAGGAGCTTGCAGTTAGTGTCATGTTGAAAGGGAGGTAGGATGTGATACCTAGGAGCTACCTAGGAGCTTCTAGAATTCGGTTCACATGCAAATTGTTGTTGAAAGGGAACCTAGTTATGGCAATGTCATGTAAGAACTTTGTAAGTCATGTCATGTCAAATTGAACACGAGCTCACATGGAAAACCTATATTCTAAAATGATACAAATCTCAGTCTCGTTCTATTTGGATGGGTCCAAATGAGATAATTGGGACTAAATTTCATAAATGGATGCAAACAAAGTCTAAAATGGATCCAAAGAGAGCTTTCAACCATTTTGGGGCCATCCATAATATGTTTTTACTCGCTTCGAAGTAACGAGTTCATAGTGGAATATATTTTGATATTATTTTTTATTTTATTTATGATTAAGGATAGGAAAGGTGATTTGGGAAGGAGTTGTACCCTTGCAATTGGTTCTTGCTAGTGGTTCAAAGTTGTGGATGTGTTTTCTTTACAATTATATATTAAAGATGGTTTTAACTTGTTTTAGTGATGCATGTAATTATGAATTGCTTGCTTGCTAATTTAAGATTATGATCTATGATAGATCATTGGGTTTATTGAAATAATTGATTATAGGCATTGCATGACACAAGTGCTTGTGGTGCAAGTGAAACATTATCATAATGTGGAGCATGCTTCAATGCCTACATGGGATGTGAAACAATAGATGGGTATATTGGGTAGTGCTAACTATGGATCTTATCACACTAGTGTCACATGGGGCTATGGTGGGTAGCTCGTGTATTACTGTATGGAATGCCTTATATGAACTTATGCATTAGTGTGGGCAAATTCGCGAGAGTATTGAGTCTTTTGAAATGGATTTGATTTGGCATTAGTGGATGCAGTATCACAAATTCAGATTTATGGTTTTGTGATTGGGATGTATTATGAGGTTGACGAAAACAATGATATGCTTTTGTAATATAATATATGAATATATGTCTGTACATGTTTCTAGGTCTCTGTAGGTTAGCACTTTGGTCCCGAGTTGGGCTTTTCATTGTGTTGGTATGCCATGAGAGGTCAGGGATCTCCTACAACTTGGGTGGTTTGATAACATAGTGTGATCATGATATTAGAACTAGTAGCAGTAATGATGTGTGTTGAGTGTATATTTCATATTTTTTATAATATTGAGATTTGACGGATATGGACGGATGTGGGGCGTAAGGAATCTAGTCCTAGATAATAAGATTCGTATTGGTTCTTGGAATATCGAAACATAGTCCGGTAAGCTAATGGAGGTGGTAGATACTATGATTCGGAGAAAGATTCATATTCTATGTTTACAAGAGACAAAGTGGGTTGGAGAAAAAGCCAAGGAGATAGAGGATACAGGTTTTAAATTATGGTACTCAAATAAGGAAAAGGCTTGAAATGGAGTTGGTATTATCATAAATAAAGATTTAAAGGATAGTGTAGTAGTCATACAACGATATAGTGACCAAATCATGACGTTGAAATTAGTGTTAGGAGCAGAGATTTTGAATATAGTTTGTACTTACGCACCCCAAGTAGGACTAGAAGATAGTATAAAGACAACTTTTTGGGAAGAGTTAGATAAGGTGATTCAAAGGATTCCACAAAGGGAGATGATTTGTTTAGGAGGAAACTTAAATGGACATGTCGGTAAAGAGGCATTAGAATATCAAGGGATTCATGAAAACTTTGCTTTTGGGGATATAAATGAGAAAGGTAGGGAGATTCTAAATTTTGCTATGGCATTTGATCTCTTTATAGTCAATACAATCTTCAAAAAATGAGGTAAACATTTAATTACTTATAAGAGTGGCTTATTACAAACACAAATTGATTACTTTATTTATAGAAAAAAAGATAGAGCGTGTTGTAAAGATTGCAAGGTATTTCCAGGAGAAAGCTTAACCATCCAACATCGACTTTTAGTTATGGATTTACAAATAAAAAAATGGACAAAGAAGAAAAGAGTGCATCGAGCTATTCAGAATAAATAGTGGAACCTCAAAAGTGAGAAAGAAGATATATTTAAACAGAAAGTCCTTCAAGGAGATATTTAGAATTATGTTGGTACACTCTGTGATATGTGGAACAATATGGCTATACATATTAGAAAAGTGGCGAAAGATGTATTAGGTATATGTAAGGCAGGCGTACCGGCACAAAAAGAAGCTTGGTGGTGGAGTGAAGTAGTGCAAAATAAAATCAAGGCAAAGAGGGCATGTTACAAATTACATTATGCTAAGAAAACTAGTGAAACGTTAGAGGCTTATAAGAAAGCAAAGAAGGAAGCGAAAAAGGCTGTGAGTGGAGCAAAAGCTAAAATTTGAGAGGATTTATATAAAAAAACTCAACTCAAAAGAGGGTGAAAGAGATATTTTTAGGATAGCTAGGGCTAGAGATAACTAAAGATCTTAATTATGTTAGATGTATCAAGGACGATGATGAAAAAATTAGTGGCAAATGATGATATAAGAAATAGATGAAAAAACTATTTTTATAAGCTTTTTAATGAAAATAAAGATGTTAGTATTAGCTTAGGAGAGTTAGCCAAATCATAAAAGCATATAAACCACAATTTCTACCGATATATTCAAAAGAATGAAATAAAAAAGGCTCTTAAACATATGAAGGGTGGTAAATCGGTAGGATCAAATAATATTCCTATAGAAGTTTGAAAAATACTAAGAAAAATAGCAATCACTTGGCTCACAAGACTATTTAATAAAATATAGAGAAACCAAAAGATGCCCAAGGAATGGAGAGCGAGTACACTTATACCCATATATAAGAATAAGGGAGACATTCATAATTGTGTGAATTATCGAGGTATCAAGTTAATGAGTCATACTATAAAATTGTGAGAAAAGAATTATCGTACATAGGTTAAGACAGGTATCAAGTACAACAAAGAACCAATTTGGATTCATGCCGTTGAAGCGATTCACCTTTTGAGATGTCTTATGGAACATTTTCGAGCAAAAAAGAAAGACCTTCACATGATATTTATTGATCTAGAAAAAGCTTATGATAGGGTGCCGAGAGAGGTTCTTTGGAGAACTTTAGAAAAAAGAGGTATCCCATTGACATACATTAACCTTATAAGAGACATGTATGATGGTACAAAAACATGTGTGAGGACTCATGAAGGAATGATAGACTTCTTTGAAGTTAATATTGGGTTACATCAAGGATCAACTTTAAATCCATACTTATTTATAATGGTGATTGATGAGTTAACAAAATATATTCAAGATGAAGTAACTTGGTGTATGTTATTTGCAGATGACATTGTATTAGTAGAGGAGTCTAAGGAAAAAGTTAATAGAAAATTAGAACTATGGAGAGAAACATTAGAAAGCAAAGGCCTCCGATGTAGTAGAACAAAGACAGAATATATGGTATGTAAATTTGATCATTTGGTTACTTGAGAGGATATAAAAATTAAAATTGGCACACATTGCATCCCCCAAAAGGAAAGTTTTAAATACCTAGGGTCAATTTTTCAGAGAGATAGAATAATTGATGGAGATGTTACGCATAGAATTAATGCTGGTTGGTTAAAATGGAGAGGAGCATAAGGTATTCTTTATGATAAGAAGATACCATTAAAGTTAAAAGGTAAATATTATAGAGCAACAATTAGGCCTACCATGTTTTATGGTTCTAAGTGTTGGGCAGTTAATCATCAACATGTACAAAAGATGTCTGTGACTGAAATGAAGATGTTGAGATAGATGAGTGGTCATACAAGAAAAGACCGTATACATAATGAGGTTATTAGAAACAAATTAGGAGTGGCACAAATAGAGGATAAAATGAGAGAATATCATTTAAGATGATTTGGACATATAGAAAGAAGATCAAAAGAATAACCTGTAAGAAGGTATGAAAAACTAAATTTGGAAAGTATTAAAAGAGCTAAAGGACGACCACAAAAGTGTTGGAAATAAACAATAAAGAATGATCTAGCTTATTGTGAGTTAACTACTAACATGACACATGATAGGGATCTGTGGAAACAAAGAATCCATGTAGCCGACCCGGTCTAGTATGGGAAAAGGCTTAGTTGTTGTTGTTGTATTAAGATTTGATTTGAACTATATAGTAATTTTTTATATACATTCATAACATTTTAAAATGTTCATGTTTTTGGCATGATCAGACCGTGAGAAAAATACATCCCTCCTATAAAGCACATATAGTTGGTGCTTACCCTCATATCTTTTTAAACTTCTAGACGGTGAAAATGTTGAGGAGTTTAGAGTATTGGTTGTGGATGCTAGGTTCATCTATTGGCATGGTATGAGTAGATGGAGGGCTTGCCTTTTGTTTCTTTTAGGTTTTAATATACCTAGTTGTGTGCCACCAATGAGTTTTGATTGGGATTTAGCTATATATAAAATAAATACTCTAATGATCTAGATTTATGATCTTGTCATGTTATGGAAGCCATAACTAGTTAACAACTTATAAAATTCTCTTATGTAGCATGATGTTATAGGGTGTGACAAATATGTATATATACATACATGTGTATAATATAAAAATGTGTATATGTAGAGTACCTTTAAGGTTGTATTCACTAAACCATATGAGATGTGGTTTAGAAGATCATCTCAGGAGGTGGGGATCTATTGCTCATGTAAAGATCCTTGATCAGTCTAGAGATAAGTTAGACAACAGGTCTTTGAGATGTATATTCATTAGATATCCTAAAGGCTTAAAGGGATATCGGTTTTATCATAAGGACTGGGTTATGTCTAACTTTTAGTACAATCTATAAACTCAAATCACCCAAAAAAATCTTCAAGTAGTCGATATTGGTGGACCTATTGTTATGAATGTAGTCATGCAACTTAATATTCAAGTTTCAACACAACTCTATAGTTCTCACCTTTTTCAGTAAAAGAAAAATGGTACACTTGTTAGTGAAAGATCTACACTTAGCTTAGTTTGAAACATTCTCTCCTCTCAAAATTTGAAAATTTAGCACCAAATAGATTGCAGATTAATCCGTTGTCAATGATACATAGCTTACTCCACCCTCTAAGTTCCTTGCGGAATCCTAAATAGTTTGTTGCCCTACCTTAATCTGTGAGATTTGGATCATTAATTTTGTTTAGAACCTTAATTTTATCCATAGAACATGCCCATATTAAGCCATAAAATGCAAGACTTTCATTGAAGTTAAACTTTTCAACTTTTCATGCCACCATCATTTTGCTTGTATGAAATTTGGTTGACGTGATAACTAAAACTGTCGAAAATTAGCGCGACCTCTCAAATTTCCTCAATTTCTTGGAGCGCTCGTCGCACCTTGCCCAAAAGTGGGTCGACCATTAGGTTTTGTTTTGGTGGGTAATTTTAGAACATTCAAAAAAGATAGTACAACATACTAATATTTTATTTACATTGATAACAATAATAGTAACAATTACAACAAAAAGAAGAAGTGCATTTATGTTTTGGATGCACTGGCCTATGAATGTTGCAAACTACTCTCTACAATGCTAGCTTTATCAATCCTAATGCAAGACGCACGTGATTGGTTGACTTGATAATTCAAGTGGATGCATATAGTAATATCCTTCACTAAATAAAATAAAAAGAACAAGATCTAACACAACTTCTGCAAACTCTTTGTGGAGAATATTTTTTTATACGCTAAACTAAGAACTCCCCTATTAAAGCTCTAACTTAGGACTTCCACCGCTATTAACTGTGCACTTAGGACTAACAAACATTAATTCTATACTTGAAACTCCGGGTTGGGTGAAAGCCAAGCTGAGGGTGACAGTTTAAGTTCGGTTTGAGCGGAGCTTTGGGCTGCTCAATCATAGATCCCCTCAAGCTTACAAGAGTTTCAAGTTTGCACTTGCAAAGAAAAGAAAGAAGAAAAGTTTAAAAGAAATTCAAGCAGGTGCATCCGACAAGGTTGAATTCTTATTAATTCTAATCATGTAAAGGTTGTTGAAACTCAATAAGAATGACCACTTACTGGGCACTTAGGGGAAGGAACCCAGAAGCCAGTCTGACTGACTACTGTAGACAGCCAGCTAACATCGATAAGTCCCGAGCTCAACGATGGAACTCGTCAAAGCCATAGTACTATAGGGGTGTTTGATTTTGAGGTTGGGGCTATAAAACTGGAACTATTGCAACAGCCCGCCCTTAGAGGTGGGTTGCTCATAAGTCTTATAATCGGGTAAAAAGCGGGATCATAGTGGACCGGCATTTGATTACAACAAGAGTTGAGTTTCAGTTCCGTAGTCTCATGCCCCATAATCAAACATCCCCATAAGGGGCTATGAACTACTTATCGACTCTGTTTCTGGATCGAGCTTGAGACTCATTGCCGCCAGTTAGCTACCTACCATATTTAGCGAGAGAGATGGAGCTTTTTGGTTACTTCCTCTAATTGCTTTTCTAATTAGTGGAGAAGCCGACAGGCTTCCAATGAAAATCAACTATGCAAGGAACATTTTCTTCTTGGGTTCCCATATCACCATCCCATTCATGATGTTGATTCTTTTGCTACCACTTGCTGTTTGTGCACACCAGAAGCCTTCTTTATGAAGGAAAAAAACCGCCCCGAGAACACGCCAGAAACGGAACCGAGAACGCTGCAGTTCAGTTCCAGTTATACCTATTAGGGAACCGGAAGTGGTGGCTCCAACTCTTTTTTTCTTTTTTAGGGCTTTAAAATCTCATTTTGTTTGAGATATTCTCAAATTAAACCAAAACTAAAGCAGAATTGGATCGGGACCATGACCAAGAAGGGGCTGGTGCAGTCCCAGTTCCCGATTTTGGTGGAATCGGAACTGGCCAAGTCTAGATGTAAGAGTAAGAATGAGCTAAGCCATATCGAAAGGCTGCTGCTCTTATAGCAAACAGTCTTCTCATGTCCATAATCGGAAAAATACACTACTAAAGGACCAAAGGCAAGATGAGCCTATGTTTAGCTTATTCATGACTTTAAAGTTAACTCATCAGCTTTAAGTGAGATCAAAGTCCCTCTTTAGGCTAAGTTTGTTCATGGTTCAAGTAGCTTGTGTTGTTGTGTATACCTAAATGATTTTTATGTAAGGCAGGCTAAACATTCTTAAGAAGCTTATTTAATTTATTGGTCATTTCCCCCTTGTTTTCATGGTCTGCCGACTATATTTGCACATAACTAAGGGTGGCAATTTTGGACCCGACTCAACACAGTAACCTGATCTAAACCTGATAAAGTCAGATTGGCTTTGGTCGTAGGCACTGTGAATCGTGTCTAGGTTGACTTAAGAAAGGGTAACCCGGCCTATGCTTATGGTGTCAACAACCCAAACCCGATCAAACCCTTGTGGGTCGACCTGGTTTTGACCCCAACAGATGTGGCACAACCCATTGGCACAATTTGCCACCCCTAAACATATCAACCTTGCTATACTGCTTATGAGTCGAACCCACTTTGTGATTACACGATGAGAAAGAAATGAAAAAGCAGTGCGTTGGCATGAAAATGAGTACATACTAATTTGTTATGTTTAACAGGCCTCAAAGTGACTCACCTTTAAAGAACCAGTTCTTCATGCCAGCATCCACCATTTGATCTTAAAGTACACTAAGCTAGATGAAATTTTAACTAAATGATACAAAATAGATCCATATTTAATCTAACATTTGGTGGACAATCTGATGCTAATAAGAATGGGTGTCATCATAAATTGCATCTCATATGACGTAGCTTTACATATAAATAAATAAATAAATAAATAAATAAATATATATATATATATATATATATGTATATGTATATATAGGTAAAGATAAATACTTAAACTCCATTTACTCAAATATACTCGAATATTTTCATATTCGAATGATTAATAGTAAAGATTTGAATTAAAAGTGTCATTCTACTTTATACTTTTATTTAATGTATCATATGCATTACATGCTTTTTATTTTCATTTTCAAAGATCAAACAATTGAGATGATAACATTAATTTGAGTATGAATAAAATTAAGCATTTAGTACTTTCTTTATCTCTCTCTCTCTCTCTCTATTTTATTCTGTCATGTATCTATAGTTTGCAACCCAATATCACTAGGCGGGGGTAGCTGGTGGAATGACAGGCTCAGACATCTTATTGGCGGACGTTTGATGGGACGAGATTCGGGTGCCTATTTTAAGCAAAGCAAGCATGTCCAAAAACATCTAGTTTGCAATAAAAATCATTAATAAGTCTTAAATACCCGGATACTTTCAAAGTATAGGATACCTTTTCTGAGATTAAAAAATCTTAATTTAAGAAAGGAAAAGAAATTCCTTCTTGTGTATATGTTACAAATACACTTTCTAATTTTGAAGGTCTTTAATAAATACTTTGCTTTTGAAATTTCAAGCTAGGACGCTACCAGAAAAATGCCGTAAACTGTCTCTATACAAAATTTATTAGTTAAGGTATTTTAATCAGATTAAACAAAAAACAATATATCGTCTTTCATAAAGTGTCTACCTTGAAAAAAAAACAAGCACAAGGACGCCTAAAGAATCCAAGTGTGAGAAGAGAGAGAGACGTCGTAGTCTACATTAATAAGCGCAATTTCAAAGCCGTTGTGAAATTTAGCGTTGTCATTTAGTACCATTTCCCAATTTGTTTTCCGCTCTGCTCGATCTCTCCCGCCACTCTGAGTCTAACCCTAATTCAGACTTTCCCGCAGGGTAGCGCAACACAAGTGGACGGGAGGTTAGCGCGATCCACCGTCGGCCATCTGAATAACAAGATCCAATCCTCGCGAAGGTATCTTTTCGCTCTTCTCTCCTCGTTTCCCTCATTTCTCTTTGTCACCTTCACTCGAGACAAGGAAATGGTCGTTTCATTTCGCCTCGTTCACTCTAACGAAAACGCTGCATTTGATAGATCCATCCAACTAAAATATTTTGTAGGTATTCGTTAGGATCAGATTTCTGAATTGACATCTTTTTCAAGTTTTGTGCGTATTCGTTAGAACTGCTTTACTGAACACCTATTTACTTTTTCTTAAGGTTTTCGATCCATATGTGTTGAAAGTAGTAAAAAAAAAACGGAGCGAAATGGCGGAGATGGTGGCATCCAGTTTCTGGGGGCCCGTCACGTCCACCACTGAATCTTGCGAGATGAATTACACTCATTCTTCATACATCGCTGAATTCTACAATACGATATCCAACTTCCCTGGCATCCTTCTCGCGCTCGTTGGGCTGGTCAATGCGTTGAGGCAGAGATTTGAGAAGAGATTTAGCGTCCTTCATCTGTCGAACATGACGCTTGCGATCGGGAGCGTGCTGTTCCACGCCACCTTGCAACGTGGGTAAGTGCTCCTCTGGTTTCATTGTTTCTCCTTCTTTTCGTGGCCTTTGAGGAAAAATCATAGTGTCCTGTTGATCGTTAACCACATTTGGTACTTGTTGTTGGGGAATTGTTTTGATTGATCTTTGGTGTTGTCTGCATTGGTTTTTGTTTCTTGTTTGTGGTTTTGATAAAGTGCTTACTGTAGACGTGAATTTTTATTTCAAAACCTATGTGGAGATTTGAAAAGAAATTCTCGAACTACGTCGAGTGTGCGAGCGTGCCAGTTAATTTACTCAAACTAACAAACATTCGATTTCTGACTTCATTAAACGATCGTGGACAAGTGAGTTTTTATCGACATAGGCCTTCTTGAACGGATCCTGAAGGGTCGGTTCATGAAATTGTGATTTAGTTCTTGACTTAGAAAAATTTAAGGTTGTGAAAAATAGAAACTGAGAGGCATGTTCTCTTATTTTTTAAAAAAATAATTCAGAGTTTTTAAAATTCTTAAAATTTTACAGAAGATAGACATTCATGTACAGATTCAGAAACTATTTTTATTTTGATTTTTCATGCTATAGGTTCGTATAATTAAATATAAAAACAAACATACCCTTGGGACAGACCAGAATATCAGAGGTTCAGAAAAACAGAGATATTTCGGTGCTCAGACCTCCAATTTCTATGAAATTAATCTTTTTGTAAAGATATGGATTTCAACTTTCCAAAGAGACCATTTTCAATAAATTTGGTTCACCGTGCACAAAGATATTTAAGAATTACCCGATATGTGTCACAAGAACTTCTGGTTTTTCAAAATCTGTTCTGGTTTTTGTAAAACTTTTTGGATTTGGTTAATGATGTTTAATAAAGTCAAATTTCTTGAAATTTTTACCAGACATCCTTGTGTATGTCTAGATTAGACGAGCCAAATTTTGACCTATTTGAAGCAATAAACATTCACAGAGAAATTTTTACAGGACATGTGCAGAGTGCATAAAACAATTCTCAGATTTTCAGAAAATGTGTATGTGTTCTAATATGAATTAAATGAATCTATAGTTTGAAATAGCAGCATAAATCCTAAAGATTATGTGAACAAGGTGAGATCAAGAGGTTCGTGATTTTAAGTTATGCTATGGAGTCAAAAGGATCAGAAAGAAAAGCATAAAAGGGGTTGTCTTTTGAATCAATACACTTGTTGGAGAATCAAACTCCTTAATTACAGCCCACTACGTTTACTGCAAAAAGAGAAGAGGGAAGGACTTGTGGCGGCCGGCAGAGGAGGACTTGCAGCAGATGCTCGGAGGTGGGAAGCGGCCTCCCTTCTTTCTCTCCCTTTCTCTCTCTCTCTCTTTCTCTCTTTCTCTCCCTCTCTTTCTCTCTGGCTGAATATCTTGTTGAACTCGAGTTTGCTGTGGTAGCTTGATGGTTGATAGTTGATTGTTGATTGTTGATTCTCGATGATATTGTGGTAGCTTGATGGTTGATAGTTGATTGTTGATTGTTGATTCTCGATGATATTGTAGCCCTCTTGAGCCCCTTTTTATGGGCCATGGGTTGCCCATTGGCTGCAACCATTCATAAGGCAACTTGCCTTACTGTGATTTGTTGAATTAAGGCAATTTGATGCTGCTGTCCACCTTGTTGAATTTGGTTGGAGCTGTTGCAAGATTGAAAAGATAAGGAGCTGACGTCTTGATAGCCTAACAAATCGGGCACCAAGGTTATCTTCAGATGAATAGCTTGTCATCTGCTAGTCTGACATTGTGATAAGAATGAATAATAGCATAAACCAGATACACTTAGATAAAGACAATCCCGTCAATGATATCCTTCCACCTTTGGTCATATATACGTGCCACTTATTCATCATGTTGTCATTCTGAGATTTTGTTCAATCCAATAAAAGAGATCATGCCAATCTGTTTCAGAATAAAAGACCAATCCTTTCTGCTTTTATTGGTGGAAAATATTTTTGTTGTCACTCCATATGGATCATCATTCAACCTTAATCACTTTCTTTCACAGTTGTGATCAAAACCGAACATTGAAATGGGAAAGAAAATCCCTCTTACTGATCATATTTCCCTTTTTCATTTCATACCTAACTAGTAACAACTCAATCTTATCCGTCATTTTTCTATTCCATTGCATAACCAATAGGATGAAGCCCAAGTAAGTCAAGGTAACTATTGATTGTGAGACTCTTGGCTTACCTTGTTAAAACCAGCCGACCCACTTTTTAGAGCTTACCAAATCAACCTCTTGCTGATCATACTGTCTATCTTGAGGTCGGCCAGGACTGCATAAGGTAAGTTGAATCCACTTGCTGCAGTCGGTTGAGGCTTGTAAAGGTAAGTGGTTGTCTTATTTGATGAAGTCGTCTAGCCCTTAATGTGGTAGATTGACCTTGTGACTTACCAAATCATGGACCAAGGCTACTTAAGGCAAGTCCCATAATTTGTTCACGTTAAAGTTGATAAGTTTTCTTCTTAGTGGCTCACCAAATCGAGCGTTACAGCTTGCGAAGTTGAACCACTTTTCCTTCTTGAATATTGATTTCCTTTCCTGAATGCCGACCTTCCTTTTTAATACCCGAAACTAAAAATAACATATTACCTTGCCCAACAACACCAAAATTGGCAGGTGCTCAATTGTTGCCTTTTATTTCTTCCTTCTTAAGGGGAATTTGCCTCCGTATGGTTCGAGTTTTATATATGGCAGGTTTCAAACACTTTATAAAAAAACATTTTATATTTGAAAACATCAAATTTAATGAAATCTTCAAATATTATTTTGGAAAACCACTGGGTTTCATTTCCAGTTTTTGTTTGTAAGGGTGACCAAGGGGAACGGGCTGTAGTCCTACTCCAGCTTGTAGGATCTTGATGACACTGCATTTTGGATCAATCTCTTCTATCTTGGGACTCTTATGATCTTATCATCTTGTCTCTCTATGTCTACCTCTCACAATCACAAATATACTTGTTAAGGAGCTCCTGGAATCAACTAAACTGGGTACACTATGTTCACAACCCATGGTTTAAACTCTGGGCATTTGCCATATACAGCTATTAAGAAATCCTGCCCGTACACAAGAACACAAAATTCTTAACCAATACATTATTTGTCCTATAATAACGAAAGCCCAGTCTATGAGAGATGATATCAAGATGTGTGAAAATGATGGTATGCCTGGGAACATGGAAGAAGAGGGAAAAGTTGAGGAGAGAGAAAGAAAGGAGAAATGGATCAAATGGTTGTTTAGTTGGTTTAATTTGGAGATCAGTTCTCTTATGTAGAGACGCCTTATAAGAATCATATCCAACCTCCATTTATGTAGGTCCCAAGCTATGACATACCCAAGATGCTAACCATCTCAAGCAAAACAATCAAAATCAATTGACGAATTGTAGCTATAAAAACCAAGACCATGCTCTCTCATTTTCCCCAAGAAGAGCTGTCATAACTTTGGTTCTCTCTCTCTCTCTCTCTCTCTCTCTCTCTCTCTACACATGTATGTATGCATGCACGTGTAGGTGTTGCAATTCTAAATCCGCAGCGAAAGGAATGAAATCCTCTGCTGGATCTGATAGACTATCATTATCTCCTACGATTGGGTCCATCCTATGTTATGAAATGCTCGTATATGTATGCATTGTAAGCCCTCAAGCTGACCACAAGTGCCTAAGTGACCTATTTAAACAAATTATCCACTTACAGGGACCAAGCCAGTTTTGGGAGGTTATATACCCCTATAAAGTACAAACGAGCTGAATGAACCTAACATAGGTTGCCCTTTGTTCAGCTCAGGTTTGCTTAATCAACTCGCAACCAGCCTCCTTATCTCATGCCTTTCACAACAACGCTCGTACATGTTAATGGAACAATTCATTTGTTGACTGGCCTACTCATACGGCCTCTTTTGTTAGAAAAAACCGACATCTTGCCCTTGAATATCAGAACAAGCATGTATTAAGCAAAAGGAAAACTTTGGTAGGTTGGATGTGTCAAATTAGAGAGAATGCATGTGTGTACGATAGAGAGAGAGAGAGAGAGAGAGAGAGAGAGAGAGAGAGAGAGAGAGAGAGAGAGAGCTCTTTTTGGTGCTACATGAAAAATAAAGAAAAATACATCAAACCCTTCATTGTTAAAAAAACTTCAAGAGCTCCAATTCCTTAGTGCACTGCGTTTTCATGAGCTTGGCAAGCCAAAGTGAACCGAACAAGGGCCGCTCCTGTTCAGATCATGAAACTTAATGAGCTAATTCATGTTTGGCTTATATAAGTCACAAACGGAGCATGAACAAGCTTAGGACGAGTCAAACTGAATCATGAGCACATGTGGTTTGTTTTCCATCCCCAACTAATGTTGTAAAAACTGTATCAGTGCCCGTATCGCACTGGGCATCGATACGACTGTATCGTACCGTATCATATGGTATGGTACGATACACAAATTTTTTATATTAAAAAAATAAAAAAATACAAAAATAAACATTAATGAACAAAACATGTATAACACAATGAAGAAGCATCCATACTATAACAAAAACATCTCTTAATGAAGTTATGAACAAGGCTACAAGCATCCATATTTCATAATCCATATTCCATAGAATCCATACCATTAGGCATTAATTATTAGGTAACATGAACAAAATACTACCGAAGGGGTTTAACTTAATAAACAACAAAGTTACAAGTTCAACTTATAATAAAAGTTAAAACAAATTACAATCATCCACAACGTGGATCATAATCAACAAAAATATTATAATCAACGTAGTGAGGATCACCATCATCATCATCTCCTTCCTCTTCTTCCTCTATAATAGGATCTGCCCATCCAACACCTTCGGCTTCATTTTCATCATCTTCAACTCAAAGTTCTACTTTGGCTTGCAGTGTCCTCCGGTTTTCATTCTCTAAAATGATAGGGGCTCCTCTTCTTCGACCCAATTGTAAAGAATATCAACATTTTCGTAACTCAATGGGTCATATGACACATTCCTTGCCCTTCTTGCATTTGCTTGTAAAGAAAGAATATTCAAATTATAAAGAATATCAAATGCAATATAGCCACATCAAGCATTCATTATTAATAAAATTAAGAAAGAAGTCAAGAATTAGGTAACAACAAACAATATATATTTTATAATTATTACCTTTGCCTTAACCTTATGTTATAGGCAACGTATACCAAATCACCCAGTCGAGCATGCTCCAGTCTATTTCGTTTTTTGGTGTGAATGCGTTCGAAAAAGCTCTAATTCCTCTCGCACCCACTTGAGCTATATGTTTGGCTCAATATATGTTGAGCAAACCTTACCAAATTGGGTGCATCTACACCAAAATGAGTCCATAATTCATTTGAAATAAAACACGATAATGATTAATAAGAAACACATGGAGTCAATCAATTAATAACTTAAATGAATATCAATAAAAACACAATACCTGGTCGCATCTGGGAGCAGAGTTGGATTGCAATTGACCTTCCAAAATCTCGAACACTCTGTATATACTTGCTTAATACTAAATGAATATTACAACGAGTAGATCAATCTTCAACAGGGTCAATTGCATTTAAGATACTCTTTTTTACTTCTTCATCTTCCACAAAGTTAGGAGAAAATCAAATAGAAGGGTTAAGGAAATATGCCGCAGCAAGAAAATCATGATACATTTGCCGGTTCCAAAGTGTACTATCTTTCAAACTTTCTTTGAAAGTAATAGCTTGCGGTCAAGGTTTGCTTATATTTCCAATTTAGCCTTATCCATAGCATCATATATATATAAGGCATAACAGGTCTATCTTCACTGTCTATCATCCTTATTACCTTAACTAAAGGTATAGTCATCCTAAAAAATTTGCTGTAACTTTTCAAAAAATCAGCATTGAAAACATCTACCACAACAATCTCCTTTCTCTTTCTAGACCAATTGATAGAGCTCCAATAATCAGATGCAAACAATTTTTTCAATGTATTTTTATGTATGATAAGACTTTGCACAGTAATGAGTCTATTTAATAACATTTATAGCAAATCTTGTCAATGAAGGCCTAATCAATTCCCTTTCACCTGTATGAATTCGCATCAAATGCAATACAGAAGAATGATTATAAATAAACTTTGTAATATTTCTGTATGCATCTATAGTCCCTCTTATTTCATCTATTGCACTCAAATCTTCAAGCATTAAGTCTATGCAATGTGCAACACATGGAGTCCATACTAAGGGTGGATGGTTTGCCTCAAGCATCTTACCAGCTACTCTAAAATTTGCAACATTATCAGTAATGAATTGAACAACATTTGAAACACCTACTTCCTCAACTTCCTTGAAAATAGGGACTAAATTATCTACAGTTTTATCAATATAGGATAAGTCATATGATTTAAAAAATAATATGCATTTGGGACAATAGATTAGAAAGTTTATCAAAGACATATGCTAACCATCTGTCCAACCATAAGTCATAACAGAACATCTTGTATCCTTCCACAACTTACTAAATTCAAAACTCCATTCATTAACAATATCAACCAATGTTATCCGTATCGTGGGCCACCACGATACGATATGGGGGCTCGTATCGTGAATGCGGGTGTATCGCACCGTATCGCTCGTATCGTACGATACGGGCGATACGCCCTGGGACCCTTATAAAGGGTCTCGGGCCGACCAAAACCCACGATTTTTCGTGGGTTTCCTCTCATTTTGGGTTCCTCAAGCTCCCTAAGAGTCGGTTTTCGCCTCCTTTTTGTTCAAAGCTCTAAAATCGTGCCCTACGGTGTTCGTGCAAGCCTCCAAACTCGGATTTAGGTATATTTTTAATGTTTTTTCCATTTTTTTCTTTTATATTTGTTGTTTTTTGTGTTATTTCATTTTTTTAATGACAAAATATGAAGTAATTAAGTGTGTATATACGATTTTTATTGCATTCATGATGTGGGAGACACTCCATTTTAGTGTTATTTGAAGATTGAGGATTTACGAAGTGCTTTTATTTTCAGGTTTTTGTTTGAATTAAAGTACTCCATTGAGATGGTAGGAAGGGGTGGTAGAGACTCCCATTATCGGTCTGATGATCCGGCATGGCAGTGGGGTATACCAGTTGAGGGTTCCTGGTTAAAAATTAGATGCTTATTTTGTGAAAATGTGGTTAGTGGTGGAATTTAAGGTTGAAACACAACCTAGCAGGAACCAAGAAAGAAGTTGCTCCATGCACAGGCAGAGTTAGAAGTGTGCCAGAAGGTATTAAATGGCAATGCTTGCAGATGATTGAGAGCATACAGGAAAGGAGACAATAAAATGATGATTTTCAGATGTGTGAAGAAGCTGATGATGCTACTGCCACTGGAGTTGGATTTACTGATAGTTTGCCTTCAGATGCTAGAACAAATATTGGTAGTAGCAGTTCGCGAGCACCTAGCAGGGGAAAGAGGGTTGCAGCTGAAGACTTTGGAGGTGACAGAAGAGGAAGTTTAGGAAGGAGTAGAGGAAGAACATCTTCTACCTTACATTCATCTTTCCTCCTTCTACTACACCTGGTGCTCAACCTGGAATTCGTGTTGTTATGGCTTTAGAACAATTGCATGATTAGGCAGACCTTGCAGTGGGAAGATGGTTTTATGATGCATGCATTCCATTTAATGCAGCAAACAATTTTTATTTTCAAGCAATGGCAGATGCAATTGCTAACATTGGTCCAGGATACAGGATGACCTCTTATCAGAAGTTGAGAGGGAAGATATTAGATCCGACCATCATTGAAGTGCAGCAATATTGTTCGACTTTGAGACAGTCGTGGAAGAAAACGGGATGCACTATTATGGAAGATGGATGGACCGATAGGCGAGGAAGGACATTGCTAAACTTTCTTCTATATTGTCTTAAAGGGCTCATGTTTTTGAGATCTCTAGATATGTCAGAGGAGAGGCACACTACAGAGATCCTACGAGAGGAATTTGATAAGGTTATACAGGAGGTTGGACTAGAAAATGTAGTCCAATTGATTACAGATAATGCAACTAACTACAAAGCAACTGGGAAGGAGTTAACTGATATTTATGGGACTTTCTACTGGACACCATGTGCAGCCCATTGTTTAGATCTCATCCTCGAGGACATTGGTGAGATGGATGAAATAAAGGCAGCAACTAAGTGTTGTCAAGATATTACAAAATTCATTTACAACCATGCATTTGTTTTGTGTATAATGAGGAGATACACAAAAGGTGCAGAGCTTCTTCGCGTAGCTACAACTCGGTTCGCAACAAACTTCTTATCTGTACAGAGTATTGTGAGACAGAAGCAAGCTTTAAAGAGAATGTTCTCCTCAGATGAGTGGCAACAATTTGCAGAGTTGCCTCAAAACATAAGGAATAGAAAGTTGAATGAGATTGTAGAAACAATTTTTAGAAGTTCATTTTGGAATGCATGTATTAGATTATTAAAAATTACCTGTCATTTAGTGAAAGTTTTGAGATTGGCTGAGAGCGAGGAGAAACCATCTATGGACTACCTTTATGAAGCCATGGACAGGGTAAAAGAAGTGATCAAAAATAACTTTAATAGAAAAAAGAGAGATTATGTGCCCGTGTGGAAAATAATTGATAGTAGATGGAATAAACAATTGCATCAGCCTATTCATGCAACAACCTACTATCTAAACCCATCATTGAAGTACTCAGCAACCTTCAAAAGGGACGATGAGGTTAATCGAGGAATCATTGAATGTATCGACAGATTAGTCCCTGATGAGAGCATAGTAGATGCGATACATCGAGAGATAGAGATATATGATAATGCTCTTTACTTGATAGGTTTGCCTGTTCTAATTCGTAACCGCACTACGATGCATCTAGGTAAATTGTTTATTTTCATATTTAAGTTTCATCTTACATTACTGTGGATTATGTCTATAATGTTTGTCTTTTTCTATAGATGTTTGATGGAACAGGTTTGGAACTGATTGTCCAAACCTTAAAGATTTTGCAGTGAGAGTCTTAAGCCAAACCTGTAGTGCAACAGGTTGTGAAAGAAATTGGAGTGTTTTTTAACACATCCATACAAAGAAGCGCAACAGGTTGGAGCACAAGACTAAATGATTTAGTTTATATTCGTTGTAACATGCGTCTTCGTGAAAGGTAATGTTGTATTACTTTCAAATTTTCAATTCAATATTGTTTAACTTCAGTCTTCAATTGTTAATATTATTTACTAATTGTTTATCTTTGTTTGTCGTAGGTAATTAAAGAAAGTAAATAGAGAAGAAAGTCAGTTCAGTCCAATAAGTTTGGATAATTTTGATATATTAGAAGATTGGGTTATGGAAGACACTGAAGAAAATGCCCTCCTAACTGAAGAAGACGTTGCTTGGATTAATTTGGAAGGAGCGCAACAACAACAACATTAAGGAGATGAAGAATTTGATTTCCAAGAAGAAGGTGTCGCTTATGATGATGATGAGGATCTGCAACAAGGAGAAGATGAAGATTATTTAGTTGATGATCCTGATTACAATTTGTAAAATGTAACTGTGTCTGTAATCTGTATTTTATTTTTTGGATTCAAAATATGTAAATTTGGATGTAATTGTTCAATGTTGAATGCTCAATCTGTACTAAACTTACAGTATATGAATTTAAAGCAATTACCAGATTTTTCTGAATTTTTCCTGATTTGTTTCGATTTTTTCGGATTTTTACTAATTTTTATTGATTTTTAATTAATTTTTACATTATTTTAATATTAAAGTACGATACGATACGCCCGTATCATGGAGCCCAGTGATACACGATATGATACGCGTCAAACAACACTTATATCAACCCATTTCTGTAATAATGTGCCCCTCAAAGCATGATAAGTATGGACTCTATAACCCGATCCCACGCTGACAATAGCATCCGTCATACTTTACTTCAAATCTACTTTCTCAATTACCTCCTTTAAAGTCATATGATCTAATGCCTGATAAAACTCCATGAGTCGTACGTGGGAGAAAAAAAGAAAGGCATCCTACTAGGGCCATTACTTCCTCTAGCTCCTCCTCTAGTATTTCTCGTAGGCATCGGGTGAGTAGGAGCTCTTACAGTGGAACAAGAGCCAACTCTACTGCTTCTACCACTAGAACCTACACTTTTTCTCTTTTCTTGCCTTCTCCTCCTCTCTTCAGTCATCTATTCTTTCATCTCACGTGCACTATGAAATTCATCACCACCATGACCATACATCCCTTGAGTAGAAGCATCTTCAAATTATTGAGACATATCCCAATCACCTATTTCTGCCCTCTCTCTCACCTTTAATCTCTTCCTCTCCTTTGAAGCCTCCAATACGTACTCAATTTCGTACTTCACTGTTTTGAGAACCTGAAGACAGGCACTAGCATCATTCTTGATTCCCACAAGGTGGTGTTCCATATGAGAAATACCACCATATTTTACAACATTGCAAAACATGCACTTGATCACAAGCCTATTGCCTTTATACACTGGAGTGCAGTATTTTCAAGCTGGATCAACTCGATCAGAAGCCATTAAGATAAGAGTAGACAATCAACAAGAAGGAAAAGGCTTTTTAGAGGTTAAGAATCACGAAATCTGCAAAAACCTTAAAATTTTCAAGTGAAAAATCGGGTAGAATGCCAAAGGAAAGATGTATGACACGAATTTGACAAAAATCCTAGAGATAAGGAGTTGGATTGGGTGAAATACTTGAATAAACCACAAAATCAACAAGAACAAGGTAAGAAGAGGATCTGGAAGTAAGGGAATTGTGTGAAAAAGGGTTTGGGAAGAAACATAAATGAAATCTGCAAGTTTTGTATGTTGTTGTTATAACAGAAAAATCGACATCGACTCGTACAATACGGGGTGTATCGTATGATACGGTACGATACAACACGATAAATTATGATAAGCGATACGTGTCCCTGTATCGTATTGTATCTTCATACGATACGCGTTAAAATTGTATCGTATCGTACGATACTATACGATTTTTATAACATTGTCCCTTATCTACTTTTGTTGCTCTAGTCTTTCTTCTCTCTCAATCTCCCCATCTTTATCTCCCAAACAAGCTTGCCTTCACATTTCCTATGGTCGGTCTTGTTTAGATAGAATTTATATAAGGTTGTGCATGTTTGGTTAGAAATTTTCATATGTTGCCTAGCAAGTTTTAAATTTGTGATTCTGTACTTTATGAGCCAACTTCAATTTAAATTCATTAGTCATAACACTTGCATATAAAAGAAATATGATAAAGCTTCATAAAGTATTTAAGGTTATTGGATTAGTGATAATCTAAGTTGATAATGGTGTTCGGGAGTTGCATATGCTTACTACTATTTGTATTAATTTATATTTATGAAATGTGTTCAATTGACTCTTATATATATGCTTTTAATTTTTTAATGTATCATAAGTCTTCATGAGAGGCTAAGTTACACAGACACTTCTAAGGGGTGGAGTGTCGACCTCGACACTGGTGCGACACCGACACCATGTCGGTACGGCATGACAAAAAAAAATGTCATTTTTTTTTTGTAACTCACGGATAAATGGGTCCAGATAATGAAGATTGATTTGTGTATTATGATGAAATTAGTAGTTGTTTACCATTTATGTGTTTTGCTTTAATATAAAGTTGTGTACTTGTTATTATAGTTGTATACAATATTAGGTTGAATGATTTTGGGTACGGATAATTGGTTTCTTATATATCATTCTGATTGGAATCTTGACTCCATACTGTATGCGTTTGCACAGAATAATCTCTGTTACCAAACACATTTGAAGACCAGGAACATTGCCACATCAATAGAACAGAAGAGTATGACATCACTAGTGGATCCTAGCACAAATACTAGTATATGCTATATCCTACAAAAGATCTGGAAACTCTTTGAATCCATAACTTGGATATTTTGCAGCTCGTAAAATCATTCTAAGTTTGAAATCATTATGAGGGAACTTGCTAATTGATTCCTACGTGCAGTCAAAATTAGCAAATACTAGTTGTATTATGATTGATTTATGTAGCTTAAATATTATATATAATATATAATATTATATACCCTATCCGTGTCGCCGCACCCAAAATTTTTGAAATTTGCCGTATCCCGCACCCTGTGACATAGATGAGAGGCTCTTATGCAGCACTTAGCCGCATAGGAAATTTGGTGCATAAGCAACACTAACCACTATTGACAACATAGGGTCAGACTTACCATAGTTTGTGGACTCATCAAGTCAACTCAGACGACTCAGTGTGGCTAACTGGTAAACCCGTCATCCTATATATACAACAACCCGTGGACCAAACTTGGATAAAACTGACTTAGAGTGGGAAAAAGCTTGGTTTTGGACCCATGGAGTTCTTTTATTATGCTATTTTTCTTCCAGTTGATTCTATTATTTTCCATTTGTTGTATGTTAGGTATTGATATGACTATTTAGAAACTATTTGCTCTTAAGTACTTTATTACCTAGTATTCCATACTTGGCTGGTAAAACATTGCAGTATTTAGTGGTCATTATCCACATCTTTTGTGCCTGAAATGCATAATAACCAAGTAAATGCTAGTTCTGGGGTCACTACTACATATACAACATGTTATTTGAAGATCAATGTACCAAACTTGTTGGTACTAACCTAAAAAATTACCAAACTTATTGAATGTTAACCTATAAGAAGATATAGACAGTATGTGAAACCACACTGGGGTTTGGGCATACGTGTGAGCTTGGTTATTCCTGTTTGGCTTTGCAAGATGTCTCGTTTATGATAAATTTCAAAAGGCCAATATGACTAGTCTATGTAAGCTGGCTAAAAAAACAGGTCTTGGACAAGCAAGTACAGGAGCCTTACTGGGTTGATCTTTCAATAGTCCCATGGGCTCTTTTTTGTTGAGGGATACGGCTGTGCATGCACTCTGGAAAAATCTGTGCAGATGGTTGACTAAAGGTTTCTCTTATTCTTTGAAATTTGATCTGATTCCTTATTTTACATAAGCACATATCATTTTATGATATCTCTGTGAGACTTACCGGGGGCACTCAAAGAACAAGTAAGAAGCGAATATCTTCTAAAGCATAACTTAAAACAATATAACAATAACTAAGCCTTTTCCCATACTAGATGGGGTCCGCTACATGGATTCTGTTTTTTTTTTAGAATCCATGGTAAGTCCGACAAAGTTTTACGTTGGCTGTCAGAAGCCTATCACAACCCTCCTTTATCCGGGCTTGGGACCGGCCATGCAACGGTGATCCCTTACATGGGCGGAGTTTTCTAAAGCATAACTTATTCTGTAAATATTTTTGTATTGCTTATTCTGCAAGTATAATGCTCTCATACAAGCTTATTCTTTGTCGCACACAACCTTCTTTGAATTTCTGCCCTTCTTTTTTGCATCTGTTCTTTCTTTAATTGAGCTGCTCATAGCTTCATATACTTTTGTCTGTCTGTCTTTTAGGGTGCCCTGTCTTCCCTTTTTACAATTTCTTCTCCATGCCCAGAATGGTTACATTTGTTGCACATTGTCAATGATATAAGTCCAGCTACTGTGGTAGGATTACAAAGCCCTACTTGCTTCGGTATGTCCTCAGTCCAATTCGTGATACTTTCTAGAAAAGCTCTCTTCCATATTCAGTGGGTCTATCATGTCAAATAGTTTTTTTCTTTGGGAGGATTTACAGTTTGCTGCCCTCTTGGGCTTCTAATGGAACACTTTAATCATCGTCATCGTGTTGTCTTTATTGCATAGTCTTCAATTTATTTCTTAAGTTGGGTTTTGTTTTGTTCTTGTCCTTTGTTAACTGACAGCTGAGCAAGCCTTTTAATCGTTGTTAGGGTCTAAATAGGTGCACCTTTATACTCTTCATTATCGTCGTATCACATATTATACATATTTGTGGTCTTTTCCTTGTGGGCAAGGGTCCACTTCCTCTGCTTTATATGACATAGGATCAGGTAGATGCAGTTTATTAGTGGGCAACGAGAAGCATAGTTGCAGCAAACTATTTATTGCTTTTTATCCGTACTAAGATGGGGATAAAATTCAATAAGTGTCAGAGCCTGTATGCTTCCTGTTCGTACCAGTAACTTCTGGAGCTCAGTAATTTCCTTCATCTCCTCCCACGCACGAGTGCAGGAGGTTACCCATCACACGGATGTGCTGTCTTCACATTTGCTTTGGTCATGCAAAAAGGGTGGTGACAATATACTAAAGTGCCTCAGTGTGAATTCGGAAAAGACCTATTGAAGCTACATTTGTCCCTTGTCACGTCCTTGTATCTTTATTACCCATCATAAAAAGGCATAGATATTCAAGTTTCCAAGTGTTATTCCCAGATGAAATGAGACATTTGTTTCATGCATTGGCAGAAAGGATGCCCATTCTTAGATGGATACATATGTGCCATGAAAGAGGGATTAAGTCTAACAGAATTGACTGGGTGGTAGTCATGGAAACACTTGTTTATTCCATATTTGTACCTTAGCTCCATGGAATAATTGAAATCAGAGATCAAAACATTATGCAAGGACTGCATGAACTTTCTACGAAAACCATGTCCCAAGAAGTTGATCACCTATTTGTTATTCATGCGTCCATCTATTTAGATATTGAATTGTCTTAACGATCAATTAATAAGCTGTGTATGAAAATATATCTAAGACCAGTCGAGTCATTTTTTGAATCACTATGAAACAAATGTTCGTTTCTACTGGTTTCTGTTTGCAGATAGTTACTTGAACGACCCCATGTGCATGAAGACACATATTAAACGCATGCACATATACACAATCACGTCCCATTTCTTTGCTATCTGTTTTGCAACGTGAAAATTGGGCTGTCTAATGCATGACTAAGTATTATTTTCATTGTCTCTGATCACTTAAAACCATCTCCTCAGACAGCAGCAGAGCGATGAGACGCCCATGGTGTGGGAGATTCTACTTTACTTATACGTCCTTTATTCTCCAGATTGGCACTATAGGAGCACCATGCCGACCTTCCTTTTTCTATATGGTGCTCTTTTTGCAATATTTCATTCATGGTTGCGCTTCAATACAGGCTTCAAGGTGCACTATGTGCTCCTCTGTTTACTATGCGTTCCTCGTATGTACAAGTATTACATACATACAAAGGAGTTGTCAGCAAAGAGGCTCGCCCATCTGTATGTGGTCACAGTAATCTTGGCGAGTCTATTTTGGCTGCTTGACCGCATCTTCTGCAAGCAAGTTTCAAGATGGGTCATCAATCCACAGGGTCATGCTCTTTGGCATCTTCTGGTGGGCTTCAATTCTTACTTTGCGAATGCTTTTTTGATGTTTTGTCGCGCGCAGCAGCTGGACTGGAGCCCTCAAGTCCGCCACCTTTTGGGTCTCCTCCCCTTTGTCAAGATCAACAAACCCAAAATACACTGATGATTAAGACTAAGAGGATAAAAACCCTTGGACTCTTGGAGTTTGTGATTCTAATTTTCATATTCCATTTCTCTTTTGCCTTTTTCTCTCGTGGCAAGCCAGTGAGGTTTTCTCTTATACGTGGGGTGCAAGGACGCAACTCACTGTTCCGTTTAGGTTTCCATGTAATCTACTGCTGCTAGTGCTGTATCATAATATTTAATTTTTAATTGCAGAGCTTAGAAACTTCTGTCCAGGCTGCCTTGAGAGTGTGCCTGATTATGTTACTGATTCTTCGGTTGATTTGTTATGATACAACCTCTTTCTTCAGTTAAGATCTGATCTTAATCATCTTGTCTTCTTGTAACCCTGTGATGGGACTTTTGGTTATGGCTATCAGATATAAGGGATACTTTGTCACTTTTGTTCTCATCGAGGTCTAATTTCATCTCATTTTGTAAAAGAAAAAGTTCTGCTAAGTTGGGATAGCCGTTTTGGTTTTGCTACGAACATAATGACACAGCTGGTCGGGCATGCACAATAGACTTTATGCTGGACGGACCCTTGCCCGATCTGTGAGGAGCCTTCATCTTGGGCATTATGAAAGTCTGTGTGTGTGTGTGCTTCCTTTCATGTCAACCACTTTCCATGTTTTCTCGGACTGAAAGTTATCAGCGCCAAGATTTCATACTCTCAAGTCCCCTCAATTGTATTGAAACTATTCTGTGGCCAGATCTTGGAATGGACCATGATTTCCAAGTAATGCCATCATCTGGTTACCAAATTTTCATGGTCTTGCCAACTCCTCAGTTGTTTGATAGCTGCCATTGATTTCACATTGTTTTGGCATATGATAGAAAATGATCCTTGGCTTTCCAACAAGAACTAAGCAAAAGTTGAAGGTTTTGATTACTTATTTTTGTGCAATTTTTCAGCATCACCTCCAACGTGGTATCTCAGCATGGCAAGACCGACTTCACGCAATGCTTTAGGCAACGCCGCCACTCCCAAATAGCAGAGGGAATCAGTGGAAACAGTCTATGCCAGTTTCATCAAAACTTTGATCCCGAAAAGATTCCCATTAAATCGTTCGAGGTTGCTACCGAAACCGCTAAAAAAATTATTGCAACAACACAAAGTTGTAAGGACATTGCACGTTCATACAGTTTCCGAAGATAGAAAATGAAGCATCATATCAATCACTCGGACAAAGGACAGGCGCTTTCAAACTTTTGCTGCTCTTCGCGGCAAAATTCGAACTCATTGGTATGGTAATACATGCAACTTGCATATGCATTCATCTCCTGCGGGCACTTCTCATGCAGTCTTTTCAGCCTGCAGAACGAAGACCATAAAGTGCTGCATCTTTGCAATTAACAAGAATGACCAAATGAACCCTAAAATAATCACTAAATGCTGGAAACCTTGCAACCTCAGGCAAAAGATCGACCAGGTTACTTAAGAAATTTCATGTACCACGTTTAAAAAGCTTCTTAGTAGCAATTCACTCAAAATAAAATTATACAACAAATAACTTTCAACATGCAAACAGCAACAAAAAGCTATGAGTAAAAGAGCTCGATCTGGTCTTGATATCTTAGACGAAGCCGATGAGGTTCAAGACTTATTCGGTCCTATTTTGTTCATTTCAGGGTTCAATCAACGTGTAGTGAATGTTCATGATTAGGAATATCTCGTGTTAACTATATTCACCTGGCTTTGTGGACAAGTGTTATACATATCACCCTACAGGGCGTATCTTTAGATACAGTGTATCATCCCGTATTGTACGACATATGTGATACACTTTTTTTTAAATGTCAAAAATTACCATAATTACATAATTTATAATGATTGACCACCATCATATCCAAGCACTTGCTAGCAAATACGGTGTCCATTGCCAAATTATATACACTTTTGCATGCAAAGCACATGAAAAACTTTTTAAAATAAATAAATAATGTAGTAAGTAACAATAACTGCATATTTTTAGTACTGTAACTATTTCTTCCTGATGTTGCAGATAAATGGAAGGCATGCAAGCTGATTCCGATCAAAATAATGTGCGCATGATATAAAAGCAAGGAGTCAATAGCAATATGCATGACATTAGCATCAATCTCATTTTATACGAATGAAAGTGGAAATAAAATACTGAATATGGTCCTTTGTCTTTTAATTTCTAAAATAAGATCAAAACCACAAGAGGACAATGGTTTTCAATGCATTTTTAGAAGTCAATGAATGTGACAATTTTAACAATGGAGTTCCTAAAATAATGTGATTCTTCTTTTTTAGTTATGAAACTTATAATTTTAAAGAATATTTACTACTTGCTTATAATTTGAATTAATGTTAATATTTACCCAAATTTTGATTTATAGGAATTGTTTACAATTGTTTTTTATTTTTTCAGATTTTTTCTATTTTTGATTTTTAAAATATTTTTAAAATTTACGAAACAATACGATACAAATGTATCGTGGAGCAAAATGATGCACGATACAATATGGTACAAACAACACTGTTGCGGACTAACCTAGTTAGGAGTTTGATAGTCGACATGTATCTCTACTTAACCATAGGTTGCAGACAAGGAAAAAGAGAACACAGTTTATGTCTTTCGCATGTTTAAACTTTTAACCACAATTTTGTTGTTTATGATTTCGTCCATGGCAGCCCAGATAAGTATATCTGTTCAACACAGACCCACTACACTATGTAAAAGGATGTGGGTGCAGGTGCGAGCATACTGTGATATAGTACAAATTTAAAAGATCACAGGATGTAAATTATAATTCTTTAATAATTGATAATATCTAATAAAACTAAAAGAAAAAATCAGTTTCATAAGTTAGTGTTAAATAATAAAGTAATAATCAGTCCATATTTCACAAAGTGTCCTATGATACAGCACTAACTATCTCTAAGTTAGAATCTTCACTTATAAGATACAACAACTAAGCCTAGTCCCATACTAGATGGGGTCGGCAACATGATTCTTTGTTTCCACCAAACCCTATCATGTGCCATGTTAACAGTTAACTCAACATGAGCTAGATCATTCTTTATTGTTTCTTTTCAACACCTTTGTGATCTTCCTCTTCCACTTTTAACATTTTCACAATCTAATTTTTCATATCTTCTTATTCATACCTTCTGATTTAAGTTTCCTTTGGTCATCTTTCTACACGTCTAAACCATTTTAAATGATTTTCTCTCATTTTATCCTTTCACTCCCAATTTATTTCTAATAACCTTTTATATATATGATCTTTCCTTCAACATCTTCATTTCTGCCACAAACATCTTTTGTACATGTTGGTGGTTAACTGCCCAACATTAAGAACCATAAAACATAGCATGTATAATTGTTGCTCTATAATATAAGAGGATCGCCTGGCCGTATCCTTCGCTTAAGCGTATTTAATGCTGCTTCACTTTGTTTTTACCTTTCAACCTTAATAGTATCTCCTTGTTACAAAAAATACGTAACGCCCCTCTCCATTTTAACCAACCTTCATTAATTCTATGCATAACATCTCTATCAATTTTTCCATCACTCTAAAAAACTAACCCTAGATATTTAAATTTTCCTTGTGAGAGATGCAATCTATGTCAATCTTAATTTCTATATCCTCTTAAGTAACCAAATGATCAAACTTACATTCCATATATTCTGTCTTTGTTCTACTAAGTCGGAAGCCTTTACATTCTAATGTTTTTGTCCATAGTTTCAATTTCCTATTAACTTTTTCCTTAAATTCATCCACTAACATAATATCATCTGCAAATAACATACACCAAGGTATTTTATCTTGAATATATTTTGTTAACTCATTAAGGACCAATATAAATAAATGTAGACCTAAAGTTGATTCCTGATGTAACCCAATATTAACTTCAAAAAAGTTTGTCATTCCTCTATGAGTGTTCACACATGTTTTTGCACCATCGTTAAAGTCTCTTATAAGATTTATATATCAATCAGATACCTCTTTTTTCAAGGTTCTCCCTGTTGGAAAATGCGGTTGCGCAGCGAAGATTGAAAAGTCACAAACATAAAGAACCATTAAAGAGAAAAAACATGAGAGATCGATGGAGGGGGATGGACTTCCAATGGAGGCCGGCCCCCTCTCTTTCTTTCTTTCTTAATCTCAACTACTTAACCCTAATACAACCTATCAGCCTTTATATAAGGAGCTGTAAAACATAAAATGACCAAAATACCCTTATTATAGAAAATTACCACAATACCCTTAGTACTTCGGACAATTACAATAATACCTAAAAAATCAGAAATTATAAAACTAATACAAAGAACACTAGATATGCATATTCTTCAACACTCCCCAAAGAACATCTCTTTGCCGGTTGGAGATCAAATTTGAAAGTCAAAGTATTTTTGGTTATGTATTTGTTTAGTTACATGTATTTGTTTGGTTATATGTGTAAGTTGTTTGGGTCTCCATGGATCAGGATCTGATCCATTGGATATTAGGTAGGATTAGTTTTTAAGTAAGGGTAATTAAGTTATTCGAGTTAGGATAAGTTATATATATAGCTGTAATCTGGAATTAGGTTTAAGATGGATAAAAAGGAAAACAGGAATCGGCAGCCAGGATGGTGCCGACCTACATCTTCAACCTTCTGCCCATTGTATGGTATGATTTATTTTCGTGTTAATCATTACATTCATATGAAAATCGACATAGTATCAAAGCTTGTTTTGGTGGGAATCTCGATTTAAAAGCAAGGTTATCAAGATCGTGGAAGAAGATCAAGTAAGTCCCATTCAGATTTGGTCTTAATCGACTATAGATCTGCCAATTTTTTTACTGCACAACAAGGGTTCTTCCTACTTCTATTAACTACACAGCAAGTGGTCAATTAGTTTTTTGTTGGTTGTCGATCTTCCTATTGGTGCCGTATTAGGTCATTGGTTGACCTCAAATCGAGGGCTAGAAAAAAATACAGATCCTATTGCTTTCATATTGTCTGCTGAAAAAAAAACACAGATCTTATTGCTTTCATATTGTCTGCCATCAAGTCTCTTCCTATCGATCAAGTAATTTAAGTTCTTGAATCTACATCTGATTGTGAATATTTTGGCCAGTGTTGTCTGCGATACGGTGCGATACGCCACTATGCGATACGATACGGGGCTCCGTATCACAGGTGCGGGCGTATCGCACCGTATCGTGCGATACGGCCCGTATCACACGATACGGGCGATACGCCCTGGGACCCTTATAAAGGGTCTCGGCCCGAGAGAAACCTGTGATTTTTCGCAGGTTTCCTCTCTTCTTTTGGATTCCTCAAGCTCCCTAAGAGTCGGTTTTTGCCTCCTTGGTGTTCAAAGCTCTAAAATCGTGCCCTACGGTGTCCGTCCAAGCCTCCAAACTCGGATTTAGGTATATTTTTAATGTTTTTTCCATTTTTTTCCTTTATAATTATTTTTTTTGTGTTATTTTGGTTTTTTTTTTTAATGACAAAATATGAAGTTATTAAGTGTGTGCATACGATTTTTATTGCATTCATGAAGTGGGAGACACTCGATTTGAGCGTTATTTGAAGATTGGGGGATTTACGAAGTGCTTTTATTTTCAGGTTTTTGTTTGAATTAAAGTACTCCATTGAGATGGCAGGAAGGGGTGGTAGAGACTCTCATTCAAAGTCTGATGATCCGACATGGTAATGGGGTATACCAATTGAGGGTTCAAGGTTAAAAATCATATGTTTATTTTGTGAAAAGGTGGTTAGTGGTGGAATTTCAAGGTTGAAACACCACCTAGCAGGAACCAGGAAAGAAGTTGCTTCATGCACAGGCAGAGTTAGAAGTGTGCCAGAAGGTATTAAATGGCAATGCTTGCAGATGATTGAGAGCATACAGAAAAGGAGACAACAAAAGGATGATTTCCAGATGTGTGAAGAAGCTGATGATGCTACTGCTACTGGAGTTGGATTTACTGATAGTTTGCCTTCAGATGCTAGAACAAATATTGGTAGTAGCAGTTCACGAGCACCTAGCAGAGGAAAGAGGGTTGCAGCTGAAGACTTTGGAGGTGGTAGAAGAGAAAGTTCAGGAAGGAGTAGAGGAAGAGCTTCTTCTTCTAGCATACATTCGTTCTTTCCTCCTTCCACTACACCTGATGCTCAGCTAGGAATTCGTGCTACTATGGCTTCAAAACAACTACGCGATCAAGCTGACCTTGCAGTGGGCAGATGGTTTTATGATGCATGCATTCCATTTAATGCAGCAAACAGTTTTCATTTTCAAGCAATGGCAGATGCAATTGCTAACATTGGTCCAGGATAGATGATGCCCTCTTATCAGAAGTTGAGAGGGAAGATATTAGATCAGACCGTGATTGAAGTGCAGCAATACTGTTCAACTTTGAGACAATCGTGGAAGGAAACAGGATACACTATCATGGCAGATGGATGGACCGATAGGTGAGGAAGGACATTGCTAAACTTTCTTGTATATTGTCCTAAAGGACTCATGTTTTTGAGATCTGTAGATATGTCAGAGGAGAGGCACACTGCAGAGATCCTATGAGAGGAATTTGATAAGGTTATGCAGGAGGTTGGGCTAGAAAATGTAGTCCAATTGATTACAGATAATGCAACTAACTACAAAGCAGTTGGAAAGGAGTTAGCTGATATTTATGGGACTTTCTATTGGACACCATGTGCAGCCCATTGTTTAGATCTCATCCTCGAGGACATTGGTGAGATGGATGAAATAAAGGCAGCAACTGAGTGTTGCCAAGATATTACAAAATTCATTTACAACCATGCATTTGTTTTGTGTATGATAAGGAGATACACAAAAGGTGCAGAGCTTCTTCGCACAGCTGCAACTCGGTTCACAACAAATTTCTTATCTGTACAGAGTATTGTGAGACAGAAGCAAGCTTTAAAGAGAATGTTCTCCTCAGATGAGTGGCAACAATTTGCAGAGTTGCCACAAAATAGAAGGAACAGAAAGTTAAATGAGATTGCAGAAACGATTTTTAGAAGTTCATTTTGGAATGCATGTATCAGATTATTGAAAATTACTTGTCCTTTAGTGAAAGTTTTGAGATTGGCTGACAGCGAGGAGAAACCATCTATGGGCTACCTTTATGAAGCCATGGATAGGGCAAAAGAAGCGATCAGAAATAACTTTAATGGAAAAAAAAGAGATTATGTGCCCGTGTGGAAAATAATTGATAGTAGATGGAATAAACAATTGCATCAGCCTATTCATGCAGCAGCCTACTATCTAAACCCATCATTGAGGTACTCAGCAACCTTCAAAAGGGACGGTGAGGTTAATCGAGGAATCATTGAATGCATCGACAAATTAGTCCCTGATGAGAGCATAGTAGATGCGATACATCGAGAGATGAAGATATATGATAATGCTCTTCACTTGATGGGTTTGCCTGTTGCAATTCGCAACCGCTCTACGATGCATCCAGGTACATTGTTTATTTTCATATTTAAGTTGCATATTACATTACTGTGAATTATTATGTCTTTAATGTTTATATTTTTTTTACAGATGTTTGGTGGAACAGGTTTGAAAGTGATTGTCCAAACCTTAGAGATTTTGCAGTTAGTCTTAAGCTAAACCTATAGTGCAATAGGTTGTGAAAGAAATTAGAGTGTTTTTGAACACATCCATACAAAAAAACGCAACAGGTTGGAACACAAAAGGCTTAATGATTTGGTTTATATTCGTTGTAACATGCGCCTTCGTGAAAGGTAATGTTGTATTACTTTTAAATTTTCAATTCGATATTATTTAACTTTAGTTTTCAATTGTTAATATTACTTACTAATTCTTTATCTTTGTTTGTGTCGTAGGCAATTAAAAAAGGTAAATAGAGAAGAAAGTCAATTCGATCCAATAAGTTTGGATAATTTTGATATATTAGAAGATTGGGTTATGGAAGACACTAAAGAAAATGCCCTCCTAACAGAAGAAGACGTTGCCTGGATTAATTTGGAAGGAGCGCAACAACATTATGGAGATGAAGAATTTGACGTTGAAGAAGAAGGTGTGGGTGTGGCTGATGATGATGAGGATCTGCAACAAGGAGAAGATGAAGATTATTTAGTTGAAGATCCTAATTACAATTTGTAAAATGTAACATTATATGCAACTGTAGTGTACTGTAAAGTGTAAACTAAAAAATTCAAAATATGTAAATTTGGATGAAATTGTTCAATGCTGAATGCTCAATCTGTACTAAACTTACATTATATGAATTTAAAGCAATTATCAGATTTTTCCTGATTTTTTTCGATTTTTTACTATTTTTTATTAATTTTTAATTAATTTTTGTATTATTTTAATATTAAAGTACGATACGATATGCCCGTATCGTGGAGCCCAGCGATACACGATACGCGTCAGACAACACTGATTTTGGCAACATAAAACGCTTATTGGTTTCCATAGCAAGATAGAATAAGAGGCTGGAAGTAATGATTATCAGAAACTGTGAAAAGGTTAAGTAACCCCTATCATAGAACACTCCCAAAATCTCTCTCAGTAGATTATGTTAACTATAATGGAAAAGAACAAAATTAGAGATGGTAATAATCACAGTCTCTCAGACATGGGAGAGGGATTTCAAATTTGAAATTTGAAATTAGATGGAAAGAACTACATTCAGTGGGCCAGATCTATTAAACGGGTTGTTATAGCCAGGAGGCGATGGGACTATCTAAATGGTGAAATATCTCAACCACCTACTTGAGATCCTATGTATTCTAGATGGCGTAGAGAAAATACACTGTTTAGTGCATGGTTGATTAAATCAATGGTATCTTCAATTGGCAGTACATTCATGCTTTTAGAAACTGCGAAAGATATATGGCTAACAGTTCATGATGCTTATGCTCAAAGGAAGAACATAGCAAATAAATATGACCTCATTGAGAAAATAAGAAAATGCAGACAGGGTGGAAGATCAGTAAGTGAGTACCATGCAGAACTCCGAGGTTTATGGGAAGAACTGCAACTTTATTCCAAGACTAAATGTCAACAGTGCACACAAGAGTGTAATGGGGAGTTTGAAGAACGAAAAGTATTTGACCTTCTATGGGGATCTCTTAAGAGTATGAGGCAGGGAAGAACAATATCCTCAACAAAGAAGAACTTCCCTCTCTGAATATAGTGTATTCTCTTTTACTCCGAGAAGAAGACAGGAAGTAGTTAAAAAAGGAAACAAAAATTAGTTCCGAGACTACAACATTTATTGGCAAAAATAGTTCTACAAGTTCTTACTCTCGTGGAAGAAGTGGTTATAGACGTGGAAGGGGTAGATTCTCAATTACCATTGAAGAAAAGGAAAAACTAATTTGTTCTCACTGTGAAAAATCACGACATACCAAAGAGACATGTTGGGAATTAGTTGGTAGAGCAACATATTTTCATAATAGATCTAATAAAGCTTATTTCAGCAGTGACCAGAGTGACAAACAGAACACTGAAAACAATAATACAGCATTGACAGATATGAAGAAGGAAATTGAATTACTCAAAGCCCGTTTAACAGACCCGCATACTCCCTTTACTTCTTCTATTCCTGATTCTCACGCAACAATACCATATCCATTTTCATTCATGGCCAAGGATAATACATTTACTCCTCATTCCATAATTTGGGTTAATGATTCAGGTGCCATAGATCACATGGTCAGTAGGAGAGAATATTTTGGCACTTATGAGTTGACTCAAGAACAGATTAATATTAGGCTGGTAGATGGTTCTCATACTCCTATAGCTGGAAGAGGAAGTATTATTACATCTTTTGGCATATTGAAAAATATTTTACATGTTCCCAATATCTCAGTCAATTTACTATCAGTCTTTGCCATGACACGAGATTTGAAATGTCGTATAATGTTTGATACTACTGGATATTTATTTCAAGAACTGAGTACGGAGATGATCTTTGGTAGTGTGAGAAGTTCTGCGAAGAAAATAATGAAGCAGCAATGCAATCAACAATAATTAGAGAAAAATAGAAGGAAAAACTACCTTTATGGCACCAGAAACTGGGACATTTACCTTTATCAAAAATTATGATATTATTACCTAAATTTGCTCATTGTAATAATTTAAATTTGAATTGTGAAACCTGCTAGAAGGCAAAACATCATAGAATATCTTTTCCTTCAAGTAAAGAGAAATCCTCCATTCTATTTGAGATTGTTCATTCTGACATCTGGGGTCCTTGCTCTATTACTTCATTACATAGGTATAAGTATTTTGTTTCATTCATTGATGATTGCACTAGGTTTATGATGATATACCTCATGAAAACGAAGGACGAAGTGAAGAATATTATTCCCATATACCGTCAATTTGTGATGACTCAGTTTCATAGTACCATTAAAATATTTCGCAGCGATAATGGCGATGAATATATCTCTCAATCACTTCAGTCATACTTCCTGAATCATGGGATTCTGCACCAGACTTCATGTGCCTACTCTCCCCAGTAAAATAGTGTTTCTGAAAAGAAAAATAAACATATTTTAGAGGTTGCAGGAACTCTTTTAATAGGATATCATGTTCCAAAATATTATTGGAGTGAAGCTGTTCTAACAACTGTTTTTCTTATAAATCAGATGCCAAGCAGGATTCTCAATGGTAATACTCCATTTCATTCTTTATGTCCTTCCTAGAAATAGTTTCATCTACTTCCAAGAGTGTTTGGGTGTACGTGCTTTATCCATATTCATCTTGGCCTGAGAGACAGACTAGATGCAAGATCAGTTAAATGTATCTTCTTAGGATATTCCTCCACTCAAAAGGGATACAAGTGCTATGATCCCATCAAAAGAAAATCTTATGTTACTATGGATGTTACCTTTCATGAAGATACACCACTCTTACATCAGACATACAATCCCCCAATGTGATACCACTTCCACTAGTTGAAACTCTACTGGTGGCTGAAAGTGAAGAGGAGGAGATACTATGTCCTCAGGATAAGGAATGGCAGGTATATACTAGAGGAGAAAGGAAGGTCATCTTTCCACATCAGCCAACTATCTCGAATCAAATATCTCTTCCTGAATCAGTAAGGACTCCTTCTTCCTGAATCAGTAAGGACTCCTTCTCAGGTAACTTCTCAGAATCCTAATAGTGAATTACCTATCGCACTTCGAAAAGGACAACGAGAAGTGACAAAATATTCTTTACAAAAGATGGTCTCATATTCTAATTATCCCAAAAAGTATCAATTGTTTGTAATGAAGGCAGATAATGTTTATATTCCCAAATCAGTTGAAGAAGCTAAGCTATATCCAGAGTGGAAAGCAACAATGGAAGAAGAAATTATGGCACGAAATAAAACATAGGAACTCGTAGATCTATCTCCTGAGAGGAAGACAGTGGGATGCAAATAGGTATTCTAAGTAAAATATAAAGTTGATGGGAATATAGAGAGGTATAAAGCAAGATTAGTAGCCAAGGGTTACAGTCAGTCTTATGACATCGATTACACATAAACATTTACACCTATAGCTAAAATGAATACTATCAGAATTATTCTAAGTGTGGTTGTCAATAAAAGATGGGAACTATGCAGTTAAATGTTAAGAATGCATTTCTTCACGGGGATCTCATGGAAGAAATTTACATGGACTTACCACCTGGGTATATTCCAAAACAAAAATCAAGCAAGGTATGCAAACTAAATAAATCTATTTACGGTTTAAAACAATCCCCACGAGCATGGTTTGAAAAATTCAGTGACAGTGTTATCAAGTTGGGTTTCAAACAATGTGTCTGCGACCATACTCTATTCATCCATCAAGGTCCTAAGACTATTCTATTGTTAGTATATGTTGTTGATATCATAATTACAGGTGACGATACAGAAGGGATAGTCAATTTAAAGAGGCAATTAAGTTCGAGATTACATTACTTCTTAGGAATAGAAGTCATTCGCAAAAGGGATTGCTTATTTCTAAGTCAAAGAAAGTATATTCTAGATTTACTAAAGGAAACTAAAATGGAGGATTGTCGGGTTTATTCAACTCCCATTGAAATCCAAAAGGAGAGTGATAATGATTCAACAAAACCATATGAAGACATTGGCAAATATCAGAGACTAGTGGGAAAACTGATATATGTTACTATTACAAGACCTGACATCAGTTTTGCAGTGAGATATGTTAGTAGATGGATGTACTCTCCATCAAAACATCATATGAATGTTGTATTCCATATCATCAGATACTTGAAATCATCAATCACTTACGGCTTACTATATGCTCCATATCATACACTTGATATGAAAATTTATTCTGATGTAGAATGGGCAGGTTCAAAAATTGGCAGAAAGTCAACCTCTGTATATGTGGTGTGTTTAGGAGGTAATATCGTATCATGGAAAAGTAAGAAGCAAACTGTAGTGTCCAAATCAAGTGCAGAAGCTGAGTATCGTGCTATTGCTTTAGGCATGTGTGAAGGTTTATGGATTATATCACTTCTTGAAGAGATAGGCTTGAAAGGGAATATTCCAATTGACTTCTTCACGGATAGTAAAGTTGCCCTTCAGATAGCTTTGAATCCAGTCTTTCATAAAAGAACCAAACACATTGAAATAGACTGCCACTCCATCACAGAAAAAATTTCCCAAAGAATCTTCAATTTAAGTCATGTGCATTCTGGAGATCAATTGATAGATATCTTCACCAAAGCAGTTCCAGTTAATGGTTTTAAGAGAGCTCTTGTCAAGTTGGGAGTTTCAAGCCTTCAAGACCCAACTTGAGGGGCCGTGTTGGAGATCAAATTTGAAAGTCAAAGTATTTTTGGTTATGTATTTGTTTGGTTATATCCGTAAGTCGTTTGGGTCTCAATGGATCAGGATCTGATCCATTGGATATTAGGTAGGATTAGTTTTTAAGTAAGGGTAATTAAGTTATTCGAGTTAGGATAAGTTATATATATATATAGTTGTAATCTGGAATTAGTTTTAAGATGGATAAAAAGGAAAACAGGAATCGGCAGCCAAGATGGCACCGACCTGCATCTTCAACCTTTTGCCCATTGTATGGTATGATTTATTTTCGTGTTAATCATTACATTCATTCCATATATTCTGTCTTTGTTCTACTAAGTCGGAAGCCTTTACATTCTAATGTTTCTCGTCATAGTTTCAATTTCCTATTAACTTTTTCCTTAAATTCATCCACTAACATAATATCATCTGCAAATAACATACACCAAGGTATTTCATCTTAAATATATTTTGTTAACTCATTAAGGACCAATATAAATAAATATAGACTTAAAGTTGATTCCTAATGTAACCCAATATTAACTTCAAAAAAGTTTGTCATTCCTCCATGAGTGTTCACACATGTTTTTGCACCGTCGTTCATGTCTCTTATAAGATTTATATATCAATCAGATACCTCTTTTTTCAAGGTTCTCCCCAAAGAACATCTCTTTGCACCTTATCATAATCTTTAGTTATAAGATATTTAAAATAATTAGTGTTGAATCTGTCATGGGAAAGTACAAATGTTGAATCACACTGTGTCAGTTCCCTGGTAGAAGGTGTACGTGTGACATAGCCAGTAGAGGCAGTCATATATTAGTGCAACATACACAAACATGAAGGCATGATTAGGTTACACTAGGGATTTTGAAGTACTCATGCAAACTAAAGTTGCTGAGAGACCTCTATATGTCGTGGAACCAATATACCACTTTTAGGAGTTCATGCAATGTTTATTTGCTTGTTTATTTTCTACTAGCATTAGCGTCCAGGCCTAACAAAACCAGCACATGATGCTTTTACTGGTGTTACTGATATCTTTTATGCTTGCTGATACAAAGCATGTGCAGTGTATATGTGCACACGCACACAAGCACACACAGATATACACACTGCATACAGCGGCATATAAGTGCGAAGCAACACAAGTGCAGTACCTCCATGATCTTACAAACTGCATGCAGCATCTGCAGCTGCACCTATATTCACCAATCCATCAATGATGCTTGGACGTATCAGACTATTATTCCTGACGGCCTCAAGCAAATGGTTTGCGAAACATCTATATCTGACACTGAATCAAACTATAAAGAATGGGGTATTTCTAGTCAAAGTCCTACTTTACCTAATCCTATCCCCAAGCTGGATGGGGTCTGCTAGAGGGTGCCACAAGAGGAGTTCTTAGGGGGTTACTCATCCAAGTATTATTCTCACCGAAGCCTGCTTAATTTTGGAGTTCAGATGGGATCCATTGTTTATGCAGGAAACATTGCACTCCTTGAGACTCAACAAAGTTTTACACTAGCTGTTGACTCCTAATGCAACCCTCCTCCTTTATTCACGCTTGTGACCAGCCATGCAGGAGTGATATCTTACATGGATGGAGTTCCCATTCTAGTGAAAGTGCCATAAAAGTTTCCAGTTCTTCATGCCTCACAAACACTTACTGTATAGTCAACAACGTTTGACACCAGTCAGACCGGTCCACCCCATACCTTATCAGTCAATGTTAAGTGCTCCAAGCCTTGAAGTGCCAATAAGCTTTTGCAAGAGCTTAAGCCTTTTGAGATATTGAAAAATCTACAAGCACACGAAAAATGCATATGATGATCACAAATTAGCACCTATCCTACACAGGTACATTTGACATTTTTAGTACCTAGGTTCCACAACTTTTATTTCAGACAAAACTACCTATGAGATAAGAATAAAACTCAGGTCCAATCTATTACCACAATCATTATCTAAGGTCTTCCTAACTCAGAGAGAAGGCATTCTCCATTGCAAACATTTTGATTTCTGAATTATGCCAATATGATGATTGTCCACAAACTTAGGAAAGATATGTTGAAACCAATAAGATACAACGGAAACAATAACTACACCTTTTCCCATACTACATGGGGTCGGCTACATGGATTCTTTGTTTCCACATAGCCCTATCATGTGTCAGTTGAAACCACTAAGATCCTTTAGCATATTTCACTCCCTACTTCAAGATTGGGTAAGCATGATCAGAAGAGGTCGTTCACAACTTCTAGTCTAATCCTATGGGCTATAAGTCAAAACACTTGCAGTATTAAATTAACTATTGGTTAAAATGGAGAGGAGCATCAAGTATTCTTTGTGATAAGAAGATATCATTAAAGTTAAAAGGTAAATATTGTGGAGCAGCAATTAGACCTGCCATGTTTTATGGTTCTGAGTGTTGGGCAGATAATCGTACAAAAATGTCTGTGACAGAAATAAAGATGTTGAGATGGATGAGTGGTCAAACAAGAAAAGACTGTATACATAATGAGGTTATCAAAAATAAATTATGTGTGGCACCAATAGAGGATAAAATGAGAGAATATCGTTTAAGGTGGTTTGGACATATAGAAAGAAGATCAAAAGAAGAACCTGTAAGAAGGTATGAAAAACTAGATTTTGAAAGTATTAAAAGAGGTACAAGACGACCACAAAAGCGTTGGAAAGAAACAATAAAGAATGATCTAACTTATTGTGAGTTAACTGCTAACATGACACATGATAGGGCTCCGTGGAAACAAAGAATCCATGTAGCCGACCCCGTCTAGTATGGAAAAAGGGTTAGTTGTTGTTGTTGTTATAGTTTAGTTCTAAGTTATTATCTTAAAAGAATATTACTGGAGTTTTGTTATGGTCAAGGCACTTACATTCTACACAACTATGAAGAAAGGAAATGTTATGTCTTTGGTCATTAGCTCCGGTCAACTTATTTTATCCTAGTGGGATGAAAAGCACAAAAGAACAGGAAGGACTATAACCTGCTATGAACTTCTACCTGATATGGCAGATGGATTGGTCCTAAGACAGCTTCCATTCTTTGACATCCATTATGCCTGATTTCTTCTACAACACTCCACGATCAGATAAGTCCTATGGATTGGTCCTAAGACAGCTTCCATTCTTTGACATCCATTATGCCTGATTTCTTCTACAACACTCCACGATCAGATAAGTCCTATGTAGACTTTCTTTCCTTAGTGCATTGTGTTCATTTAGTTATTTGATGATTTCCTCTTGATCAGTGTTGTCTAACACATATTGTTGAGCTCCACGATACGGGAGTATCATATCGTATCGTACTTTAATATTAAAATATATATATATATATTTTTAAAAAATCAGGAAAAATTAGAAAAAATCTGGTAATTGCTTTGAATTCATATAATGCAAAGTTTAGTACATATTGAGCATTCAACATTGAACAATTGCATCCAAATTTACATATTTTGAAGCAAAAAATGAAATACATTTACATTTTACATATTATAATCAGGATAATCAACTAAATAATCTTCATCTTCTCCTTGTTAAAGATACTCATCATCATCATCACCTCCTTCTGCTTGAAAATCAAAATCATCTCCTTGATAATGTTGTTGCGCTCCTTCTAAATTAATTCATTCAATGTCTTCTTCAGTTAAGAGGGCATTTTCTTCACTATCTTCTATAATCTAGTCTTCTAATATATCAAAATTATCCAAACTTATTGAATCAAATTGGCTTTCTTCTCTATTTACTTTTTTCAATTGCCTATAAGAAAGAAAAATAAGCAATTAGTAAATAATATTAACAATTGAAGTCAAACAATATATTGAATTTAATCTTTAAGTACTAACTAATACAAGATTACCTTTCACGAAGCCGCATGTTACAACGAATAAAAACTAAGTCATTCAACCGCTTATGTTCCAACCTATTGCGCTTTTCTGTATGGATGTATTCAAAGACACTCCAATTCCTTTCACAACCCGTTACACTATAGGTTTGACTCAAAACTCTGACTACAAAATCTTTAAGGTTTGGGCAATCACTTCCAAACCTATTCCTCCAAGCATATGTAGAAAAAGGCAAACATTAGGGATATAATCCACAATAATATAAGATTTATTGATTTAAAAAACTTAAATACGAAGATAAACAATTTACCTGGATGCATAGTAGTACGGTTGCGAATTGCTACTGGCAAACCCAGCATTATCATAGATCTCCATCTCTCGATGTATAACATTTGTTGTACTCTCATTAGGGACTAATCTGTCTATACAATCAATGATGCCTCGATTAACCTCACCGTCCCTTTTGAAGCTTGCTGAGTACCTGAATGATGGATTTAGATAATATGTTGTTGCATGAATAGGCTGATGCAATTGTTTGTTCCATCTATTATCTATAATTTTCCACACGGGCACATAATCTCTCTTTTTTCCATTAAAATTATTTCTAATGGCTTCTTTTGCCATATCCATGGCTTTATAAAGGTAGCCCATAAATGGTTTCTCCTTGCTATCAGCTAATCTCAAAACCTTCACCAAAAGACACGTAATCTTCAATAATTTAACATATGCATTTTAAAATGTACTCCTGAAGACTGTCTTTGAAATCTCATTCAACTTTCTGTTTCTTCTATTTTGAGGCAACTCTGTAAATTGTTGTCACTCATCTTTGAGGAGAACATTCTCTTCAATATGTGCTTTTGTCTCACAATACACTGTACAGATAAGAAGTTAGTTGCAAACCGAGTTACAGCTTTACGAAGAAGCTCTGCACCATCTGTATATCTCCTCATCATACACAATACAAATGCATGGTTGTAGATGAATTTGGTGATATCTTGGCAACACTCAGTTGTTGCCTTTATCTCATCCATCTCACCAATATCCTCAAAGATGAGATCTAAACAATGGGTTGCACACGGTGTCCAATAGAAAGTCCCATAAGTATCAGCTAACTCATTCCCAGTTGCTTTGTAGTTAGCTGCATTATCTATAATCAATTGGACTACATTCTCTAGCCCAACCTCGCATATCACCTTATCAAACTCTTGCCGTAGAATCTCTGCAGTGTACCTCTCCTCTGACATGTCTAGAGATCTCAAAAACATAAATAATTTAGGACAGTAGACAAGAAAGTTTAGCAAGATCCTTCCTTGCCTATCTGTCCATCCGTCTGCCATGATAGTGCATCATATCTCCTTTCATGACTCTTTCAAAGTCGAACAATATTCTTGCACTTCAATGATGATCTTATCTAAGATCTTCCCTTTAAATTTCTGATAAGAGGGCATCTTGTATCCTGGACCAATATTATCAATTGCATCTGTCATTGCTTAAAAATGAAATTTATTTGTTGCATTAAATGGAATGCATGAATCATAAAACCATCTCCCCACTGCAAGGTCTGCCATGCAGTTGTTGGTTGAGCACCAAGTGTAGTGGTAGGAAGAAAAAATGAACGTATGCTAAAAGCAGCTCTTCCTCTACTCCTTCCTGAGCTTCATCTTGTACCACTTTCAAAATCTTCAACAACTCTCTTTCCCTTGTTTGGTGGTCGAGAACTGCTACTACCAATCTTTGTTCTGGCATATGAAGGAATACTATCAGTGAATCCAATAACATCATCATCATCTTCCTGAAACATCTCCAAATCATTCTTTTGTTGTCTCCTCTCTTGTATGCTCTCAATTATTTGAAGACATTGCCATTTAATGCCTTATGGCAAACTTCTAGCCCTACTCGTGCAAGGAGCAACTTCTTTCCTAGTCCCTGCTAAGTGATGTTTTAACCGTGAAATTCCACCACTAACCATCCTCTCACAAAATAAACATCTTTTCTTCAATCTAGAACCCTCAATTGGTGTACCTCACTGCCATGTCGGATCATCAGACCGAGAATGGGAGTCTCTAACACCCCTTCCTGCCATCTTAATTGAGCACTTCAATTGAATCAATAACTTGAAAATAAAAACACTTCATAAATCCCCAATCTTCAAATAACACTCAAATAGAGTGTCTCCCACTTCATGAATGCAATAAAAATCATATCCACGCACTTAATAACTTCATATTTTATTATTCAAAAAAAGAAAAATACAAATAACACAAAAAAACAACAAATACAAAGGAAAAAATGAAGAAAAACACTAAAAATATACTACAATCCGATATAGGAGGCTTGCACGGACATCGTAGAGCACGTTTTTGAACTCTAGAACCCCAAGGAGGAGGAGATTCCAAAAAAATAACACAAACCCTAAAAAATGCAGGTTTCTATTCGGCCAGGGACCCATATAATGGGTCCCTGGGCGTATCGTACGATACTGCCCGTATCGCACGATATGGCACGATAACTTTGTTTTTATAATACAGTGGCCTATATCATATCATGGTGCCCACGATACGATACTTACGATACGGTGCGATACATATAACACTGCTCTTGATCATATCAAGAGATTCTATGTATCGTTCATCTCTTGTTCCTATAGACCATGCTGGGTTTGATTAGTATTTGTTGTTTACCATTCACGCACCCAACGTCAGAAAGAAACCTAGGTTCACTACTGCCATCAACGTTACAATGGTCACCACTCTATAGTGTACAATGACCAACAACATATTCAGTAAGCTTCCACTATTTTGGGCAAGGCGCACTCCTCTCTTCTTCCTCCTCCTCATCTTCTTCTTCCTTCTTCTGCATCATTTTTTCTTCTTCCTCTCTTTCCTTTTTCCTTCTCTTATCTTCCTTTCTTTTCCTCTTCATCTTCTTGAAGTTGTTCTTTCCTTTCATTTTTTCTTCCAAATCTTCCTGTTCTTGTTCTTCGGTCTCTTTTTCTTTCTCACTTGTTCATTGTTTTCTTCTCTTTTCATGTATCCATTGATGTACTTTTTTGTTTTAATAATGATATATGAAATACACTTGATTCCTTTGTTTGAAATGTTTTCCCTTTAAGTTGACAATTTGATAATGACTTTGTTAATTATATTATTATTTAACTTAATGATGCTTTCAATTTTGTAAATTTATCGATGAATAGTGTTTTCTAGATTTTGATGTTTACATTGATTTATATCTATAAATATGTTGACTATATGCTTTCTGTTATTTTCCAGAATAATTTTATATGTTTAGTTCATTTTTAATGGTGGTGCACCACCCTAAATACTTGCACAATATCAATGGATGATACCATAGCTTTTCCCATGCTAAGTAAGATTAGCTGCATGAACTTAAGTCTCCATTATGGCCGCTACCCAGATCATAACAACAACAACTACAACTACAACAACAACTAAGCCTTTTCCCATACTAGACGGGGTCGGCTACATGGATTCTTTGTTTCCACAGATCCCTATCGTGTGCCATGTTAGCACTTAACTCCTAATAAGCTAGATCATTCTTTATTGTTTCTTTCCAACACTTTTGTGGTCGTCCTCTACCTCTTTTAATACTTTTCAAATTTAGTTTTTCTAACCTTCTTATATGTTCTTCTTTTGATCTTCTTTCTATATGTTCAAACCATCTTAAACGATGTTATCTCATTTTATCCTCTATTGGTACCACTCCTAATTTGTTTCTAATAACCTCATTATGTATACGGTCTTTTCTTGTATGACCACTCATCCATCTCAACATCTTCATTTCTATCACATACATCTTTTGTACATGTTGATGATTAACTGCCCAACACTCAGAACCATAAACATGGCAAGCCTAATTGCTGCTCTATAATATTTACCTTTTAACTTTAATGGTATCTTCTTATCACAAAGAATACCTTATGCTCCTCTCCATTTTAACCAACCAGCATTAATTCTATGTGTAACATCTCCATCAATTCTTCCATCAATCTGAAAAATTGACCCTATGTATTTAAAACTTTCCATTTGGGGAATGCAATGTGTGTCCATTTTAATTTCCATGTCCTCTGAAGTAACCAAATGATCAAACTTACATTCCATATATTCTGTCTTTGTTCTACTAAGTCGGAGGCCTTTGCTTTCTAATGTTTCTCTCCATAGTTCCAATTTTCTATTAACTTTTTCCTTAGACTCCTCCACTAATACAATGTCATCTGCAAATAACATACACCAAGGTATTTCATCTTGAATATGTTTTGTTAACTCACCCATCACCATTATAAATAAGTATGGACTTAAAGTGGATACTTGATGTAACCCAATATTAACTTCAAAGAAGTCTGTCGTTCCTTCATGAGTCCTCACACATGTTTTTGCACCATCATACATGTCTCTTATAAGGTTAATATATGTCAATGGTATACCTCTTTTTTCCAAAGTTCTCCAAAGAACCTCCCTCGGTACCCTATCATAAGCTTTTTCTAGATCGATAAATATCATGTGAAGGTCTTTCTTTTTTGCTCTAAAATGTTCCATAAGACGTCTCAAAAGGTGAATTGCTTCAATAGTAGATCTGCCTGGCATGAATCCAAATTGGTTCTCTGTTGTACTCGATACTTGTCTTAACCTACATTCGATAATTCTTTCCCATAATTTCATAGTATGACTTATTAACTTGATACTTCGATAATTCACACAATTTTGAATGTCTCCCTTGTTCTTATATATGGGTATAAGTGTACTTGCTCTCCATTCCTCGGGCATCTTTTGGTTTTTCCATATTTCATTAAATAGTCTGTGAGCCAAGTGATTCCTATTTCTCCTAGTATTTTCCAAACTTCTATAGGAATATTATCTGGTCCTACCGATTTACCACCCTTCATATGTTTAAGAGCCTCTTTGACTTCATTCTTTTGAATACGTCGGTAGAAATTGTGGTTTATATACTTTTCTGACTTAGCTAAATCTCCTAAACTAATACTAACATCTTTATTTTCATTAAAAAGATTATAAAAATAGTTTTTCCATCTATTTCTTATATCATCATTTGCCACTAGAATTTTTTCATCCTCATCTTTTATGCATCTAACATAATTAAGATCTTTAGTTTTCTTATCTCTAGCCCTAGCTATCCTAAAAATATCTCTTTCACCCTCTTTTGAGTTGAGTTTTTTATATAAGTCCTCCCAAATCTTAGCTTTTGCTTCACTAACGGCCTTTTTCGCTTCTTTCTTTGCTTTCTTATAAGCTTCTAAAGTTTCACTAGTTTTCTTGGCATAATGTAATTTGTAACATGCCCTCTTTGCCTTGATTTTATTTTGTACTACTTCACTCCACCACCAAGCTTCTTTTTGTGCCGGTACACCTCCCTTAGATACCCCTAACACATCTTTCGCCACTTTCCTAATATGTATAGTCATATTGTTCCACATATCACAGGGTGTGCCAACATAATTCCAAACATCTCCTTGAAGGACTTTCTGTTTAAATATATCTTCTTTCTCGCTTTTGAGGTTCCACCATTTAGTCTGAATAGCTCGATGCACTCTTTTCTTCTTTGTCCATTTTTTTATTTGTAAATCCATAACTAAAAGTCGATGTTGGGTGGTTAAGCTTTCTCTTGGAATTACCTTACAATCTTTACAACACGCTCTATCTTTTTTCCTACAAATAAAGTAATCAATTTGTATTTGTGATAAGCCACTACCCAGATCATGTTTTATGATTTTCTCAACACTCTTTTAGGCATAAGATAAGACTCTTACGTAGTCCTCGTCTTTCAACTTCTCACAATTGCAAGGCTCCATTTGGTCCCTCTAGATGTCCAAACCAATTTAGTGATGCCCTTCTCTATTGGTCCACGACAACTTTTTCCCCAATACCGCTTTGATGATGCCCTTCTCATCTTATCTTCTATTGGTCCAGAACAACTTTTTCTCCAACAGGATTATTCCAGAAAACTTCATATTTCTACCAGTCCATGAATGACTGCTGTACACTTACTGCCATGCGACATTGCTGGTCTAGCTATTGATTTACGATGTTTGTCCTATATTTAAGTGATATATTCTCGTCAAACAAATTACGTCATGCACCTTTTACAATTATACCAACCCACGTTGGTTCTACATGCGATATCTCTATTGATCTCCCCATTTTGGAGGAAGACCACCGAACCCAGTACGAAATGAAGCAAGCATCAAATGCTATCTGATGTTAATGACCCAGCTTGTTAGGCTACAACAAATCAAACGCAAGCTTAGAGAATCACTTTAATGTGGTTAGTCCATTCTAAGTTAACAATGACATTTCCCTCATCCAATGGTTAAAAGCAAAGCATTCGAGCACACTGATGAAAACAGAGGAAAATATTATACCATTCGAAACATTACACGAGAAAATCCTCCATACAGTTCAAATTAAGCATGAAATTCAATTCGATCACCAACAAAAATATTATAAAACAACACAGTGGATTCCACTCTCCTACTCTTAAATCCAAACAAGGCGACCTAAAACCCCTTTCCTAATCCCCGAATTCCAAGCAAACCCTGAATTTCCATAACCTCTAGAAAAAGAAGAGAATAAGCTTAATGGAGGCACTTGACACAATAGTAAAAGCATCTAGCCAGTGATCAAAGACCACAATTGTTATAAGAGGTAAAGCAGTAACCTCATAAGGTAACGCAGTACCGAAGACTCAGAAAAGAAAAGAAAAGGAAACACCACACCCAAATGAAATGCGGATACAGAGAATGGGAAAAAACTAAATTGATGAGAGAGAGAGAGAGGACGCACAGGGTGAAGACGCAACGGGTCACGTTCTGGCCCTTATCGAGGCATTTTTCAGGGTTCGGGTCCTTCTTCTTGCACGCCAGGAACGCTCGATTCTCCGCCCTGCAATGCGAAGCGATGTGTTTGGACGCGGCCATCAACACCGCCGACGTCGGGATCGGCTCCCCCGATGGATCCACAACCGCCCCCCCTTCCTTAACCATTACTCTCTCTCTCTCTCTCGACTGTCAGTTGGCCTGGTGGAACAAACAGGTAGAAGCAGACAAGAGAATGAGCGCACGATGGGCCGGGATACTGAGGTCGGGTCGGGTCTAACCCAATTCTACTGCTGGCACCATATCCAAAGTGATGTGAGCACAAACAGTTCCACTTGGCAGGCCTACTTAAGCAATCAATCGTTTAGACCAGTTCAAAGCTAACTAAACTACACTAAGGTCAAGCAGGGTCGACTCATAGCTTTTCAAGCATTAGCATGAAAATTTTAGCAGATATGTAATGAATCCACGTTCATGGAAGTAGCATACAAACCAAAGTCCACTGCAGCTCAGCTCTTGTTCCACCTATCAGGGAATCGAAGTTGGAACTGGAAACGAAGACTCAAGCTGGATGTTCGTCAGCCATTTTTTGGTTCGTCTTAGAATCCCACCTTTTCTTTCATCAAATTCTCAAATGAACCGAGGACCAAACCAGAACCAAGATCGACTTGGTGGAACCAGGACCATAACCGATCTAAATAGAGCAGTACATGTCTAATCAGGCAACGGGAGCCTGGACTGCGAAACCGAGGTGCTCAATTCGGCTGGTGTCCTGATGAGATCATCTCATTTGTGCACAGTCTAAAACTCTTGCATGGAGGCCTAATGCCAAAGTACCCATGAGCTTGTTGAAGGAGTACAATCCATGAAAATCGAACCCTGATGGCCCATCTAGCAATTAAAGTCCTTTACATTAGGCTAAACCTTTTGCATCATCAACAATGTGTGTATGTCGTTGTCTGGATCCTTAGGAGCTCGTTTAGTTAACAATACACGTAATCAAATGGTTGAATGATTTCCTTTTACATCTAAAGACGCATAAAAGAACATGCACTTCCTTCTCACCATATTGAAAGTTGTATATATTCTCAATACTTCAAGGTCGGAGAAGAGGAGAATGAGACTATTGGAAAAGGCATAATCAACAAAAGTGAAACAATGATGAGTATATTTGCATGGGTCACATCATCAATAATATGTTGGGTGCGTTATTTGACACCTACCAAACTTTTGCATATGCAACGGGCCTATAGGACAAACTTAAAGCAAGGTAATGGTTGAGGAAGTAACAAGTGAGAAATTTCTTCTTACCCGTTTCAACAACTATAAGATGATAAATGGTAGATCTATTATGGAGCAATTGCATGAGCTCTTTGAATGACACCGATGATAACATTATGGTCTCTTCTATAGACAAACCTCCTCCTTGGAAAGATTTTAAAAGAACTTTAAAATACAAGGAGAAAGATATTTCTCTTGAGTAATTGGCTAATCATCTAGAGATTGAGAAAAAATATCGAAAGTAAGATGATTTTAAAGATCAATCTACTTAAGGAAAGTCCATGTTGAAGAAGCAAAAATCTAAAGAACCCTAAAGGAATAAAAATCAAGATATTGGAAAATCTAATGAAAATCATGACAAAGACACCAAGCCCACAAAAAGAAAAGGTAGATACTACCATTGTAAGAAACCTGACCATTATAAGATTAAATGCCTATACTTCAAAAAGTTAGCAAACAAAAGGGTCATAATTCTTGTAAGGACAACCTTGTCGTCGTAATAGTGAAAGTGAATAATAGAAGACATGGGTTGACTCTAGTACTACCCATCATGTATGTAAAAACCAAAGTCTCTTCAAAATTTTAATTAAAATAAAAAAATATTTTGGTAATATTTTGTATTTAAAGTGAAAGGTAAAGGAATAGTTAAACTCGAATTTACTTCATGTGACATTTTTACTCTTAGAGATATGTTCTTCATACGGGATGTAAAGAAGAATTTTATATCACTTCCCTTAATAAGTATAGATTTAAAAGTATATTTGAGGAGAGAGAGGTTTATTTTATTTAAGGGAGGCATGTTTATTATGAAGGATTAGCTATTTGAGTCTATATTCAAGTTTAATCTCAATAATAAGCATGTTATTTTCACTTATATTATTGATTCTTGAAGTTTATGGTATCTTTCAGGTATGTACATTTTAGAAAATTATATGACATAGGTAAATTATATTTGAATTGAATAACTCATATCCTATTAATATAATGATTAAGTCAAGAGATATAAATTTTCTAGAATATAGATTTACCTCAATTACTAGACCTAGAAGATATTTTCATGAAATGAACATAATCCGGAAGATGATGAAACTAACAATAACAATATAGAGAGTTTGGTGCCTAGACTAAGCAAAAGGTAAAGAAAGGCAAAGAACTTCGGATTGATTTCCACATGTTTTTAGTTGAAAGAACATGTGACTCAATTGTGAGTTATATGACATTTTATTATAACATGAAAAATAATCTCAAAACTTACAAAGAGGTCATGAAGTCTCTTGATGCAGTCTTGTAGAAAGAAGTCATTCAAAATAATGCGATAATGGGTAACAAAATTTAGAAATTAGTAGATCTTCTTGTCTTTAAAGCAATTGGTTGTATTGGATTTCAAAAGAAACAAAAAGTTGAGAGAACAATTGCTAAGTTCAAAGCTAAGATTGTTGTTGAAGTTTTTTCTCAAAAATAAGAAATTGATTATTTTAATATATATTATTGGTAACCAAAATAATTATAATTATAGTGATTTTAGTACTTACATATATAATCTTGTTATTTATTAAATGGATGTTAAAATAATATTTTTAAATAGTAATTTAGATGAGGATGTATATATGGAGGAACCCAAAAGATCTTTTTGTCCTTGAACAAGAATATAATGTTTAAAATTAGTCAAGAATAATAATAAAAATGTCATCATAGAGAAGGTTTCTTGATTTGTTTATATGTTGATGGCATGATTATAATATTAAAAGGTTTTTATTTAGCAATTTTGACTTGAAAGACATTGGAGAAATAAGAAAAGAAAAAATATAAGTCTTTATAATCTTTTTATATCTTAAAGAAATTTAATCACTTTGATTATTATATTGTCTCTTCTATATTTGATATAAATATTAAATTAATATAAAAAAATAGGTGTCAAGTATGCTAAAGTCATCATATGCATATGCAGTAAGTAGATTGAGTTGGAATATAAGCAATTCAAGTAAAGATCACTGGCATGATGTTCTTAAGTATTAAAAGGAATAACTAACTATAGCTTAGTTTAGTGTTGTAGTGTTCAATTTTAAAAGGATATTTAGATGTTAGTTAGTTTAGTAAGTGTAGACGCAGAAAGTTTCCGCTCCTGGTTCTTAGGCCTGAAGCGAACATTTTCGTGTGTCTAAGTCCTATTTAAGCAAAAGGGTGTGCCAACTAGCTTACTTAAGCTAGCGAAGAGATATTTTTAAATCTGACTCCTAACGTAGCGACTGTGAGCAAGCAAGCTCTTTTCGTCGCAGACCTTCTTGCACCGATGCGCAAGGGTCAGTCTGTACGCTTTAAAAATAGAGTTTTAAAATATGAGAACCTACGAAAACGTGTTTGAGGTGTTCGATTCGGGTTGTTTTTGTATGATTTTCAGATTTTATTTCACGTGGATTTGCACGTGCCTATGTCTTTCTTTTTATCCCTTTTCGGGCCAACTAGGTGTGTGTTATGAATACGTGACCTAAGTGGGGCGACTTTGAGCAGGAGTATGGGGTTTTGCTTTGATGCAATATGCGTCCTAACTCGTGGTATGGCATATATGCAATGCAAACTCACGCAACTCCAAAGGAAAAACCCGAAATTGAAAGACAATGTGGAAGGGAAATGACTTGAAATGTAAATTGCAAAAGGGAAATTGCGAAAGGGAAATATGGCTATATCTTAAGAGCGGAAAGGCTCAATAGTGCAAGTGTGTGCCATGTATATATGTAAAGACTACGCACACTGCTGAACCTTAAAACCCAAATCTTAAAGACATAGCCGAAAGAGAAATACTTATAATATATATGGGCCCGAAGGTCGCCAATGTGTTGCATGGGTATTGTGTGTATATTGAAAGACAACTCACACGACTTTAAATGAAACCCAAATATAAATTGCAATATGGCCTTAACTAAGGTCTTGGGAATAAGACCGAAAGCTCAATGTGTGTGAGTGCGAGAATTGAAGTACTACGCACACGACATGAAATTAAACCCAAATATAAATTGCAATAGGCCTTGACTAAGGTCTTGGGAGTAAGAGCGAAAGCTCAATGTGTGTGAGTGCGAGAATTGAAAGACAACACACACGACATGAAGTTAAACCCAAGGGAAAAATATAACATGGCCCTTACTTGGGTCTTGCAAATAAGAGCGAAAGCTCAATGTGTGTGAGTGCGAGAATTGAAAGACAACACACACAACTTAAGCAAAACCCCACGCAACTTAAATTATATATTAAGGGCTGATTAGGCTCGTGTGTGTTCAAAATCGTGCATGACTAAGAGCGAGATAGGCTCAAGTGCACGTGTGTGTGGGTGTGCCAAGCCACGTTATTACAAGCGGGGGGAGAAGAGAAGGGGGAAGGACTTATCCCAAGGTCACACTCGATCCATTCCAGATCAGCCTATTTAGAAATAACACGTACTACTTGCAAGTATCTTGCTATGTTGAACTAGGCCTTTCTTTGTAAGAAGAAGGATTTTGAAATGTAAACTCGATTTTGGAAAACTCTACTCTTTCACAAATGCGAATTCTCTTACTCAGGGTCACACGATTTTGCCTTTGCACCTTATTTTCAGGTCTCAGGGCAGCTATCCCTAAAGGTTTTCGAAAATTGGAATTTAACCCAAATCCTACACATAATACTTCTTTAAGTATTGAATATTGATAGGATCTGCTAAATTTCTACCTTCTACATCGATCAACCAATACGAGTTGTTCGTGGTGGTTGCACGTACAACATAGGGTCTATCCCACTTGGGGCACCACTTTCCAAGGGGATGTGGGCCACGATAGTGGATGATTTTCAAAACCAGATCTCCCACTTCAAAGTGGCGAGGTCTCATGTGTTTGCCATAGTGTCGGGCTATCCTTTGCCGGTATGCACAAGCATGATCCATAGCAAGGAGTCACCTCTCATCTAACAAATCTAGTTCGGCCATCCTAGCATGCTGAAGCGTCTCTAGGGGGAGGTCGAGTGCTATGGATGTATGGAATGAATGCAATTGAGTATGGATGGGGAGAATGGCGTTTGTGCCATAGACCAATTCGAATGGTGTGGCATTCGTGGGAGTCCGGATGGAAGTCCTATAAGCCCATAAGGCTTCATCCAGCTTCTCGTGCCACGTCCTACCCTTCTCTAAAGTCTTCTCAATTATACTAATGAGAGTCTTGTTTGTGGCTTCGGCTTGGCCGTTGCCTTGAGGGTAGTAGGGCGAAGAGGAGTGGTGAGTTATGCCATACGTATTGCACAACTTGACCATCCGCTCATTCTTGAATGGGGTGCCATTATCAAACACAAGGTCTCGTGGAACCCCAAATCGAGCCAAGATATTTCTCCTAATGAAAGCCACCACATGTTGCCCCAATACGTTGGTCAGGGAAATGGCTTCCACCCACTTGGAGAAATACTCAGTAGCTGCTAAAATGAATCGATGCCCATTCGAGGCTTTTGGAAAGATTGGGCCTACGATGTCAAACGCCCACATGGTAAATGGCCAGGGGCTGACCACGGAATGCAATGCAGATGAGGGATATGAATGGCGTGCCCATGCACTTGACATGAATGACACTTCCTAACATGATCGTGACAATCCTTTTTCAGGGTGGACCAAAAATAGCCCGCTCTAAGTATTTTCATTGCCATCATGTTAGCATTAACATGACCTCCACATTCTCCATCGTGGAACTCATGCATCACTATCCTAGCCTCCTCTAGATCGATACACCTAAGTAGGATGCCGGTAAAACTTTTCTTATATAGAACCCCACCCAGAATGGTGTATCGGGTCAAAATTTTATGGATGAATGCATTATCTTTGGACGTGGCATCCTCGGCGAATCCCCCATTTTCGAGAAAATGCTTGATGTCGTAAAACCAAGGTTTTTCAACAGAATCTGGATTATTTTGGTAAATATCCAAATCGTGTGTGGGCGGGTTGGGCGCATGTCATATTTCTAAAGATCGGGTCCTTGAAATGGGATCGACCTTTAGGGCTGAACCCAAGGAGGAGAGGGCATCGACAATACCATTATCCTCTCTTCCTACATGTGTGAGTTTACACGATTGGAATGACTCAACCAATCGAGTGGCCAACTCGTGATATGGAAGTAGTTTTTCGTTACGTACTTGCCAAATTTTCAAAACCTGGTTTATAACAAGGAGTGAATCTCCAAAGACCTCGATGCATGATGCCCCTAGAGTTTTCGAAATCCTTAAGCCTTGTATGAGTGCTTCATACTCAGCTATATTGTTGGAACATTCGAAATCTAGGCGGATTGCTATGGAAATCTCGCCCTTTTCAGGGGAGATGAGGATGACCCCAGCACCAGCCCCTCGTTGGTTTCGTGCCCCATCGAAGTGCATCTTCCACACTTGGTTTTCGAAAGTGTTTGCCAAAATGTGGTTTTGGAAATGGTTTTGCAATATGCCTTCGTCAGGCATTTCATCAAATGTGGGATATGCGTCCTCCAGGGGAAACTCAGCCACGTAGTCTACTAGGGCTTGCCCCTTAATGAAGATTTGGTGATGGTATTTTAGGTCATACTCCATTAGAAGGAGTTGCCATTTGCCCAATCTACTAGTGAGAATGGGTTTTTCGAACAAGTGCTTGATTGGATCAAGCTTGGACACTATCCAGATCTCATGATCTAGGAAATAGTGTCTGAACTTCTGGCAAGCCCAAACTAGGGCCAAGCACATCTTCTCCATGGCTTGATAATTCCTTTCGTAAGCCAAGAGAGTTTTCGAAATGTAGTAGATGGCATACTCCTTATGGGTGTCATCTTCGTATTGAGCCAATAGGGCTCGCAAAGCATTCGCATGCACGGAAATGTAAAGTAAAAGCGGTTTTCCTTGTTTTGGAGGATTCAAAACGGGGGGATTAACCAGGTATGCCTTTAGTCTCTCGAAGGACTTCTGGCAGTCATCATCCCATAAAAATTTTGTGCCCTTCCTCAACAGTTTGTTGAAGGGTTCGCATCTAGTCGCCAGATTTGATATAAATCGGCGAACGAACTGTAATCGACCCTGGAGGCTACGAATTTGGGTGAGATTAGAGGGTGGAGCCATGTCTATGATGGCTCGACACTTAGAGGGGTCGACTTCTATACCCCTTTGGCTTACCATAAAGCCTAGAAGCTTCCCAGATTCTATCCCGAATATATATTTTTGAGGGTTTAGCTTTACTTTGTAAAGCCTAAGCCTTTCGAAAATCTTTTGCAAACATTCGATATGAGTGCATCGGGTTTTGGATTTTGCCAAGAGATCATCTACATACAATTCTACGAGCTCATGAATTTGATCATGGAAGATCGTGGTCATGTCTCTCTGGTATGTCGCGCCAGCATTTTTCAATCCAAAGGGCATGACTGTCCGCTTTTGTTTTCACCTTCCGGAGATGATTTCGAACCATTTTGTTGATAATAGGGGCTTGGATGTTCGAGATTCTGGGGATGAATCTAACACGAGAGTTGATGTACAGGGTTTGCCTTCATAAATAGGGAATACAAAAACTCCTCCGAAAGAGGTCTTCTCGTTCAAAAGGAAAAGGAGAAATAAAAAAACTCCTCTCAAAGAGGTCTTCCCTTCATAAACAGGGAATACAAAAACTCCTCCAAAGAGATGCTCTCCTTTAAAGAAAAGAAGGATTAATGAAAAAATACTCCCAAAGGAAGACCCTCTGTGAAAAAAAAAAGAAACAAAAAGCCAAAGCTCCAAAGAGCGATTTTCCGACTCTTTGCCTAAAACCACGGGACACTTCAGAAGGGACCGTGGTATCTCTTTCCCATATCCCTACGGCTATTCCCCAAAGAAAAAGGTTCAAATTTGCGAAAATCCTAAAGTATAAATAAAATTGGCTCGTGTGTGGGGCACGTGGAGCGGGTGTGGGGTGCGAGTAGCGCGCTAGGTGGCCGGGAGTGAGGGTTTTGGTTGGGGGAGGTATGGCGGTGGAGTTGGTAAAGGTTTGGCTGGATTGGGGAGTGGAGTAAGGCGGTGAGGTTAGGTGGTAGTTGGTAGTGGGATTAGGTGGGGTTTAGAGGGGTAAATATAGAAGGGCTAGGTTAGGTTTTTGGGCTTACCTCAAGGGAGTCTTGGCTAGGTCTAGGTGGTGCTCAAGGGTGGCGCAGCCACTTCACACCTTCCGTGCGCAGGTAGGTTCAGCCCAAATGGTGGGGCAACCCACACTTAATCCCATTTAGCCCATAATTTACCCACTAAACAAAATAATTAAGAAAGCACTAAGCACTCACCTTAATACCCTCTCTCTCCTCCAAGCTCCTCCTTGTAATTCACGTGAACCCCCCTTGGAGACCCCCTCACCTCTATTTATAGGCAAATGAGGTAGGGTCTTGGATATGGGTTTTGGATTTGGGTCTAGGAATCCAAATCCAATCCAAATACTATTTGGGTCTGGATCTCGGATCTTGGATATTTTGGATCCATATCTTACCCAAATCCAAACATTTATATAGATACAGATATGGATATTTTGGTCTAGATCTGATCCAATCCAAACACTATTTGGATATGGATCTGGATATATATGGTCCAGATCTAATCCAAATTTTCTCTAGATGGTCCTTCTTGGCTTTTCGAGGTGGACATTTTGTGCGGGCCCTAGCTTCGTCAGTGCCCCGTCTTATGTTGGGTTTTCCCTAGTTTTGTCGTCCGGACTCCATCTCGCCTTGCTGGACTCTGTTTCTGCTCAATTTCGCCATTTCTGGCTCAGGTTTGTGCTGCTTGGGTGGATGAACTTGACTTGGCTTCTGGGTGTGCCGGGCTTACACTCTGCATCGGGCCTGGGACTTCTTTTCGCCTTTTGACCCTAGCTTTTATCTGGCCAGGGTGCTGCTTTTAGGCTTCTGCCCCTGTTTCTGAGGCTGCTTTGGATTTGCCCCTTTTGAGCTATTTTATGGGTTGCTTCTTGATAAGGCGTCGTCTTCCATGCTTCACCTGTTCGTCTTTGGCTTTTTGGCAAAATGAGACTTGGCCCGAATTTAAGAAATCTATATTGGATACGGAGTTTCAAAACAGGATTTACAAGCTTTTGGAAGCTCCTAGGTTTTCAAAAATCTCGGATTTGGCCTCTGTAAACACCCCAAATCTTCTATATTTCAAAAACTCTCAAAAACACCAAAAAGCTCGTTTGAGCCAAAACGACAACCTATTTTAAAATGTGAAAACAGGTACAGATGGAAAAAGAAGACCCTAGGCCCGAAGAGGATTCAAGCCCAGAGCTTCAGAAGCCACTTCTTGATAAAAAAACAAAAGAAAGTAGAGCCCGTTTGATGAAAAGCTCAACGGAGTCCAGAACGGTGAGACGGAGTCTGGACGACAAAGTTGGGGAAAACCCAACACCAGACGGAGTGCTGATGAAGCCAGTGCCCGCACAGATCATTTGCCTCGAGAAGCCAAGAAGGACTGTCCGAAGAAATTTTGATTTGGATCTGGACCATATATATCCAGATCCAAATCCATGTAATGAATAGTGTTTGGATTTGGGCCAATCCAAATAGTGTTTGGGTCGATCCAAATAGTGTTTGGATTGGATTGGATCTGGATCAAAATATCCAAATCCATATCCATAAAAATGTTGGGTTTGGATCGGATACAGATCTCAAAATATCCAAGATCCAATATCCAGATCCAAATAGTGTTTGGATTTGGGTCTGGATCCAAACCCCAAACCCAAATCCAAGACCCACCTCAAATCTCTATAAATAGAGGTGAGGGGGTCCATGTAAAGGGTTCATGTAAATATTTGGGAGGAGAGAGAGGGAGTGATAGACCTAGCCATGTGGGCTCATTGGGTTAGGTGGGTTCAAGCCATGTGGGTCTAGACCAAGGGGCTGCAACCAAGGTGGGCTGGACCAAGAGGCTACAACCATGGAGACGTGGGCTCAAGCCATGAAGGACCGGCTCCAAGAGGTAAACCTAACCCCCGACCTAGCCTAGGTTCGAACCTACCTAACCCTAACTGAACCAACCTAACCCTAACTGAACCCTAACTAGACCTAACCTAACCCCAACCACCTCAAACCATCCCTAACCAACCCCAAAAACTTCACCCCGGCCGGTCGTGAGCAAACGGCGCCTGCCGCGCGCCCTGCGTCCTGTCGCGCGCCCCTCTACTGTCTGCACGTCCCGCGCTACTGCGCGCCCGCCCGTCTGCTGCGCCAGGCGCCCGACGCCTCCCTGCCGACCCGACTGCCTCCCTGCCGACCCGACGCCTCCCTGTCGACCTGACCACCCCCCTGCCGACCTGACCTGCACCTTGGCCGTGACCTGTACCCTAGGACAGACCCTACACAGCCCCCGTCTTGGCCGAACCTAAGCTCCCTTATGGCCATAACCGTGACCCATAGAACCTCTCTCAAAGCCACCTAGGATAACCCCTCTTGGCTGCCCAAGGTGAATCGTGAGCCCACGTGCAAGAAAGTTGAACATGGACCAGCTATTTGTAAGTGTCTAAACTGGGTCTATTACATTAACTTGCTTTATATTCAATTAAATTTTGATACGGGGTTGTAATAACGGAGCATCTTCTCCCCCCGCTTGTAATAGCGTGGTTTGGCACACCCACACACACATGCACTTGAGCCTACCTTGCTCTTAGTCGTACACCTCTTGCACATACACGGGCCTAACCAGCCCCTAAGATATAGTTGTATTTATATACTTTAAGTTGCGGGGGTTTTAATTAAGTCGTGTGTGTTGTCTTTCCATTTTCCACACGCACACACATTGAGCTTTCGCTCTTACTCCCAAGACCTTAGTTAAGGCCATATTGCAATTTATATTTGGGTTTAATTTCATGTTGTGTGCGTAGTACTTCAATTCAAGCACTCACACACATTGAGCTTTGGCTCTTATTCCCAAGACCTTAGTTAAGGTCATATTGCAATTTATAATTGGGTTTAATTTCATGTCGTGTGTGTAGTATTTCAATTATACACTCACACACATTGAGCTTTCGCTCTTACTCCCAAGACCTTAGTTAAGGCCATATTGCAATTTATATTTGGGTTTCATTTCATGTCATGTGTGTAGTACTTCAATTCTCGCACGCACCCACATTGAGCCTTCGCTCTTATTTGCAAGACCCAAGTAAGGGCCCATATATACAATATATACGTATTTCCCTTCGGCAATTTCCATTACAAGTCATTTCCTTTCGGCAATTTCCCTTCGTCATTGTCTTTTAAATTCGGGGTTTCCCTTTGGAGTTGCATGAGTTTGCATTGCATATACGCCATACCACGAGTTAGGATGCATATTGCATCAAAGCAAAACTCCATACTCCCGCTCAAACTCGCCACATTTTAGTGGAGTGTTCATAACACACACCTAGGTGGCCCAAAAAGGGATAAAAAGGAAGACTTAGGCACGTGCAAATCCACGTGATCTAAAATCTGAAAATCATACAAAAACAACCCGAATCAATCGTGCAAACACGCCAAGACTTAGGCTATTTCGATGCACGCACATCGTGCCTAAGTAGATTAAAATTTGAAAGACTTAGGGTCGTCCAACCCTTACAAAATCAAAATCACCCAAATGCATGGTTTTCAAAATATATTTTGAGGTAAACTTATTTCAAAACGAAGTCTCTAAGCATACAGACTGACCCTTGCGCATCGGTGCAAGAAGGTTTGCGACGTAAAAATCCCGCTTGCCTACAATCGCCTTTCAAAAGTCAGATTATTTTCAAAACATACTTTGCTAGTTAAAGTAAACTAGCTGGCACGCCCATAAAGCGAAGTAGATTGCGAAAAGGTTCACTTCAAGCCTAAGAACCCGTAAGTGAAAATTTTCGATGTCTATAGCCTCGTGGATGGATTTTCAAACTAGGCGTATGTTTTTGCAAAATCGTGGGATTTTGGGGTGTTTACAACATTCAAGTCGCGTGAGTTGCAATTCAATTCCAGGTGGGTTTTACGTTCAAGTCGTGTGAGTTGCCATTTCCATTTACACACCAAGAGCACTCACTCACAATTGAGCCTTTCCGCTCTTAAGATATACATATATTTCAATTTCTGCAATTTACATTCACGTCGTGTGAGTTGCAAGTTCAATTAGCATGGGTTTTACATTCAAGTTGCGTGAGTTGCACTTCAATTTCGGGTATTTACATTAAGTCGTGTGAGTTGTGCTTTCAATTCAAGCCTAGCTCACATCATCACTCTCAAAACCTAAAAAGATTTCACATCCTTGCATTCGTACGCTTCCAAAGAAGCCCCGAGTCCTCGCCCAAACCACGTTGAAAATAGGCCACATGTTCACATACATATCAGGCCTAAATAGCTAAAACTCAAGGACTTAGGGTCGTTGTAAACACCCCGAAATCCCATGAATTTCTTAAAACAATCCTGGTTTTGTACAAGCAGCCCCAAAGGGCCATTTTGAGTTTGGAAAACCAGGAGCCTTCCAGACAACCCTGTACATATGTTTTAAACTCTGTATTTCAAAAATATATAATATAGCTTTTGGAAAACCTTTTAAAACACGTTTTTGAAACCCCGAAGCGGCTTGGCCCGATCAAGACAGGACCAGGAGAGCTAAGAAGAGCCCAGAACTGGAGCACATGTCGAGCCCGGCACAACAACTCTTGTATCACATCCATACCCCCAGGATCTCGAACGTCCAAGACCCTGTTCTTATCAAAATGTCATTTGAAGTCATCTCCGAAAGGCAGAAACGGAGGCGGACGACCATGTTGGCGAAGACCCAACGCAGACGGAGTACTGATGCTGTCAGGCCCCGCACAAATCGTCCGTTTCAAACCCAGCTCGAAGGAGTCAGAGTTCAGTTTGGATTGGATCTGGACCATATATATCTAGATTCCAATCCAAACCCATGTGTGGACTTGGATTTGGATTTGGATCCAGAGATCCAATCCAATATCCATATCCATGGCCCACATCACCTTCTCATAAATGGAGGTGGGGCCCACTTGAAATTCAGTGGGATTATGGGCATGAGAGAGAGTGGGGATGGATAATATCAAGAGTGTTGTAATTAAGCTTGACTTGTGTGTCAAGTTTGGGGTTAATCATGTGGGTTAGCCTAATTGAGTGGGTTTAAGCTTGTAATCAGCCAAAACCCAATCTAGGGCTGCACTAACATGAGGTGGTTAAGGTCTATGGGCCATGCTAAGGGAGCTCCTTCACCTAAACCAAACCCAAAACGCCTAATCCTAGCCTACCACCCTAATCCACTCCTAATCTGAGCCTAATCACCTAACCCACTTCCCTAATCTCGGCCTAATCCCAACCTAATCACCTAACCCACTTCCCTAATCCTTCCCTAAACCTAGGTTAATTTCCCTAAACCTAGCCTAATCACCTAACCTAGCTCACTAAACCTCACCCTAAAACCCAACCACCTAACCTAGCCCTAAACCCCTAAACCACCCCTAGCCCACAATCTACCCAAACCACTAGTTTTCAAAATATCTGGCCCTACCCTTTCCAGCCCACCTTATCTTAATACCACCCTACCTAAACCACCTAACCACTACCCCAAACCCAGCCCTAACCGACCTACCCATCCCTATTTAAACCCCCCCCCTTGGGGGCGGGTTTTCCAAGCTGGAACCCCTCACCAATCCCAGCCGGGCCCTCTCTTTCCCCCACTTCTCAGCTCAGCCGAACCTGCCCAGCTGCTCCACCTGCGCCGCCTGCACCACCACCATCCCTCCATCCCACCACATCTTGCACCGCCATCTCCACCACCTCCCGGTAAAGCCTCACTGCCTTCCCCAAGCCCAGCAGAGCACCACCTTCATTCCATTCGGTAAGTACCCCCCCACTCTACCTAGCTCCTTCTCTACTCCCTCTCCACTCCTAGCCACCCACCATACCACCACCTTACCTACACATCAACCCTTTGCTGCCACCATTCTCACTTAGCCGAACCTATCACAACCTAAACCACCGGCCACTACCTAACTACCCTAACTACACCCGGCCAGCCATCTCTTTTCCCCTAGGTGTCCCATTCGGCCTTCCCTTAAACTCCCTTTAGGTCCATACTCCCCAACACTCTAGACTCTCCTAGTGACCCTACACACTCACTTGGCCCATCCCCTTTAATCCCCCACATCAAGGCGACACCCACTTGCAGCCGGCCACCTTCGAGGCGCCTATCCCGCGCCCCACTTGCAGTCGGCCAGCACCCTTTGTCATTCACCCTCGCGGAGCTCCCGTTTGCAGCCCAAGGCGAAGGCCAAGCCCACGCTCAAGCAAGGCCTCTACGGACCAGCTACTCGTAAGTGCCTTAAACTCGGTCTTTAGTTGTATACTTGCTTGAGATTCAATTTGATACGGGGTTGTAATAACGGAGCGTAGTCTCCCCCCGCTTGTAATAACGTGGCTTGGCACACCCACACACGTGCACTCTCTTAGTTGTGCACGATTTTGAACACAAACGGGCCTAATCAGCCCCCAATACATAAGTATATATATATACTTTCATTTTCGAAGGGTTTTGCTTAAGTTGGGTGCGTTGTCTTTCAATTCAAGCACTCACACACATTGAGCTTTCGCTCTTATTTGAAAGACCCAAGTAAGGGCCGACCTATACTATTTGGGTTTCATTTCATGTCGTGTGAGTAAGTCTTTCAATTCAAGCACTCACACACATTGAGCTTTCGCTCTTATTTGAAAGACCCAAGTAAGGGCCGACCTATACTATTTGGGTTTCATTTCATGTCGTGTGAGTAAGTCTTTCAATTCAAGCACTTTCACACACATTGAGCTTTCGCTCTTATTTGAAAGACCCAAGTAAGGGCCGACCTATACTATTTGGGTTTCATTTTATGTCGTGTGTGTAAGTCTTTCAATTCAAGCACTCTCACACACATTGAGCCTTCGCTCTTATTCCCAAGACCTTAGTAAAGGCCTTATTGCAGTTATATTTGGGTTTCATTTATGTCGTGTGTGTAGTACTTCAATTCAAGCACTCACACACATTGAGCCTTCGCTCTTACTCCCAAGACCTTAGTCAAGGCCATACTGCAATTTATATTTGGGTTTAATTTCATGTCGTGTGTGTAAGTCTTTCAATTCAAGCACGCACCCACATTGAGCCTTCGCTCTTATTTGCAAGACCCGAGTAGGGGCTCATATACATATTCTATATACATATCTCCCTTCGGTTATTTCCCTTCGGTTATTTCCCTTCAGTATTGTCTTTACATTTCGGGTTTTCCCTTTGGAGTAGCGTGAGTTTGCATTGCATCTACGCCATACCACGAGGTAGGACGCATATTGCATCAAAGCAAGCCCCACTCGAATTCGCCCATATAGTGGAGTGTTCATAACACACAAACTAGGTGGCCCGAAAAGGGATAAAAGAAAAGACTTAGGCACGTGCAAATCCACGTGATCTAAAACATGCAATCGCATTTTAAAGACCCGAAATAGACACCTCGAACCGCTTCGTAGACTTTCTCTCCAAAACTCGATTTTTGCAAAGCGTACAGACTGACCCTTGCGCATCGGTGCAAGAAGGTCTGCGACGACAAGAGCTTACTTGCTCACAGTCGCCACGTTTAGAAGTCAGTGTTAAAAATATCTTCGCTAGCTTAGGTAAGCTAGCTGGCACGCCCTGTTTGCATACATAGGCCTTAGACACACGAGAGGATCCGCTCCGAGCCCTGAAAAAGGCGAGAGGCGGGGATTTTCGCCCGTCTACAGAGATTAGCATGCCCGGTGGGACGTGAGCCTTTCAAAAATCGAGTTTTTAAGTAGGAGTCTTGCGAAAATTTTGTAAAAAGTGTCATTTTAACTTGTTTTCTTTACTTGTACTTAGGATAGTTTGAAAAAGCTTGAAAAGCATGTCAAAATGCAATCCAAGTGAAGTGTCGAGCCAAGGCTCATGCGCATCAAGTTCTCACTCTAGGAGGATTTTCAAAAACAAAATAAAACTAGATGAAATCGAGGACTTGAGAAGGGAGTTTGAGGCCAAAATCGATGCTCTCAGCCAAGAGGCTGAAGTAGGCGATTCATGTTCATCGAACGGTGAACAAAGGCCTAAAAAGAAATCTGAAAAACCTCGCAAGCAAAAAGAGGCCTCCGTAATGGAAGGCAACCAATACCACGAGTCCTTCACACAAAAGGACCGTAAAGCCCTACAGCAGTTGCTGAAAGGGCAGAATAAAGAGAAAAGAAACTACACCCTGTCTGATTTCCTTCCTATGGATTACGAAACAGACAGTGACGATGAAATACCGAACTTCCATCGGTATGATGGCATGGGAGACCCTAGGTCTCACTTGCAGCTTTTCTCACGTCAAGCCCATAAGAAGAAAAAGGACTCGATGAAATGGGTGTATTGGTTCCCTCTATCCCTTAAAGGCACAGCTGCCAAATGGCTGGCTTCCTACGACTTAAGCCAGTTCGCTACTTTTGAAGAGTTAGCGAACTGCTTCATGCAAAGATTTGCACACAACGTAGAAGTCACGCCAACCCTGAATACCTTAAGGGATACAAAGCAAGGCATGAACGAAGACGTGCATGCCTTCATTATAAGATGGAGGTCGCTTTTGGGCCAAGTGCGAGAGCCCATATCCGGAGGATGCGCAGTAATGCTCATCCTGGATAATTTTAAAAGCGAGTTAAAAACCCTTCTTTCGCTACATGAGATTTCAACTTTCCATAAGTTGATCAAAAAGGCCTCCCTTTTCGAAACCAACTTGCGAAAAGGGACATACGATCACTTATGGAAAGGAAGTGCCGTTCCAAAAACCTGTTTGGAAAAGCCCATCGCATATGGGCTTCCCACGACGGACAAAGGGGCAAAGCCCCATAAAATCGCCAATGTCCGGGTGGATCCAGGCATGGCGGGGACTTCAAAAAATTTTGAAAAATTAGAAAATAAGAGGGAATGCAATTTTCAAAAACCGGTTGAAAAATGGGAGTATACTCCGCTGGGGCAACCTGTGTCGGAGGTCCTAGACCTCGTCCTTGCCCAGGACATGATAGAACTCCCTGAAATCCCCGAAGGAGTCACTTCCAAAGGGGGGTATTTAAACCGATTTTGTAAGTATCATCGGCTCAAAGGCCATGATACGAAATGCTGCTTCTCTCTCTTAAATAAAATTGAGAACTTGATAGCAGAAGGCCGACTCCAGGTCACTGCGGAACCTGAGCCACCTCAAGCTATCTTCAAGGAACCCTTTCCCAAACACGCTAGTGGCAGTGGGAAAGCAAAGGAGGTATGTACCCTCACCATTTCCAAGTAACTAGCGCGAAAGCCAGAACCTGGTCGACCTACTTGTGCGCCCATCCTTCTATGCCTTAAACCACGGGACACTTCAGAAGGGACCGTGGTATCTCTTTCCCATCCCTGGCTTATCCCAAGCTAAAGCATGGTTCATTTCGAGGAATCCTAAAGTAAAAATAGGATTTACTTACTTGAATTTCATCTTGTTTGAGAATTCGACGTTTCGAGTAAGACGTAGGAATTTGAAATGAAGCTTGTTTTCTTATAAAACCTCCGCTAGATAAGCGAGTGTTAAGACTCAAACAAGGGCAAGCACGAAGAGCTCGAGATCCTTAGGATCGAGGCTCAAGACAATTGTCCCTTTTGTAAATAGCTTTTGTAAATAAGTTTTAAAAACCGAACATCGAACAGCATAGGGTTTTTGCTCACTTGGAGCAGTAGGCCTTGTAAGTCTCTAGAGTTCGACCACACCTGGTCTCTGGGAGGTCGCCACTCTTGGCACCACACCCATGTCATTTGCATTCCACGCATGGTACTTGCATGAACATGATCCCATTTAGGACCAGATTCCATAGTAAAACCCTTTGGCGTGATATCTCCTCCTACCAGAGTTTGTAAAATTGAGATTTTTGCTAAAATGGGACGATCCCATATTCTTCGTGGCTAGATCTAGGGAGACATTAAAAGGGGTGTTTGTCATCTTTGCCCTTATCCAAATCTATTTGGACAAGGCCAAAGAGGGGCATCTGTAAACACCCCAAAATCCCACGAAGTTCTTAAACGAATCTGGTTTTATACAAGCAGCCCCCAAAGGGCCATTTTGAGTTTGGAAACCCAGGAGCCTTCCAAACAACCCTGTACATATGTTTTAAACTTTATCTTTCTAAAACATATAATATGGCTTTTGAAAACCCTTTTAAAACACGTTTTGAAATCCCGAAGTGGCTTGGCCCGATCAAGACAGGACCAGGAGAGCCAAGAAGAGCCCGGAACCGGAGCACATGTCAAGCCCGGCACAGCAACTCTTGTATCTGATTCACACCCCAGGATCTCGAACGTCCAAGACCCTGTTCTTACCAAAATAGCATTTGAAGTCATCTCCGGAAGGCAGAAACGGAGGCGGACGACTATGTTGGCGAAGACCCAACGCAGACGGAGTACTGATGCTGTCAGGCCCCGCACAAATCGTCCGTCTCGAACCCAGCTCGAAGGAGTCAGAGTTCAGTTTGGATTGGATCTGGACCATATATATCCAGATTCCAATCCAAACCCATATGGGGACTTGGATTTGGATTTGGATCCAGAGATCCAATCCAATATCCATATCCATGGCCCACATCACCTTCTCATAAATGGAGGTGGGGCCCACTTGAAATTCACGTGGGATATTGGGCATGAGAGAGAGTGGGGTTGAAAAATATCAAGAGTGTTGTATTAAGCTTGACTTGTGTGTCAAGTTTGGGTTAATCATGTGGGTTAGCCTAATTGAGTGGGTTTTAAGCTTGTAATTAGCTAAAACCTAACCTAGGGCTGCACCAACATGGGGTGATCAAGGTCTATGGGCCATGCTAAGGGAGCTCCTTCACCTAAACCTAACCCAAAATGCCTAAACCCAAAACCCCTGCCACCCCTAAAACCTAATCACCTAACCCACTTCCCTAATCCACCCCTAATCTGAACCTAATCACCTAACCCACTTCCCTAATCCTTCCCTAAACCTAGATTAATTTCCCTAATCCTAGCCTAAACCTAGCCTAATCACCTAACCTAGCTCACTAAACCTCACCCTAAAACCCAACCACCTAACCTAGCCCTAAACCCCTAAACCACCCTTAGCCCATGATTTACCCAAACCCCTAGTTTTAAAATATCTGGCCCAACCCCATCCAGCCCACCTTATCTACATACCACCCTACCTAAACCACCTAACCACTACCCACAGCCCAGCCCTAACCGACCTACCCATCCCCTATTTAAACCCCCCTCCTTGTGGGCGGGTTTTCCAAGGGGGAACCACTCTACCTCACCCAGCCGGGCCCTCTCCTTCTCCCTTCTCTCACCCAGTCGGGACAACTCCCCACCTTGGCCTGTTCCAGCTGCTCCACCAGCCGCCACCTGCTCCGCCACCTTCCCTCTTCCATCCACCACCACCACCCCTCAGCCGGACGCCATCATCTTCCCCCAACCGAACCAGCCGACCGCCACCTGCCCGCCACTTTCCCACTTCATCCGCCACTTCTCCCCATTCAGTAAGTACCCTGCACCTTACCTAGCCCCCTTCTCTACCACCTCTCCACTCTTAGCCACCCATCCTCCCTTCAGCTCAGCCCCTTTGCCGCCACCACCTAAACCTAGCCGAACCTAGTATAACCCAAGTTGCTGGCCACTACTTAGCCACCATCTCCCATTCGGCCAACCCCCCTAGGTGTCCTATTTGGCCTTCCCACTAGCTCACCTTTTAGGTCCAGTTTCCCTAAGTACCCAACTTCCCTAGTGATCCTAATACCCACTTATTCAGCCACTCTAAACTCCCTACTTGGAGGCGCCACCTACTTGCCACCGGCCCCCTTCGAGGCGTCTATCCCACGCCCCACTTGCAGCCGGCCAGCACCCTTGATCACCTACCTTCGCGGAGCTCCCGTTTGCAGCCCAAAGCCAAGGCCACGCTCAAGCAAGACCTCTACGGACCAGCTACTCGTAAGTGTCTAAACTCGGTCTTTAGTCGTACACTTGCTTGAAATTCAATTTGATACGGGGTTGTAATAACGGAGCATAGTCTCCCCCCGCTTGTAATAACGTGGCTTGGCACAACCACACACGTGCACTCTCTTAGTCGTGCACAATTTTGAACACACACGGGCCTAATCAGCCCCTAATATATAAGTGTATATATACTTTCATTTTCGAAGGGTTTTGTTTAAGTTGGGTGCGTTGTCTTTCAATTCAAGCACTCTCACACACATTGAGCTTTCGCTCTTATTTGAAAGACCCAAGTAAGGGCCGACCTATACTATTTGGGTTTCATTTCATGTCGTGTGAGTAAGTCTTTTAATTCAAGCACTTTCACACACATTGAGCCTTCGCTCTTACTCCCAAGACCTTAGTAAAGGCCTTATTGCAGTTATATTTGGGTTTCATTTATGTCGTGTGTGTAGTACTTCAATTCAAGCACTCTCACACACATTGAGCCTTCGCTCTTACTCCCAAGACCTTAGTAAAGGCCTTATTGCAGTTATATTTGGGTTTTATTTATGTCGTGTGTGTAGTACTTCAATTCAAGCACTCTCACACACATTGAGCTTTCGCTCTTACTCCCAAGACCTTAGTCAAGGCCATACTGCAATTTATATTTGGGTTTAATTTCATGTCGTGTGTGTAAGTCTTTCAATTCAAGCACGCACCCACATTGAGCCTTCGCTCTTATTTGCAAGACCCGAGTAAGGGCTCATATACATAAGATATATACATATTTCCCTTCGGTTATTTCCCTTTGGTTATTTCCCTTCGGTTATTTCCCTTCTGTTATTTCCCCTTCAGTATTGTCTTTACATTTCGGGTTTTCCCTTTGGAGTAGCGTGAGTTTGCATTGCATCTATGCCATACCACGAGGTAGGACGCATATTGCATCGAAGCAAGCCCCGCTCGAATTCGCCCATGTAGTGGAGTGTTCATAACACACAAACTAGGCGACCCAAAAAGGGATAAAAGAAAAAGACATAGGCACGTGCAAATCCACGTGATCTAAAACATGCAATCGCATCTTAAAAACCCGAAATAGACACCTCGAGCCGCTTCGTGGACTTTCTCCCCAAAACTCGATTTTTGCAAAAGCGTACAGACTGACCCTTGCGCATCGGTGCAAGAAGGTCTGCGACGACAAGAGCTTACTTGCTCACAGTCGCCACGTTTAGAAGTCAGTGTTAAATATATCTTCGCTAGCTTAAATAAGCTAGCTGGCACGCCCTATTTGTATACATAGGCCTTAGACGCACGATAAGATCCACTCCAAGCCCCGAAAGAGGCGAAGAGGCGGGGATTTTCGCGCGTCTACAGAGATTGGCACGCCCGGTGGGACGTGAGCCTTTTCAGAAATCGAGTTTACTTGTAGAAGTCTTGCGAAAATTTTATAAAGGTGTCGTTTTAACTTGTTTTCTTTGCTTTTACTTAGGAAATTTTGAAAAAAGCTTGAAAAAGCATGTCAAAATCCAATCCAAGTGAAGTGTCGAGCCAAGGCTCATGCGCATCAAGTTCTCACTCTAGGAGGATTTTCAAAAACAAAATAAAACTAGATGAAATCGAGGACTTAAGAAGGGAGTTTGAGGCCAAAATCGATGCTCTCAGCCAAGAGGCTGAAGTAGGCGATTCATGTTCATCGAACGGTGAACAAAGGCCTAAAAAGAAATTTGAAAAACCTCGCAAGCAAAAAGAGGCCTCCGTAATAGAAGACAACCAATACCATGAGTCCTTCACACAAAAGGACCGTAAAGCCCTACAGCAGCTGCTGAAAGGGCAAAATAAAGAGAAAAGAAGCTACGCCCTGTCTGATTTCCTTCCTATGGATTACGAAACAGACAGTGACGATGAAATACCGAACTTCCATCGGTATGATGGCATGGGAGACCCTAGGTCTCACTTGCAGCTTTTCTCACGTCGAGCCCATAAGAAGAAAAAGGACTCGATGAAATGGGTGTATTGGTTCCTTCTATCCCTTAAGGGCACAGCTGCCAAATGGCTGGCTTCCTACGACTTAAGCCAGTTCACTACTTTTGAAGAGTTAGCGAACTGCTTCATGCAAAGATTTGCACACAACGTGGAAGTCACGCCAACCCTGAATACCTTAAGGGATACAAAGCAAGGCATAAACGAAGACGTGCATGTCTTCATTATAAGATGGAGGTCTCTTTTGGGCCAAGTGCGAGAGCCTATATCCGAAGGATGCGCAGTAATGCTCATCCTGGATAATTTCAAAAGCGAGTTAAAAACCCTTCTCTCGCTCCATGAGATTTCAACTTTCCATAAGTTGATCAAAAAGGCCTCCCTTTTCGAAACCAACTTGCGAAAAGGGACATACGACCACTTATGGAAAGGAAGTGCCGTTCCCAAAACACGTGTGGAAAAGCCCATCGCATATGGGCTGCCCACAACGGACAAAGGGGCAAAGCCCCATAAAATCGCCAATGTCCGGGTGGATCCAGGCATGGCGGGCACTTCTAAAAATTTTGAAAAAATAGAAAATAAGAGAGAACGCAATTTTTCAAAACCAATTGAAAAACGGGAGTACACTCCGCTGGGGCAACCTGTGTCGGAGGTCCTAGACCTCTTACTTGCCCAGGGCATGATCGAACTCCCTGAAATCCCTGAAGGAGTCACGTCCAAAGGGGGGTATTTAAACCGATTTTGCAAGTATCATCGGCTCAAAGGCCATGATACCAAACGGTGCTTCTCTCTTCTAAATAAAATTGAGAACTTGATAGCAGAGGGTTGGCTCCAGGTCACTGCGGAACCTGAGCCACCTCAAGCTATCTTCAAGGAACCCTTTCCCAAACACGCCAGTGGCAGTGGGAAAGGAAAGGAGGTATGTACCCTCACCATTTCCAAGGAACTAGCGCAAAAGCCAGAACCTGGTCGACCTGCTTGTGCGCCCATCCTTGTACTATACAAGAGGCCCGCCCAAGTCGTCATTCGGGGACCACCAAAAGTGGAAACCCCGGCAAAACCAGTTTTGAAAACTCAAGGTTCTCCTCAGCTCATCCTTAGAGCCAAGTCTAGCGCAAACCCTAGGCTGGTCGTGGGGGAAGTCACTAGATCCGGGAGGATCTACCAACCCCCACACCTTCAAGGTGCTCAAAAGGTGGTCAGTGTGCCTGGCCCCTCAAAAGCATGTATCCCTAGTGGTCTGCCAAAAGCAGATAAGGACAAAATCATCCTAAATCCTTATGATTTCGAAAACCACCTTTCAAAGATTCCTATTCACATGTCTATTCTAGAGCTTATCAAAACCTCGCCTAGGCATAGACTTGTCTTAGAGAAAATTCTAGAAAGGGCCAAGGTTGATTCGAACATAAGTCCGGAATCCTTGTCTGCCCAAGTGGCTTTATTAGGAGCAAAATCGCCCATCACCTTTTCGGAAGATGATGTAGATAGACCCTACGAAACCCATAACCAGGCCCTGCATATCGAGGTGGTTCTAAACAACCACTCTCTGGACAGGTGCCTAGTCGATGGTGGAGGAGGGCTCAACATCCTTCCACTTCACGTGGCGTACAAAATCGGAGTCACCTTGACTTCAGTGAACCCAAGCCCCATCGTTATCACTGGATACGATGGGAATGCGTCTAGGCCTTTAGGATCCATCGAACTCCCAATGGAAACGGGAGGGATCGAACACACGGGGGTGTTCCATGTCTTGGACATCCACCCCCATTATAACCTGTTGCTGGGAAGACCCTGGATACACAGTTTGTGCGCTGTGCCATCCACCTTCCACAGGTGTGTCAAGATCCCTTTTAGGGACCAGGTCGTAGTGATCCTAGGTGAGAGTCACCCACAACTTCAGGGGATCATAAACTCCCCTTGTTTATCAAGCTCCCAGGCCCATGAGGCTAACCTGGGGCAAATTATGGTTGAGCCACCTCGGCTCATGTTGAACAACCCTAGGAAGGTTGTATGTGTGAAGGGGCCGCCCAAAGCAGGCCCCCTCCTGACTCTAATCCTCCTAGGAAAACCCAAACGTTCCCTATTTCCAAAACCCCTGGACAAAAGGCCATACGAGCCTAATATGGACGATAGCATGTTCCAGGACCACGACTTGTATCCCATCTTTTTAAAAAACAAAAGGTCGTGGAACATGTTATTGAACATGGGCTACACGCCCTACAAGAGTCTAGGGGCACAAAACCAGGGTCTCCTAGAGCCCATCCTGCCTAGGGCCAACCCAAGCCGATATGAGATCGGCTATACTCCCCGAATACCGCCGGAGCCACCCCCTGTGACCACCTGGGTCAAGGGTGCCCCGGAGCCTGTCTTAGAAGAAACCTATGGTTTAGACCTCCTATTCCGAGTCTAACCCATAGTGTTTTCCCTTTGTAGGTATGACGGAAGATCCCTTTTTCTAAAAAAACCAAAAACATTTGAAAACTTAAAATAAAAAAAAATCGAAAAACAAGAAAAACCAAAAACAATGGAAAAACAAAAACTCGAAAAAAGTGTGCTTTGTATAGTTCCCAAAGTTCTTGTTTTACAAAAACCCAAAAAAATCGAAAATTTGGAAAATACCAAAAAGATTTTGTACATAGCTGCTCCTGGTATGACTTTGGCGAAAGAAAAGGATTTCGAAAGAAACGTCGTCTGCATAGCCAGACCAAAAATTTCGAAATCACTTGAAAATCCAAGTACAAAACCAGGTTATTTTGAAAATCACGCATCAAGTTCCCTCGGGTTTATAGCCCACGAGAATGATCGAAGCCCAGAAGTGGATCCCCTTGAGGAAGATCCCACTTCTGAGCTCCCAGAATTTCATAGAATTCTCGATTTTGAAAGACCTTCCCAATCAGTAGGAGGAGATTTCGTAGAGGTGAACCTAGGGGATGATTCCAATCCCAAAACCATCAAAATAGGCGCATGCTTGCATAAAACTGAAAAGTTAGCATTCATTGCATTTCTACGAACCTATTTAGATGTGTTTGCATGGACGTATGAAGACATGCCGGGCATAGATCCCAGCATAGTCGAGCATCGTCTTCCCTTAGATGTAGGTGTAAAACCAATAAAGCAGAAGCTTAGGAAAATACACCCGAATGTACACACGCAAGTCAAAGAGGGTTTAGAAGATCTGCTAAAAGCCGGATTTATAAAACCCATTGCGTATTCGATTGGTCCAATCCTTCCAGTCGTGTAAACTCACACACATAGGAAGAGAGGACAATGGCATCGCCGATGCCCTCTCCTCCTTGGGTTCAGCCCTGAAGGTCGATCCCATTTCAGGGACCAGATCTTTAGAAATATGGCATGCGCCCCACCCATCCACACACGACTTGTATATTTGCCAAAACAACCCAGAGTCTATTGAAAAACCCTGGTTTTATGACATAAAACAATTTTTAGAAAATGCGGGATTCACCGAGGATGCCACACCCAAAGATAAGGCATTCATTCATAAGATTTCGACCCGATACACCATTTTGGGTGGGGTTTTATACAAAAAGAGTTTTGTCGGCATTCTGCTTAGGTGTATCGACCTAGAGGAGGCTAGGATAGTGATGCATGAGTTGCACGGTGGAGAATGTGGAGGTCATGTTAACGCCAAAATGATGGCGATGAAAATACTTAGAGGGGGCTATTTTTGGTCCACCCTGAAAAAGGATTGTCACGATCATGTTAGGAAGTGTCATCCGTGTCAAGTGCATGGGCACGCCATTCATACCCCATCATCTGCATTGCATTCCATGGTCAGCCCCTGGCCATTTACCATGTGGGCGTTTGACATTGTAGGCCCAATATTTCCAAAGGCCTCGAATAGGCATCAATTTATTTTTGCAGCTACGGAGTATTTCTCCAAGGTGGTGGAAGCCATTTCCCTAACCAATGTAATGGGGCAACATGTGGTGGCTTTCATCCGGAGGAATATCTTGGCTCGATTTGGGGTTCCACGAGACCTTGTGTTTGATAATGGTACCCCATTCAAGAACGAGCGGATGGTTAAGTTGTGCAACACGTATGGCATAACTCACCACTTCTCCTCGCCCTACTACCCTCAAGGCAACGACCAAGCCAAAGCCACAAACAAGACTCTCATTAGTATTATTGAGAAAACCTTAGAGAAGGGTAGGACGTGGCACGAGAAGCTGGATGAAGCCTTATGGGCTTATAGGACTTCCATCTGGACTCCCACGAATGCCACACCATTCGAATTGGTCTATGGCACAAACGCCATTCTTCCCATTCATACTCAACTGCATTCATTTCATACATCCATAGCACTCGACCTCCCCCTAGAGACACTTCAGCATGCTAGGATGGCCGAACTAGATTTGCTAGATGAGAGGCGACTCCTTGCCATGGATCATGCTCGTGCATACCGGCAAAGGATAGCCCGACATTATAGCAAACACATGAGACCTCGCCACGTTGAAGTGGGAGATCTGGTCTTAAAAACTATCCATCATCGTGGCCCACACACCCTAGGCAAGTGGCGCCCCAACTGGGATGGACCCTATGTTGTACGAGCAACCACTACGAACAATTCATATTGGTTGATCGATGTAGAAGGTAGGAATGTAGCAGATCCTATCAATATTTAATACTTAAAGAAATATCATTTGTAGGATCTGGATTAAATTCCAGTTTTCAAAAATTTAAGGGATAGCTGCCCTGAGACATGTGAATAAGGTGCAAAGGCGAACTCGTGTGACCCTGAGTGAGAGAAATCGCACTTGTGAAAGAGTGGAGTTTTCAAAATCGTGGTTACATTTCAAAATCCTCTTCTTACAAAGAAAGGCCTAGTTCAATATAGCAAGATACTTGCAAGTAGTACGTGCTATTTCTAAATAGGTTGATCTGGAATGGATCGAGTGTAGGCTTGGGATAAGACCGTCCCTCTTCTCTTCTATTTCCAAAAGGAAAACAAAGGCCCAAAACAAAAGGGAATTTTCCATTCAAAGTCTCTTTCCAAAAGAAAGAAACCAGACTTCAAAAAGAAAAATCGATTCTCTTAAGAAAAAGAGGGATTAAAGAAAAAATACTCCCAAAGGGAGACCCTCTATGAAAAAAAGGAAAAAGAGGCCAAAAAGCTCAAAAAGAGCAGTTTTCTGCCTTCTATGCCTTAAACCACGGGACGCTTCAGAAGGTACCGTGGTATCTCTTTCCCATCCCTGGCTTATCCCAAGCTAAAGCATGGTTCATTTCGAGGAATCCTAAAGTAAAAATAGGATTTACTTACTTGAATTTCATCTTGTTTGAGAATTCGATGTTTCGAGTAAGGTGTAGGAATTTGAAATGAAGCTTGTTTTCTTATAAAACCTCCGCTAGATAAGCGAGTGTTAAGACTCAAACAAGGGCAAGCACGAAGAGCTCGAGATCCTTAGGATCGAGGCTCAAGACAGTTGTCCCTTTTGTAAATAGCTTTTGTAAATAAGTTTTGAAAACCAAACATCGAACATCATAGGATTTGCTCACTTGGAGCAGTAGGCCTTGTAAGTGTCTATAGTTCGACCACATCTGGTCTCTGGGAGGTCGCCACTCTTGGCACCACACTCATGTCATTTGCATTCCACGCATGGCACTTACATAAACATGATCCCATATAGGACCAGATTCCATAGAAAAACCCTTTGGCGTGATATCTCCTCCTACCAGAGTTTGTAAATTGAGATTTTGCGAAAATTGGGGCGATCCCATATTCTTCGTGGATAGATCTAGGGAGACATTAAAAGGGGTGTTTGTCATCTTTGCCCTTATCCAAATCTATTTGGACAAGGCCAAAGAGGGGCATCTGTAAACACCCTGAAATCCCACGAATTTCTTAAAACAAACCTGGTTTTGTACAAGCAGCCCCAAAGGGCCATTTTGAGTTTGGAAACCTAGGAGCCTTCTAGACAACCCTGTACATATGTTTTAAACTCTGTATTTTAAAAATATATAATATAGCTTTTGGAAAACCTTTTAAAACACGTTTTTGAAACCCCGAAGCGGCTTGGCCCGATCAAGACAGGACCAGGAGAGCTAAGAAGAGCCTGGAACTGGAGCACATGTCGAGCCCGGCACAACAACTCTTGTATCACATCCATACCCCCAGGATCTCGAACGTCCAAGACCTTGTTCTTATCAAAATGTCATTTGAAGTTATCTCCGGAAGGCAGAAACGGAGGCGGACGACCATGTTGGTGAAGACCCAACGCAGACGGAGTACTGATGCTGTCAGGCCCCACACAAATCGTCCGTTTCGAACCCAGCTCGAATTAGTCAGAGTTTAGTTTGGATTGGATCTGGACCATATATATCCAGATCTCAATCCAAACCCATGTGTGGACTTGGATTTGGATTTGGATCCAGAGATCCAATCCAATATCCATATCCATGGCCCACATCACCTTCTCATAAATGGAGGTGGGGCCCACTTGAAATTCACGTGGGATTATGGGCATGAGAGAGAGTGGGGATGGATAATATCAAGAGTGTTGTAATTAAGCTTGACTTGTGTGTCAAGTTTGGGGTTAATCATGTGGGTTAGCCTAATTGAGTGGGTTTAAGCTTGTAATCAGCCAAAACCCAACCTAGGGCTGCACCAACATGAGGTGGTTAAGGTCTATGGGCCATGCTAAGGGAGCTCCTTCACCTAAACCTAACCCAAAACGCCTAATCCTAGCCTACCACCCTAATCCACCCCTAATTTGAGCCTAATCACCTAACCCACTTCCCTAATCTCGGCCTAATCCCAACCTAATCACCTAACCCACTTCCCTAATCCTTCCCTAAACCTAGGTTAATTTCCCTAAACCTAGCCTAAACCTAGCCTAATCACCTAACCTAGCTCACTAAACCTCACCCTAAAACCCAACCACCTAACCTAGCCCTAAACCCCTAAACCACCCCTAGCCCACAATCTACCCAAACCACTAGTTTTCAAAATATCTGGCCCTACCCTTTCCAGCCCACCTTATCTTAATACCACCCTACCTAAACCACCTAACCACTACCCCAAACCCAGCCCTAACCGACCTACCCATCCCTATTTAAACCCCCCCCCTTGGGGGCGGGTTTTCCAAGCTGGAACCCCTCACCAATCCCAGCCGGGCCCTCTCTTTCCCCCACTTCCCAGCTCAGCCGAACCTGCCCAGCTGCTCCACCTGTGCCGCCTGCACCACCACCATCCCTCCATCCCACCACAGCTTGCACCGCCATCTCCACCACCTCCTGGCCAAGCCTCACTGCCTTCCCCAAGCCCAGCCGAGCACCACCTTCATTCCATTCGGTAAGTACCCCCCCACTCTACCTAGCTCCTTCTCTACTCCCTCTCCACTCCTAGCCACCCACCATACCACCATCTTACCTACACATCATCCCTTTGTTGCCCCCATTCTCACTCAGCCGAACCTATCACAACCTAAACCACCGGCCACTACCTAACCATCCTATCTACATCCGGCCACCCTATAAGACTCCCATTCGGCCTTCCCTTAAACTCCCTTTAGGTCCATACTCCCCAATACTCTAGACTCTCCTAGTGACCCTACACACTCACTTGGCCCAGCCCCTTTAATTCCCCACATCAAGGCGACACCCATTTGCAGCCGGCCACCTTCGAGGCGCCTATCCCGCGCCCCACTTGCAGCCGGCCAGCACCCTTTGACGTCCACCCTCGCGGAGCTCCCGTTTGCAGCACAAGGCGAAGGCCAAGCCCACGCTCAAGCAAGGCCTCTACGGACCAGCTACTTGTAAGTGCCTAAACTCGGTCTTTAGTTGTATACTTGCTTGAGATTCAATTTGATACGGGGTTGTAATAACGGAGCATAGTCTCCCCCCGCTTGTAATAACGTGGCTTGGCACACCCACACACGTGCACTCTCTTAGTTGTGCACGATTTTGAACACATACGGGCCTAATCAGCCCCTAATACATAAGTAGATATATATACTTTCATTTTCGAAGGGTTTTGCTTAAGTTGGGTGCGTTGCCTTTCAATTCAAGCACTCACACACATTGAGCTTTCGATCTTATTGGAAAGACCCAAGTAAGGGCCGACCTATACTATTTGGGTTTCATTTCATGTCGTGTGAGTAAGTCTTTCAATTCAAGCACTTTCACACACATTGAGCTTTCGCTCTTATTCCCAAGACCTTAGTAAAGGCCTTATTGCAGTTATATTTGGGTTTCATTTATGTCGTGTGTGTAGTACTTCAATTCAAGCACTTTCACACACATTGAGCCTTCGCTCTTACTCCCAAGACCTTAGTCAAGGCCATACTGCAATTTATATTTGGGTTTAATTTCATGTCGTGTGTGTAAGTCTTTCAATTCAAGAACGCACCCACATTGAGCCTTCGCTCTTATTTGCAAGACCCGAGTAAGGGCTCATATACATACTCTATATACATATCTCCCTTCGGTTATTTCCCTTCGGTTATTTCCCTTCAGTATTGTCTTTACATTTCGGGTTTTCCCTTTGGAGTAGCGTGAGTTTGCATTGCATCTACGCCATACCACGAGGTAGGACGCATATTGCATCGAAGCAAGCCCCGCTCGAATTCGCCCATGTAGTGGAGTGTTCATAACACACAAACTAGGTGGCCCGAAAAGGGATAAAGGAAAAGACTTAGGCACGTGCAAATCCACGTGATCTAAAACATGCAATGACATTTTAAAGACCCGAAATAGACACCTCAAACTGCTTCGTAGACTTTCTCTCCAAAAACTCGATTTTTGCAAAGCGTACAGACTGACCCTTGCGCATCGGTGCAAGAAGGTCTGCGACGACAAGAGCTTACTTGCTCACAGTCGCCACGTTTAGAAGTCAGTGTTAAAAATATCTTCGCTAGCTTAGGTAAGCTAGCTGGCACGCCCTGTTTGCATACATAGGCCTTAGACACACGAGAGGATCCGCTCCGAGCCCTGAAAAAGGCGAGAGGCGGGGATTTTCGCGCGTCTACAGAGATTTGCACGCCCGGTGGGACGTGAGCCTTTCAAAAATCGAGTTTTTAAGTAGAAGTCTTGCGAAAATTTTGTAAAAAGGTGTCATTTTTAACTTGTTTTCTTTGCTTGTACTTAGGACATTTTGAAAAAGCTTGAAAAGCATGTCAAAATCCAATCCAAGTGAAGTGTCGAGCCAAGGCTCATGCGCATCAAGTTCTCACTCTAGGAGGATTTTCAAAAACAAAATAAAACTAGATGAAATCGAGGACTTGAGAAGGGAGTTTGAGGCCAAAATCGATGCTCTCATCCAAGAGGCTGAAGTAGGCGATTCATGTTCATCAAACGGTGAACAAAGGCCTAAAAAGAAATCTGAAAAACCTCGCAAGCAAAAAGAGGCCTCCGTAATGGAAGGCAACCAATACCACGAGTCCTTCACACAAAAGGACCGTAAAGCCCTACAACAGTTGCTGAAAGGGCAGAATAAAGAGAAAAAGAGCTACGCCCTGTCTGATTTCCTTCCCATGGATTACGAAACAGATAGTGACGATGAAATACCAAACTTCCATTGGTATGATGGCATGGGAGACCCTAGGTCTCACTTGCAGCTTTTCTCACGTCGAGCCCATAAAAAGAAAAAGGACTCGATGAAATGGGTGTATTGGTTCCCTCTATCCCTTAAAGGCACAACTGCCAAATGGCTGGCTTCCTACGACTTAAGCCAGTTCGCTACTTTTGAAGAGTTAGCGAACTGCTTCATGCAAAGATTTGCACACAACGTAGAAGTCACGCCGACTCTGAATACCTTAAGGGATACAAAGCAAGGCATGAACGAAGACGTGCATGCCTTCATTATAAGATGGAGGTCGCTTTTGGGCCAAGTGCGAGAGCCCATATCCGAAGGATGCGCAGTAATGCTCATCCTGGATAATTTTAAAAGCGAGTTAAAAACCCTTCTCTCGCTCCATGAGATTTCAACTTTCCATAAGTTGATCAAAAAGGCCTCCCTTTTCGAAACCAACTTCCGAAAAGGGACATACGACCACTTATGGAAAGGAAGTGCCGTTCCAAAAACCCGTTTGGAAAAGCCCATCGCATATGGGCTACCCACGACGGACAAAGGGGCAAAGCCCCATAAAATCGCCAATGTCCGGGTGGGTCCAGGCATGGCGGGCACTTCCAAAAATTTTGAAAAATTAGAAAATAAGGGGGAGCACAATTTTCAAAAACCGGTTGAAAAACGGGAGTATACTCCGCTGGAGCAACCTGTGTCGGAGGTCCTAGACCTCTTACTTGCCCAGGGTATGATAGAACTCCCTGAAATCCCCGAAGGAGTCACTTCTAAAGGGGGGTATTTAAACCGATTTTGTAAGTATCATCGGCTCAAAGGCCATGATACCAAACGCTGCTTCTCTCTCTTAAATAAAATTGAGAACTTGATAGCAGAAGGCCGGCTCCAGGTCACTGCGGAACCTGAGCCACCTCAAGCTATCTTCAAGGAACCCTTTCCCAAACACACCAGTGGCAGTGGGAAAGGAAAGGAGGTATGTACCCTCACCATTTCTAAGGAACTAGCGCGAAAGCCAGAACCTGGTCGACCTACTTGTGCACCCATCCTTGTACTATACAAGAGGCCTGCCTAAGTCGTCATTCGGGAACCACCAAAAGTGGAAACCCTGGTAAAACCAGTTTTAAAAATCCAAGGTTCTCCTCAGCTCATCCTTAGAGCCAAGTTTAGCGCGAACCCTAGGCTGGTCGTGGGGGAAGTCACTAGATCCGGGAGGATCTATCAACCCCCGCACCTTCAAGGTGTTCAAAAGGTGGTCAGTGTGCCTGGCCCCTCAAAAGCATGTATCCCTAGTGGTCTGCCAAAAGCAGATAAGGACAAAGTCATCCTAATTCCTTATGACTTCGAAAACCACCTTTCAAAGATTCCTATTCACATGTCTATCCTAGAGCTTATAAAGACCTCGCCTACGCATAGACTTGTATTAGAGAAAATTCTAGAAAGGGCCAAGGTTGATTCGAACATAAGTCCGGAGTCCTTGTCTGCCCAAGTGGCTTTATTAGGAGCAAAATCGCCCATCACTTTCTCGGAAGATGATGTAGATAGACCCTACGAAACCCACAACCAGGCCCTGCATATCGAGGTGGTTCTAAACAACCACTCTCTGGACAGGTGCCTAGTCGATGGTGGAGGAGGGCTCAACATCCTTCCACTTCATGTGGCGTACAAAATCGGAGTCACCTTGACTTCAGTGAACCCAAGCCCCATCGTTATCACTGGATACGACGGGAATGCGTCTAAACCTTTAGGATCCATCGAACTCCCAATGGAAACGGGAGGGATCGAACACACGGGGGTGTTCAATGTCTTGGACATCCACCCCCATCCACCTTCCACCGGTGTGTCAAGATCCCTTTTAGGGACTAGGTCGTAGTGATCCTAGGTGAGAGTCACCCACAACTTCAGGGGATCATAAACTCCCCTTGTTTATCAAGCTCCCAGGCCCATGAGGCTAACCTGGGGCAAATTATGGTTGAGCCACCTCGGCTCGTATTGAACAACCCTAGGAAGGTTGTATGTGTGAAGGGGCCGCCCAAAGCTGGCCCCCTCCCGACTTTAATCCTCCTAGAAGCGTTCCCTATTTCCAAAGCCCCTGGATAAGAGGCCATACAAGCCTAATATGGACGATAGCATGTTCCAGGACCACGACTTGTATCCTACTTTTTCAAAAAACAAAAAGTCGTGGAACATGTTGTTAAACATGGGCTACATGCCCTACAAAAGTCTAGGGGCGCAGAACTAGGGTCTCCTAGAGCCCATTCTTCCTAGGGCCAACCCAAGCCGATATGGGATCGGCTATACTCCCCGAATACCGCCGGAGCCACCCCCTGTGACCACCTGGGTCAAGGGTGCCCCGGAGCCTGTCTTAGAAGAGACCTACGGTTTAGATCTCCTATTTCGAGTCTAACCCGTAGTGTTTTCCCTTTGTAGGTATGACAGAAGATCCCTTTTCTAAAAATACCAAAAACATTTGAAAAACTTAAAATAAAAAAAATCGAAAAACAAGAAAAACCAAAAAAATGGAAAAACAAAAACTCGAAAAAAGAGTGCTTTGTATAGTTCCCAAAGTTCTTGTTTTACAAGAACCCAAAAAAATCGAAAATTTGGAAAATACCAAAAAGATTTTGTACATAGCTGCCCTGAGACATGTGAATAAGGTGCAAAAGCAAAGTCGTGTGACCTTGAGTGAGAGAATTCGCACTTGTGAAAGAGTGGAGTCTTCAAAATCGTGGTTACATTTCAAAATCCTTCTTCTTACAAAGAAAGGCCTAGTTCAACATAGCAAGATACTTGCAAGTGGTACGTGCTATTTCAAAATAGGCTGATCTGGAATGGATCGAGTGTAGGCTTGGGATAAGTCCTCCCCCCTTCTCTTCTACTTCTAAAAGGAAAACAAAGGCCCAAATAAAGGGAATTTCCCATTTCGAAGTATCTTTCCAAAAGAAAGAAACCAGAATTTAAAAGGAAAATCGAATCTCCTGTGAAAAGAGGGATTAAAGAAAAAATACTCCCAAAGGGAGACCCTCTATGAAAAAAAGGGAAAAGAGGCCAAAAAGCTCGAAAAGAGCAGTTTTCCGCCTTCTATGCCTTAAACCACGGGACGCTTCAGAAAGGATCGTGGTATCTCTTTCCCATCCCTGGCTTATCCCAAGCTAAAGTATGGTTCATTTCGAGGAATCCTAAAGTAAAAATAGGATTTACTTACTTGAATTTCATCTTGTTTGAGAATTCGACGTTTCGAGTAAGACGTAGGAATTTGAAATGAAGCTTGTTTTCTTATAAAACCTCCGCTAGATAAGCAAGTGTTAAGACTCAAACAAGGGCAAGCACGAAGAGCTCGAGATCCTTAGGATCGAGGCTCAAGACAGTTGTCCCTTTTGTAAATAGTTTTTGTAAATAAGTTTTGAAAACCGAACATCGAACAACATAGGATTTTGCTCACTTGGAGCAATAGGCCTTGTAAGTCTCTAGAGTTCGACCACATCTGGTCCCTGGGAGGTCGCCACTTTTGGCACCACACCCATGTCATTTGCATTCCATGCATGGTACTTGCATGAACATGATCCCATTTTGGACCAGATTCCATGTAGAACCCTTTGGCGTGATATCTCCTCCTACCAGAGTTTGTAAATTGAGATTTTGCTAAAAATGGGGCGATCCCATATTCTTCGTGGCTAGATCTAGGGAGACATTGAAAGGGGTGTTTGTCATCTTTGCCCTTATCCAAATCTATTTGGACAAGGCCAAAGAGGGGCATCTGTAAACACCCCGAAATCCCACGAATTTCTTCAAAACAACCTGGTTTTGTACAAGCAGCCCCAAAGGGCCATTTTGAGTTTGGAAACCCAGGAGCCTTACAGACAACCCTGTACATATGTTTTAAACTCTGTATTTCAAAAATATATAATATAGCTTTTGAAAACCTTTTAAAACACGTTTTTGAAACCCCAAAGCAGCTTGGCCTGATCAAGACAGGACCAGGAGAGCTAAGAAGAGCCCGGAACCGGAGCACACATCGAGCCCGGCACAACAACTCTTGTATTTGATTCACACCCCCAGGATCTCGAACGTCCAAGACCCTGTTCTTATCAAAATATCATTTGAAGTCATCTCCGGAAGGCAGAAACGGAGGCGGACGACCATGTTGGCGAAGACCCAACGAAGACGGAGTACTGATGATGTCAGACCCCACACAAATCGTCCGTTTCGAACCCAGCTCGAAAGAGTCAGAGTTCAGTTCGGATTGGATCTGGACCATATATATCCAGATCCCGATCTAAACCCATATGTGGACTTGGATTTGGATTTGGATCCAGAGAGCCAATCCAATATCCATATCCATGGCCCACATCACCTTCTCATAAATGGAGGTGGGGCCCACTTGAAATTCACGTGGGATTATGGGCATGAGAGAGAGTGGGGATAGAAAATATCAAGAGTGTTGTAATTAAGCTTGACTTGTGTGTCAAGTTTGGGGTTAATCATGTGGGTTAGCCTAATTGAGTGGGTTTAAGCTTGTAATTAGCCAAAACCTAACCTAGGGCTGCACCAACATGAGGTGGTTAAGGTCTATGGGCCATGCAAAGGGAGCTCCTTCACCTAAACCTAACCCAAAACACCTAATCCTAGCCTACCCCCCTAATCCACCCCTAATCTGAGCCTAATCACCTAACCCACTTCCCTAATCCCGGCCTAATCCCAACCTAATCACCTAACCCACTTCCCTAATCCTTCCCTAAACCTAGGTTAATTTCCCTAAACCTAGCCTAATCACCTAACCTAGCTCACTAAACCTCACCCTAAAACCCAACCACCTAACCTAGCCCTAAACCCCTAAACCACCCCTAGCCCACAATCTACCCAAACCACTAGTTTTCAAAATATCTGGCCCAACCCTTTCCAGCCCACCTTATCTTCATACCACCCTACCTGAACCACCTAACCACTACCCCAAACCCAGCCCTAACCGACCTACCCATCCCTATATAAACCCCCCCCCCTTGGGGGCGGGCTTTCCTATCTAGTGGCTTCACCCATCCCAGCCGGGTCCCCTCCTTCCCCAAGTCCAGCCGAGTCCCACCATCTCCCACCTGCTCCACCTGCACCTCCACCTGCTCTCCATCCCACCACCATCTCCCAGCCGGACGCCACCACTTGCACTACATCCCAACCACCCGGCTTCTCTCTTCCATCCACCGCCTCTCCCCATTCGGTAAGTACCCCCCACTCTACCTAGCTCCTTCTCTACTCTCTCTCCACTCCTAGCCACCCGCCATACCACCATCTTACCTACACATCATCCCTTTGCTGCCCCCATTCTCACTCAGCCGAACCTATCACAACCTAAACTACCGGCCACTACCTAACCATCCTATCTACATCCGGCCACCCTATAAGACTCCCATTCGGCCTTCCCTTAAACTCCCTTTAGGTCCATACTCCCCAATACTCTAGACTCTCCTAGTGACCCTACACACTCACTTGGCCCAGCCCCTTTAATTCCCCACATCAAGGCGACACCCATTTGCAGCCGGCCACCTTCGAGGCGCCTATCCCGCGCCCCACTTGCAGCCGGCCAGCACCCTTTGTCGTCCACCCTCGCGGAGCTCCCGTTTGCAGCCCAAGGCGAAGGCCAAGCCCACACTCAAGCAAGGCCTCTACGGACCAGCTACTTGTAAGTGCCTAAACTCGGTCTTTAGTTGTATACTTGCTTGAGATTCAATTTGATACGGGGTTGTAATAACGGAGCATAGTCTCCCCCCGCTTGTAATAACGTGGCTTGGCACACCCACACACGTGCACTCTCTTATTGTGCACGATTTTGAACACACATGGGCCTAATCAGCCCCTAATACATAAGTAGATATATATACTTTCATTTTCGAAGGGTTTTGCTTAAGTTGGGTGCGTTGTCTTTCAATTCAAGCACTCACACACATTGAGCTTTCGCTCTTATTGGAAAGACCCAAGTAAGGGCCGTGTAGACGCGCGAAAATCCCCGCCTCTTCGCCTTTGTCAGGGCTTGGAGCAGATCCTCTCGTGTGTCTAAGGCCTATGTATGCAAACAGGGCATGCCAGCTAGCTTACCTAAGCTAGCGAAGATATTTTTAACACTCACTTCTAAACGTGGCGACTGCGAGCAAGTAAGCTCTTCTCGTCGCAGACCTTCTTGCACCAATGCGCAAGGGTCAGTCTGTACGCTTTGTAAAAATTGAGTTTTTAGAGAGAAAGTCTACGAAGCGGTTCGAGGTGTCTATTTCAGGTTTTTTTTTTTAAAAATGCGATTTGCATGTTTTAGATCACGTGGATTTGCACGTGCCTAAGTCTTTTCTTTTATCCCTTTTCGGGCCACCTAGTTTGTGTGTTATGAACACTCCACTACGTGGGCGAATTCGAGCGGGGCTTGCTTTGATGCAATATGCGTCCTACCTCGTGGTATGGCGTAGATGCAATGCAAACTCACGCTACTCCAAAGGGAAAACCCGAAATGTAAAGACAATACTGAAGGAAAATGACCGAAGGGAAATAACCGAAGGGAAATAACCGAAGGGAAATAGCCGAAGGGAGATATGTATATAGATTATGTATATGAGCCCTTACTCGGGTCTTACAAATAAGAGCGAAGGCTCAATGTGGGTGCGTGCTTGAATTGAAAGACTTACACACACGACATGAAATTAAACCCAAATATGAATTGCAGTATGGCCTTGACTAAGGTCTTGGGAGTAAGAGCGAAGGCTCAATGTGTGTGAGAGTGCTTGAATTGAAGTACTACACACACGACATAAATGAAACCCAAATATAACTGCAATAAGGCCTTTACTAAGGTCTTGGGAGTAAGAGCGAAGGCTCAATGTGTGTGAAGGTGCTTGAATTGAAAGACTTACTCACACGACATGAAATGAAACCCAAATAGTATAGGTCGGCCCTTACTTGGGTCTTTCAACTAAGAGCGAAAGCTCAATGTGTGTGAGAGTGCTTGAATTGAAAGACTTACTCACACGACAGGAAATGAAACCCAAATAGTATAGGTCGGCCCTTACTTGGGTCTTTCAACTAAGAGCGAAAGCTCAATGTGTGTGAGTGCTTGAATTGAAAGACAACGCACCCAACTTAAACAAAACCCTTCGAAAATGAAAGTATATATATACACTTATGTATTAGGGGCTGATTAGGTCCGTGTGTGTTCAAAATCGTGCACAACTAAGAGAGTGCACGTGTGTGGTTGTGCCACGCCACGTTATTACAAGCGGGGGGAGACTATGCTCCGTTATTACAACCCCGTATCAAATTGAATCTCAAGCAAGTATACAACTAAAGACCGAGTTTAGACACTTACGAGTAGCTGGTCCGTAGAGGCCTTGCTTGAGCGTGGGCTTGGCCTTCGCCTTGGGCTGCAAACGGGAGCTCCTCGAGGATAGGTGACCAAGGGTGCTGGCCGGCTGCAAGTGGGGCGCGGGATAGGCGCCTCGAAGGTGGCCGGCTGCTAATGGGTGTCGCCTCGATGTGGGGGGTTAAAGGGGTTGGACCAAGTGAGTGTTTAGGGTCACTAGGAGAGTTGAGGGTTTAGGGAATGTGGACCTAAGGGGAGTCTAGGGGAAGGCCGAATGGGAGTCTTAGGGGAAGGCCGAAAGGAATAGGTTGGTTAGATAGTGGCCGGTAGTTTAGGTTGTGCTAGGTTCGACCAAGTGAAAAGAGTGGTGACAAAGGGCTGAGATGATGATAGGGTGGGTGGCTAGGAGTGGAGAGGTAGTAGAGAAGGGTTTAGGTAGAGTTAGGGAATGCTTACCGAATGGGGAGAGGCGGTGGATGGAAGAGAGGAGCCGGGTGCAGATGGGATGGAGAGCAAGTGTGGTGTCCGGCTGGGAGAGGGTGGTGGCGTCCGGCTGGGAGATGGTGGTGGATGGAAGAGAGGAGGTGGCGGTGCAGGTGGTGCAGCTGGAGGTGATGGAGAGTGGTCCCGGCTAGGTGAGGAAATGGGAGAAGGAGAGGGCCCGGCTGGGTGAGGTGAGGGTTCCTAGCTTGCAAAACCCGCCCCCAAGGGGGGGGGTTTAAATAGGGATGGGTAGGTCGGTTAGGGCTGGGCTTGGGGTAGTGGTTAGGTGGTTTAGGTAGGGTGGTATGTAGATAAGGTGGGCTGGAAAGGATTGGGCCAGATATTTTGAAAACTAGGGGTTTGGGTAGATTGTGGTCTAGGGGTGGTTTAGGGGTTTAGGGCTAGGTTAGGTGGTTGGGTTTTAGGGTGAGGTTTAGTGAGCTAGGTTAGGTGATTAGGCTAGGTTTAGGCTAGGATTAGGGAAATTAATCTAGGTTTAGGGAAGGATTAGGGAAGTGGGTTAGGTGATTAGGTTGGGATTAGGCCGGGATTAGGGAAGTGGGTTAGGTGATTAGGTTCAGATTAGGGGTGGATTAGGGGTTTAGGCTAGGATTAGGCGTTTTGGGTTAGGTTTAGGTGAAGGAGCTCCCTTAGCATGGCCCATAGACCTTGACCACCTCATCTTGGTGCAGCCCTAGGTTAGGTTTTAGCTAATTACAAGCTTAAACCCACTCAATTAGGCTAACCCACATGATTAAACCCAAACTTGACACACAAGTCAAGCTTAATTACAACACTCTTGATATTTTCCATCCCCACTCTCTCTCATGCCCAATATCCCACGTGAATTTCAAGTGGCCCCCCACCTCCATTTATGAGAAGGTGATGTGGGCCATGGATATGGACATTGGATTGGATCTCTGGATCCAAATCCAAATTCAAGTCCACATATGGGTTTGGATTGGGATCTGGATATATATGGTCCAGATCCAATCCAAACTGAACTCTGACTCCTTCGAGCTGGGTTCGAAACGGATGATTTGTGCGGGGCCTGACAGCATCAGTACTCCGTCTTCGTTGGGTCTTCGCCAACATGGTCGTCCGCCTCCGTTTCTGCCTTCCGGAGATGACTTCAAATGATATTTTGATAAGAACAGGGTCTTGGACGTTCGAGATACTGGGGGTGTGAATCAGATACAAGAGTTGTTGTGCCGGGCTTGACATGTGCTCCGGTTCCGGGCTCTTCTTAGCTCTCCTGGTCTTGTCTTGATCGGGCCAAGCCGCTTCGGGGTTTCAAAACATGTTTTAAAGAGGTTTTAAAAGCTATATTGTATGTTTTCGAAATATAGAGTTCAAAACGTATGTACAGGGTTGTCTGGAAGGCTCCTGGGTTTCCAGACTCAAAAATGGGCTGGCTGGATTCCACTCTTGGAATTCCGGCCGATCGGAGACAAAAGTTGTAAGTGTAGACACCCAAAATTTTCTTTTAAAATTCTTACCTTTTTAAGAAAGTGGCCATTTTAGCAATTTTGGGGTTTTTGAAGGAAAAAGGTACTAAACGAGTTTGTTTTGGTACCAAAATTTTATGGAAGCTTTAAAATGATAAAAGAATGCTTTTCTTTCTGAAAATTTCGAATTTTGACAAAATTGGGGAAAATGACGATTTTGCCCTTAACACTGGAAAAGCAGGATTTTGTTTCCTTAAAAGATTTATGATGAAAAGTATGTTGAAAGCTTGCCTTTTGAAAAGATACAGGTATCAAAAAGACAAGTTGATACCTGAAAAGGACGGTGGGCGCCCAAAAAAGGAAAACGGGGGTTAAAAAGGGAAAGTGAGCTTCCCAAAAAGAAACGCTCATATTTAGAAAGAAATCAATTTCTAGAGGGCAAGGTCGGTATTATCAAAAGAAAGGAAAGGTGGAAGCAAGAACGAAAGCCTCCGAAAACGAAGGTTTGGTATCAAATGCCTTTCGTAACGTGTCTACGTTATGTTTGGGTATCGAGGTAATTAGTATTGATATACATCAATTTGCATCATCATTTGTTACTGGTATGCTATTGATATGTTATTATAAGAGCAATTTTAATATCCCAACACTCGTGGAAAGGATTGAATGAGCATGATAGTTGATTTTCAAAAACGTAACATGGGCCTTACTTAACAATTTCATAATAGGTAGGCATGAACATAATCACTTTCACAGCAGATGCGCAGATAATGGGGATTGTTTGAATGCTCTTATACGTGTAATATTAAGAGATTCAGTTGAAATCATCATGTGAAATCATCAGCTCCTTAGAAGTGGTTATCAATAGTGTTTTGCTTATGTTACGTGTTCAGTTTCATCATGCTGAATTTCCAAATTGGCCTTGTTACATAACAAAAATGTTTTCACCAAAATCGAAACGAATTTCAAAGAGCTACTATGCCGCGGCTCCACCTTGGTACGTGCAGTGGCTGTGACAACGACAAAGAGAAGCACAGTACCAAATGCATTTGGCCGAGATGAAAGCAGTATTCGCAGTTACAAAGATCATCCACTCTTGGCTCAAACAACTCGCTTGCACAACTAAATCCAGTGGGTGCGCACGTTGCTAATCAGATTGTCAACAATTCCAGCAACCTGCAACTGCAGATACTTCAACAACAGCAGCAACAGCCACAGATGCGAAAGGTGATGGGTGCACTTACTAGCTTGGGCAATATGGGTTAGATGGGTCTCAATCCTGCTTCCAATGTCAGCAGCGTCCTGTGCATAAATCCGGCTGTGGCTGCAAAATTGAGGATGATGCAGCAGAACAGAGGGCAGGGGATGTTGGGCCCGACAATGATGAGGAGACCCATTGACAATCTGGGTGGAATACCCGTCACCGAACCAATGTCGATGTTTGGGCAAACACTCAACAGGACTGCCATCGCTGCATTGCCGTCAACCACTAGTGGGTGCAGTCCAGCAGCAGGTCGGCTCTCCATCAGGTCTTACCGTAACACAGCAAGTGAACCAACAAGCGCAGCTCCAGACACAGCCGCAACTACAGCCTCAGGCTCAGCAGCAGATCAGCCCTCAACAGCCTTCAACGATCTCCAACTGAATGTTGTCAACAACTTCTAGCCACAACGATTCAGCCATATCTGCAACAGAGATCACGTTCAAGGCTTACCTAACTCATATGAAATCAAAGCCTAATCAGATAATGATTCAAAGCTTACCAGATAAAGGCATCATCAAATACAGATAACGTCCCAACCAATTCACAAGAAATCAGATGCATATGATATTCAAATTACAAAGTAACGTTCAAGATAAAGTTCAGCAATACAGATCCTGTGGAGATCACATTCCAGATAAAATGAAACCAATTCAGATAAGATTTTATCAGCACAATCAAAACCGAACTCATCCAAATCCCAACCATCTGGCTTATCCAAATCACAGCCAGAGCCTATAAAAAGGCTTCCCCAGGTGCTGCAGAGATCATCAATCAGCGATCATCAACCAGCGACGATCAACCAGCGACGATCAACCAACGAGCATCAAGAGGTTCAGTCCGAAAATTCAGAGAAATAGAGAGAGAGAGAGAGAAAGGAAGAGAAGAAGGAGAAGAAGGAAGTCCGGCCTGGTTCCGACGTCCGACGATCATCCGGCGAAGTGCTCCTACGTCTCCTCTCACTCACACAGGTTGGAATTCTTGCACAAATTGGTTTTAATTCATGAGAATCTGAAAAAGCATAGATTCTGGAAATTTGTACGTGAATGAAGGCCTTGAGCCCATGTTCTTCATTTATATCGATACAAACATGCATGATTCCTTCATGAACGGAATTAAAATCCATGTTTAGATGATTTCCATGCATCATTAGGACTGATACAGGTTGAATTTCGTTTTAGAATCACGTTAGGAACTTTCTGAAATTTTCTGCAAACTTGGTTTCTGAAACTGTCCGTGCACACACGTTTGATTACAGAATTTTTATAGACAAACGGATAAGCCAATTGCTTCGAAATTTTGCATTAATAATCTAGACATATCAGACGTTCTTAGATAAAATTTTGAGAAATTTTTATGAACTGTTGCCTAGCCAATTAGATCCGTGAAGTTTATACAAAATCCAGATTGCGTTTTACAGAAACAGAACGTTCAGTAACAGACCTCTGTTATTTTACCCATATCTCTTCAACCACTGAATGAAATTGGATGAAATTTGATTCTTTGGAAACCTAACATCCTTATCTTTCTAACACAACAAATTTTATCGAAATTGGATGACTGAGTGCTGAGATATTACTGTTTTTCTGAGCTTCTGATTCACAGAAACAGGGCTGTTCCGAATTTTATAATAGTTTCTGATTCTGTATTTAATTCTCAGAAAATAAAGAACAAAATTATAAAATAAAATATATTATGATTCTACACACACGTGTCTCTATTCTGTAAAAGTTTTAGAATTTTTGGAGAATCAGAAGTATTTTTAAAAATTCGAAGAACAGTTTTTTGGAACTGAACAGATTCTACAATTTTCAGAATCTGAAAATTTTCAGAAATCAAGAACTTAAACACAAATCTGAAACTATTGAAAAATCTGGTTTTTCCTTTCTCGAATTAACGGATTCAAACAAATTTCAAGCGTCTAGGCTGACCCTTGAGCGCCGGTTCAAGAAGGCCTAAGTCGAAAAGATCTCACTTGTCCACAATCGTTCTTAGAAGTCAGAAAATCAGAATTTGTTAGTTTTGATAAACTAACTGGCATGCTCGCACAACCTGACGTAGTTCGAGGGTTTGATTTCGGATTCCACGATTTGAAATAAAATCACGTCTACAGATTTGGCACGCCCGGTGGGACTTGAGACTTTGAAATTTTGTTTGAATCCATTATACTAATTCAATTTTCAGGTTTGTGATAAGTTGGCTTAAACAGGTTGATCATGTCGAGCTCAGAAGGATCTTGTGAGGTATCCAGCCGGGTCTCCCGCTCTACCAGCCGCTGCTCGAACAAAATTTCAAAAAGCTTTTCAAAAGGAGACAGGTTCGCTGCCCTAAGGGAGGGAATAAAGGTACTAAGAGAAGAAATCGACGCTTTAAGCCAAGAAGCTGAAGCAGTCGAATCCTGCTCTTCCCATGATAGGAAAACCAAAACGAATAGGAAATCAAACCACTGTAGGAAGCCTAGGGTCGTTTCCAAAATTGAAGAAGAACTTGAGCCCGAATCCTTCACCATGAAAGATCGAAAGGCTCTACATCAACTTTTGAAAAACCAAAAACATGAGAAAAAATCCTATGCCTTATCAGATTTCCTACCTTTCGACTACCAAACCGATAGTGATGATGAGATACCCAGCTTCCACCGTTATGATGGAAACGGAGACCCTAGGTCTCATCTCCAACTTTTCTCCCGAAGTGCCTATAAAAAGAAAAAAGACTCCTCTAAGTGGGTCTATTGGTTCCCTCATTCTTTAAAAGGGAGTGCTGCAAAATGGTTGTTCTCTTATGACTTAAGCCAGTTTGCCGATTTTGAAGAATTAGCCAACTGTTTTATGCAAAGATTTTCGCACAATGTTGAAGTTACCCCCACTTTTAAATACATTGAGGGACACCAAACAAGGCCCTAACGAAGACGCCCACGCGTTTATCGTTAGATGGAGATCAATCTTGGGGCAAGTCAAAGAACCTATCTCCGAAGGGTGCGCAGTGATGCTCATCCTAGACAATTTCAAAACTGATTTGAAAGTCCTCCTTTCCTTACATGAGATTTCTACTTTCCAAAAATTGATCAAGAAAGCTTCCCTTTTCGAGACCAATTTGAAAAAGGGAACTTATGAAGATTTATGGAAAGAAAAAAGTTTTCCAAAAAAATTTGAAAAACCTGGGGCATATGGGCCACATGCACCAGAGGGAGGGATAAAAGTACCAAAAGTGGCTAATGTTCGAGTAGAGCAAGGTTTAGCAGGACCCTCAAAACCTTCAGGGCAAAAAGATTTCGAAAAGAACCAAAAAAATAAAAAGAGATTTGAAAGAAGGGAGTACACTAACCTAGGACAACCACTCACGGAGGTCCTAGACATCCTATTGGCACAAGGTCTCACAACACTCCCAGAGATTCCCGAAGGGGCACCACCCCAAGGAAAGTTTTTAAACAAGTTTTGTAAATATCATAGGCTCAAGGGCCATGATACCCAACACTGCTACACCCTGAAGAATAGGATAGAGGATTTGATTGAGCAAGGTAAGCTGCACGTGTCTGAAGAGCCGGAGTCACCCCAGGCCATTTTTAAAGAACCCTTCCCTAACCACGTCAGTACGAGTGGAAAGGAAAAAGAGGTATGCTCCCTATCACACTCTAATCATGCAGTGCATATCGTGCATCCCACACCTCACACACCACACTTTCCCGACATAAAAAATGCCCAAGCAATAGTGATCCGAGGAGTACTTAGAAACCCGCCCCCGGCTAGAGCCTTGGTAGTGATTCGAGGTGTCCCGAGACACCAAGTTAGAGCCAAAATAGGAACGAGCCCTAGGGATAGTGTAGAGGAAGTGACTAGATCCGGGAGGATCTACCAACCCCCACACTTAGCAAAACAAACAAGCAAGGGAGTGGTCGTTCTACCAGGCCCCCCACAAGCATGCATACCAAACTCATCCCAGGGTGTCGATAAAAAGGGTGTGGTAATAAACCCCTATGACCTAGAAATGCATCTTTCTAAACTCCCCATAAACATGTCTATCTTGGAACTGATAAAAATTTCTCCCAAGCATAGACGAGTCCTAGAGGAGATTTTAGAGAAGACTAGAGTCGACACTACGATATCCCCTGAATCCCTATCTACCTTGGTTTCTCCCGTCTTTGCAAAAACTTCCATTGTATTCACAGAGAATGATTTGGGAAAGTATGATGTGATCCATAACCAAGCACTCCATATAGAAGTTATGTTAAACGGCTACCCTATTAGAAAATGCCTAGTCGATGGAGGAGGAGGCCTTAATATCCTTCCCCTCCATGTGGCTTTCCAAATAGGAATCTCTACCTCTATGCTTGAACCAAGTCCCATAACCATTACAGGATACGATGGGAACCCATCCAACCCCTTAGGCTCCATAAAGTTACCCATGAAAGTCGGACAAATACCTCACGAGGGATTATTCCATGTCTTGGATATAAATCCCCATTACAACCTATTATTAGGAAGACCATGGATACACTCTCTTAGAGCCGTCCCATCCACCTTCCACAGATGCCTCAAAATCCCATGGAAAAATCGGGTAGTGGTTGTTTTTGGAGAAGACCATCCTCAATTGAATGGAATACAAACCTTTCCTTGTATATCAGGGGAGCCAAACCAGGAAGTAAAGACCAATCGGGAAACTACCAAAATAAACCTCCCTGAAATAGCTAAACCTTCGAAAACGAGAGTAGTTCGCATTTTAGGCGAGTCAAAACTTTCCAAATCCCTCCATCTTCCCAAAAGAACCATTAGGATAAGTAAACCTGCAATAGATGATTCATCTTTCCAAAATCATCCTCTATATCAAATATTTTCAAAATTCAAAAAACCTTGGAAGATGTTGCTAAATATGGGATATACTCCTTACCAAGGATTAGGGGTTCAAGGCCAAGGAAAACTAGAGCCTATTACACCCATGCCAAATATAGGACGCCATGGTTTAGGGTATAGCCTATCCATACCACCCGAACCACCACCCAAAACCAATTGAGTTAAGGGTGCCTTAGAACCAGCTAAAACCGAGACCTATGGTTTAGACATCTTATTTGGAGTCTAATTCATAGTGTTTTCTTTGCAGGTTTGATGGAAGATCCCTCTTTTGGGAAAAATACAAAAAAAGTATATATTTCCAAAAACCAAAAAAATCTAGAAAAACCCAAAAACCCAAAAAAATGTTTGATTTCCAAAGATTTAGTTGTTTCCCCTTTTGTTATTTATGATGAAAATTATCAAAAATCCAAAAAAATGCTGGTTTCCCCTTTTGTTTGTTTTCAAAAATCCAAAAAAACAGAAAATTATGAAAACTCAAAAAAAATATTTATTTCCCAAAAACAGAAAAGTTTAGATTCAAAAATGTCTTCTTTTGATATTTTCCTAGAGACAAAGATGCTTGAAAATGATCAAGGCGGAAAGGAGGATCCCCTCATTCATGAGGATGATCTCACCTCTAGCCTACCTGAATTCCATAAAGTCCTAGACTTGGATAAACCTTCTAGTGCCGTAGGGGGAGATTTTGTGGAAGTCAACTTAGGGAGTGAGTCAAATCCAAAGAAAGTCAAGATAGGTCTTTGTTTGCATGAGCATGAGAAAGCATCCTTCATTGCATTCTTAAAGGACTATATAGACATGTTTGCATGGACTTATGAGGATATGCCTGGTTTAGATCCTCGTGTGGTAGAGCATCAGTTGCCATTAGACCCCCAAGTCAAACCCGTAAAACAAAAACTTAGGAAAAATCATCCTGATATCCACTCCCAAGTAAAAGAAGGGTTAGAAGATCTTTTAAAAGCTGGATTTATAAAACCCATTGCATATTCTGATTGGCTTTCAAATATTGTTATAGTTAGAAAAAGCAATGGAAAAATTCGTATTTGCATAGATTTTCAAAATTTGAATAAAGCCACTCCGAAAGATAACTTTCCACTTCCAAACATAGATTTGATAGTAGATAGCACTGCAAATCATGAAATGTTTTCTTTTATGGATGGCTATTCGGGTTACAATCAAATTAAACTAGCACCAAAAGACCAAGCCAAAATGGCTTTCACTACTCCTTGGGGTACGTATTGCTATACTGTTATGCCTTTTGGTTTGAAAAATGCAGGGGCCACATACCAAAGAGCCATGACCACGATTTTCCATGATCAAATTCATGAGCTTTTGGAAGATCTCTTAGTAAAATCAAAAACCCGAAATTTACATTTGGAAACTTTGCAAAAGGTTTTTGAAAGACTTAGGATTTATAAAGTGAAATTGAACCCTCAAAAATGTGTTTTTGGAGTGGAATCAGGGAAACTTCTAGGATTTATGGTCAGCCAAAGAGGTATAGAGGTCGACCCTTCTAAATGTCGAGCCATCATAGACATGCCTCCACCTTCTAATTTGACCCAAATCCGAAGTCTCCAAGGACGACTTCAAGCAATTCGGAGGTTTATCTCCAACTTAGCCACGAGATGTGAGCCTTTCAACAAACTCCTAAGGAAAGGGGTTAAGTTTGATTGGGATAGTGATTGTCAAAATGCTTTTGAAAGACTAAAATCATATTTGACAAACCCTCCCGTTTTGAAACCTCCAAAACCAGGAAAACCCTTGTTACTTTACATTTCCATTCATAAAACATATTTTACTCAAGATAAAATCTGAGAATGAGTCATTATTAATAAAAAAATAAATAAATTTTTAAAATATAAATAACATTATAATATATGAATGTATAAAAATAAATATACTTGAATTATCCCACTTGCTTAAGTACAATTACTATTACTCCAACAAAAAAGAATCATGATTGGATGGCCATTAGGTTTGACCAAAGCAGAGCCTTGATAAAGTATGAAAAACTTTTAAAGGAAGTTTAGAGTCAATGCAACCAAAGAAAGTGCCAACCACTAAATTCACAAGAGCACAAATAGGAATTTTTGTCTAACTACTGGCTAAGAATATATGCGACAGTACTTCATATATGGCATGTTTCGTTAAGGAATGGACCACTCTGTTGTGTTTGCTGGAAAATCCGTTTTAGATATTATTCCTCGATTGTTAACGTCATTGGTTTGTGCTTGTTATTATTATTATTGTGTGATTATTATTATTATCTGTTGTTGTTGTTGTTGCATGTTGTTATATATGTTAAAAAAGTTATAAATATATTTTTTGATGAGTATAACAAGATAAAATAGTAATTTTTTTTGAATTTGGAATACATTATGATACTTGTGTAACTTAAGATGTGATTCACATGTATGAGAAAACATTTTTCATTAGTAAAACCCTATTTTAAACTAATCTCTAGAGCACATTTCTCAATCAATATCAATAGGGGACTAAGGATTCTAAATTATTGTCAAATCGGCTCAGGATTAACAAGATTGACTTGTACTCTACAAGAGCTTCATCATCCATGAAAAAAATTAATTTTAACATAACCTGACTCCGATTAAAGTGTTAGAAATGGTTCATATATGATTATTTGGAAAATAATAATTCGACCACTACATAGCACCATTTCGCATGTTCAAGACCCGAAAACTAATTTTCTAATTGTAGACTTAGGTGTTTGTGAATAGTAGAATTCAATTTGATAAGTTTATGAAGATTTAGAAATGATATGTTATATTTCTTACCCAACTTGACTTATTTAAGGTTATGTAGTAAAATAATCATTTCACGAACTTGGAATTTACTCGTGATTATGACTAACAATTATATGGGTTATTATGAAAGGAAAATGCTTCTTAGGATATTTATTAATGTATCACATCTCTGTAATATCTAGTAAAATTAAAAATATAATCTGAATGAATATAAGTAGAAAATTACTAATTTGACAAGGGGACTCTATATTACCAAATATTAAAAAAAGAAAGGGACTTATTTTGTAATAATATTGTCATGTTTAGCCATCGATTTTAGTTTTTGCTTGTTAATGTAAAATAAAATATTATTTAAGAGGGACTATTTGGAGATATTATCACGAATGGACTTATTATGATTGAAAACATGATTATTAACTTATAGATGGTGTTATGCAAATACACTAAAAATAAGGTAAATACCATTTTGATATTCAAATGAGAAAAATCTTTATTTTGGACTTAAAATATGTTAAACTTATTTTAAGCTATTGTAATGCAATAGTAATTCTTTTATATCTATGCGAAATAAATCAGTGATTTTAAAATCGCTTTAGCGATTAGTAGATCCAAACGTTGAAATGATCATTCGCAATATGAACAACCTGCGAAGTGTTATGTGATTGTGAATAATCGATTATTAAACATAATCAAATTTTTGCTACGCGATCTGAAACACAACAATGAAGTTTTTGCTATAGAGCCAACAAATTGAACAAGTCAATTATAATGAAATAGTAAGTATTAGACAGTGGATCTATAAATATAAAGTGATAAAAATAATGATATGGGCTGGTTATATAATATCATTGATACCATGTGGTATTAGATTAATTGTATGCGTTAATAGTGCATTGAATTTAGCAGCTCTTAAGCGGTTGACTGTCTATCGATTAATGGTGCTTTTGAGCATTATCTCTTTAGGTGATATCGCACGGTGGCCAGTAACATGTTAATAAACAATGCGTAGCGATCAATGACGGTATAAGTTTATGGAATTTATTATCATGCTTGATTTTTGTCACTATAGCGTGTTCGCTTGATTGATGTTGGGGTACTATTATGCCTACACAGGTGAACGGGAACCTTCGAGATAGTGGATCGTGATTGATCTTGGGGAATAATAGCTGCGTGGAGGTGATGTCTTTTCGATGGGTTATTCATCACCGTGATTATTGATATCACGTAATACCCCACACAGCTTTGTGGACACAAAATTGACCTTGTAACTGGTAGACAGCAGAATCTATTGGAAGTTCTAACGTGACATGCAGTAGTGGGCGGCTTTTGGGGGGACGATCTTCTAGAACATTCATTTGCTTCTAATCTATTAATTTCTAGCTATGCGAAGAAAAAAAAAAAAGCTTTCAAAAATAAAAAAAAAAAAAAAAATGGTATACACATATGAGAGAAAAGCGCAGAAGAAGGAAAAAGAAAATATTTAAGAAGAAAACGAAGAAAAAAAAAAGGAAAAAGGAAAAAAGTTTTTTTTTTAGTTGAACGACTTCAAAAAAAAAAAAAAAAAAAAAAAAAAAAAAAAAAAAAAAAAAAAAAAAAAAAAAAAAAAAAAAAAAAAAAAAAAAAAAAAAAAAAAAAAAAAAAAAAAAAAAAAAAAAAAAAAAAAAAAAAAAAAAAAAAAAAAAAAAAAAAAAAAAAAAAAAAAAAAAAAAAGGAAATTGGAGGTATCATTTTCTAGAAGCTAACAGGAGTTTCCTTTTGAAAAGACGATTGCCAAAACTCCAAGCATCAAAAAGGCAATCTTAAGGAGTCATCCCATTTGAAGCAGCTACCATTTATAGGCATGAAATCCCATAACATTTGGAACATGCATACATAAACTGGTAGTCCATGGATCCCATAACATTTGGAATATGCATACATAAACTGGTAGTTCATGGATTCCATAACATTTGGAACATGCATACATAAACTAGTAGTTCATAGATCCTATAACTTTTGACATAGGCATACATGTACTGGTCGTCCATAGAGGCATGAAAGTCAGTTTTGTCTCAGTCTCTCAAAAGAAAATCTCCTTATAATAGTCATTCCAAGAAAAGAGATGTCATGGAACAAAAGGGGATCACATTTTCTCAAGATGTCTCTAAGGAAGAAAAGCAAATGGGTGTTTTCTTCTTTGACATTATCCAAATAAATTTGGGATAACGCCAAAGAGGGGCATCTGTAGACACCCAAAATTTTCTTTTAAAATTCTTACCTTTTTAGGAAAGTGGCCATTTTAGCAATTTTGGGGTTTTTGAAGGAAAAAGGCACTAAACGAGTTTGTTTTGGTACCAAAATTTTATGGAAGCTTTAAAATGATAAAAGAATGCTTTTCTTTCTGAAAATTTCGAATTTTGACAAAATTGGGGAAAATGACGATTTTGCCCTTAACACTGGAAAAGCAGGATTTTGTTTCCTTAAAAGATTTATGATGAAAAGTATGTTGAAAGCTTGCCTTTTGAAAAGATACAGGTATCAAAAAGACAAGTTGATACCTGAAAAGGACGGTGGGCGCCCAAAAAAGGAAAACGGGGGTTAAAAAGGGAAAGTGAGCTTCCCAAAAAGAAACGCTCATATTTAGAAAGAAATCAATTTCTAGAGGGCAAGGTCGGTATTATCAAAAGAAAGGAAAGGTGGAAGCAAGAACGAAAGCCTCCGAAAACGAAGGTTTGGTATCAAATGCCTTTCGTAACGTGTCTACGTTATGTTTGGGTATCGAGGTAATTAGTATTGATATACATCAATTTGCATCATCATTTGTTACTGGTATGCTATTGATATGTTATTATAAGAGCAATTTTAATATCCCAACACTCGTGGAAAGGATTGAATGAGCATGATAGTTGATTTTCAAAAACGTAACATGGGCCTTACTTAACAATTTCATAATAGGTAGGCATGAACATAATCACTTTCACAGCAGATGCGCAGATAATGGGGATTGTTTGAATGCTCTTATACGTGTAATATTAAGAGATTCAGTTGAAATCATCATGTGAAATCATCAGCTCCTTAGAAGTGGTTATCAATAGTGTTTTGCTTATGTTACGTGTTCAGTTTCATCATGCTGAATTTCCAAATTGGCCTTGTTACATAACAAAAATGTTTTCACCAAAATCGAAACGAATTTCAAAGAGCTACTATGCCGCGGCTCCACCTTGGTACGTGCAGTGGCTGTGACAACGACAAAGAGAAGCACAGTACCAAATGCATTTGGCCGAGATGAAAGCAGTATTCGCAGTTACAAAGATCATCCACTCTTGGCTCAAACAACTCGCTTGCACAACTAAATCCAGTGGGTGCGCACGTTGCTAATCAGATTGTCAACAATTCCAGCAACCTGCAACTGCAGATACTTCAGCAACAGCAGCAACAGCCACAGATGCGAAAGGTGATGGGTGCACTTACTAGCTTGGGCAATATGGGTTAGATGGGTCTCAATCCTGCTTCCAATGTCAGCAGCGTCCTGTGCATGAATCCGGCTGTGGCTGCAAAATTGAGGATGATGCAGCAGAACAGAGGGCAGGGGATGTTGGGGCCGACAATGATGAGGAGACCCATTGACAATCTGGGTGGAATACCCGTCACCGAACCAATGTCGATGTTTGGGCAAACACTCAACAGGACTGCCATCGCTGCATTGCCGTCAACCACTAGTGGGTGCAGTCCAGCAGCAGGTCGGCTCTCCATCAGGTCTTACCGTAACACAGCAAGTGAACCAACAAGCGCAGCTCCAGACACAGCCGCAACTACAGCCTCAGGCTCAGCAGCAGATCAGCCCTCAACAGCCTTCAACGATCTCCAACTGAATGTTGTCAACAACTTCTAGCCACAACGATTCAGCCATATCTACAACAGAGATCACGTTCAAGGCTTACCTAACTCAGATGAAATCAAAGCCTAATCAGATAATGATTCAAAGCTTACCAGATAAAGGCATCATCAAATACAGATAACGTCCCAACCAATTCACAAGAAATCAGATGCATATGATATTCAAATTACAAAGTAACGTTCAAGATAAAGTTCAGCAATACAGATCCTGTGGAGATCACATTCCAGATAAGATGAAACCAATTCAGATAAGATTTTATCAGCACAATCAAAACCGAACTCATCCAAATCCCAACCATCTGGCTTATCCAAATCACAGCCAGAGCCTATAAAAAGGCTTCCCCAGGTGCTGCAGAGATCATCAATCAGCGATCATCAACCAGCGACGATCAACCAGCGACGATCAACCAACGAGCATCAAAAGGTTCAGTCCGAAAATTCAGAGAAATAGAGAGAGAGAGAGAGAAAGGAAGAGAAGAAGGAGAAGAAGGAAGTCCGGCCTGGTTCCGACGTCCGACGATCGTCCGGCGAAGTGCTCCTACGTCTCCTCTCACTCACACAGGTTGGAATTCTTGCACAAATTGGTTTTAATTCATGAGAATCTGAAAAAGCATAGATTCTGGAAATTTGTACGTGAATGAAGGCCTTGAGCCCATGTTCTTCATTTATATCGATACAAACATGCATGATTCCTTCATGAACGGAATTAAAATCCATGTTTAGATGATTTCCATGCATCATTAGGACTGATACAGGTTGAATTTTGTTTTAGAATCACGTTAGGAACTTTCTGAAATTTTCTGCAAACTTGGTTTCTGAAACTGTCCGTGCACATGCGTTTGATTACAGAATTTTATAGACAAACGGATAAGCCAATTGCTTCGAAATTTTGCATTAATAATCTAGACATATCAGACGTTCTTAGATAAAATTTTGAGAAATTTTTATGAACTGTTGCCTAGCCAATTAGATCCGTGAAGTTTATACAAAATCCAGATTGCGTTTTACAGAAACAGAACGTTCAGTAACAGACCTCTGTTCTTTTACCCATATCTCTTCAACCACTGAATGAAATTGGATGAAATTTGATTCTTTGGAAACCTAACATCCGTATCTTTCTAACACAACAAATTTTATCAAAATTGGATGACTGAGTGCTGAGATATTGCTGTTTTTCTGAGCTTCTGATTCACAGAAACAGGGCTGTTCCGAATTTTATAACAGTTTCTGATTCTGTATTTAATTCTCAGAAAATAAAGAACAAAATTATAAAATAAAAATATATTCTGATTCTACACACACGTGGCTCTATTCTGTAAAAGGTTTAGAATTTTTGGAGAATCAGAAGTATTTTTAAAAATTCGAAGAACAGGTCTTTGGAACTGAACAGATTCTACAACTTTCAGAATCTGAAAATTTTCAGAAATCAAGAACTTAAACACAAATCTGAAACTATTGAAAAATCTGGTTTTTCCTTTCTCGAATTAACGGATTCAAACAAATTTCAAGCGTCTAGGCTGACCCTTGAGCGCCGGTTCAAGAAGGCCTAAGTCAAAAAGATCTCACTTGTCCACAATCGTTCTTAGAAGTCAGAAAATCAAAATTTGTTAGTTTTGATAAACTAACTGGCACGCTCGCGCAACCTGACGTAGTTCGAGGGTTTGATTTCGGATTCCACGATTTGAAATAAAATCACGTCTACAGTAAGTACTTCTTCCTTTGTTTTTAAAACCTTCTTCCATATTAATTCAATTAAATTGGGGTTGTATTAATGGAGCAAAGTCTCCCCCCACGTTGTAATAGTGAGTAGATTTGATGCCCTCATTTACATTTGCAGAATTTTCACTATTGCACATATGCACTCCACGTGTTTGCTTATATGTTTCTTCCCCAATATAATCTATAATCACTCTATATTCTCTACCACCTCTATGCTTATGCTTATAAATATGATTTCCCTTCATTTCAATTCAGCAATTTAATTTGAGAATGTAGAGTTATTGCATTTTAAATTCGGGTGAGTTTGCATCATTAGATTCTTAAAAACTGAAATCTGAACTTTCAGCATCTCTATATCTGATGATTGCAGCAATTTTAAATTCCGAATGGTTGATCCTTTTTATCTAAAATTTTGCACACTTGTTATACACACCATTGGGCACTCTGTATAAAATTGGCAAGATTTTAGGGCTGCTCAGCCACGTAATAAAAACATATTAAGAACGACCAGATTTCTGCACCACTGTCTGCACAATCGGATTTCCTGAAATAGAGGTTGGGTAAAAGTCCCATATCTTTGTCCACAAGAGTCCAAATCAGTTTATTTTTGATGCATTGAAAGCTAACATCCATAGCTTTCCAGCAACATCAAAATCATCAAAATCGGAGTTCTGAGCAGAGAGATATAGACTTATCTTTGAGTTTCTGTATTTCTGAAACAGAACTGTTCCGAGTCAGTGAGGTAGTCTGAGAAGATTATTTGTTTCTAATTCAATACTACTCCAAATGCAGATTTGAAAAAGGCTACAGTCTCTCCAACACTACCAGCTTCTCTAGTAAAATTTTGATAATTTTTGGAAGTCTGTGACGCCTTCAAAACTCCCCTAGAAAACAACTCTAAAAACAGAATTCTCTGTTTTCAGCAGCTTGAGTTTTTCCAAGTATTGAATTCGAGTGCATAAGTTCAACAAATTTTTCAAAGACACTTGTTTATGTAAAAGGGAGTCGTGTTTTGCTGTAAAATGAAGTTCCTAAGCGCTCAACACTGACCCTTGAGCATCGGCTCAAGAAGGTGTGAGTGAAAAGATCTCGCTTGTACACAATCGCCTAGAAGTCTTACAAACATTTGCTAGTTTTGAACTAGCTGGCACGCTCGCGCAAGCGTAGGTGTGGAAAGTTTCATTTCAAGTTTGTCTCATAGACTTTGAAATGAGAATTTTCATGTCTACAGTAATGAAAAACTACTTCCATATCACGAGTTAGCCACTCGATTGGTCCAGTCCTTCCAATCGTGCAAACTCACACACGTAGGAAGAGAGGACAATGGCATCGCCGATGCCCTCTCCTCCTTGGGTTTAGCCCTGAAGGTCGATCCCATTTCAGGGATCCGATCTTTAGAAATATGGCATGCGCCCAACCCATCCACACACGACTTGGACATTTGCCAAAATAACCCAGAGTCTATTGAAAAACCCTGGTTTTACGACATAAAACAATTTCTAGAAAATGGGGGATTCGCCGAGGATGCCACATCCAAAGATAAGGCATTCATTCGAAAGATTTCGACCCGATACACCATTCTGGGTGGGGTTTTATACAAAAAGAGTTTTACCGGCATTCTGCTTAGGTGTATCGACCTAGAGGAGGCTAGGATAGTGATGCATGAATTCCACGATGGAGAATGTGGAGGCCATGTCAATGCCAATATGATGGCGATGAAAATACTTAGAGGGGGCTATTTTTGGTCCACCCTGAAAAAGGATTGTCACGATCATGTTAGGAAGTGTCATCCATGTCAAGTGCATGGGCACGCCATTCATGTCCCATCATCTGCGTTGCATTCTGTGGTCAGCCCCTGGCCATTTACCATGTGGGAGTTTGACATCGTAGGCCCCATATTTCCAAAAGCCTCGAATGGGCATCGGTTTATTTTAGCAGCCACGGAGTATTTCTCCAAGTGGGTGGAAGCCATTTTCCTAACCAACGTGATGGGGCAACATGTGGTGGCTTTCATCCGAAGGAATATCTTGGCTCGATTTGGGGTTCCACGAGACCTTGTGTCCGACAATGGCACCCCATTCAAGAACGAGTGGATGGTTAAGTTGTGCAACACGTATGGCATAGCTCACCACTTCTCTTCGCCCTACTACTCTCAAGGCAACGGCCAAGCCGAAGCCACAAACAAGACTCTCATTGGTATAATTGAGAAAACTTTAGAGAAGGGTAGGATGTGGCACGAGAAGCTGGATGAAGCCTTATGGGCTTATAGGACTTCCATCCGGACTCCCACGAATGCCACACCATTCGAATTAGTCTATGGCACAAACGCCATTCTTTCCATTCATACTCAACTGCATTCATTCCATACATCCATAGCACTCGACCTCCCCCTAGAGACGCTTCAGCATGCTAGGATGGCCGAACTAGATTTGCTAGATGAGAGGCGACTCCTTGCCATGGATTATGCTCGTGCATACCGGCAAAGGATAGCCCGACACTATGGCAAACACATGAGACCTCACCACTTTGAAGTGGGAGATCTGGTCTTAAAAACCATCCATTATCGTGGCCCACATCCACTCGGAAAGTGGCGCCCCAAGTGGGATGGACCCTATGTTGTACAAGCAACCACCACAAACAACTCGTATTGGTTGATCGATGTAGAAGGTAGGGATTTGGCAGATCCTATCAATATTCAATACCTAAAGAAGTATCATGTGTAGGATTTGGATTAAATTCCAATTTTCGAAAATTTTGGGGATAGCTGCCCTGAGACATGAAAATAAGGTGCAAAGGCAAAGTCGTGTGACCCTGAGTGAGAGAATTTGCACTTGTGAAAGAGTGGAGTTTTCAAAATCATGGTTACATTTCAAAATCCTTCTTCTTACAAAGAAAGGCCTAGTTCAACATAGCAAGATACTTGCAAGTAGTACATGCTATTTCTAAATAGGCTGATCAGGAATGGATCGAGTGTAAGCTTGGGATAAGTCCTCCCCTCTTCTCTTCTCCTTCCAAAAGGAAAAACACGGCCCAAACAAAAGGAATTTCCCATTCAAAGTATCTTTTCAAAAGAAAGAAACCAGAATTCAAAAGAAAATCGATTCTCTTGTGAAAAAGAGGGATTAAAGAAAAAATACTCCCAAAGGGAGACCCTCTATGAAAAAAAAAAGGAAAAAGAGGCCCAGAAAGCTCAAAAGAGCAGTTTTCCGCCTTCTATGCCTTAAACCACGGGACGCTGCAGGAGGGACCGTGGTATCTCTTTCCCACCCCTAGCTTATCCCAAGCTAAAGCATGATTCATTTCGAGGAATCCTAAAGTAAAAATAGGATTTACTTACTTGAATTTCGTCTTGTTTGAGAATTCGACATTTCGAGTAAGGCGTAGGAATTTGAAATATGCCTTATTTTCTTATAAAACCTCCGCTAGATAAGCGAGTGTTAAGACTCAAACAAGGGCAAACACGAAGAGCTCGAGATCCTTAGGATCGAGACTCAAGATAGTTGTCCCTTTTGTAAATAGTTTTGTAAATAAGTTTTGAAAATCGAACATCGAACAGCATAGGATCTGCTCACTTGGAGCAGCAGGCCTTGTAAGTCTCTAGAGTTCGACCAGCTGGTCTCTGGGAGGTCGCCACTCTTGGCACCACACCCATGTCATCTACATTCCACGCATGGCACTTACATAAACATGATCCCATTTAGGAACAGATTCCATAGTATAATCCCGTTGGCGTGATATCTCCTCCTACCAGAGTTTGTAAATTGAGATTTTGCTAAAGATTGGGACGATCCCATATTCTTCGTGGCTAGATCTAGGGAGACATTGAAAGGGGTGTTTGTCATCTTTGCCCTTATCCAAATCGATTTGGACAAGGCCAAAGAGGGGCATCTGTAAACACCCCGAAATCCCACGAAATCCTCAAACAAACCTGGTTTTGTAAAAGCAGCCCCAAAGGGCCATTTTGAGTCTGAAAACTCAGGAGCCTTTCAGACAACCCTGTACATATGTTTTGAACTTTATATTTCAAAAATGTATAATATGGCTTTAAAAACCTTTTTAAACATGTTTTTGAAACCCCGAAGCAGTTTGGCCTAAGCAAGAGAGGACCAGAAAGCTAAAGAGAGCCCGAAACCGAAGCACAAGTCGAGCCCGGCACAACAACTCTCGTATTGAATCCACCCCCAGGATCTCGAATGTCCAAGACCCTGTTATCATCAAAACATCATTTGAAGTCATCTCCGGAAGGCGAAAACAGAGGCGGACGATCATGTTGGCAAAGACCCAACGCAGACGGAGTACTGATGTTGTCAGACCCCTCACAAACCGTTCGTTTCGAACACAGCCCGAAGGAGTCAGAATTCAGTTTGGATTGGATCTGGACCATATATATCCAGATCCCAATCCAAACCCATGTATGGACTTAGATTTGGATTTGGATTCAAAAATCCAATCCAATATCCATATCCATGGCCCACATCACCTTCTCATAAATGGAGGTGGGGCCCACTTGAATTTCACGTGGGATTATGGGCATGAGAGAGAGTGGAGGAGGATAAGATTAAAGTGTGTGTTGTAATTAAGCTTGACTTGTGTGTCAAGTTTGGGGTTAATCATGTGGGTTAGCCTAATTAAAGTGGGTTTAAGCTTGTAATTAGCCAAACCTAACCTAGGGCTGCACTAACATGATGTGATTAAGGTCTATGGGTCATGCAAAGGGAGCTCCTTAAACCAATCTTAACCAAAAATACCTAATCCTAGCCTTTTACCCTAATCCTGTCCTAATCCTAGCCTAATCACCTAACCCACTTCCCTAATCCCGGCCTAATCAGCCCCTAATACATAAATATATATATATATACTTTAACTTACGTAGGGTTTTGCTTAAGTTGGGTGTGTTGTCTTTCAATTCAAGCACTCACACACATTGAGCCTTCGCACTTATTTGAAAGACCCAAGTAAGGGCCGTGCTATACTATTTCGGTTTCATTTCATGTCGTGTGTGTAAGTCTTTCAATTCAAGCACTCACACACATTGAGCCTTCGCTCTTATTTGAAAGACCCAAGTAAGGGCCGTGCTATACTATTTGGGTTTCATTTCATGTCGTGTGTGTAAGTCTTTCAATTCAAGCACTCACACACATTGAGCCTTCGCTCTTATTTGAAAGACCCAAGTAAGGGCCGTGTTATACTATTTGGGTTTAATTTCATGTTGTGTGCGTAGTACTTCAATTCAAGCACTCACACACATTGAGCTTTCGCTCTTATTCCCAAGACCTTAATCAAGGCCATACTGCAATTTATATTTGGGTTTAATTTCATGTTGTGTGCGTAGTACTTCAATTCAAGCACTCACACACATTGAGCTTTCGCTCTTATTCCCAAGACCTTAGTTAAGGCCATATTGCAAGTTATATTTGGGTTTTATTTCATGTCGTGTGTGTAAGTCTTTCAATTCAAGCACGCACCCACATTGAGCCTTCGCTCTTATTTGCAAGACCCGAGTAAGGGCCCATATATACCTTATATACATATTTCCCTTCGGTCATTTCCCTTTGGTTATTTCCCTTTGGTTATTTCCCTTCGGCATTGTCTTTACATTCGGGTTTTCCCTTTGGAGTAGCGTGAGTTTGCATTGCATCTACGCCATACCACGAGGTAGGATGCATATTGCATCAAAGCAAGCCCCACTCAAAATTCGCCCCATGTAGTGGAGTGTTCATAACACACACATAGGTGGCCCATAAAGGGATAAAAGGAAAGACTTAGGCACATGCAAATCCACGTGATCTAAAGTCTGCAATCGCATTAAAAAGACCCGAATCAAAACACCTCGAACCGCTCTCGTAGGCTTTTTCTACTCTAAACTCGATTTTTAAAGCGTACAGACTGACCCTTGCGCATCGGTGCAAGAAGGTCTGTGACGACAAGAGCTCACTTGCTCACAATCACCACGTTAGAAGTTAGATTTAAAATATATCTTCGCTAGCTTAGGTAAGCTAGCTGGCACGCCCTGTTTATACAAATAGGCCTTAGACACACGAGAGGATCCGCTCCAGGCCCTGAGAAGCCAAAGGGGAGGCGGGGATTTTTCTGCGTCTACAAACCCCAAATCGAGCCAAGATATTTCTCCTAATGAAAGCCACCACATGTTTCCCCAGTACGTTGGTCAGGGAAATGGCTTCCACCCACTTGGAGAAGTACTCAGTGGCTGCTAAAATGAATCGATGCCCATTCGAGGCTTTTGGAAAGATTGGGCCTACGATGTCAAACGCCCACATGGTAAATGGCCAGGGCTGACCACGGAATGCAATGCAGATGAGGGGATATGAATGGCGTGTCCATGCACTTGACATGGATGACATTTCTTAACATGATCGTGACAATCCTTTTTTAGGGTGGACCAAAAATAGCCTGCTCTAAGTATTTTCATTGCCATCATGTTGGCATTGACATGACCTCCACACTCTCCATCGTGGAACTCATGCATCACTATCCTAGCCTCCTCTAGATCGATACACCTATGTACGATGCCGGTAAAACTTTTCTTATATAGAACCCCACCTAGAATGGTGTATCAGGTCGAAATTTTACGGATGAATGCCTTATCTTTGGATGTGGCATCCTCGGCGAATCCCCCATTTTCTAGAAAATGCTTGATGTCATAAAACCAAGGTTTTTCAACAGAATCTGGGTTATTTTGGCAAATATCCAAATTGTGTGTGGATGGGTTGGGCGCATGCCATATTTCTAAAGATCGGGTCCTTGAAATGGGATCGACCTTTAGGGCTGAACCCAAGGAGGAGAGGGCATCGACAATGCCATTATCCTCTCTTTCCACATGTGTGAGTTTACATGATTGGAATGACTCCACCAATCGAGTGGCCAACTCGTGATATGGATGTAGTTTTTCATTACGTACTTGCCAAATTTTCAAAACATGGTTTATAACAAGGAGTGAATCTCTAAAGACCTTGTTGCAGGATGCCCCTATAGTTTTCGAAATCCTTAAGCCATGTATGAGTGCTTCATACTCAGCTATGTTGTTGGAACATTCGAAATCTAGGCGGATTGTTATGGGAATCTCGCCCTTTTAAGGGGAGATGAGGATGACCCCAACACGAGCCCCTCATTGGTTTCGTGCCCCATCGAAGTGCATCTTCCACACTTGGTTTTCGAAATTGTTTGCCAAAATGTGGTTTTGGAAATGGTTTTACAATATGCCTTCGTCGGGCATTTCATCAAGTGTGGGATATGTGTCCTCCAGGGGGAACTCAGCCACGTAGTCTGCTAGGGCTTGCCCCTTAACGGAGATTTGGTGGTGATATTTTAGGTCATACTCCATTAGAAGGAGTTGCCACTTGCCCAATCTACCAGTGAGAATGGGTTTTTCGAACAAGTACTTGATTGGATCAAGCTTGGACACTATCCAGATCTCATGATCTAGGAAATAGTGTCTGAATTTCTGGCAGGCCCAGACTAGGGCCAAGCACGTCTTCTCCATGGCTTAATAATTTCTTTCGTAAGCCAAGAGAGTTTTCGAAATGTAGTAGATGGCATACTCCTTATGGGTGTCATCCTCGTATTGAGCCAATAGGGCTCCCAAAGCATTTGCATGCACAGAAATGTAAAGTAAAAGAGGTTTTCCTTGCTTTGGAGGATTCAAAACAGGGGATTAACCAGGTATACCTTTAGTCTCTCGAAGGACTTTTGGCAGTCATCATCCCATAAGAATTTCGTGCCCTTCCTCAACAGCTTGTTGAAAGGTTCGCATTTAGTAGCCAGATTTGATATAAATCGGAGAACGGACAGTAATCGACCCTGGAGGTTACGAATTTGGGTGAGATTGGAGGGTGGAGCCATGTCTATGATGGCTCGACACTTAGAGGGGTCAACTTCTATACCCCTTTGGCTTACCATAAAGCCTAGAAGCTTTCCAGACTCTACCCCGAAGACACATTTTTGAGGGTTTTGCTTTACTTTGTAAAGCCTAAGCCTTTCAAAAATCTTTTGCAAACATTCGATATGAGTGCATCGGGTTTGGGATTTTGCCAAGAGATCATTTACATACACTTCTACGAGCTCATGAATCTGATAATGGAAGATCGTGGTTGTAAACACCCCGAAATCCCACAAATTTCTCAAATCCATCTGGTTTTGTAAAAGCAGCCCCAAAGGGCCATTTTGAGTCTGGAAACCCAGGAGCCTTCCAGACAACCCTGTACATATGTTTTAAACTCTGTATTTCAAAAACATACAATATGGCTTTTAAAACCTTTATAAAACATGTTTTGGAACCCCGAAGCAGCTTGGCCTAATCCAGACAGGACCAGGAGAGCTAAGAAGAGCCCGGAACTGGAGCACATGTCAAGCCCGGCACAACAACTCTTGTATCAAATTCACACCCCCAAGATCTCGAACGTCTAAGACCCTATTATCATCGAAACCTTGTTTGAAGTCATCTCCGGAAGGCGAAAATAGAGGCGGACGATCATGTTGGCGAAGACCCAACGTAGATGGAGCACTGATGCTGTCAGGCCCCGCACAAACCGTTCGTTTCGAATACAGCTCGAAGGAGTAAGAGTTCAGTTTGGATTGGATCTGGACCATATATATCCAAATCCCAATCCAAACCCATGTATGGACTTGGATTTGGATTTGGATTCAAAAATCCAATCCAATATCCATATCCATGGCCCACATCACCTTCTCATAAATGGAGGTGGGGCCCACTTGAAATTCACGTGGGATTATGGGCGTGAGAGAGAGTGGGGATGGATAAGATCAAGTGTGTGTTGTAATTAAGCTTGACTTGTGTGTCAAGTTTGGGGTTAATCATGTGGGTTAGCCTAATTAAGTGGGTTTAAGCTTGTAATTAGCCAAAACCTAACCTAGGGCTGCACCAACATGATGTGCTTAAGGTCTATGGGCCATGCAAAGGAAGCTCCTTCACCTAAACCTAACCCAAAACACCTAATCCTAGCCTTCCACCCTAATCCGCCCCTAATCTGAGCCTAACCACCTAACCCACTTCCCTAATCCCGGCCTAATCCCAACCTAATCACCTAACCCACTTCCCTAATCCTTCCTTAAACCTAGGTTAATTACCCTAAACCTAGCCTAATCCTAGCCTAATCACCTAACCTAGTTCACTAAACCTCACCCTAGAACTAACCCACCTAACCAAACCCTAAACCCCTAAACCACCCCTAGCCCACAACCTACCCAAACCACTTGTATCTAAAATATCTGGCCCTACCCTTTCCAGCCCACCTTATCATCATACCACCCTATCTAAACCACCTAACCACTACCCCAAACCCAACCCTAACCGACCTACCCAGCCCTATATAACCCCCCCCCCCCTTGGGGGCGGGTTTGATCACCAAGCCGCCTTCCCCAAGCCCAGCCGGGTCCTCCACTTCCCCAAGCTCAGCCGCCTGCTCCACCTGCTCCACATCCCACCACCACCTGCACCGCCACCTACACCACCACCTTCCAGCCGAACGCCACCGCCTGCCCAACTTCCTTCCAGCCAAGCGCCACCCTCTTCTTCACCCGGTAAGCCCCCTACATCCTATCTTGCCACCTCTTCACTCCCTCTCCACTCTAAACCACCTAATCTACTCCCCTACCACCCTAACATCAGCCCTTCCACTCGCCGCCACCCTTCTCACTCAGCCGAACCCATAGCTCCCTAGCAGCCCGCCACCACCAAACTCCCTTAGTTGGCCACTCACTTCCCTTACATCACTCCCTTAGTCGGCCACTCCAACCGACTGTTGCCCCTTCATTCGGCCAGCCATCCGCCAGCCATCACCCTCTCCTTGCTAGCTCATTCCCTTAGTGCCATATTCCCTTAGTGACCTTACTTAGGTCCTTTAACCCAACACACCAAAAACAACCCATCTCTAGTGGCCGGCTACCTTCAAGGCGCCTCTTCCGTGCACCAAGGACACTCGGCCACCTCCTCTTGCCGTTCAACCTCGCGGAGCTCCCTTTTGCAGCCCAAGGCGAAGGCCAAGCCCACGCTCAAGCAAGGCATCTACGGACCAGCTACTAGTAAGTGCCTAACTCGGTCTTTAGTTGTATACTTGCTTGAGATTCAATTCGATACGGGGTTGTAATAATGGAGCATAGTCTCCCCCCGCTTGTAATAACGTGGCTTGGTGTAGACACCGAAAATTTTCACTTACGGGTTTTTAGGCCTGAAGTGAACCTTTTCGTAATCTACTTCGCTTTATGGGCATGCCAGCTAGTTTACTTTAACTAGCAAAGTATGTTTTGAAAATAATCTGACTTTTGAAAGGCGATTGTAGGCAAGCTAGATTTTTACGTCGCAGACCTTCTTGCACCGATGCGCAAGGGTCAGTCTGTACGCTTAGAGACTTTGTTTTGAAACAAGTTTAACTCAAAATATATTTTGAATGAAGAAGTGTTTTAAAACCTTTTGAAAACCATGCATTTGGGCGATTTTGACTTTGTAAGGGTTGGACGACCCTAAGTCTTTCAAATTTTAATCTACTTAGGCACGATGTGCATGCATCGAAATAGCCTAAGTCTTGGCATATTTGCACGATTGATTCGGGTTGTTTTTGTATGATTTTTAGATTTTAGGTCACGTGGACTTGCACGTGCCTAAGTCTTTCTTTTTATCCCTTTATGGGCCACCTAGGTGTGTGTTATGAACACTCCACTACATGGGGCGAATTTGAGCGGGAGTACGGGGCTTGCTTTGATGCAAATATGCATCCTACCTCGCGGTATGGCGTAGATGCAATGCAAACTCATGCAACTCCAAAGGGAAAACCCGAATTTAAAAGACAATGCCGAAGGGAAATTGCCGAAGGGAAATAACCGAAGGGAAATGACTTGTAAAGTAAATAGCGGAAGGGGAATGACTTGTAAAGTAAATAGCGGAAGGGGAAATATGGCTATATCTTAAGAGCGGAAAGGATCAATTGTGTAAGTGTGTGTTGTGTATATATTGAAAGACAACGCACACGACTTGAACCTTAAAACCCGAATCTTAAAGACATAGCTGAAAGAAATACTTTATATAGAGTATATGTAGGGGCCCTTACTTGGGTCTTGTAAATAAGAGCGAAGGCTCAATGTGTGTGCGTGCTTGAATTGAAAGACTTACACACACGACATGAAATGAAACCCAAATATAAATTGCAGTAAGGCCTTTACTAAGGTCTTGGGAGTAAGAGCGAAGGCTCAATGTGTGTGCGTGTGGAAAATGGAAAGACAACACACACGACTTAATTAAAAACCCCCTTGACTTAAAATATATAAATATAACTATATATTAAGGGCTTGTTAGGCCCGTGTGTGTGCAAGAAGTGTACGACTAAGAGCGAAAAGGCTCAAGTGCGTGTGTGTGTGGGTGTGTCAAACCACGTTATTACAATCGGGGGGAGACGAAGCTCCTTTACTACAACCCCGTATCAAAATTTAATAAAACACCAAATGTAAGGACTTACAACTCACCTAGCCCGCTATGTGGGGTGTGTCTAGGACGCGTACGCCTTGCGTGTGGAGCCCAGATCACATGGAAGTGGAACCGGCTAGCTTGGAGGTGTTTGAGAACCTTTGAGGACTTGGGAGAGGTGTTTGAGTAGGCTTTGTATGGGCCTGGTTTTTGGCTTGGTATGGGCCTGGTTTGGGATGACTCGAGTTGGGTTCTAGGGGAGCTTGGGGCAACTCGGGCTGTCTTGGTGCAGCCCGGGGTTTTGCCTTGCAAGGGGGTGCCTTAGGATGACTCGAGCCAAGGTGGTTCGAGTTATGTTTTAGGGGAAACCCTAACTAGGTTAGGTTCAGTCAGTCAAGGCCAAGGTAGGCCGGCTAGGGCTGAGCTAGGGCTCGGCCTGGCTGGGTGCTGGTCGAATTTTGGTTGAGGTAGGTCTAAGGGGAAGCCAGGTTAAGTCGGCCAGGTGTGTTATCTTGGGGGCGGGCTAGCTGAAGGGGAGTCACGGCCAGATGTGAGTGGCCCAAGGAAACGGCCTGCCTTGTAGCAGGCCGGGGCTTTAGTGGTGTGGATGATACACGGCCTGCACCAGCAGGCCGTGGGCTTGGGGGTGAAGGAAGGGATACGGCCTGCACTAGCAGGCCATGGGGTTTCTAGGGAGAGGTGGCCTGCCGAGTGGCAGGCCCTGCCCTTGGTAAAGGAGGGGAAACCCGGCTTGCACTAGCAGGCCGTGGGCTTGTAGGGAGAGGGCCTGCCGAGTGGCAGGCCTTTATGGTTTTTTAGTAAGAAGTGGCCTGGCGAGTGGCAGGCCTTGGCTGGGCTTTGATGAGGCACGGCCTGCACCAGCAGGCCGTGGGTTTACTAAAGAGAATGGCTTGCCAAGGAGCAGGCCATTAGGTTTGGTTTGGGGCGAGGGATGGTGGCGGTTTTTAGGTGGTGGTAGGTTAGTCGGGGCAGGTAAGGTGCAGGTGGAGTTGGGTCAAGGCGGGGTTTGGTTGAGGTGGTGATAGATAGGTTCGGCCAGGTTGCAGGCGGTGGTGGGGGCGGTGGCTAAGAGAGGTTAGTTGGTGGCGAGGTGGGGTTCGGCCAACTAGGGCAGGTTGGTTGGGGAAGGGGTTTTGTGGAGTTCGGCCAGCACTTGGCTGGACTTACTTGGGGCGGTTTAGGGTCAGTTAGGTGTAGGTGGGTTCATATGGGTTAGGTTTAGAAGGGTAGAGAGAAGGGCTAGGTTTAGTTGAGGCTTACCTTAGGTGCAGCCCACTAGGTCCAGCCACCTCCAATCGGTCCAGCCCACTTCCACGCCCGCGGTCCACCTCTTGGTGCAGCTAGGCTCGAGTTGGTGCAGCCCCTTTGATCTAGCCTTGGCCAACATGGCTCAAGCCCACTTCACTCATAAGCCCACATGGCTAGGTTTATCACTCCCTCTCTCTCCTCCCAAATATTTGCATGAACCCTTTACATGGACCCCCTCACCTCTATTTATAGACATTTGAGGTGGGTCTTGGATTTGGGTTTGGGTTGGGGTTTGGATCCAGACCCAAATCCAAACACTATTTGGATTTGGATATTGGATCTCAGATATTTTGAGATCCGTATCTGATCTAAACCCAACATTTTTATGGATATGGATCTGGATATTTTGATCCAAATCCAATCTAATCCAAACACTATTTGGATCCAATCCAAATCCAAACACTATTTGGATCGACCCAAACACTATTTGGATTGGCCCAAATCCAAACACTATTCATTACATGGATTTGGATCTGGATATATATGGTCCAGATCCAAATAAAATTTTCTTTGGATAGTCCTTCTTGGCTTCTCGAGGCGAACGATTTGTGCGGGCACTGGCTTCATCAGCACTCCGTCTGGTGCTGGGTTTTCCCCAACTTTGTCGTCCGGACTCCGTCTCGCCGTTCTGGACTCCGTTGAGCTTTTCATCAAACGGGCTCTGCGTTCTTTTGTTTTTTTATCAGGGAGTGGCTTCTGAAGCTCTGGGCTTGAATCCTCTTCAGGCCTAGGGTCTTCTTTTGCCTTCTGTACCTATTTTCACATTTTAAAACAGGTTGTCGTTTTGGCTCAAACGAGCTTTTTGGTGTTTTTGAGAGTTTTTGAAATATAGAAGATTTGGGGTGTTTACACTTGGCACACCCACACACGTGCACTCTCTTAGTTGTGCACGATTTTGAACACACACGGGCCTAATCAGCCCCTAATACATAAATATATATATATATACTTTGATTTTGTAGGGTTTTGCTTAAGTTGGGTGCGTTGTCTTTCAATTCAAGCACTCACACACATTGAGCCTTCGCTCTTATTTGAAAGACCCAAGTAAGGGCCGACCTATACTATTTGGGTTTCATTTTATGTCGTGTGTGCAAGTCTTTCAATTCAAGCACTCTCACACACATTGAGCTTTTGCTCTTATTTGAAAGACCCAAGTAAGGGCCGACCTATACTATTTGGGTTTCATTTCATGTCGTGTGTGTAAGACTTTTAGGAGATCTTCTAAACCCTCTTTGACTTGCGTGTGTACATTCGGATGTATTTTCCTAAGCTTCTGCTTTATGGGTTTTACATCCGCATCTAAGGGAAGACGATGTTCGACAATGCTGGGGTCTATGCCCGGCATGTCTTCATACGTCCATGCAAACACATCTAAATAGGTTCGTAGAAATGCAATGAATGCTGATCTTTCATGCTCATGCAAACATGCGCCTATCTTGATGAGTTTGGGATTGGAATCACTCCCTAGGTTCACCTCTATGAAATCTCCTCCTACTGAATTGGAAGGTCTTTCAAAATCGAGAATTTTATGAAATTCTGGGAGCTCAGAAGTGGGATCTTCCTCAAGGGGATCCACTTCTGGGCTTCGATCATTCTCGTGGGTTATAGACCCGAGGGAATTTGATGCGTGAGTTTTTAAAAGACCTGGTTTTGTACTTGGATTTTCAATTGATTTCGAAATTTTTGGTCTGGCTATGCAGACGACGTTCCTTTCGAAATCCTTTTCTCTTTTCAAAGTCCTACCAGGAGCAGCTATGTACAAAATCTTTTTGGTATTTTGTAGATTTTCGATTGTTTGGGTTTTTGCAAAACAAGAACTTTAGGAACTATACAAATTACCCTATTTTCGAGTTTTTGATTTTCTAATGTTTTTGGTTTTTGCGAATTTTCCATTTTTTTGATTTTAAATTTTTCAAATGTTTTTGTATTTTTATGAAAGGGATCTTCCATCATACCTACAAAGGGAAAACACTACGGGTTAGACTCAGAATAAGAGGTCTAAATCGTAGGTCTCTTCTAGGGTAGGCTCTAGGGCACCCTTGACAGAGGTGGTCACAGGGGTGGCTTTGGTGGTAGTTTGGGAGTATAGCCGATCCCGTATCAGCTTGGGTTGGCCCTAGGAAGGATGGGCTCTAGGTGACCCTGGTTTTGTGCCCCTAGACTTTTATAGGGCATATAGCCCATATTCAACAGCATGTTCCACGATTTTTTGTTTTTTGAAAAATTATGATACAAATCGTGGTCCTGGAACTTGTTGTCGTCCATATTGTGCTCGTATGGCTTTTTGTCCAGGGGTTTTGGAAATAAGGGATGTTTTGGTCTTCCTAGAAGGGTTAGGATTGGGAGGGGGCCTGCTTTGGGCGGTCCCCTGACGTATACGACCTTCCTAGGACTTTCTAATACAAGCCTTGGCGGCTCAACCATGGTCTGCCTCAGGTTAGCCGCATGGGCCTGGGAGCTCGACAAACAAGGGGAGTTTATGATCCCCTGAAGCTGAGGGTGACTCTCACCTAGGATCACCACGACTTGGTCCCTGAAAGGGATTTTTACACACCTGTGGAAAGTGGATGACACAGCGCACAAGCTGTGTATCCAGGGCCTTCCCAACAATAGGTTATAATGAGGGTGGATGTCCAAAACATGGAACACCACCGTGTGTGTGATCCCTCTCGTTTCCATAGGGAGTTCGATCGATCCTAAAGGTCTAGACGCATCCCCATCATATCCAGTGATAACGATGGGACTTGGGTTCACAAAAGTCTAGGTGACTCCGATTTGGTATGCCACATGAAGTGGAAGGATGTTGAGCCCTCCTCCCCCATCGATTAGGCACCTGTCTAGAGAGTGGTTATTCAGAACCACCTCGATATGCAGGGCCTGGTTGTGGGACTCGTAGGGTCTATCTACATCATCTTCCGAGAAAGTGATGGGCGATTTGGCTCCTATTGATGCCACTTGGTCAGATAGGGATTCCGGACTTATGTTCGAACTAACCTTATCTCTTTCTAGAATTTTCTCTAGCACGAGTCTATGCCTAGGCGAAGTTTGTATAAGCTCTAGGATGGACATGTGGATAGGAATCTTTGAAAGATGGTTTTCGAAATCATAAGGGTTTAAGACGACTTTCCCATTGTCTACTTTTGGCAGAACTCTAGGAATACATGCTTTTGAGGGGCCAAGCACACTGACCACCTTTTTAGCACTTTGTAGGTGCGAGGGTTGATAGATTCTCCCTGATCTTGTCACTTCCCCCATGACCAACCTAGGGTTCGCACTTAAATTGGCTCTAATTGAGAGTTTTGGAGCACCTTGGAGTTTTAAAACTGGTTTAGCCGGGGATTCAGCCCTTGGTGGTCCCAGGATGACTACTTGGGCGGGCTTCTTGTAAAGTATAAGAGTAGACACACAAGTGGGTCGACAAGACTCTGATGATTGTGCTAGATTTTTCGAAAAGGTGAGGGTACATACCTCCTTTCCTTTCCCACTACTACTGGCGTGCTTGGGAAATGGTTCTTTAAAGATAGCTTGAGTTGGCTAAGGTTCCGCAGTGACTTGGAGCCGACCCTCTGCTATCAAGTTCTCGATTTTGTTTAAAAGGGAGAAACAACGCTTTGTATCATGGCCTTTGAGCCGATGATACTTACAAAAATGGTTTAAATATCCCCCTTTGGAAGTGACTCCCTCGGGGATCTCGAGAAGTTCAATCATGCCTTGGGCAAGTAGGAGGTCTAGGACCTCCGACACAGGTTGCCCCAGCAGTGTGTACTCCCATTTTTCAATAGGCTTTTGAAAATTTCTCTCCCTTTTGTTTTCTAATTTTTCAAAATTCTTTGAAGTACCCGCCAGACCTGGATCCACTCGGACATTGGCGATTTTATGGGGCTTTGCCCCTTTGTCCATCGTGGGTAGCCCATAAGTGATGGGCTTTTCCAAGCGGGTTTTGGAAACGGCACTTCCTTTCCATAAATGATTGTATATCTCTTTTGTCAAGTTTGTTTCGAAAAGGGATGCTTTTTTGATCAACTTATGGAAAGTTGAGATTTCATGGAGCGAGAGAAGGGTCTTTAGCTCGCTTTTAAAATTATCCAAGATGAGCATGACTGCGTATCCTTCGGATATTGGCTCTCGCACTTGGCCCAAAAGGGACCTCCATCGAATGATGAAGGCATGTACGTCTTCGTTCATGCCTTGCTTCGTATCCCTTAAAGTGTTTAAAGTCGGCGTGACTTCTACGTTATGTGCAAATCTTTGCATGAAGCAGTTCGCTAACTCTTCAAAAGTAGCAAATTGGCTTAAATCGTAGGAAGCCAGCCATTTGGCAGCTGTGCCTTTAAGGGATAAAGGGAACCAATACACCCATTTCATCGAGTCCTTTTTCTTCTTATGGGCTCAACGCGAGAAAAGCTGCAAGTGAGACCTAGGGTCTCCCATTCCATCATACCGATGGAAGTTCGATATTTCATCGTCACTGTCTGTTTTGTAATTCATGGGAAGGAAATTAGACAGGGCGTAACTCCTTTTCTCCTTATTTTGCCTTTTCAGCAGCTGTTGTAGGGCTTTACGGTCCTTTTGTGTGAAGGACTCGTGGTATTGGTTGCCTTATATTATGGAATCCTCTTTGTGCTTACAAGGTTTTTTAGTTTTTTTCTTAGCCCTTTGTTCACCATTCAATGAACATGAATCGCCTACTTCAGCCTCTTGGTTGAGAGCATCGATTTTGGCCTCAAATTCTCTTCTCAAGTCTTCTATCTCGTCTAGTTTGATTTTATTTTTCAAAATCCTCCTAGAGTGAGAACTCGATGCGCATGAGCCTTGGCTCGACACTTCACTTGGGTTGGATTTTGACATGCTTTCAAGCTTTTCAAAATTTCCTACATATGAAGTAAAATAAAGAAAGAGTTAAAAACAACACCTTTTGGAAAAAGTATTTTCGCAAGATTTCTAAGGTAACTCGATTTTAAAAGACTCACGTCCCACCGGGCGTGCCAAATCCTGTAGACGCAGAAAGTTCCTGCTTCTGGTTCTTAGGCCTGAAGCGAACCTTTTCGTGTGTCTAAGTCCTATTTAAGCAAAAAGGGCGTGCCAGCTAGCTTACTTAAGCTAGCGAAGAGATATTTTTAAATTTGACTCCTAACGTGACGACTGTGAGCAAGCAAGCTCTTTTCGTCACAGACCTTCTTGCACCGATGCGCAAGGGTTAGTCTGTACGCTTAAAAATCGAGTTTTGAAATACGAGAACCTACGAAAACGTTTGAGGTGTTCGACTCGGGTTGTTTTTGTATGATTTTCAGATTTTATTTCACGTGGATTTGCACGTGCCTATGTCTTTCTTTTTATCCCTTTTTGGGCCAACTAGGTGTGTGTTATGAACACGTAGCCTAAGTGGGGCGATTTTGAGCGGGAGTATGGGGTTTGCTTTGATGCAATATGCGTCCTAACTCGTGGTATGGCGTATATGTAATGCAAACTCACGCAACTCCAAAGGGAAAACCCGAAATTGAAAGACAATGTGGAAGGGAAATGACTTGTAATGTAAATTGCTAAAGGGAAATTGCGGAAGGGAAATTGCAAAAGGGAAATATGGCTATATCTTAAGAGCGGAAAGGCTCAATAGTGTAAGTGTGTGCCATGTATATATGTAAAGACTACGCACACTGCTGAACCTTAAAACCCAAATCTTAAAGACATAGCCGAAAGGGAAATACTTATAATATATATGGGCCCAAAGGTCGCCAACGTGTTGCGTGGGTGTTGTGTATATATTGAAAGACAACTCACACGCTTTAATGAAACCCAAATATAAATTGCAATATGGCCTTAACTAAGGTCTTGGGAGTAAGAGCGAAAGCTCAATGTGTGTGAGTGCGAGAATTGAAGTACTACGCACACGACATGAAATTAAACCCAAATATAAATTGCAATATGGCCTTAACTAAGGTCTTGGGAGTAAGAGCGAAAGCTCAATGTGTGTGAGTGCGAGAATTGAAGTACTACGCACACGACATGAAATTAAACCCAAGGGAAAATATAACACGGCCCTTACTTGGGTCTTGCAAATAAGAGCGAAAGCTCAATGTGTGTGAGTGCGAGAATTGAAAGACAACACACACAACTTAAGCAAAACCCCACGCAACTTAAATTATATAAATAAATTTATATCTTAAGGGCTGTTTAGGCCCGTGTGTGTTCAAAATCGTGCACGACTAAGAGCGAGATAGGCTCAAGTGCACGTGTGTGTGGGTGTGCCAAGCCATGTTATTACAAGCGGGGGGAGACAATGCTCCGTTATTACAACCCCATATCAAATTTAATTTAACTCAAGCAAGTCTACAAATAAGGACTGAGTTAGGCACTTACGTATAGCTGGTCTGGAGGTGACTTGCTTGAGCTTGGGCTTGAGCATCGCCTTGGGCTGTAAGAGGGAGCTCCTCGGAAGGGACGACAAAGGAGTGACCAGATGACAAGAGTGGCGGATGTGGTGCCTAGGGGGTAGCCGGCTGATAGGAGGGTGCTGCTGGGGTGTCTCGGGCTGAAGTGGTTAGGGAGTGTCACTAAGGTATAGGGCAGGTTCTAGGGAAGGTGGAGCTAAGGGGTGACTAGGGGATGGTTTAAAGGAGAGGATGGAAGGCTGCGGGTGGTTAGATGCAGTCGGCTATGGTTGGCCGACTGGTGGCAGGTTAAGTGGTGGCCGACTGGGGTAGCTAGGGGTGTTTAGGAATGACGAGGGGGAGCTAGCTAGGGTGTTGGATAAAGGATGGTAAAAGGGGAGGAAGGGCAGGTCCTAGGGAAAAAGGTAAGGTGGCTGGGATAGTTAGGGGGTGTCACTAATGGGAAGGTAGGGCAGCGGGTGGTGCGGTTGGGTATGGTTGAAGGGTGGCAGGGAGCTAGGTGGTGGCCGGATGAATGGAGTGGAGACTAGGCTAAGGTAGGGTGCTATGGGGTGGCTGAGAGTGGAGGGGGAGTGAAGATAGGGTGGAGTTAGGATAAGGTACTAATCGAAGTGGAAGGGAAGGTGGCGGTTGTCCAAGGAAGGCAGCCGGGTGGAAGGAGGATGCAGTCGGGTGGAAGGAGTGGAGTTGGCTGGGCAGTTGAGGTGGCGTGGAATGGCGCAGGCCGGGAGATGGTGGCGGCGTAGAGTGGAGCAGGCCGGGAAGTGGTGGTGGAGCAGGTGAGAGAAGAGAGCAAGGGGTGAGAGAAGACTCGGCTGGCCCAAGATGGCTGGGAAGAACTTGAAAAACCCGCCCACTAGGAGGGGGGGGTTTATAGGATTTTCAAGAGGTCGGTTGGGCTGGTTTTGATGGGGTGGTTTAGTGGTTAGGTGGTGGTGGTGTGGTGATAAGGTGGGCTAGATATTTAGAGGGGGACAGATATTTAGTTTAGGTGGTTTTAGGGATATGGTGTGCTAGGGTTTAGGTGGGGTGGTTTAGTGGTTTAGGGCTTAGCTAGGTGGGTTGGTTTTAGGGTGAGGTTTAGTGAGGTGGGTTAGGTGTTTAGGCTAGGATTAGGTTAGGATTAAGGGAATTAGGCTAGGTCTAGGGAAGGATTAGGGAGGTGGGTTAGGTGATTAGGTTGGGATTAGGGAAGGATTAGGGAAGTGGGTTTGGTGATTAGGCTAGGATTAGGCCGGGATTAGGGTAAATGGCTAGGATTTGGGGTTTTGGCTTAGGATTGGGTTAGGAGCATCCCTTTGCATAGCCCATGGACTTCATTGCATCATGTTGGTGCAGCCCTAGGTTAGGTGTAGGTTCATACAAGCTTAAACCCACACTAATTAGGCTAACCCACATGATTAACCCGAAACTTGACACACAAGTCAAGCTTAATACATTCCCCTCATACTTAATCCTCCCCATTCTCTCTCATGCCCAAAATCCCACGTGAATTTCAAGTGGGCCCCACCTCCATTTATGAGAAGGTGATGTGGGCCATGGATGTGGATATTGGATTGGATCTTTGGATCTAAATCCAAATCCAAATCCACATATACGTTTGGATTGGGATCTGGATATATATGGTCCAGATCCAATCTAAAACTGAATTCTGACTCCTTCAGGATATGTTCAAAACGAACGGTTTGAGCAGGGTCTGACAGCATCAGTACTCCATCTTGCGTTGGGTCTTCGCCAACATGGTCGTCCGCTTCTGTTTTCACCATTCGGAGATGATTTCAAATGATTTTTGTTGATAACAGAGACTTGGACGTTCGAGATCCTGGGGATGAATCTAACACGAGAGTTGCTATGCCGGGCTCGATATGTGCTCCGGTTCTGGGCTATCTTTAGCTCTTTTGGTTCTGCTTTCATCAGGCCAAGCTGCTTCGTGGGGTTTCAAAATATATCTTAAAAGATTTTAAAACCATATTATACATATTTTTAAAACATATACAGTTTAAACATATGTACAGGGTTTGTCTGGAAGGCTCCTGGGTTTCCAGATTCAAAATAGCCCTTTGGGGCTTCTTTTATAAAACCAGGTTATTTTGAGAAGTTCGTGGGATTTCGGGGTGTTTACAAAGTATAACCCCTGAGTCCTTGTCAATCCAAGTGGCGCCTATATGTGTAAAAACGCCCATCGTGTTCTTGGAAGAGTGTAAACACCCCAAAATCCCACGAACTTCTCAAATCAACCTGTTTTTGTAAAAGCAGCCCTAAAGGGCCATTTTGAGTCTGAAAACCCAGGAGCCTTCCAGGCAACCTTGTATAGATGTTTTGAACTTTTATATGTTTTAAATATGTATAATATGTTTTAAAAACTGTTAAAATATATTTTGAAACCCCATAAAGCAAGCTTGGCCTGATCAAAGCAGGACCAGGAGAGCCAAGGAGAGCCCGGAACCGGAGCACAAGTCGAGCTCGGCACAACAACTCTCGTATTGAATCCACCCCCAGGATCTCGAACGTCCAAGACCCTGTTATAATCAGATATCATTTGAAATCATCTCCAGAAGATGAAAACAGAAGCGGACGATCATATTGGCGAAGACCCAACGCAGACGGAGTACTAATGCTGTCAGACCCCGCACAAACCATTCTTTTCGAACACAGCTTGAAGGAGCCAAAATTCAGTTTGGATTGGATCTGTACCATATATATCCAGATCCCAACCCAAACCCATGTGTGGACTTGGATTTGGATTTGGATCCAGAGATCCAATCCAATATCCACATCCATGGCCCACATCACCTTCTCATAAATGGAGGTGGGGCCCACTTGAAATTCACGTGGGATTATGGGCATGAGAGAGAGTGGGGGAGGATAAGATTTGAGGGTAATTGTAATTAAGCTTGACTTGTGTGTCAAGTTTGGGGTTAATCATGTGGGTTAGCCTAATTAGCATGGGTTTAAGCTTGTATTAGCCAAAACCTAACCTAAGGCTGCACCAACATGATGCAACAAGGTCTATGGGTTATGCAAAAGGAGCTTCCTAACCCAATCCTAACCAAAAACCCCTAATCCTAGCCTTTTACCCTAATCCCGTCCTAAACCTAGCCTAATCACCTAACCCACTTCCCTAATCCCGGCCTAATCCCAACCTAATCACCTAACCCACTTCCCTAATCCTCTCCTAAACCTAGCTTAATTTCCCTAAACCTAACCTAATCCTAGCCTAATCACCTAACCCACCTCACTAAACCTCACCCCAAAACCAACCCACCTAGCTAAACCCTAAACCCCTAAACCACCCCACCTAAACCTAGCACATCATCTACCTAAAACCCCTTGTATTAAAATATCTGGCCCCTCCTCGAAACTAGCCCACCTTATCACCACACCACCACCACCTAAACCACCTTACCACCTCCTCAAAACCAGCCCCAACCGCCCTTCACCAACCTATATAAACCCCCCCCTAAGGGGCGGGTTTTCCAAGTCATTCCAGCCGACCTTGGCCAATCCCTTTCCAGCCGAGCCTTCCACCTTGCTCCACCTACGCCACTGCCTCCCAGCCAAGCTCCACCTCCACCACCACTGCTCTAGCCAAGCTCCACCTCGTGCCACCTTCATCCCCCGGCCGAACTCCACTCCACGCTGCAACCTTCACCACCCGGCTGCCCTTCTTCCATCCATCGCTCCTCTTCATCAGCCGGTTAGTACCCTATACCTAACTCTACCTCCTCTTCACTCCCCCTCCACTCTCAAACCACCCACACCACCACAACCTCCCGCCAACACTACATATCCACCACCTTTACCCCTTCGGCCAGACTTCAACCATTTCCACCACCAGCCTTGAACCACTTCCCCTAGTAACACCCGACCACCCCTCTTGGCTCCCTAGGACCTGCCCATACCCCTTTCCACTAGCCCTTAGCTCTACCTTACACCACACCCTAGCTAGCCCCCTTCCCATCCATAATATCCCTAGCCACCCTAGCAGCCGGCCACCACTAAACTCCCCTTAGTCGGCCACCCTAGCCGACTGCACCAGCCCCCGTCCAACCATACTTTAACCTTATACATTCCCTTAGGCTCTCCTTTAGCACTATCTTCCTTAATACCAGCCCATCCTTAGTGACCCTCCTTAGTCACCTTAGCCCGAAACACCAAGGCAGCCGACCTTGGCCAGCCGGCCAGCTTCAAGGTGCCCTTCCCGCGCACCCAAGCCACCTGACCAGCATCTCCCCTTGTCGTTCAACTCCGAGGAGCTCCCTCTTGCAGCCCAAGGTGAAGCCAAGCCCACGTTCAAGCAAGTCATCTTTGGACCAGCTATAAGTAAGTGCCTAACTCGGTCCTTAGTTGTAGACTTGCTTAAATTAAATTCGATACCGGGTTGTAATAACGGAGCATAGTCTGCCCCCGCTTGTAATAACGTGGCTTGGCACACCCACACACACGTGCACTCTCTTAGTTGTGCACGATTTTGAACACACACGGGCCTAATCAACCCTTTATATATAAGTTTATGTATATACTTTAAGTTGCGTAGGGTTTTCTTGAGTTGCGTGTGTTGTCTTTCAATTCTCGCACTGACACACATTGAGCCTTCGCTCTTATTTGTAAGACCCAAGTAAGGGCCGTGTTATACTATCCTTGGGTTTAATTTCATGTTGTGTGCGTAGTACTTCAATTCAAGCACTCACACACATTGAGCTTTCGCTCTTATTCCCAAGACCTTAGTTAAGGCCATACTACAATTTATATTTGGGTTTAATTTCATGTTGTGTGCGTAGTACTTCAATTCAAGCACTCACACACATTGAGCTTTCGCTCTTATTCCCAAGACCTTAGTTAAGGCCATATTACAAGTTATATTTGGGTTTCATTTCATGTCGTGTGTGTAGTACTTCAATTCTTGCACGCACCCACATTGAGCCTTCGCTCTTATTTGCAAGACCCGAGTAAGGGCTCATATATACATTATATACGTATTTCCCTTTGGCAATTTCCATTACAAGTCATTTCCCTTCAGTCATTTCCCTTCGGCATTGTCTTTAAATTCGGGTTTTCCCTTTGAAGTAGCATGAGTTTGCATTGCATATATGCCATACCACGAGTTAGGACGCATATTGTATCAAAGCAAACCCCATACTCCCGCTCAAACTCGCCACATCTTAGTGGAGTGTTCATAACACACACCTAGGTGGCCCATAAAGGGATAAAAAGCAAGACTTAGGCACGTGCAAATCGACGTGATCTAAAATCTGAAAATCATACAAACAAAGCCCGAATAAAACACCTCGAATCGCTTTCGTAGGTCCTTCTATCCAAAAACTCGATCTTTAAAAGCGTACAGACTGACCCTTGCGCATCGGTGCAAGAAGGTCTGCGACGACAAGAGCTTGCTTGCTCACAGTCGCCACGTTAGAAGTCAGGTTCTAGAATATATCTTCTCTAGCTTAGGTAAGCTAGCTGGCACGCCCTGTTTATTTAAATAGGACTTAGGCACACGAAAAGATTCGCCCCAAGCCTAAGAACCGGGAGGCGGAGATTTTCTGCGTCTATAGTAGATTGGCACGCCCGGTGGGATGTGAGTCTTTTAAAACTCGAGTCATTCTAGGAACTTGCGAAAAGATTTTCAAAGAGGTGTTGTTTTAACTCTGTTTTCTTTACTTGTACTTAGGAATTTTGAAAAAAGGCTTGAAAGCATGTTATAGACGCGGCGAAAATCCCCGCCTCTTGCCTTTTCAGGGCTTGGAGCGGATCCTCTAGTGTGTCTAAGGCCTATTTATATAAACAGGGCATGCCAGCTAGCTTACCTAAGCTAGTGAAGATGTATTTAAACTGACTTCTAATCGTGGCGACTGTGAGCAAGTGAGCTCTTGTCGTCGCAGACCTTCTTGCACCGATACGCAAGAGTCAGTCTGTACGCTTTGAAAAATCGAGTTTTTGGGATAGAAAGCTTATGAAGCGATTCGAGATGTTTAATTTGGGTCTTTTAGATACGATTTGCAGATTTTTAGATCACGTGGATTTGCACGTGCCTAAGTCTTTCTTTTTATCCCTTTATGGGCCACCTAGTTTGTGTGTTATGAACACTCCACTACATGGGCGAATTTGAGCGGGAATACGGGGCTTGCTTCGATGCGATATGCGTCCTACCTCGTGGTATGGCGTAGATGCAATGCAAACTCACGCTACTCCAAAGGGAAAACCCGAATGTAAAGACAATGCCGAAGGGAAGTAACCGAAGGGAAATGACTTGTAATGTAAATGCCGAAGGGAGATATGTATATATGGTATATACGTGCCCTTACTTGGGTCTTGCAAATAAGAGCGAAGGCTCAATGTGGGTGCATGCTTGAATTGAAAGACTTACACACACGACATGAAATAAAACCCAAATATAACTTGCAGTATGGCCTTGATTAAGGTCTTGGGAATAAGAGCGAAAGCTCAATGTGTGTGAGTGCTTGAATTGAAGTACTACGCACACAACATGAAATTAAACCCAAATAGTATAACACGGCCCTTACTTGGGTCTTTCAAATAAGTGCGAAGGCTCAATGTGTGTGACTGCTTGAATTGAAAGACTTACACACACGACATGAAATGAAAGCCCAAATAGTATAACACGGCCCTTACTTGGGTCTTTCAAATAAGAGTGAAGGCTCAATGTGTGTGAGTGCTTGAATTGAAAGACTTACACACACGACATGAAATGAAAGCCCAAATAGTATAACACGGCCCTTACTTGGGTCTTTCAACTAAGAGCGAAAGCTCAATGTGTGTGAGTGCTTGAATTGAAAGACTTACACACACGACATGAAATGAAAGCCCAAATAGTATAACACGGCCCTTACTTGGGTCTTTCAAATAAGAGAGAAGGCTCAATGTGTGTGAGTGCTTGAATTGAAAGACAACACACCTAACTTAAGCAAAACCCTACGAAAATTAAAGTATATATATATATATATATATATTTATGTATTAGGGGCTGATTAGGCCCGTGTGTGTTCAAAATCGTGCACAACTAAGAGAGTGCACGTGTGTGGGTGTGCCAAGCCACGTTATTACAAGCGGGGGGAGACTATGCTCCGTTATTACAACCCCATATCGAATTGAATTTTAAGCAAGTATATAACTAAGGACCGAGTTAGGCACTTACTAATAGCTGGTCCGAAGAAGCCTTGCTTGAGCGTGTGCTTGGCCTTTGCCTTGGGCTGCAAGAGGGAGCTCCGCGGAGTTGAACGACAAAGGGAGGTGCTGGCCGGTTGTCCTTGGTGCGCGGAAGAGGTGCCTTGAAGATGGCCGGCTGCTAAGGATGGGCTGGTTTTGGTGTGTTGGGCTAAAGGAGCCTAAGTAGGGTCACTAAGGGAGTATGGTACTAAGGGAACAGAACTAGCTAGGGGAAAGATATGGCTGGTGGATGGCTGGCCGAATAAAAAGGTGACAGTCGGTTGGAGTGGCCGACTAAGGGTGCTTGGTGGTGGTGGGCTGCTAGGGTGTCTAGGAGTGGTGAAAGGGAAGGGATCTAGCTAGGAGATGGGGTAAGGTAGTGGTGGATGTAGTGGGGTGATATGGGCAGGTCTTAGGGAGTTGGATGGGGTGGCCGGTTGTAACTAGGGTGGTTAGGTAGTGGCGGGTAGTTAGGATGGTTATGGCCTGGCTGAGTGGGAATGGTGGCGGCAAGTGGCTGGTATTAGGGTGATATGGTAGTGGGTTAGGTGGCTGAGAGTGGAGAGGAAGTGGAGAAGGAGTAAGGTGGAGGATACTGACCGGATGATGGGAGGTGGTGGCGGATGGAAGGGGAGCAGCCGGTTGAAGAGGATGCGCAGGATGAGGTTCGGACGGGAGGAAGGGTGGCGATGTGGACCTCGGTTGGAGTGGTGGTAGTGGTGGTGCTCGGCTGGGAGGTAGTGGCGCAGGTGGTGGCTGGCTGTGGGGCAGGTGGAGCAAGATGGGAGTTGGCTGGTTTGGAGAGTGGAGGATCCGACTGGTGGAAGGGGGAGCTTGAAGATCTGAAAAACCTGCCCCAAAGGGGGGGGTTTATATAGGGCTGGGCTAGGTCGATTAAGGCTGGTTTTGGGGTAGTGGTTAGGTGGTTTAGGTAGGGTGGTGTGGTGATAAGGTGGGCTGGAAAGGGTAGGGCCAGATATTTTAAATACAAGGGGTTTGGGTAGGTTGTGTGCTAGGGGTGGTTTAGAGGTTTAGGGTTTAGCTAGGTGGGTTGGTTGTAGGGTGAGGTTTAGTGAGGTAGGTTAGGTGATTAGGCTAGGATTAGGTTAGGTTTAGGGAAATTAACCTAAGTTTAGGGAAGGATTAGGGAAGTGGGTTAGGTGATTAGGTTGGGATTAGGCCGGGATTAGGGAAGTGGGTTAGGTGATTAGGCTCAGATTAGGACGGGATTAGGGTAGAAGGCTAGGATTAGGTGTTTTTGGTTAGGTTTAGGTGAAGGAGCTCCCTTTGCATGGCCCATGGACCTTAACCACATCATGTTGGTGCAGCCCTAGGTTAGGTTTTGGCTAATTACAAGCTTAAACCCACTTAATTAGGCTAACCCACATGATTAACCCCAAACTTGACACACAAGTCAAGCTTAATTACAACACACACTTGATCTTATCCACCCCCCACTCTCTCTCATGCCCATAATCCCATGTGAAATTCATGTGGGCCCCACCTCCATTTATGAGAAGGTGATGTGGGCCATGGATATGGATATTGGATTGGATTTTTGAATCCAAATCCAAATCTAAGTCCATACATGGGTTTGGATTGAGATCTGGATATATATGGTCCAGATCCGATATAAACTGAATTCTGACTCCTTCGAGCTGTATTCAAAATGAACAGTTTGTGCGGGGCCTGACAACATCAGTGCTCCGTCTGCGTTGGGTCTTCGCCAACATGATCGTCCGTCTCTGTTTTCGCCTTCCAGAGATGACTTCAAACAATGTTTTGATGATAACAGGGTCTTCGACGTTCGAGATCCTGGGGGTGTGGATTTGATACGAGAGTTGCTGTGCCGGGCTCGACATGTGCTCCAGTTTCGGGCTCTCCTTAGCTTTCCTGGTCCTGTTTGGATTAGGCCAAGCTGCTTCGGGGTTTCAAAAACGGGTTTAAAAAGGTTTTTAAAGCCATATTATATATTTTTGAAATACAGAGTTCAAAACATATGTACAGGGTTGTCTGGAAGGCTCCTGGGTTTCCAGACTCAAAATGGCCCTTTGGGGCTGCTTTTACAAACCAGAGGGATTTGAGAAATTCATGGGATTTCGGGGTGTTTACAGATGCCCCTCTTTGGCCTTGTCCAAATCGATTTGGATAAGGGCAAAGATGACAAATACCCCTTTCAATGTCTCCCTAGATCTATCCACGAAGAATATGGGATCGTCCCAATTTTTAGCAAAATCTCAATTTATAAACTCTGGTAGGAGGAGATATCACTCCAAAGGGTTATACTATGGAATCTGGTCCTAAATGGGATCATGTTTATGCAAGTGTTATGTGTGGAATGCAGATGACATGACATGGGTGTGGTGCCAAGAGTGGCGACCTCCTAGAGACCAGATGTGGTTGAACTCTAGAGACTTATAAGGCCTACTGCTCCAAGTGAGCAAAATCCTATGCTGTTCGATGTTCGATTTTTTTTCAAAACTTATTTACAAAACTATTTATAAAAGGGACAACTGTCTTGAGTCTCGATCCTAAGGATCTCGAGCTCTTCGTGTTTGCCCTTGTTTGAGTCTTAACACTCGCTTATCTAGCGGAGGTTTTATAAGAAGACAAGCTATATTTCAAATTCCTACGCCTTACTCGAAACGTCGAATTCTCAAACAAGATGAAATTCAAGTAAGTAAATCCTATTTTTACTTTAGGATTCCTCGAAATGAACCATGCTTTAGCTTGGGATAAGCCAGGGATGGGGAAAGAGATATCACGGTCCCTTCTGAAGTGTCCCGTGGTTTAAGGCATAAAAGGCGGAAAACTGCTCTTTTTGAGCTTTTTTTGGCCTCTTTTTCCTTTTTGTCATAAAGGGTCTCCCTTTGGGAGTATTTTTTCTTTAATCCCTCCTTTTCACAAGAGAATCGATTTTTCTTTTGAATTCTGGTTTCTTTCTTTTGGAAAGATGCTTTGAATGGGAAATTCCCTTTTGTTTGGGCCTTTGTTTTCCTTTTGAAAGTAGAAGAGAAGAGGGGAGGACTTATCCCAAGCCTACACTCGATCCATCCCAGATCAGCCTATTTAGAAATAGCACGTACTACTTGCAAGTATCTTACTATGTTGAACTAGGCCTTTCTTTGTAAGAAGAAGGATTTTGAAATGTAACCACGATTTTGAAGACTCCACTCTTTCACAAGTGCGAATTCTATCACTCAGGGTCACACGACTTTGCCTTTGCACCTTATTCTCATGTCTTAGGGCAGCTATCCCTAAAATTTTCGAAAATTGAAATTTGATCCAAATCCTACACATGATACTTCTTTAAGTATTGAATATTGATAGGATCTGCTAAATTCCTACCTTCTACATCGATCAACCAATACGAATTGTTCGTAGTGGTTGCTCGCACAACATAGGGTCCATCCCAGTTGGGGTGCCACTTTCCCAGGGGGTGTGGGCCACGATGATGGATGGTTTTTAAGACCAGATCTCCCACTTCAAAGTGGCGAGGTCTCATGTGTTTGCTATAGTGTCGGTCTATCCTTTGCCGGTATGCACGAGCATGATCCATGGCAAGGAGTCGCCTCTCATCTAGCAAATCTAGTTCGGCCATCCTAGCATGCTGAAGCGTCTCTAGGGAGAGGTCAAGTGCAATAATGGATGTATGAAATGAATGCAGTTGGGAATGAATGGGAAGAATGGCGTTTGTGCCATAGATCAATTCGAATGGTGTGGCATTCGTGGGAGTCCGGATGGAAGTCCTATAAGCCCATAAGGCTTCATCCAGCTTCTCGTGCCACATCCTACCCTTCTCTAAGGTTTTCTCAATTATGCTAATGAGAGTCTTGTTTGTGGCTTCGGCTTGGCCGTTGCCTTGAGGGTAGTAGGGCGAAGAGAAGTGGTGAGTTATGCCATACGTGTTGCACAACTTAACCATCCGCTTGTTCTTGAATGGGGTGCCATTATCAGACACAAGGTCTCATGGAACCCCAAATCGAGCCAAGATATTCCTCCGAATGAAAGCCACCACATGTTGCCCCATCACGTTGGTTAGGGAAATGGCTTCCACCCACTTGGAGAAATACTCCGTGGCTGCTAAAATAAATCGATGCCCATTCGAGGCCTTTGGAAATATCGGGCCTACGATGTCAAACGCCATTAGGTGGTGGTCTTAGGTAGGAGACTTGGTGAAAAATGGCCAGCACTTGGCTAGTTTGGTGGTGGTTTTAGGGGCAAGTTTGGCTAGGATGGGTGGTCTAGAGAGGTTAGGGAAGAGGGGTTAGGTTAGGGCTTAGGGGACCTACCTTGGTTGCAACACCGCTCCAAGCCGCTGCTCAAGCCGCCAAGCTCCACCACGCCATGCTCCCAGCCAAGGTAGGGGACGTTCTTTGGTTGGTGCAGCTTCCTCAAGTCCCTTGGCCAACAAGGTTTCATGTAAAAAAAAAAAATTTGAAAAGGGGAAAGTCAAGCCACTATTCTTGACTTGCTTCCCTCTCTCTCTCTTTCTCTCTCCACCCACCAAGCCTTCACGTGAAAGGCTTCTCCCATTTGAGCCTCACGTCCCCTTTTTTTCAAGCCCAGCACCTCTATTTATAGAGGTTTTAAGTGGGTCTTAGATATTGGGTCTTGGATTTGGGTCTGGCTATCCGAATCCAATCCAAACTCTATGTGGATTTGGATCGCAGATCTCGGATATTTTGAGATCCAGATCCAGTCCAAATATTTATTTGGGTTTGGATCTCGGATCTCGAATCTTGGATATTTTGAGATCCAGATCCAATCCAAACATAATTTGGATCTGGATCTGGATATTTTTGGGTCCAGACCCAATCTAGACTTTTCTTCTACTCCTTGGTTTTCTGGTCCTTTATGGTGCTTTTCACCGTCGGTTTCGAGCGAGCTTCGATTCATCGGACACCCAACTCTGGCCTGGGTCTTCCCCAAGTCTTTCTTCCAGTCGGTGTTCTGCTTTTCAGGACTTTTTTGGCGTTCGTTTCGGTCTGCCGTTTTGGTTTTTGGCCGGTTCCTGTTGATATCAAACTCAGATTGCCGCACGAATTCGTTCTTCATTCTGACGGGACGTGTCTCAGACTTCTGACGACCTCCTCAGGTACTGGGCTTCTTTATGCATTTTGGAGCTACTTTGTGCTTTTTCTTTTACCCAAATTACATTTTTACCCTTCTGTCGGGCTTTTCTCCAAACAGGCTCTTTTTTCTTTCGTTTTTGAGCAGGGGATGTCTTTTGAGACTCTGGACTCGAATCCTCTTCTTGCCTGGGCTTTTCTTTTTCCTTTTGTACCTATTTTCACATTTTAAAATAGGTTGTCGTTTTGGCTTAAACGAGCTTTTTGTGTTTTTGAGAGTTTTTGATTTTTGAAAAATTCGGGGTGTTTACAGATGCCCCTCTTTGGCATTATCCAAATTGATTTGGATAATGGCGAAGAAGATAACACCCCATCTTGGTTTTCCTCTCAAAGTTTTTTCGAGAATTGTAAACACCCCGAAATCCCATGAATTTCTCAAATCCAGCTGGTTTTGTAAAAGCAGCCCCAAAGGGCCATTTTGAGTTTGGAAACCCAGGAGCCTTCCAGACAACCTTGTATATATGTTTTAAACTTTATATTTCAAAAATAAATGATACGGCTTTTGAAAACCTTTTAAAACACGTTTTTGAAACCCCGAAGCAGCTTGGCCTAATCCAAACAGGACCAGGAAAGCTAAGAAGAGCCCGGAATCGGAGCACATGTCGAGCCCGGCATAACAACTCTCATATCAAGTCCACCCCTAGGATCTCGAACGTCCAAGACCCTGTTATCATCAAAACATCATTTGAAGTCATCTCCGGAAGGTGAAAACAGAGGCGGACGATCATGTTGGCGAAGACCCAATGCAGACAGAGTACTGATGCTGTTAGACCCCGCACAAACCGTTCGTTTCAAACACAGCTCGAAGGAGTCAGAATTCAGTTTGGATTGGATCTGGACCATATATATCTAGATCCCAATCCAAACCCATGTATGGACTTAGATTTGGATTTGGATTCAAAAATCCTATCCAATATCCATATCCATGGCCCATATTACCTTCTCATAAATGGAGGTGGGGCCCACTTGAATTTCACGTGGGATTATGGGCATGAGAGAGAGTGGGGGAGGATAAGATCAAGTGTGTGTTGTAATTAAGCTAGACTTGTGTGTCAAGTTTGGGGTTAATCATGTGTGTTAGCCTGATTAAGTGGGCTTAAGCTTGTAATTAGCCAAAACCTAACCTAGGGCTGCACCAACATGATATGATTAGGGTCTATGGGCCATGCAAAGGGAGCTCCTTCACCTAATCCTAACTAAAAACACCTAATCCTAGCCTTCCACCCTAATCCGGTCCTAATCTGAGCCTAATCACCTAACCCACTTCCCTAATCCTTCCCTAAACCTAGGTTAATTTCCCTAAACCTAACCTAATCCTAGCCTAATCACCTAACCTACCTCACTAAACCTCACCCTAAAACCAACCCACCTAGCTAAACCCTAAACCTCTAAACCACCCCTAGCACACAACCTACCCAAACCCCTTGTATTTAAAATATCTGGCCCTACCCTTTCCAGCCCACCTTATCATCACACCACCCTACCTAAACCACCTAACCACTACCCCAAAACCAGCCCCAACCGCCTCTTGCAGCCCTATATAACCCCCCTCCTTTTGGGGCGAGTTTTTCCAATCTCCAAGCTGCCATCCTATCTCGGGTCCTCCACTATCCAGCCCAGCCGACTCCCATCTTGCTCCACTTGCCCCACAGCCTGCCACCACCTACATCACTACCTTCCAGCCGAGCACCACCACCACCACCATTCTGTCCATCCGAACCCCATCCTGCGCATCCAAGACGCCCGGCTGCTCCTCTTCCATCCACCGCCTTCCATCACCACTTGGTTAGTATCCAAACCCAATTCTATCTCTTCTTCTCCCCCCTACACTCCCAGCCACCTAACCCACTACCATATCACCCTAACACCAGCCATCCGTCGCCTCCCCCACTCCCATTCGGCCAAGCCTTAGCCAACCTAACTACCCGCCACTACCTAAACACCCTAGCTATACCTGGCCACTCCACCCCACTCCCCAAAACCTGCCCATACCTCCCCACATCCACCACTACCTTACCCCATCTCCTAGTTAGTTCCCTTCCCTTCCACCACTCCTAGCCATCCTAGCAGCCCGCCACCATCAAGTTCTCCTAGTCGGCCACTCCAACCGACTCTCACTTCCATTCGGCCAGCCACCTCCTTTCCCCTAGACACTCCATTAGACCTTCCCTTAGACTCCCCCTTGGTGCCATACTCCCTAACACTACACCCTCCCTAGTGACCTTACTTAGGCCCTTTAGCCCAACACACTACAACCAGCCCTTCGCTAAGTAGCCGGCCACATTCAAGGCTCCCCTTCCACGTGCCCAAGGCAGCCAGTCAGCACCTCCCCTTGCCGTTCAACCTCGCGGAGCTCCCTTTTGCAGCCCAAGGCGAAGGCCAAGCCCGCGCTCGAGCAAGGCATCTTCGGACCAGCTATTAGTAAGTGCCTAACTCGGTCCTTAGTTGTACACTTGCTTAAGATTCAATTCGATATGGGGTTGTAATAACGGAGCATAGTCTCCCCCCGCTTGTAATAACGTGGCTTGGCACACCCACACACGTGCACTCTCTTGGTTGTGCATGATTTTGAACACACACGAGCCTAATCAGCCCCTAATACATATATATATATATATATATATATATATATATATATATATATACTTTAATTTTCGTAAGGCTTTGCTTAAGTTGGGTGTGTTGTCTTTCAATTCAAGCACTCACACACATTGAGCCTTCGCTCTTATTTGAAAGACCCAAGTAAGGGCCGTGTTATACTATTTGGGCTTTCATTTCATGTCGTGTGTGTAAGTCTTTCAATTCAAGCACTCACACACATTGAGCCTTCGCTCTTATTTGAAAGACCCAAGTAAGGGCCGTGTTATACTATTTGGGTTTAATTTCATGTTGTGTGCGTAGTACTTCAATTCAAGCACTCACACACATTGAGCTTTCGCTCTTATTCCCAAGACCTTAATCAAGGCCATACTGCAAGTTATATTTGGGTTTAATTTCATGTTGTGTGCGTAGTACTTCAATTCAAGCACTCACACACATTGAGCTTTCGCTCTTATTCCCAAGACCTTAATCAAGGCCATACTGCAAGTTATATTTGGGTTTAATTTCATGTCGTGTGTGTAAGTCTTTCAATTCAAGCATGCACCCACATTGAGCCTTCGCTCTTATTTGCAAGACCCGAGTAAGGGCCCATATACATACTCTATATACATATCGCCCTTCGGCATTTACATTACAAGTCATTTCCCTTCGGTTATTTCCCTTCGGTTATTTCCCTTCAGCATTGTCTTTACATTCAGGTATTCCCTTTGGAGTAGCGTGAGTTTGCATTGCATCTATGCCATACCACGAGGTAGGACGCATATTGCATCAAAGCAAGCCCCGTATTCCCGCTCAAATTCGCCCATGTAGTGGAGTGTTCATAACACACAAACTAGGTGGCCCATAAAGGGATAAAAAGAAAGACTTAGGCACGTGCAAATCCACATGATCTAAAATCTGCAATCGTATCTAAAAGACCCGAATTAAACACCTCGAACCGCTTCGTAGGCTTTCTACACCTTAAAACTCGATTTTTCAAAGCATACAGACTGACCCTTGCGCATCGGTGCAAGAAGGTCTGCGACGACAAGAGCTCACTTGCTCACAGTCGCCACGTTAGAAGTCAGAATTAAAATATATCTTCGCTAGCTTAGGTAAGCTAGCTGGCACGCCCTGTTTATATAAATAGGCCTTAGACACACGAGAGGATCCGCTCCAAGCCCTGAAAAGGCGAGAGGCGGGGATTTTCGCGCGTCTACAAGAATACACTATTTTTAGTTCGCAAAACCCTGTTTTCTTTTACCACAGGTGGGGATTTTTAGCAAAAGGGGACTTTCCCTAGGTTTGCCTATGTATGATCATGCATGGACGATTTTTGGATGCATGCATAAAAAAAATGTTTTTTGTTTTTGGGGTTTTGAGCCCGAAGAGTGCCTTTTGAGGCAGGTTTGCCTATGTATGATCATCCATGTCTTCTAGACGTTTTCGAGTTTTCGAGCTTTGGAGAGAGCCTTTTGAGGCTGTCTGCTCCAAGCAGGTTCTACCCTTGTCTTTTTGACATTCGTGGGTTTTTTTCGAAAATTTTCTTTTTGAAAACGAACTCCTTTTAGCTCGTATCGAAAAGGACTTCCGTTTTTCATACTTCCCTTCATTCAGGTTTCAATACCTGCTACTCAGTAGAGGTTTTTGGGCAGGAAAATTTGGAAAAACATTTCAAAGTTCCATTTCCTACAAAACAGAGTCGAGTTCTCAAACAAAATGAAATCCAAATAAGCCGATTTTATTCGTACTTTAGGATTTTCGTAAATTTGAACCTTTTTCCTTGGGGATAAGCCGTAGGGATATGGGAAAGAGATACCATGGTCCCTTCTGAAGCGTCCCGTGGTTTTAGGCAAAGAATCGAAAAATCGCTCTTTGAGCTTTGGCTTTTTATTTCTTTTTTTCACAGAGGGTCTCCCTTTGGGAGTATTTTTTCATTAATCCCTCTTTTCTTTAAAGGAGAGCAGCTCTTTGGAGGAGTTTTTGTATTCCCTATTTATGAAGGGAAGACCTCTTTGGGAGGAGTATTTTTATATCTCCTTTTTCTTTTGAAACGAGAAGACCTCTTTGGGAGGAGTTTTTGTATTCTCGATTTCTTTTCTTTTCTTTCTTTTGAACACAGCCAATTTTCCTTTTTGGAGAGAAAGTAGAATGGGGGAAGGCTTATCCCTTTGGTTACTCGATTCAAATGAGATCATCCTATTTCTTAATAGCATCTGCTATTCGAAAATATTTTGATATTTTGAACAAGGCTTAATCTTGTAAGCCAGGGTTCTTTGAAATATTGCCAATTTATTTTTGGAAGACTCTACCTTTTGAAAAGTATAAATTCCTCCATTCAGGGTTATACAATCAACTTCGATCCTTCTTTCAAGAAGTTTCAAAGGAGTTCGATTTTTAAAATCTTTTTGAAAAAGGAATTTAACATAAACCCTTTTGAATATTTGGGCATTTTCGGGGTTTTGCTAATTTCTACCCACAATATCAACAAAATTTCGATTTTTGTTGCCCTTTTTGAAGACATGGGGACATTCCTACTCAGGTTTGCCCACCTCATGGGTTTTCTTTGGGGTGGTATGATATGAATATGATGCATGCTATGCACTCCATGTGATTCAAAATGGAAATACACGATTTTATGCAAGAGTGAACATATGAAATGTATCTCACAAATCATGAAGGAGATGCATTTTATGAAATTTGTTTCTCCATGGAAGGTGTCTAGGGGCTATATTTAAAAATGCCCCTAGCTTGAGGGAAATTTCGCATGGCCATATGGTGAAGGGCCATGGATTTTCAAAAGACTTTTTTGGATGGATGATGGTATGTTCATGTCCGTGTATTTCCAGGATTTTCCTAAGATGATCATGCTACTTTTTGCTCAAGGATGGAAAACACAACCAACCCTAAGTGATCATCATGGCCATCGGGCTTTGATTTTGACATGGTCTCCATATTTCATTGTGAGATTCATGTTGTTATCCCAACACAATCAAGGTTTTCACATAAACCTGAAGTTTTGAAAATCTTTCTTTTCAAAGTATATGTAGGGTTAAATTTTCAAAATTTTGATCCCTTTTGAGAAAGCAATTTTGGGAAATCCTCCCTTTTATATGGAGATGGTTTCATACCAGCCCTTTTGATTTGAAATATGTTTCCTATACTTGATTTTGGTCAAGCAGGGTTTTTGGAATTCATTTTGAAAATTCGTGCCTTCATGGGGCATTTGATCAAGTATGGGGAATGTGTCTCACAGAGGCACTTCAGCCACACGATACAGGGCTTGTCCCTTAATTGAGTCTTGAGTTTTGAAACTCATACTCTGTTGAAAGGGGCTACCATTTTGCCTACCTGTTTAAGATAGGTTTTTCAAATGAGTGCTTCAATGAATCATTCCCCTTTTCATGGGAGATGATGTCTTGAATTTTTAGGGCCTACAGCAAGGCCAAGCATGATTTTTCTTTTGGCTTAGTGATTCCTTTCACATGCCAAAAGAGTTTTCGAAAATGTATGGCACATTTAGTATGAACAACATCTTCATTTGATCAAGTCAAGCAGACAATGCATGAATTGCAATGCATGGAAGGTTTTTATCAAAAAGAATTTTTGAAAAGGCTTTTGTGAAATGCTAACCCTTTTTCGAGATTTTCATTTCTTTTGAAATTTGCCTTGCAGGTGTTGGATTTGATTCGTATGGAGACCTGTCTACGAAGGCTCGATACTTAGGGGGTCGATTTTCATGCCCCTTTGGTTTTACAAAACCCTGAATTTGAGTTCTAAGATGATGTCTAGACTCGATGCACATGTATGATTTGAGAGTGTGATGCATGATGCTTATGCACACACTATGGGTTAAGCTTATTTCTAAAAATCCCCAATCTTTGCATAAGTCAAGGATCTTGCGAATTTCAGGAAGTTCAGAGGTTTTTATTCCTCCTAGCTTTGGTGATTCTCGAGCTTTTCATTTTGAAAAAGCTCTAGACAAAAGGGTGTTTAAGATCAGCTTTTTGGATTTTTTGGTTTTTGGGAGTTATATACAATTTTCGAAAAGCATTTTTTTACAATTTTCGAAAATGGACTTTGTATATGGCCAAAGGCTTTAAAACAAATTTCTTTTTGGAATTTTCATTTTTCCAAATGTTTTTGAGATTTTGTTTTGGGTTTTCAATTTTTTTGGTTTTTGGCAAATATATGATTTTTTGGCTTTTTCAAAAAGGAGGGATCTTCCCATGAACCTACAAAGAAAACATTCATGAATCAGACTCTAATCAATAGGTCTAAGACATGGGTTTTGGGTTTTAGAGGTTCTAGAGGGCACCCTTGACCCAAATGGTCTTAGGTGGCAGCTCTGGGGGTATGGGTGGGCTGTAGCCCAATCCATACTTTTGTCGATTGGCCTGAGGTAGGACAGGTTCGAGCCTACCTTGGTTTTGGGTTCCCAGGCCCTGGTAGGTTTTATATCCCATATTTAGAATCATGTTCCAAGACCTCTTGTTTTTTGAAAAGTTTTTGTATAAATCATGGCCTTGGAACAGGGAATCGTCCATGTCGGGGATATATACCCTTTTGGATTTTGGGATTTTGGATTCTGGGGCGATGGAAGACTTGGGCTTCCATACAACCCTGGTTTGGGAGATTTATTTCTCAAGGGAAGCCATGCTTGGTCCCTCGAGGAGTTTTGGATATTTCGGGGCAATGGAAGACTTAGGCTTCCACGCAACTTTATTTTGGAAAACATGTTTCTCGAAGAAAACCAGGCTTGGTTCTTTGAAAAACTTTGGATTTTTCAGGATGGTGAAAAACTTGGGTTTCCACACGTCCTGGGTTTGGGAAACATATTTTTCAAGGGAAGCCAAGCTTGCTCCCTTGAGATTTTTGACCTGCTCCCTAGGTGCAACTCGTGATGCCCCTAGGGATGGATTTTTTTATTTGAAAGCTCTAATCTTGGTTCTAGGGTACAAGACTAGGCTAGAAGAAGTGAGTTTTTCTATGGCAGGGTTATGAGCTCCTAAGATGTCGATGCATGCATTAGGGGTCTCCATGTCTACCATTTTTTCAACTTCTTTTTGTTTTTGTTTTTGAAATTCTTTTGGCTGGTGCGGGATATTTGGCACACCTTGAAAATTCTCTAACCTAGGCACATTTCGTGGGTTTGTGTGTGCAGAGGGGTTATTCAATGCATCTGATGACCCTATATGAAGAAGAGAGTTTTGAGAAAGATGGGTTTCAGGCATACCTCTTTGTGGCTTACCTACCTTTTCATGGTGAGAGCAGGACGATTTCCCAGGTAACTCTGTTTTGAGCCCCTGGGGTTTCACGAGGCATTCCTTTTCGAAACCTACCTGTTTTTCACTCTCGTCTTTTTGTGGGGTGCGGGTTTTATGTCCCGCTATGTGTGTGTGCCTAGACTTAGGAATTTCACTTCAATTTTTCGAAATTTCAAAGTTTGATTTTTCAATTTTTTTGTCTTTTTGAAAGTTTTCAAGATTTTTTTGATTTTTTGAAACAAAAGCAACTTTTTTCAAATTTTCTTTGGAATTTTCGAATTTTGGATTTGCGGGAGTGGAGGACTCGCCCCTTTCTGGGTTTTGGCCTTTTACCCCAATTCCTTCGTCGATTTTGAATTTGGTTTTCTTTTCACAATCTTTGTGCGCCCGAGAAGAGCTGCTATGGGATTTTTGGGTTTTAAGCTCCTTGCTTAAAACATCCATTTTTTTGAAAGTTGCCCATATATCAGCTAGCATTTCTTGTTCTTTGGCTGTTTTGAAAACCTCTTTTGATTTACTCAAGGAGGATTTTGGAAGTGTGGGAATGGAGGACTCGCCCCTTTTTGGGTTTTGGCTTTTTACCTCACATCCTTCGTCGAGTTTGAGATCAGTTTTCTTTTCACGATCTTTGTGCGCCTGAGAAGAGATGGTATGGGATTTATGGGTTTTAAGCTCCTTGCTTAAAACATCCATTTTTTTGAAAGTTGCCCATATATCAGCTAGCATTTCTCATTCTTTGGCTGTTTTGAAAACCTCTTTTGATTTACTCAACGAGGATTTTGGAAGTGTGGGAATGGAGGACTCGCCCCTTTCTGGGTTTTGGCCTTTTACCTCACATCCTTCATCGAGTTTGAGATCGGTTTTCTTTTCACGATCTTTGTGCGCTTGAGAAGAGCTGCTATGGGATTTATGGGTTTTAAGCTCCTTGCTTAAAACATCCATTCTTTCTTTGAAAATTGCCCATATATCAGCTATTGCTTCTCGTTTTTTGGCTGTTTTAAAAACCTCTTTTGATTGACTCGATGAGGATTTTGGTTTTCGCTCCATTTTCTGCAACTTTTCTAAGTATGCAGGATTTTTTGCAAAATACCTTTTTTTTCAAAATTTTGAGTGTAACTTGTTTGTTTGAAGTCTACTTAAGTCCCGCGTCCCACCGGGCGTGCCAAATCTGTAGACACGGAAAATCCTCGACTCCGGGTTCTTAGGCCTGGAGTGAATCTTTTCGCAATCTACGTTCGCTTTTAGGGCGTGCCAGCTAGCTTACTCAAACTAGCGAAGTATGTTTTGAAATATCTGACTTTTGAAGGGCAATCTTCATTCTGACGGGACGTGTCTCAGACTTCTAACGACCTCCTCAGGTACTGGGCTTCTTTCTGCATTTTGGAGCTGCTTTGTGCTTTTTCTTTTACCCAAATTACATTTTTAACCTTCTGTGGGGCTTTTCTCCAAACGGGCTCTTTTTTCTTCTGTTTTTGAGCAGGGGGTGTCTTTTGAGACTCCAAACTCGAATCCTCTTCTTGCCTGGGCTTTTCTTTTGCCTTTTGTACCTATTTTCACATTTTAAAACAGGTTGTCGTTTTGGCTTAAACGAGCTTTTTGTGTTTTTGAGAGTTTTTGATTTTTGAAAAATTCTGGGTGTTTACAGTTCCCTTTATCCCTTAAAGGCACAACTGCCAAAAGGCTGGCTTCCTACGACTTAAGCCAGTTCACTACTTTTGAAGAGTTAGCGAACTGCTTCATGCAAAGATTTGCACACAACGTAGAAGTCACGTCGACTCTAAATACTTTAAGGGATACGAAGCAAGGCATGAATGAAGACGTACATGCCTTCATTATACGATGGAGGTCACTTTTGGGCAAAGTGCGAGAGCCCATATCTGAAGGATGCGCAGTCATGCTCATCCTGGATAACTTTAAAAGCGAGTGAAAAACCCTTCTCTCGCTCCATGAGATCTCAACTTTCCATAAGTTGATAAAAAAGGCATCCCTTTTCAAAACAAACTTGAGAAAAGGGACATATGATCACTTATGGAAAGGAAGTGCCATTTCTAAAACCCACTTGGAAAAACCCATCACTTATGGGCTACCCACGATGGACAAAGGGGCAAAGCCCCATAAAATCGCCAATGTCCGGGTGGATCCAGGCGTGGCAGGCACTTCCAAAAATTTTGAAAAACTAGAAAACAAAAGGGAGCGAACCTTTCAAAAACCGATTGAAAAACGGGAGTACACCCCGCTGGGGCAACCTGTGTCGAAGGTCCTAGACCTCCTACTTGCCCAAGGCATGATAGAACTTCCCGAAATCCCCGAAGGAGTCACTTCCAAAGGGGGGTATTTAAATCGATTTTGTAAGTATCATCAGCTTAAAGGCCATGATACCAAACGTTGTTTCTCCCTTTTAAATAAAATTGAGAACTTGATAGCGGAGGGCCAGCTCCAGGTCACTGCGGAACATGAGCCACCTCAAGCTATCTTCAAAGAACCCTTTTCCAAGCACGCCAGTGGCAGTGGGAAAGGAAAGGAGGTATGTACCCTCACCTTTTCAAAGGAACTAGTGCAAAAATCTGAGTCTGGTCGACCCACTTGTGCGCCCATTCTTGTACTGTACAAGAAGCCCGCCCAAGTCGTCATCTGGGGACCACCAAAAGCTGAATCCCCGGCTAAACCAGTGTTAAAACTTCAAGGTGCTCCTCAACTCATACTTAGAGCCAATTTTAGTGCGAACCCTAGGCTGGTCGTGGGGGAAGTGACTAGATCTGGGAGGATCTATCAACCACCGCACCTACAAAGTGCTAAAAAGGTGGTCAGTGTGCCTGGCCCCTCAAAAGCATGTATTCCTGGAGTTCTGCCAAAAGCAGACAAGGATAAAGTCATCCTAAATCCTTATGACTTCGAAAACCACCTTTCAAAGATTTCTATCCACATGTCTATCCTAGAGCTTATACAAACCTCGCCTAGGCATAGACTCGTGCTAGAGAAAATTCTAGAAAGAGCCAAGGTTGATTCGAACATAAGTCTGGATTTTGGAAAATCGAACATCAAACAGCATAGGATCTGCTCACTTGGAGTAGTAGACCTTGTAAGTCTCTAGAGTTCGACCACATCTGGTCTCTGGGAGGTCGCCACTCTTGGCACCACACCCATGCCATGCATCTGCATTCCACGCATAGTACTTGCATAAACATGATCCCATTTAGGACCAGATTCCATAACATATCCCTTTGGCGTGATATCTCATCCTACCTGGGTTTTTAAAAGTGAGATTTTGCTAAAGATTGGGACGATCCCATATTTTCGTGGTTAGATCTAGGGAGACATTGAAAGGGGTGTTTGTCATCTTTGCCCTTATCCAAATCGATTTGGACAAGGCCAAAGAGGGGCATCTGTAAACACCCCGAAATCTCACGAACTTCTCAAATCAACCTAGTTTTGTAGAAGCAGCCCCAAAGGGCCATTTTGAGTCTGGAAACCTAGGAGCCTTCCAGGCAACCCTGTACAGATGTTTTGAACTTTTATATGTTTTAAATATGTATAATATGTTTTAAAAACTGTTAAAATATGTTTTGAAACCCCACAAAGCAAGCTTGACTTGATCAAAGCAGGACCAGGAGAGCCAAGGAGAGCCCGGAACCGGAGCACAAGTCGAGCCCGGTACAACAACTCTTGTATTGAATCCACCCCCAGGATCTCGAACGTCCAAGACCTTGTTATAATCAGACATCATTTGAAATCATCTCCAAAAGGTGAAAATAGAAGCGGACGATCATGTTGGCGAAGACCCAACGCAAACGGAGTACTAATGCTGTCAGACCCCGCACAAACCGTTCATTTCGAACACAGCCTGAAGGAGCCAGAATTCAGTTTGGATTGGATCTGGACCATATATATCCAGATCCCAACCCAAACCCATGTGTGGACTTGGATTTAGATTTGGATCCAGAGATCCAATCCAATATCCACATCCATGGCCCACATCACCTTCTCATAAATGGAGGTGGGGCCCACTTGAAATTCACGTGGGATTATGGGCAGGAGAGAGAGTGGGGGAGGATAAGATTTGAGGGTAATTGTAATTAAGCTTGACTTGTGTGTCAAGTTTGGGGTTAATCATGTGGGTTAGCCTAATTAGCATGGGTTTAAGCTTGTATTAGCCAAAACCTAACCTAGGGTTGCACCAACATGATGCAACAAGGTCTATGGGTTATGCAAAGGGAGCTTCCTAACCCAATCCTAACCAAAAACCCCTAATCCTAGCCTTTTACCCTAATCCCGTCCTAAACCTAGCCTAATCACCTAACCCACTTCCCTAATCCCGGCCTAATCCCAACCTAATCACCTAACCCACTTCCCTAATCCTCCCCTAAACCTAGCTTAATTTCCCTAAACCTAACCTAATCCTAGCCTAATCACATAACCCACCTCACTAAACCTCACCCCAAAACCAACCCACCTAGCTAAACCCTAAACCCCTAAACCACCCCACCTAAACCTAGCACACCATCTACCTAAAACCCCTTGTATTAAAATATCTGACCCCTCCTCAAAACCAGCCCACCTTATCACCACACCACCACCACCTAAACCACCTTACCACCTCCTGAAAACCAGCCCCAACCGCCCTTCACCAACCTATATAAACCCCCCCCTAAGGGGTGGGTTTTCCAAGTCATTCCAGCCGACCTTGGCCAATCCCCTTCCAGCCGAGCCTTCCACCTTGCTCCACCTGCGCCACTGCCTCCCAGCCAAGCTCCACCTCCACCTCCACCACCACTGCTCCAGCCAAGCTCCACCTCGCGCCACCTTCATCCCCCGACCGAACTCCACTCCACGCTGCAACCTTCACCACCCGGCTGCCCTTCTTCCATCCATCGCTCCTCTTCATCAGCCGGTTAGTACCCTATACCTAACTCTACCTCCTCTTCACTCCCCCTCCACTCTCAAACCACCCACGCCACCACAACCTCCCGCCAACACCACCTATCCGCCACCCTTACCCCTTCGGCCAGACTTCAACCATTTCCACCACTCGCTTTGAACCACTTCCCCTAGTAACACCCGGCCACCCCACTTGGCTCCCTAGGACTTGCCCATACCCCTTTCCACTAGCCCTTAGCTCTACCTTACACCACACTCTAGCTAGCTCCCTTCCCATCCATAATATCCCTAGCCACCCTAGCAGTCGGCCACCACTAAACTCCCCTTAGTCGGCCACCCTAGCCGACTGCACCACCCCCCGGCTAGCCATACTTTCCCTTATACATTCCCTTAGGCTCCCCTTTAGCACTATCTTCCTTAATACTAGCCCATCCTTAGTGACCCTCCTTAGTCACCTTAGCCCGAAACACCAAGGCAGCAGACCTTGGCCAGCCGGCCAGCTTCGAGGCGCCCTTCCCGCCCACCCAAGCCACCCAGCCAGCATCTCCCCTTGCCGTTCAACTCCGAGGGGCTCCCTCTTGCAGCCCAAGGTGAAGCCAAGCCCATGCTCAAGCAAGTCATCTTCGGACCAGCTATAAGTAAGTGCCTAACTCGGTCCTTAGTTGTAGACTTGCTTAAATTAAATTCGATAAGGGGTTGTAATAACGGAGCATAGTCTCCCCCCGCTTGTAATAATGTGGCTTGGCACACCCACACACACGTGCACTCTCTTAGTTGTGCACGATTTTGAACACACACGGGCCTAATCAGCCCTTTATATATAAGTTTATGTATATACTTTAAGTTGCATAGGGTTTTGCTTGAGTTGCGTGTGTTGTCTTTCAATTCTCGCACTCACACACATTGAGCCTTCGCTCTTATTTGTAAGACCCAAGTAAGGGCCGTGTTATACTATCCTTGGGTTTAATTTCATGTTGTGTGCGTAGTACTTCAATTCAAGCACTCACACACATTGAGCTTTCGCTCTTATTCCCAAGACCTTAGTTAAGGCCATACTGCAATTTATATTTGGGTTTAATTAAATGTTGTGTGCGTAGTACTTCAATTCAAGCACTCACACACATTGAGCTTTTGCTCTTATTCCCAAGACCTTAGTTAAGGCCATATTACAAGTTATATTTGGGTTTCATTTCATGTCGTGTGTGTAGTACTTCAATTCTCGCACGCACCCACATTGAGCTTTCGCTCTTATTTGCAAGACCCGAGTAAGGGCCCATATATACATTATATACGTATTTCCCTTCGGCAATTTCCCTTCAGCAATTTCCATTACAAGTCATTTCCCTTCGGCATTGTCTTTAAATTCGGGTTTTCCCTTTCGAGTAGCGTGAGTTTGCATTGCATATCTGCCATACCACGAGTTAGGACGCATATTGCATCAAAGCAAACCCCATACTCCCGCTCAAACTCGCCACATCTTAGTGGAGTGTTCATAACACACACCTAGGTGGCCCATAAAGGGATAAAAAGCAAGACTTAGGCACGTACAAATCCATGTGATCTAAAATCTGAAAATCATACAAACAAAGCCCGAATCAAACACCTCAAGAATATATCTTTAACCCTTGCGTACAGACTGACCCTTGCGCATCGGTGCAAGAAGGTCTGCGACGACAAGAGCTTGCTTGCTCACAGTCGCCACGTTAGAAGTTAGGTTCTAGAATATATCTTCGCTAGCTTAGGTAAGCTAGCTGGCACACCCTGTTTATTTAAATAGGACTTAGGCACACGAAAAGGTTCGCCCCAGGCCTAAGAACCGGGAGGCGAAGATTTTCTGCGTCTACAAAGAGGATATCGAAAGACCATATAAAACCCACAACCAAGCTTTGCACATCGAGGTAGTGTTGAACCACTATCCTCTCGACTAATGCTTAGTTGATGGGGGAGGAGGTCTCAACATCCTTTCGCTCCACGTAGCATATAAAATCGGAGTCACCTTGACCTCCGTAAACCCAAGCCCCATTGTAATCACTGGATACGATGGGAATGCGTCTAGACCACTAGGAGCCGTAGAGTTATCCATGGAAACGGGGGGCATAACCCACTTGCGGGTGTTTCATGTCTTAGACATCCACCCCCACTACAACCTATTGCTGGGAAGACCATGGATACACAGTCTGCGAGCTATGCCATCTGTAGACACGGAAAATCCTCGTCTCCGGGTTCTTAGGCCTGAAGCAAATCTTTTCTTGCTTACGTCGCTTTTAAAAAGGGCGTGCCAGCCTTGGGCGGCCGAGCTGGGTAGGTGTAGGTTAGTTCTTTTGGTTAGGATCTAACTTAGGTAATGGATTTAGTTTAGGGAAAAACCTAAAATGAACTCAGCTAGCATGGGCCGAACTAGATAGGTGAAAATGGTTTCGTCCAAAGGAAGGAACCGAGTGTTTTAGATGCTCGGTTTTGGCTAGGTCTCTAGGAGTAGTTTTGGTTTAGGAAATAGTTTAGGTGGTTTAGTGCTAGATGGTTTGGCTGGGAGGGATCTAAGGTGAGCTTGGCCAGCCAATGGCCGAGCTAGGTATGGTTCTAGATTAGAGTAGTCTTAGGTAGAACTAGGATCGTTCCTTTAGTGAAGTTCGGCCAACATCTTGGCTGGACTTTTGACGTTTTATGTTTTAGGGTTTAGGTGGTTTTGAGAGGTACGAAAAGAAGGGGCTTTGGGCAGGATTTTAGGGGCTTACCTTGACAACCTATCAGCCCATTTGATCTCGTTTCCAACGCAGCCAATCTCCATTGAAGAAAGCCCATCCAATGCCGCCAGGTTTCTCTCCATTTCCAGCAACATACAAGGCGTGAAATGCTTCAACTTACACTTGAGTGCAGCCCACAAGATCAACCCACGATTTTACAAAACAAGAGGGGAAGGCCAGCCCCTTTTGTTGACCTTCCTCTCTCTCTCTCTCTCTCTCTCTCTTCCCCCCCCCAACTATCAACGTGAAGTGCTGGAAATTCGTCCCCTTCAAAGCCAGCCCACTCACGTCCTTTTATAGGCCCCTTGTGTGGATATGGATCCTTTGTTGGTTTCTAAAATCCGGATCCAATTCAATCCAAGTTTCGTTTGGATATGGATCTTGGATCTGGATCTGGATTTTTGGATCCAGATTTGATCCAAAATTTTCTCTTCTTCAGTCATTTCTGGCGTTTCAAGCCGGATGCTTCGTGCGGGTCTTGAGTTCATCAAGATTCCGTCTTACGCTGGGTTTTTCCCATTTTCATCGTCCGAGCTTCTTTTCGCCTTTCTGGACTCTGTTTCGACTGTTTCTTCTTGCTTTTGACTTGGATTTTCCGTGATTTCAGAGATGCTTTTGGCTTGGCCTTTGATGCTTCAGGCTTGAAATGCATTTGTGGCCTAGGCTTCTTTTTCGTCCTCGAAATTCACTTTTCATTGGGCTGGGCTTGACCTTTGAACTTTTTGAATCTTTTGCGACTGTTTTGAGCCAGGCTTCATCTGTTCGTCTGGTCTTTCGTAAAAATAGGACTTTCGTCCATTTTCAAGATTTTTCGTGTTTCAAACAGGTTTGGAAAACAGAATTTTGAAATGTTTTGAGTTCCTGAGTTTTTCGAAAATTCCAAACTTATCTTTTGAACTGGTTTTCGAACCAGGCATTTGGTTTTGAAAAGTATTTCGGTTTTTGGGGTGTTTACACCATCCACCTTCCATAGGTGTGTCAAAATCTCCCACGAAGACCATATAGTGGTAATTCTAGGTGAAAACCATCCTCAGCTTCAGGGAATAAAAAATTTCCCGTGCTTGTCAGCTTCTCAAGACTACGGGGGCAACCTTGGTAAACCCTTGGTCGAGACAACCAAACTCATCCTCCCAAAACCTAGGAAGGTCTTGTGTATCAAGGGGCAGCCCAAGGCATGCCCACTTAAAACCATAACCATCCTAGGAAAGACCAAGTGTCACCTATTTTCTAAGCCCCTAGACAAGAAACCGTTCATGTATAACATGGACGATAGCAAGTTCCAAAACCATGAACTATATCAAACTTTTTCAAAAAACAAACAATCGTGGAACATGCTATTGAACATGGGATACATACCATATCAAAGTCTAGGGAACCAAAACCAAGGTTGCCTCGAGCCTATAATGCCTAGAGCAAACCCAAGTCGATATGGGATCAGCTATATTCCAAAAATACGACCAGAACCACCACCTGTGACCACTTGGGTCAAGAGTGCCTTGGAGCCTAGTGAAGTAGAAACCTACGATTTAGACCTCTTGTGTAGAGTCTAACTTGTGGTGTTTTTCCTTTGTAGGTATGATGGAAGATCCCTTCTTAAACCAAAATACAAAAAAATTGAAAAATCTCGAAATTCAAAAATAATTTGAAAAATCTCAAAAACCAAAAACATTTGAAAAGGATAAAAAAATCGAAAAAAGTGTTGTTTGTATAGCTCCAAGTGTCTTTGCTTTACAAAAATCTAAAAAAATTGAAAAATTAGAAATTCTCAAAAACAAAATCTTGTATATACCAGCTCCTAGTAAAAATTTAGAAAAGGCCAAGGATTTTGAAGAGAAAATTGTCTTCATAACAAGATGTAAACACCCCAAAATCAAAAGATTTTGCAAAACAAATACCTGGTTCGAAAATTAGCTCAAAAAGCCAGATTTAGAGTTTTCAAAAACCCAGGAGCTCAAAAAGCTTAAAACCTCTGTTTTCCAAACCCGGTTAAAATATGAATTTCTCAAAAAAATGGACAAAGCCCCATTTTGCAAAAGCCAAGACGAACAGGTAAAGCCTGGTCCAAAGTAGCTTCAAAAAGCAGGTTCAGAAGCTCAGAAGTGAGCCTAGCCTGATAAAAAGCAATTTCGAAGACAAAAGAAGAGCCCAGGCAAGGAGGAGACTTAAAGCCTGGAGCATCAAATGCCAAGCCAAAAGCATCCATGAAATCACAAGAAATCCAAGCCTGAAATAGTGGAAATCAGCTGAAACGAAGTCCAGAAAGGTGAGAAGGAGTTCGGACGACAAAATTGGGGGAAACCCAGTACAAGACGGAGCACTGATGAAGCCAAGGCCCGCACAAAACGTTCGGCTCGAAACGCAAAGAAGGACTAAAGAAGAGAAAATTTTGGATTGGATTTGGATCCAAATATCTAGATCCAGATCCAAATAGTGTTTGGATCGGATCCGAATTTCATAACACAAGCCCAAGATCCATATCCAAGAGCCACCTCACTTGCCTATAAATAGAAGTAAGGGGGGTCCCAAATGGAGTTCACGTGAAATATTTGTGGGAGAGAGAGAGAGAAAAAGAGAGGCAAGTCAAATATAGTGGCTTGACCTCACCTTTTTGAGTGTGGGCGTGAAGCATTGTTGGCTAAGGAATTTGTGGAAGCTGCACCAAAGGGAGATCCGACAGCTTGGATGGGCTTCATGCGTGCAGGAGCTTGGCTGCGTGCAAAGGTTTGGACTTAGCTTGGCTGCAAACTAAGGTTAGTACCTAAACCTAATCCTAAGCCATTTCTTTCCCTAACCCTCTAGACTACCTAAACCATATCCCTTTTAAACCCACCTAAGCTCGACCAAAGTGCTAGCCGAGCCTTGCTTAGACCTACCTCAAGCTACCTAAAACCGTATCCATCAAAAGCCACCTAACTCGGCCAAATGTTGGCCGAGCCTTCCCTAGAACCCCACCGAGCCTAATCCCCTTTTAACTTTGGCCTAAAACCCTAACTAAACCCCTCCCATTAATCCTCTAAAACCTAACCAAACCGAGTGCTTAATACGCTCGGTTTTCTTACCTATCCACACCCACCTGGCTCGGCCACTATCTGGCCGAGCATTGCCTTAAGCTTTTGCCTTAAACACACCCACTAAAACCCATCTAGCTCGGTGTAGACATGCGAAAATTTTCACTCCGGGTTCTTAGGACTGAAGTGAACCTTTTTTTGTGTCTAAGTCACTTTAGGGCGTGCCAGCTAGCTTACTCAAACTAGCAAAGTATTTTTGAAATATCTGACTTATGGGACGATTGTGGACAAGTGGGCTCTTTTCGTCGCAAACCTTCTTGAACCGATGCTCAAGGGTCAGTTTGTACGCTTTAGAAATCTCGATTTTAAACAAGCATGGTCTTTTGAAAAGAATACGAAAGTATTTGAGCGATTGTATGCCTATGTGCAAATTTTATGTACGTGGGGTTGCACGTATCTAAGTCTTTCGATTTTATCTATTTAGGCTTGATGTGTGTGCATCAAGTGGCCTAAGATTGGCGTGTTTGCACGGGGTATTCGGGGCTTCGTTGGATGCAAGTATGCACAATATCTCGAGTTTGGCGGATATGCTATGCAACTCACACAACTTGAATGTAAAACCCAAATTTGAAAGACATAGTTGAAGGGAAATTGTGGAAGGGAGATATAGATATAAGAGCGGAAAGGCTCAATGTGTGCGTGTGTGTTGTGTATATATTGAAAGACAACTCATGCAACTTGGAATGTAAAACCCCACTCGACTTAAATGTAAAGTGCGGAATGGGAAATATGTATATATATATGAGCCCGAAGGTCGTCAATGTGTGCATGTGTGTTGTGTATTGTAGACGTGATTTTATTTCAAATCGTGGGATCCGAAATCAAACCCTCGAACTACGTCAGGTTGCGCGAGCGTGCCAATTAGTTTATCAAAACTAACAAATTCTGATTTTCTGACTTCTAAGAACGATTGTGGACAAGTGAGATCTTTTCGACTTAGGCCTTCTTGAACCGGCGCTCAAGGGTCAGCCTAGACGCTTGAAATTTGTTTGAATCCGTTAATTCGAGAAAGGAAAAACTAGATTTTCCAATAGTTTCAGATTCGTGCTTAAGTTTTTGATTTCCGAAAATTTTCAGATTCTGAAAGTTGCAGAATCTGTTCAGTTTCAAAGACCTGTACTTCAAATTTTTTAAAAATACTTCTGATTCTCCAAAAATTCTAAAACTTTTACAGAATGGATACACATGTCTGTAGAATCAGAATATATTTTTATTTTATAATTTTGTTCTTTATTTTCTGAGAATTAAATACAGAATCAGAAACTGTTATAAAATTCGGAACAACCCTGTTTCTGTGAATCAGAAGCTCAGAAAAACAGCAATATCTCAGCACTCAGTCATCCAATTTCGATAAAATTTGTTGTGTTAGAAAGATACGGATGTTAGGCTTCCGAAGAATCAAATTTAATCCAATTTCATTCAGTGGTTGAAGAGATATGGGCAAAAGAACAGAGGTCTGTTACTGAACGTTCTGTTTCTGTAAAACGCAATCTGGATTTTGTATAAACTTCACGGATCTAATTGGCTAGGCAACAGTTCATAAAAATTCCTCAAAATTTTATCTAAGAACGTCTGATATGTCTAGATTATTCATGCAAAATTTCGAAGCAATTGGCTTATCCATTTGGCTATAAAAATTCCGTGATCAGACATGTGTGCACGGACAGTTTCAGAAACCAAGTTTGCAAAAAATTTCAGAAAGTTCCTAACGTGATTCTAAAACGAAATTCAACCTGTATCAGTCTTAATGATGCATGGAAATCATCTAAACATGGATTTTAATTCCGTTCATGAAGGAATCATGCATGTTTGTATCGATATAAATGAAGAACATGGGCTCAAGGCCTTGATTCATGTACAAATTTCCAGAATCTGTGCTTTTTCAGATTTTCATGAATTAAAACCAATTTGTGCAAGAATTCCAACCTGTGTGAGTGAGAGGAGACGTAGGAGCACTTCGCCGGACGATCGTCGGACGTCGAAACCAGTCCGGACTCCCTTCTTCTCCTTCTTCTCTTCCTTTCTCTCTCTCTCTCTCTCTATTTCTCTGAATTTTCGGATTGAACCTCTTGATGCTTGTTCGTTGATGGTCGCTGGTTGATCGTCGCTGCAGCACCTGGGGAAGCCTTTTTATAGGCTCTGGCTGTGATTTGGATAAGCTAGATGGTTGGGATTTGGATGAGTTCGGTTTTGATTGTGCTGATAAAATCTTATCTGAATTGGTTTCATCTTATCTGGAATGTGATCTCCACAGGATCTGTATTGCTGAACTTTATCTTGAACGTTACTTTGTAATTTGAATATCATATGCATCTGATCTCTTGTGAATTGGTTGGGACGTTATCTACAGTTGATAACGTTATCTGCATTTGATGATTCCTTTATCTGGTAAGCTTTGAATCGTTATCTGATTAGGCTTTGATTTCATCTGAGTTAGGTAAGCCTTGAATGTGATCTCTGTTGTAGATATGGCTGAATCGTTGTGGCTAGAAGTTGTTGACAACATTCAGTTGGAAATCGTTGAAGGTTGTTGAGGGCTGGTCTGCTGCTGAGCCTGAGGCTGTAGTTGCGGCTGTGTCTGGAGCTGCGCTTGTTGGTTCACTTGCTGCGTTACGGTAAGACCTGATGGAGAGCCGACCTGCTGCTGGACTGCACCCACTAGTGGTTGACGGCAATGCAGCGATGGCAGTCCTGTTGAGTGTTTGCCCAAACATCGACATTGGTCCGGTGACGGGTATTCCACCCAGATTGTCAATGGGTCTCCTCATCATTGTCGGGCCCAACATCCCCTGCCCTCTGTTCTGCTGCATCATCCTCAATTTTGCAGCCACAACCGGATTCATGCACAGGACGCTGCTGACATTGGAAGTAGGATTGAGACCCATCTGACCCATATTGCCCAAGCTAGTAAGTGCACCCATCACCTTTCGCATCTGTGGCTGCTGCTGCTGTTGCTGAAGTGTCTGCAGTTGCAGGTTGCTGGAATTGTTGACAATCTGATTAGCAACGTGCGCACCCACTGGATTTAGTTGTGCAAGCGAGTTGTTTGAGCCAAGAGTGGATGATCTTTGTAACTGCAAATACTGCTTTCATCTCGGCCAAATGCATTTGGTACTGTGTTTCTCTTTGTCGTTGTCACAACCACTGCACGTACCAAGGTGGAGCCGCGGCATAGTAGCTCTTTGAAATTCGTTTTGATTTTGGTGAAAACATTTTTGTTACGTAACAAGGCCAATTTGGAAATTCAGCATGATGAAACTGAACACGTAACATAAGCAAAACACTATTGATAACCACTTCTAAGGAGCTGATGATTTCACATGATGATTTCAACTGAATCTCTTAATATTACACATATAAGAGCATTCAAAGAATCCCCCATTATGTGCGCATCTGCTGTGAAAGTGATTATGTTCATGCCTACCTATTATGAAATTGTTAAGTAAGGCCCATGTTACGTTTTTGAAAATCAACTATCATGCTCATTCAATCCTTTCCACGAGTGTTGGGATATTAAAATTGCTCTTATAATAACATATCAATAGCATACCAGTAACAAATGACTATGCAAATTGATGTATATCAATACTAATTACCTCGATACCCAAACATAACGTAGACACGTTACGAAAGGCATTTGATACCAAACCTTCATTTTCGGAGGCTTTCATTCTTGCTTCCACCTTTCCTTTCTTTTGATAATACCGACCTTGCCCTCTAGAAATTGGTTTCTTTCTAAACATGAGCGTTTCTTTTTGGGAAGCTCACTTTCCCTTTTTAACCCCCGTTTTCCTTTTTCGGGCGCCCACCGTCCTTTTCAGGTATCAACTTGTCTTTTTGATACCTGTATCTTTTCAAAAGGCAAGCTTTCAACATACTTTTCATCATAAATCTTTTAAGGAAACAAAATCCCGCTTTTCCCAGTACTAAGGGCAAAATCGTCATTTTTCAAAATTTTGTCAAAACTCAAAACTTTCAGAACGGAAAGCATTCTTTCATCATTTTAAAGCTTCCATAAAATTTTGGTACAAAAACAAACTCGTTTAGTGCCTTTTTCCTTCAAAAACCCCAAAGTTTGCCAAAATGGCCACTTTCCTAAAAAGGTAAGAATTTTAAAAGAAAATTTTGGGTGTCTACATGTATAAATGTAAAGACAACTCACACGACTTTGAAATGTAAAACCTAGCCGAAAGGGAGATACGTATATATATATATATATATATATGAGCCCGAAGGTCGTCAACGTGTGCGTGTGTATTGTGTATAAATGTAAAGACAACTCACACGATTGAAAATTAATAACCCCGAATGTAAAGACATACACAACTGAACCGAGAAAACTCATGCAGCTGAAAGTATATAGATATGTCTATATCTTAGGGCCTGCCAAGGCCAAAATGGTGTGTGAGTGCTCGAGCAAGTACTCGGGTGTTTTTTGGGTGCGATTATGGAATCGAAATGAAAAACTCACACGACTTTTAAAGTAACAACCCGAATCAAATTGCAATTAATATGGCTCTTATTAGAGTCTTGGGAGTAAGAGCGAAAGCTCAATGTGTGTGAGTGTGGAATTAAAATACGACGCACACAACTTGAACGTAACAACCCCAAATCAAATTGTAACTTATAAGGCTCTTATTAGAGTCTTTGGAGTAAGAGCGAAAGCTCAATGGTGTATGTGGGTGCTTGGTGTATGAGATAAGAGCTAAGGCTCAAGTGCACTTGTGTGTCTCGTGTGTCAAGCAACAATATTACATCCCGGGGAGAGACGACGCTCCGTTAATAAAACCCTGTATCCGAATTGAATCAAGTATAAAGCAGGTTAGCGTAAGAGACCAAGTTTAGACACTTACAAATAGCTGGTTTGTCTTTACTTGCTCGTACTTGGGCTTGTGGTTCACTTTGGGCAGCCACGGACGTGCTCCCCTTGAAGCTTAAGGCGTGAAGTGGCTGGCCGGGCTTGAGCTTGGAAGGTTTGGGCCTTGAGAGATAGAGGCTCACAGTCGAGTAGGGTGCGGGTCTTAGTGGCTTTTGGGGGGTTATGGTAAAGGAGGTCACGGGTGTGCTAGGTGGTATGTGGTAGGATAAGATGAGTTGGGGTGCTAGGCAAGAGGTCACAACAAAGGGGTGTGATGTGGGGTATGGGAGTGTAAGGCGGTGGGATGGAAGGCAGTGGATGTGATGAAGGGAGTTGGGGTTGGTGCTAGGTTAGTGGGAGTGTAAGGTGGAGTTGATGGTAGGTGATGGCCATGGATATTAGGCTAGGAGGTGGTGTAGGTTAGGCTGTAAGGTAATGGTGGTGGTAGGTCGGTTAGGATGGGATAGAGTGGCAGGGAGTCAGTGGTAGGTCGGCTAAGGATAGGCGGTGACGGTTGGCGTCAGGCACTAGGCGCCAGGGTGTGGATTCAGGGCGACAGGGGCTAGGCACACATCACAGGTGCTAAGGCTAGGACGATAGGCGGACGTCGCAGCGCGCGTCGGGGGCAGTGGGAAGGCGCATGGGGCGCGTGCTATGCGCAGGGGGAAATGAGAGGCGGTTCGGGTAGTGTTAAGGGTGGACGGAAGGCTAGAGGTTGAGTCGGTTAGGGGGTTAGGTTGGTTTAATTAGGATTATAGGTGTTGTGGGGGATTAGGTAGTGTTGATTAGGGTAGGTTTAAGGTGGTTTAGAGGGGTAGAGAAGAGTGGTTTAGGGTGTTGATTAGGCTTACCTCTTAGGGTCGGTTTAGGGTGTGCTCAAGCTCCAAATCAGCCACTCCAAAGCCTTCTTGTTCAAGCAAATCCAACCCTTAATCAATGTGGTGCAACCCACACTAATCCCTCTTTAAGCCTACAATTAACCCACTAAACAAAATTAAGAAAGCACTAAGCACTCACCTTAAGCCTTTCTCTCTCTTCCCCAAGCTCTTCCAAGCATTTTCACGTGAGCTTTTGGGGACCCCCTCACTCCTATTTATAGGCAAATGAGGTGGGTCTTGGATATGGGTCTTGGGTTTGGATCATGGAATCCATGTCTGATCCAAACACTATTTGGATATGGATCTTGGATCTTAGATATTTTGAGATCCATATCTGATCCAAATCCAACATTTTTATGGATATGGATTTAGATATTTTGGTCCAGATCTGATCCAATCCAAACACTATTTGGATCCAATCCAAATCCAAACACTCTTTGGATCGACCCAAATCCAAACACTATTTGGATATGGATCTGGATATTTATGGTCCAAATCCAATCCAAATTTTCCCTAGATGGTCCTTATTGGCTTTTTGAGGTGGACGTTTTGTGCGGGCACTGGCTTCATCAGCGTTCCGTCTGGTGCTGAGTTTTCCCTAACTTTGTCTCCGAACTCTATCTCACCATTCTGGACAATGTTTCTGCTTAATTTTGCCATTTTTGGCTCAAATTCATGCTGCTTGGGTGGATGTATTCGATTTGGCTTCTGGGTGTGTCGGGCTTTCATTCTGCATCGGGCCTGGGCCTTCCTTTTGCCTTTTGACCTTGGCTTTTATCAGGCCAGGGTGCTGCATTTGGGCTTTTGCACTTGTTTCTGAGGTTGCTTTTGATTTGGCCTTCGTGGGCTGGTTTCTGGGCTGCTTCTCGATCAAGTGTCGTCTTCCCTACTTTACTTGTTCGTCTTTTGCTTTTTGGAAAAATGGGACTTAGCCTGAGTTTAAGGCATTCATACTAGATATGGGGTTCAAAATAGTATTTACAAGCTTTTTGGGAAGCTCTTGGGTTTTCAAAAATGCAAAATGGCCTTTTGGGTTGATTTGCAAACCAGGGTTTTGTTTTCTTAAAATCGTGGGATTTTGGGGTGTTTACACTCGGTCACTATCTAGCCGAGCATTGTCTTAAACCTTGGCTTTAGATCCTGCCTAGTATCCCCACTAAAACCCATCTAGCTCGGCCACTATCTGGCTGAGCATTGCTTTAGACTTTGGCCCTAAATCCAACCGAGGTGCTGCCTAGCAGCATTCCTCCCCTTTTTTCACCTTAGAGACTCCCACGACCTACTAGTGCAGGTCGTGTCCTAAACATCCCCAATAACCCTCGGCTGTTAACCTGGCTGCAACCCCACTTAGGAGCCCAAACAAACCCAAGGCTCGAGCTGTGCCTTAAACCTGGCCTACCTCACCCCGAAAACTTAGCCAAGTTAGGTGTTGACTACTCCTAGCCCACCTCCTAGCTTTCAACCTAATATAGATCTAAACTAGGACCAACATAAACCTAGCCCTTTGGCCAAACCCAGCCCAGGCTAAGTCCAAGACCACCCGGCTGTGCCCAAGTGAACTCATATCCAAACAAGTTGCAGCAAGTGGCCCATCCCGCAGCTGCACCAAGGAAGACGGATCCGAGTGACAAGAGAACCCCAAATAGACCACCTGTATGTTTTTATATTCGGTCTTTTCCTTACTCTCTTAAATTTTAATTCAATTTGATATAAGAGTTGTAATAATGGAGCGTAGTCTCCCCCCGAGATGTAATATATGTGCTTGATACACAAATACATATGTACACTTGAGCCTTCTCGCTCTTAACCGTACACCAAGCATATACGTACACTTGAGCCATATTGCTTTTAAACGTACACAAGACACCCACGTGCACTTGAGCCTTTTCGCTCTTAATTGCACATGATTGCACACACATTGAGCCTTTCCGCTCTTAAGCTAAAGTATATATTTTCCTGTGGGTATTTACTTTAGTGAAAGTTGTGTGAGTTGCTTTTCAATTCGGGTTGTTACGTTTACGTTGTGTGAGTTGTCATTGGCAAAGAAGACAACACCCTGTTTCATTTCTCCTTGGATTCGTCCTCGAGAATATGGGATCGTCCCAGTTTTGAGAAAAAAATTTCCTTTGTGCTCAGTAAGAGGGGATTTTCGCCAAAGGGGACTTTACCTAATGTGGTGCTGGTCCTAATTGGGATTGTGTAGATGTCCATGCATGCACATATGAGTGAATGACATGGAATGATATGCTAGAAAGTATAGTTTCCTAGAGACTTAATGGAATGGTCGAACTTGGGAGTCTTATGAAGACCTGCTGCACCAAGTGAGCTGGTCAAGCGTCCCGTGGTTTAAGGCATAGAAGGTGGAAAATTGCTCTTTTTGAGCTTTTTGGCCTCTTTTTTCTTTTTTTCATAGAGGGTCTTGTAAACAACCCGAATTTTCCAAAAAAAATCAAAAACTCTCAAAAACACAAAAAGCTCGTTTGAGCCAAAACGACAGCCTGTTTTAAAATGTGAAAATAGGTACAAAAGGCAAAAGGAGAGCCCCGACAAGAAGAGAAATCAAGCACGGAGTCTCAAAAGCCACCCCCTGTTCAAAAACGGAAGAAAAAAGAACCCGTTCGGAGAAAAGCCCGACAAAAGGGTAAAAATATAATTTTGGTCAAAGAAAAAGCATAAAGCAGCTCCAAAATGCAGAAAGAAGCCCAGTACCTGAGGAAGTCGACAGAAGTCTGAGACACGTCCCGTCAGAAGGGACCGTGGTATCTCTTTCCCATCCCTGGCTTATCGCAAGTATAAACATGGTTCATTTCGAGGAATCCTAAAGTAAAAATAGGATTTACTCACTTGAATTTCATTTTGTTTGAGAATTCGACGTTTCGAGTAAGACGTAAGAATCTTGAAATGTAGCTTGTTTTCTTATAAAACCTACGCTAGATTAGCGAGTGTCAAGACTCAAGCAAAGGCAAACATGAAGAGCTCGACATCCTTAGGATTGAGGCTCAAAGCAGTTTTCCCTTTTGTAAATAGATTTTGTAAATAGATTTTGAAAAATCGAACATCGAACAACATAGGGTCTGCTCACTTAGAGCAACAGGCCTTCGTAAGTCTCAAGAGTTCGACCATGTATCTGGTCTCTGGGAGGTCGCCACTCTTGGCACCCCACCCATGTCATGCATCTGCATTTCCACGCATGGACACTTGCATAACATGATCCCATATAGGACCAGATTCCATATAATATCCCTTTGGCGTGATATCTCCTCCTACCAGGATTTTAAAAGTGAGATTTTGCTAAAGATTGGGACGATCCCATATTTTCGTGGTTAGATCTAGGGAGACATCGAAAGGGGTGTTTGTCGTCTTTGCCATTATCTAAATCAATTTGGATAATGCCAAAGAGGGGCATTTGTAAACACCCCAAAATCCCACGATTTTCCCAAAACACCTGGTTTTGCAAAAGCTACCCCAAAGGGCTATTTTGAGTCTAGAAACCCAAGAGCCTTCCAGGCAACCCTGTACATATGTTTAAACTATATATGTTTTAAATTATGTATAATATAGTTTTAAAACCTTTTAAAAGATGTTTTGAAACCCCATAAAGCGACTTGGCCTCATGAAAGTAGGACCAAAAGAGCGAAAGAGAGCCTGGAACCGGAGCACATGTCGAGCCCGGCACATCAACTCTCGTATTAGATTCATCCCTAGAATCTCGAACATCCAAGCCCCTATTACCAACAAATCATTCGTAATGAGCTCCGAAAGGTGAAAACAGGGGCGGACGATAAAGTTGGCGAAGACCCAACGCAAGACGGAGTACTGATGCTGTCAGGCCCAGCACAAACTGTTCGTTTCGAACATACCATGAAGGAGTCAAAAATCAGATTTGGATCAGATTTGGACCATATATATCCAGATCCAATCCAATATCCACATCCAGGGCCCACATCACCTTCTCATAAATGGAGGTGGGGCCCACAAGAAATTCACGTGAAAATCTTGGGTATGAGAGATGTAGACACGGAAAATCTTCGACTCCAGGTTTCTTAGGCCTGGAGCGAATCTTTTCGCAATCTACGTTCGTTTTTAGGGCGTGCCAGCTAGCTTACTCAAACTAGCGAAGTAGTTTTTAAATATCTGACTTTTGAAAGGCGATTGTAGGCAAGCGGGATCTTTTCATCGCAGACCTTCTTGCACCGACGCGCAAGGGTCAATCTGTACGCTTAGAGACTTCTTTTGAAACAAGTTAAACTCAAAAATTGATTTTTGAATAAACAGGTGTTTTGAAAATCTTGGAAATTATGCACTTGGGGAGTTTTTGCTTTTACTGGGCTTGGGCGACCCTAAGTCTTTCAATTTTAATCACTTGGGCATGTTTTGCACATTTTGTTCGGGTTTGTTCGATGCAGGTATGCACTCTAGCTCGAGTATGGTGAGTATGCAATGCAACTCACACAACTTGAATGTAAAACCCGAAATTTAAAGACTTAGTAGAAGGGAAAACCCAAATTGAATGCAACTCACATGACTTGAATGTAAATTGCAGAAATTTAAATATATCTATATCTTAAGAGCGGAAAGGCTCAATGTGTGCGTGGGTGTTGTGTATAAATTGAAATACAACACACGCAACTGAACCGTAAAACGCAGTAGAAGGGAGATATAGATATATATAAGAGCGAGAAGGCTCAATGTGAGTGAGTGCTTCGAGTGTATAAAATGAAAGACAACTCACACGACTTGAACCTTAAAACCCAGTTGAATGTATATAAATAGGGCTATATCCTATGGGCAGTTCAGGCCCGTTTGTGTGCAAAAGTGTGCAGATAAGAGCAAAAAGGGTCGAGTGTACGTGTGTGTGTTTTGCACATACATTACATCCGGGGGGAGATGATGCTCCGTTATTACAACCCCATATGACGAATTGAATTGAATAGAAAGGGATTTGATATATATCGAAATCAACTTACACTTTCCAGCCTTTTGAGTTAGGATCGTACAAGGGGCGAATCTGCCTTCTTCTTATGGAGTCCGGGGCATGTGGGAGCGAAGCCGGAGAGCTTGAGAGCTTGGAGAGACTTGGAGTTCCGGGAGCTGCAAGCTACAATGGGTTTGGGGCTAGTTGGGGCCGGTTTGGGCAAGGTAAGACTCGAGTCACCTTGGCTCGAGTGATTGGGTTTTTGTATGGGATTCGGCCAACACTTGGCCTTGGTTTAGGTATAGTTTGGGCTTGGTATTAGGCCAGCATTTGGCCTTGGTTTAGGTAAAGGATAGAGTTGGCTGGTCCTAGGTTAGGTGTTGGCTAAAGTTTTGAGATTTCGGCCAAGGTTCATGACCTTTGTTTGGTCTTGTGAGACTCGAGCCAAGGTGGCGCGAGTGGCATGGTTTTAGTATGGAATACGGCCAGCACTTTGGCCTTGGGTTTAGCTTGTGTGACTCGAGGTAGTTAGGTGGGTTTTCAAAAGGGAAGTTCGGCCAAGGTTGGCCGAACTTGATGGGGTTCAAGGCGAAGTTCGGCCAGCACCTGGCCGAACTGGTTTAGGTCTTAGGATAGGTTGTTTAGGTGGTGGTTTTGGGTGGAAGACTTGGTGAAAAACGGCCAGCACTTGGCTGGTTTGGTGGTGGTTTTAGGGGACGTTTGGGTAGGATGGGTGGTCTAGAGAGGTTAGGGAAGAAAGGGGTTAGGTTTAGGTCTTAGGGGCTTACCTAGTTGCAGCACCGCTCCAAGCCGCCACTCAAGCCGCCAAGCTCCACCATGCAATGCTCCCAGCCAGCTTTTAGGGGACATTCCTTGGTTGGTGCAGCCCTTGGCTTCACGATCCAATCCCAACTCTCAAACCAAGCTCACCTTGGCCAATAAGGCCCCTTCTCTCTCCTCCCCCCTTTATTTTCACTTGAAGGCCTCTCCCCTTTGAGCCTCACGTCCCAGCAATTTTCAAGCCTAGCACCTCTATTTATAGAGGTTTTAATTGGATCTTGGATCTTGGGTCTTGGATTTGGGTCTGGCTATCCGAATCCAATCCAAACTCTATGTGGATCTGGATCGTGGATCTCGGATATTTTGAGATCCAGATCCAGTCCAAATATTTATTTGGGTTTGGATCTGAATCTAGATATTTTTGGGTCCAAACCCAATCCAGACTTTTCTTTTGCTCCTTAGTTTTCTGGTCCTTTCTCGTGCTTTTCACCGTCGGTTTCGAGCGGGCTTCGATTCATCGGAGGCCCAACTCTGGCCTGGGTCTTCCCCAAGTCTTTCTTCCAACCGGTGTTCTGCTTTTCAGGACTTTTTCGGCGTTCATTTTGGTCCGTCGGTTTCAGGACTTTTTCGGCGTTCGTTTTCAGGGACCAGATCTTTGGAAATATGGCATGCGCCCCACCCATCCACACACGACTTGGATATTTGCCAAACAACCTAGAGTCTATTGAAAAACCCTGGTTTTATGACATAAAACAATTTTAGAAAATGGGGGATTCACCGAGGATGCCACGTCCAAAGATAAGGCATTCATTCGTAAGATTTCAACCCGATACACCATTGTGGGTGGGGTTTTATACAAAAAGAGTTTTACTGGCATTCTGCTTAGGTGTATCGACCTAGAGGAGGCTAGGATAGTGATGCACGAGTTCCACGATGGAGAATGTGGAGGTCATATAAATGCCAACATGATGGCAATGAAAATACTTAGAGGGGGCTATTTTTGGTCCACCCTGAAAAGGGATTGCCACGACCATGTTAGGAAGTGTCATCCATGTCAAGTGCATGGGCACGCCATTCATATCCCATCATCTGCATTGCATTCCGTGGTCAACCCCTGGCCATTTACGATGTGGGCGCTTGACATCATAGGCCCAATATTTCCAAAGGCCTCGAATGGGCATCGATTTATTTTAGCAGCCACGGAGTATTTCTCCAAGTGGGTGGAAGCCATTTCCCTAACCAATGTAATGGGGCAACATGTGGTGGCTTTCATCCGGAGGAATATCTTGGCTCGATTTGGGGTTCCACGAGACCTTGTGTCTAATAATGGTATCCCATTCAAGAACGAGCAGATGGTTAAGTTGTGCAACACGTATGGCATAACTCACCACTTCTCCTCGCCCTACTACCCTCAAGGCAACGGCCAAGCCGAAGCCACAAACAAGACTCTCATTAGCATAATTGAGAAAACCTTAGAGAAGGGTAGGACGTGGCACGAGAAGCTGGACGAAGCCTTATGGGCTTATAGGACTTCCATCCGGACTCCCACGAATGCCACACCATTCGAATTGGTCTATGGCACAAACGCCATTCTTCCCATTCATACTCAACTGCATTCATTCCATACATCCATAGCACTCGACCTCCCCCTAGAGACGCTTCGGCATGCTAGGATGGCCGAACTAGATTTGCTAGATGAGAGGTGACTCCTTGCCATGGATCATGCTTGTGCATACTGGCAAAGGATAGCCCGACATTATAGCAAACACATGAGACCTCGCCACTTTGAAGTGGGAGACCTGGTCTTAAAAACCATCCACCATCGTGGCCCACACCCCCTAGGCAAGTGGCCCCCCAACTGGGATGGATCCTATGTTGTACGAGCAACCACTACGAACAATTCGTATTGGTTGATCGATGTAGAAGGTAGGAATTTAGCAGATCCTATCAATATTCAATACTTAAAGAAGTATCATGTGTAGGATCTGGATTAAATTCCATTTTTTCGAAAATTTTTAGGGATAGCTTCCCTGAGACATGTGAATAAGGTGCAAAGGCAAAGTCGTGTGACCCTAAGTGAGAGAATTCGCACTTGTGAAAGAGTGGAGTTTTCAAAATCGTGGTTACATTTCAAAATCCTTCCTCTTACAAAGAAAGGCCTAGTTCAATATAGCAAGATACTTGCAAGTAGTATGTGCTATTTCTAAATAGGCTGATCTGGAATGGATCGAGTGTAGGCTTGGGATAAGTCCTCCCCTCTTCTCTTCTCCTTCCAAAAGGAAAACAAAGGCCCAAAACAAAAGGGAATTTCCCATTCAAAGTCTCTTTCCAAAAGAAAGAAACCAGAATTCAAAAGAAAAATTGATTCTCTTGTGAAAAAGAGGGATGAAAGAAAAAATACTCCCAAAGGGAGACCCTCTATAAAAAAAAGGAAAAAGAGGCCAAAAAGCTCAAAAAGAGCAGTTTTCCGCCTTCTATGCCTCAAACCACGGGACGCTTCAGAAGGGACCGTGGTATCTCTTTCCCATCCCTGGCTTATCCCAAGCTAAAGCATGGTTCATTTCAAGGAATCCTAAAGTAAAAATAGGATTTACTTACTTGAATTTCATCTTGTTTGAGAATTCGACGTTTCGCTAGCTTAGGTAAGCTAGCTGGCACGCCCTGTTTGCATAAATAGGCCTTAGACACACGAGAGGATCCGCTCCAAGCCCTGAAAAGGTGAGAAGCGGGGATTTTCGCGCGTCTACACCATGTCTTCTAGATATTTTCGGGTTTTCGAGCTTTGGAGAGAGCCTTTTGAGGCTGTCTACTCCAAGTAGGTTCTACCCTTGTCTTTTTGATATTCGTGGGTTTTTTTGAAATTTTTCTTTTTGAAAAGGAACTCCTTTTAACTTGTATCGAAAAGGACTTCCATTTTTCGTACTTCCCTTCATTTGGGTTTCAATACCTGCTACTCAGTAGAGGTTTTTGGGTTGGAAAACTTGGAAAACATTTCAAAGTTCCATTTCCTACAAAACAAAGTCGAGTTCTCAAACAAAATGAAATCCAAATAAGCCAATTTTATTCGTACTTTAGGATTTTCATAAATTTGAACCTTTTTCCTTGAGGATAAGCCGTAGGGATACGGGAAAGAGATACCACGGTCCCTTCTGAAGCGTCCCGTGGTTTTAGGCAAAGAGTCGGAAAATCGCTCTTTGAGCTTTGGCTTTTTATTTCTTTTTTTTCACAGAGGGTCTCCTTTTGGGAGTATTTTTTCATTAATCCCTCTTTTCTTTAAAGGAGAGCAGCTCTTTGGAGGAGTTTTTGTATTCCCTGTTTATGAAGGGAAGACCTCTTTGGGAGGAGTGTTTTTATATCTCCTTTTTCTTTTGAAACGAGAAGACCTCTTTCGGAGGAGTTTTTGTATTCCCTGTTTATGAAGGGAAGACCACTTTCGGAGGGGTTTTTGTATTCTCGATTTTTTTCTTTTTCTTTTGGACACAACCAATTTTCCTTTTTGGAGAGAAAGTAGAATGGGGGAAGGCTTATCCCTTTGGTTACTCGATTCAAACGAGATCGTCCTATTTCTTAATAGCATCTGCTATTTGAAAATATTTTGATATTTTGAACAAGGCTTAATCTTGTAAGCCAGGGTTCTTTGAAATATCGCCAATTTGTTTTTGGAAGACTCTACCTTTTGAAAAGTATAAATTCCTCCATTCAGGGTTGTACAATCTACTTCGATCCTTCTTTCAAGAAGTTTCAAAGGAGTTCGATTTTTCAAAATCTTTTTGAAAAAGAATTTAACATAAACCCTTTTGAATATTCGGGCATTTTTCGGGGTTTTGCTAATTTCTACCCACAACATCAACAAATTTTCGATTTTTGTTGCCCTTTTTGAAGACATGGGGATATTCCTACTCAGGCTTGCCCACCTCTTGGGCTTTCTTTGGGGTGGTATGATATGAATATGATGCATGCTATGCACTCCATGTGATTCAAAATGGAAATACATGTTTTTATGCACTGATGAATATACGAGATGTATCTCACAAGTCAAGAAGGAGATGCATTCGTTTCTCCATGGAAGGTGTCTAGGGGCTATATTTAAAAATGCCCCTAGCTTGAGGGAAATTTCGCATGGCCACATGGTGAAGGGCCATGGTTTTTCAAAAGACCTTTTTGGATGGACGATGGTATGTTCATGTCCCTGCATTTCCACGATTTTTCTAACATGATCATGCTACTTTTTGCTCAAGGATGGAAAACATAACCAGCCCTAAGTGATCGTCATGGCCATCATGTTTGATTTCGACATGGTCTCTTGATTTTCATCGTGAAACTCATGTACTTTATCCTAACACAATCAAGGTTTTCACATAAACCCGAAGTTTGAGAATCCTTCTTTTCAAAAGCCATATGTAGGGTTAAAATTTTCGAAATTTTGATCCCTTTTGAGAAAGCAATTTTGGGAAATCCTCCCTTTCTATATGAAGAGGGTTTTATGCCAACCCTTTTGATCGAAATATGTTTTCCATACTTGGTTTTGGTCAAGCATGGTTTTTGAAATTCATTTTGAAAATTTGTGCCTTCATGGGGCATTTTATCAAGTATGGGGAATGTGTCTCACAGAGGCACTTCAGCCACACGATACAGGGCTTGTCCCTTAATTGAGTCTTGAGTTTTGAAACTCATACTCTGTTGAAAGGGGCTGCCATTTTGCCTACCTGTTTAAGATAGTTTTTTCAAATGAGTGCTTTAATGAATCATTCCCCTTTCCATGGGAGATGATGTCTCGAATTTTTAGGGCCTACAGCAAGGCCAAGCATGATTTTTCTTTTGGCTTAGTGATTCCTTTCACACGCCAAAAGAGTTTTCGAAAATGTATGGCACATTTAGTATGAACAACATCTTCATTTGATCAAGTCAAGCAAACAATGCAGGATTTGCAAAGCATAGAAGGTTTTTATCAAAAGAATTTTGAAAAGGCTTTTGTGAAATGATAACTCTTTTTCGAGATTCTCATTTCTTTTGAAATTTGCCTTGAATGTGTTGGATTTGATTCGTAGGGAGACCTGTCTACGAAGGCTCGATACTTAGGGGGTCAACTTTCATTGCCCCTTTGGTTTTACAAAACCCTGAATTTGTGTTCTAAGATGATGTCGAGACTCGATGCACATGAATGATTTCAGAGTGTGATGAATGATGCTTATGCACACACTATGGGTTAGGCTTGTTTCTAAAAATCCCCAATCTTTGCATAAGTCAAGGATCTTGCGAATTTCAGGAAGTTCGGAGGTTTTTATTCCTCCTGGCTTTGATGATTTCTCGAGCTTTTCATTTTGAAAAAGCTGTAGACAAAAGGGTGTTAAAGATCAATTTTTTGGATTTTTTTTGGTTTTTGGGAGTTATATACAATTTTCGAAAAGCATTTTTACAATTTTCGAAAATGGACTTTGTACATGGCCAAAGGCTTTAAAACAAATTTCTTTTTGGATTTTTCATTTTTCCAAATGTTTTTGAGGTTTTGTTTTGGGTTTTCAATTTTTTTGGTTTTTGACAAATATCTGATTTTTTTTGGCTTTTTCAAAAGGAGGGATCTTCCCATGAACCTACAAAGAAAACATTCATGAATTAGACTCTAATCAATAGGTCTAAGACATGGGTTTTGGGTTTTAGAGGTTCTATAGGGCACCCTTGACCCAGATGGTCTTAGGTGGCGGCTCTGGGGGTATGGCTGGACTGTAGCCCAATCCATACTTTTGTCGATTGGCCTGAGGTAGGACAGGTTCGAGCCTACCTTGGTTTTGGGTTCCTAGGCCCTAGTAGGGTTTATATCCCATATTCAGAATCATGTTCCAAGACTTCTTGTTTTTCGAAAAGTTTTTGTATAAATCATGGTCTTGGAACAGGGAATCGTCCATGTCAGGGATATATACCCTTTTGGATATTGGGAGTTTGGATTCTGGGGTGATGGAAGACTTGGGCTTCCATACAACCCCGAATTGGGAGATTTTGTCCTCAAGGAAAGCCATGCTTGGTTCCTTGAGGAACTTTGGATATTGTAGGGTGATGGAAGACTTGAGCTTCCACACAACCTGTATTTGGGAGAATTTTTCTTCGAGGGAAGACAAGCTTTCTCCCTCGATTTTTTTGACTTGCTCCCTAGGTTCAACTTGTGGTGCCCCTAGGGATGGATTTTTTTGTTTCAAAGTCCTAATCTTGGTTCCAGGGTACAAGACTAGGCTCGAAGAAGTGGGTTTTTCTATGGCAGGGTTATGAGCTCCTAAGATGTCGATGCATGCATTAGGGGTCTCCATGTCTACCATTTTTTGAGTTTGTTTTTGTTTTTGCTTTTGAAATTCTTTTGGCTGGTGCGGGATATTTGGCGCACCTTGAAAATTCTCTAACTTAGGCACATTTCGTGGGTTTGTGTGTGCAGAGGGGTTATCCAATGCATCTGATGACCCTATATGAAGAAGAGAGTTTTGAGGAGGATGGGTTTCAGGCATACCTCTTTGTGGCTTGTCTACCTTTTCATGGTTAGAGCAGGCCATTTTCCCGGGTAACTCTGTTTTGAGCCCCTAGGGTTTTACGAGGCATTCCTTTTCGAAACCTACCTATTTTTCACTCTCGTCTATGTGTGGGGTGTGGGTTTTATGTCCCACTGTGTGTGTGTGCCTAGACTTAGGAATTTCACTTGAATTTTTCGAAATTTCAAAGTTTGATTTTTCAATTTTTTTGTCTTTTTGAAAGTTTTCAAGATTTTCTTGATTTTTTGAAGCAAAAACAACTTTTTTCGAATTTTCATTGGAATTTTCGAATTTTGGATTTGTGGGAATGGAGGACTCGCCCCTTTCTGGGTTTTGGCCTTTTACCTCAATTCCTTCATCGATTTTGAATTTGGTTTTCTTTTCATAATCTTTGTGCGCCCGAGAAGAGCTGCTATGGGATTTATGGGTTTTAAGCTCCTTGCTTAAAACATCCATTTTTTTGAAAGTTGCCCATATATCAGCTAGCATTTCTCGTTCTTTGGCTGTTTTGAAAACCTCCTTTGATTTACTCAACGAGGATTTTGGAAGTGTGGGAGTGGAGGACTCGCCCCTTTCTGGGTTTTGGCCTTTTACCTCACATCCTTCGTCGAGTTTGAGATCGGTTTTCTTTTCACGATCTTTGTGCGCCCGAGAAGAGCTGCTATGAGATTTATGGGTTTTAAGCTCCTTGCTTAAAATATCCATTCTTTCTTTGAAAATTGCCCGTATATCAGCTATTGCTTCTCGTTTTTTGGCTGTTTTAAAAACCTCTTTTGATTTACTCGACGAGGATTTTGGCTTTCACTCCATTTTCTGCAACTTTTCTAAGTATGCACGATTTTTTGGAAAATACCTTTTTTTCGAAAATTTGAGTGTAACTTGTTTGTTTGAAGTCTACTTAAGTCTCGAGTCCCACCGGGCATGCCAAATCTGTAGACACGGAAAATCTTCGACTCCGGGTTTCTTAGGCTTGGAGCAAATTTTTTCGCAATCTACGTTCACTTTTAGGGCGTGCCAGCTAGCTTACTCAAACTAGCGAAGTAGTTTTTAAATATCTGACTTTTGAAAGGCGATTGTAGGCAAGCGGGATCTTTTCATTGCAGACCTTCTTGCACCGACGTGCAAGGGTCAGTCCGTATGCTTAGAGACTTCTTTTGAAACAAGTTAAACTCAAAAATTGATTTTTGAATAAACAGGTGTGTAGACACGGAAAATCCTCGTCTCCGGGTTCTTAGGCCTGAAGCGAATCTTTTCGTGCTTACGTCGCTTAAAAAGGGCGTGCCAGCTAGCTTCCTCAAGCTAGCGAAGTAATTTTTTGAAAATATCTGACTTTTGGGTCGACTGTAGACAAGTGGGTTCTTTTCGTCGCAGACTTTCTTGCACCGGTGCGCAAGGGTCAGTCTGTACGCTTTAGGAAAAACTCGATTTTAAACAAACACGACTCTTTTGAAAACTCGAAAGTGTTTTATCAATTGGTCTTGTCAAAATTGCAACTTTTATGCATGGGATCTATGCGTTCCTACGTCTCTCGGGTTTTAGCCAATTTTGACGTGTAGTCGTGTGCATCCAGTGCTCGATTTTGGGCAAGTTCTACACGATTTGATCAATTTGGTTCGATGCAAATATGCTCCCCATCTCGAGTGTGGTGGATATGCAATGCAAACTCACACAACTTGAAGGGAAAACCCGGAATTTAAAGACATAGCAGAAGGGAAATAGCAGAAAGGGAAATATGGCTATATCTTAGATGCGGAAGGGAAAATATATATAGCTATATCTTAAGAGCGAGAAGGCTCAATGTGAGTGAGTGCTTTGAGTGTATAAATTGAAAGGCAACTCACACGACTTGAACCTTAAAAACCCAGCTGAAAGGGGAAATACGTATATATATGTAAGAGCAGAAAGGCTCAATGTGAGTGAGTGCTTCGAGTGTATAAAATGAAAGACAACTCACATGACTTGAACCTTAAAACCCAGCTGAATGTATATAAATAGAGCTATATCCTATGGGCTGTTGAGGCCCGTTTTGTGTGCAAAAGGTGTGCAGATAAGAGCGGAAAGGCTCGAGTGTACGTGTGTGATTCGTGTTTCAAACCATAATATTACATCTCGGGGGGAGACTACGCTCCATTATTACAATCCCGTATCAAATTTAATTGAATTTGAAACAACGTAAAGAATCAGGCTCGAGCACTTACACGTCGTTTGCTTGGACTTCCTTTATCAGCGAAATCTGACCTTGGATATAGCCGTTGGATGGACCTTTCTCTGCGAAACGACCAACTGCGTGGAAGGTTGATCCTAGATCGTGACCTGGGCTAGGTTGACACACTAAGGTGCTATGGGTTCTGGACTTAGACACGACAGATCTAGGATGAGAACTAATGGATCTAGGTCAGGTCTAGGCGGGTTGTTTTGGTTAAAAGCTAGACCAAGGTCCTAAGGGAAAAACCCGACCAACTAATGGTCGAGTTAGGTGGTGTCTACGAGATTATTTTAGGTGAGACACTATGGAATGCTCGGCCAACTAATGGCCGAGCTTGGCTGGGGATTAGTGAATGGTCTTAGGGGAGATCCTAAGGTGAGCTCTAGGGTAATGCTCGGCCAAAGGGTGGCCGAGCTGGGCAGGTTTTTGGAGAAGGATTAGGTAGGATCTAAGGTTGAATCTTAAGGAAAGAGCTCGGCCAGATGGTGGCCGAGTTTTGGCTGATGTTAGGTGGTTGATCTCGGGTGAGATCCTAAGGGAGTGGCTCGGCCAAAAGGGTGGCCGAGCTGGGTAGGTTTAGAGTGGGTTTTTAGTTAGGATCTAACTTAGGTAGTAGTTTAAGGTTAGGGATAGACCTAAGATGAGCTCGGCCAATATGGGTCGAGCTAAGTGGGTGAGGATGGGTTCGACAAGAGGAGGGAACTGAGTGTTTTAGACACTCGGTTTGGCCAGGTTTTTGGGAGTAGTTTTGAGTTAGGAAATAGATTAGGTAGTGGTTTTGATGTTAGGATTTTCTTTAGGACAGATCTAAGGTGAGCTCGGCCAACCAATGGCCGAGCTGGGTATGGTCCTAGGTTAGGATAGTCTTAGGTAGAATTAGGTCAGCTCCTTTAGTGAAGTTCGGCCAGCTCCTTGGCTGGACTTTGCTGTGTCTTTTCGTTAGTGGTCTAGGTGGTTTAGAGAGGTGAGAAAAGAAATGGTTTTGGGCAGGAACTAGGGGACTTACCTTGACAATGTTTCAGCCATTTAATCCTTGGTTCCCACGCAGCCAATCCTCACCAAGCAAGGGCCATCCAATGCCGCTAGATTTTGTTTCTTTTCAGCCATGTACAAGCCATGAACTACAAACTCCAACCCACCCACAACTTCAACCCACAATCTCACCAAAACAAGAGGGGAAGGCCAGCCCCTTTTGTTGACCTTCCTCTCTCTCTCTCTCTCTCTTTTCCCCAAGTAGAGAGGCGTGAAATCAAAAAAATTTGCAGCCCTTCGTGAATCAGCCCCTCACGTCCTTTTATAGATTTCTTATGTGGATATTGGATCCTGGATTGATTCTGAAATCCGGATCCAATCCAAGTCTTGTTTGGATCTGGATCTTGGGTCTAGATCTGGATATTTGGATCCAGATTTGATCCAAAATTTTTCCTTCTTCTCTCCTTCTTGGCGTCTTGAGTTGAACGCTTCGTGCGGGCCTTGAGTTTATCAACGATCCGTCTTAAGTGGGGTTTTTACCCATTTCATCGTCCGAGCTCCTTTTCGCCTTTCCGGACTCTGTTTCAACTGATTTTGGTTGTTTTCGACTTGGATTGTTCGTGATTTCAGGGGCACTGTTGACTGGGCCTCTGATGCTTCTGGCTTGAAGTCCATTTGCGGCCCGGGGCTCATCTTTTGTCTTTGAATTTGGCCTTTGATCGGGCTGGGCCTGCTCTCTGAATCTTTGTTGCAACTGCTTTGGACCAGGCTTTACCTGTTTATCTGGGCTTTTGCAAAAATAGGACTTTCGTCCACTTTCAAGATTTTTCATGTTTCGAACAGGGTTGGAAAATAGAGTTTTGAAGTGTTTGAGTTCCTGAGTTTTTGAAATCTCCAAACTTGGCTTTTTGAGCTGATTTTCGAACCAGGCATTTGGTTTTGGAAAATATTTGGATTTTGGGGTGTTTACAAGGTGTTTTGAAAATCTTGGAAATTATGCACTTGACGAGTTTTTGCTTTTACTGGGCTTGGGCGACCCTAAGTCTTTCAATTTTAATCACTTGGGTGTGTTTTGCACGTTTTGTTCGGGTTTGTTCGATGCAGGTATGCACTCTAGCTCGAGTATGACGAGTATGCAATGCAACTCACACAACTTGAATGTAAAACCTGAAATTTAAAGAGTTAGCAGAAGGGAAAACCCAAATTGAATGCAACTCACACGACTTGAATGTAAATTGCAGAAATTTAAATATATTTATATCTTAAGAGCGGAAAGGCTCAATGTGTGCATGGGTGTTGTGTATAAATTGAAATGCAACACACGCAACTGAACCGTAAAACGCAGCAGAAGGGAGATATAGATATATATAAGAGCGAGAAGGCTCAATGTGAGTGAGTGCTTTGAGTGTATAAATTGAAAGGCAACTCACATGACTTGAACCTTAAAAACCCAGCTGAAAGGGGAAATACGTATATATATGTAAGAGCGGAAAGGCTCAATGTGAGTGAGTGCTTCGAGTGTATAAAATGAAAGACAACTCACACGACTTGAACCTTAAAACCCAGCTGAATGTATATAAATAGAGCTATATCCTATGGGTTGTTGAGGCCCGTTTGTGTGCAAAAGTGTGCAGATAAGAGCGAAAAGGCTCGAGTGTACGTGTGTGTGTTTTGCACATACATTACATCCGGGGGGAGACGATGCTCCGTTATTACAACCCCATATGACAAATTGAATTGAATAGAAAGGGATTTGATATATATCGAAATCAACTTACACTTTCCAGCCTTTTGAGTTAGGATCGTACAAGGGGCGAATACGCCTTCTTCTTATGGAGTCTGGGGCATGTGGGAGTGAAGCCGGAGAGCTTGGAGAGACTTGGAGTTCCGGGAGCTGCAAGCTACAATGGGTTTGGGGCTAGTTGGGGCCGGTTTGGGCAAGGTAAGACTCGAGTCACCTTGGCTCGAGTGATTGGGTTTTTGTATGGGATTCGGACAACACTTGGCCTTGGTTTAGGTATAGTTTGGGATTGGTATTAGGCCAACATTTGGCCTTGGTTTAGGTAAAGGATAGAGTTGGCTGGTCCTAGGTTAGGTGTTGGCTAAAGTTTTGAGATTTCGGCCAAGGTTCATGACCGTTGTTTGGTCTTGTGAGACTCGAGCCAAGGTGGCTCAAGTGGCATGGTTTTAGTATGGAATACGGCCAGCACTTTGGCCTTGGGTTTAGCTTGTGTGACTCGAGGTAGTTAGGTGGGTTTTCAAAAGGGAAGTTCGGCCAAGGTTGGCCGAACTTGATGGGGTTCAAGGCGAAGTTCGGCCAACACCTGGCTGAACTGGTTTAGGTCTTAGGATAGGTTGTTTAGGTAGTGGTTTTGGGTGGAAGACTTGGTGAAAAACGGCCAGCACTTGGCTGGTTTGGTGGTGGTTTTAGGGGACGTTTGGGTAGGATGGGTGGTCTAGAGAGGTTAGGGAAGAAAGGGGTTAGGTTTAGGTCTTAGGGGCTTACCTAGTTGCAGCACCGCTCCAAGTCGCCGCTCAAGCCGCCAAGCTCCACCATGCAATGCTCCCAGTCAGCTTTTAGGGGACGTTCCTTGGTTGGTGCAGCCCTTGGCTTCACGATCCAATCCCAACTCTCAAACCAAGCTCACCTTGGCCAATAAGGCCTCTTCTCTCTCCCCCCCCCTTTATTTTCACGTGAAGGCCTCTCCCCTTTGAGCCTCACGTCCCAGCAATTTTCAAGCCCAACACCTCTATTTATAGAGGTTTTAATTGGATCTTGGATTGGATTTGGGTCTGGCTATCCGGATCCAATCCAAACTCTATGTGGATCTGGATTGCGGATCTCGGAGATTTTGAGATCTAGATCTAGTCCAAATATTTATTTGGGTTTGAATCTTAGATCTCGGATATTTTGAGATCCAGATCCAATCCAAACACAATTTGGATCTGGATCTGGATATTTTTGGGTCCAAATCCAATCCAGACTTTTCTTCTACTCCTTGGTTTTCTGGTCCTTTCTAGTACTTTTCGCCGTCAGTTTCGAGCGGGCTTCGATTCATCGGAGGCCCAACTCTGGCCTGGGTCTTCCCCAAGTCTTTCTTCCAATCAGTGTTCTGCTTTTCAGGACTTTTTCGGCATTCGTTTCGGTCCGCCGTTTTGGTTTTTGGCCGATTCCTCTTGATATCGAACTCAGATTGCCGCACGGATTCTGTTCTTCATTCTGACGGGATGTGTCTCGGACTTCTGTCGACTTCCTCAGGTACTGAGCTTCTTTCTGCATTTTGGAGCTGCTTTGTGCTTTTCTTTGACCTAAATTACATTTTTACCCTTCTATCGGGCTTTCTTTGAACGGGCTCTTTTTTCTTCCGTTTTTGAATAGGGGGTGGCTTTTGAGACTCCGGGCTTGATTTCTCTTCTTGATGGGGCTCTCCTTTTGCCTTTTGTACCTGTTTTCACATTTTAGAACAGGTTGTCATTTTGGCTCAAACGAGCTTTTTGTGTTTTTTAGAGTTTTTGATTTTTGAGAAATTTGGGGTGTTTACAAGAGAGAATGGGGAGGATAAGATATGAATGAAATGTGTTAAGCTTGACTTGTGTGTCAAGTTTTGGGTTAATCATGTGGGTTAGCCTAATGAGTGTGGGTTTAAGCTTGTATGCACCTACACCTAACCTAGGGCTGCACCAACTTGATGCAACTAGGTCCATGGGTAATGCAAAGGGATGATCCTAACCCTAAACCTAAGCAAAACCCCCTTTACCTAGCCGTTTCCCCTTAATCCCGACCTAATTCTAGCCTAATCACCTAACCTACTTCCCTAATCCTTCCCTAATCCCAACCTAATCACCTAACCCACTTCCCTAATCCTTCCCTAAACCTAGCCTAATTCCCCTAACCTCACCCTAATCCTAGCCTAAACACCTAACCCACTTCACTAAACCTCACCCTAAGCCCAACCCACCTAGCTAAGCCCGGTAGACGCAGAAAGTTCCCGCTTCTGGTTCTTAGGCCTAAAGTGAATCTTTTCGTGTGTCTAAGTCCTATTTAAGCAAAAGGGGCGTGCCAGCTAGCTTACTTAAGCTAGCAAAGAAATACTTTGAAATTTGACTCCTAACATGGCGACCGTGAGCAAGTAAGCTCTTTTCATCGCAGACCTTCTTGCACCGATGCGCAAGGGTCAGTCTATATGCTTAAAAATCGAGTTTTAAAATATGAGAACCTACAAAAACGTTTGAGGTGTTCGATTCGGGTTGTTTTTGTATGATTTTCAAGTTTTATTTTACGTGGCTATGTCTTTCTTTTTATCCCTTTTCGGGCCAACTAGGTGTGTGTTATGAACACGTGACCTAAGTGGGGCGACTTTGAGCGGGAGTATGGGGTTTGCTTTGATGCAATATGCGTCCTAACTAGTGGTATGGCGTATATGCAATGCAAACTGACACAACTCCAAAGGGAAAACCCGAAATTGAAAGACAATGCGGAAGGGAAATGACTTGAAATGTAAATTGCAAAAGGGAAATTGCGAAAGGGAAATATGGTATATCTTAAGAGCGGAAAGGCTCAATAGTGCAAGTGTGTGCTGTGTATATATGTAAAGACTACGCACACTGCTGAACCTTAAAACCCAAATCTTAAAAACATAGCCGAAAGGGAAATACTTATAATATATATGGGCCCGAAGGTCGCCAACGTGTTGCGTGGGTATTGTGTGTATATTGAAAGACAACTCACACGACTTTAAATGAAACCCAAATATAAATTGCAATATGGCCTTAACTAAGGTCTTGGGAATAAGAGTGAAAGCTCAATGTGTGTGAGTGCGAGAATTGAAGTACTACGCACACGACATGAAATTAAACCCAAATATAAATTGCAATAGGCCTTGACTAAGGTCTTGGGAGTAAGAGCGAAAGTTCAATGTGTGTGAGTGCGAGAATTGAAAGACAACACACACGACATGAAGTTAAACCCAAGGGAAAAATATAACACGGCCCTTACTTGGGTCTTGCAAATAAGAGCGAAAGCTCAATGTGTGTGAGTGCGAGAATTGAAAGACAACACACACAACTTAAGCAAAACCCACGCAACTTAAATTATATAAATAAGTTTATATCTTAAGGGCTGATTAGGCCTGTGTGTGTTCAAAATCGTGCACAACTAAGAGCGAGATAGGCTCAAGTGCACGTGTGTGTGGGTGTACCAAGCCACGTTATTACAAGCGGGGGGAGACAATGCTCCGTTATTACAACCCCATATCAAATTTAATTAAGCTTAAGCAAGTCTATAAACAAGGACCGAGTTAGGCACGTACGTATAGCTGGTCGGGAGGTGACTTGCTTGAGCTTGGGCTTGAGCGTCGCCTTGGGCTGCAAGAGGGAGCTCCTCGGAAGGGTGCGGCAAAGGTGTGCTGGCCCGGTTAAGCAAGGTGCTGCGGGTGTGGCGCCTTGGCGCTAGCCGGGTGATGGAAGGGGGTGCTGCTATGGTGCCTTGGTTGGGGTAGTTAGGGGTGCTTAGGAATGACAAAGGGGAGCTAGATAGGATGTTGGCTAAGGGCTGGTTTAAGGGAAGAGGTGAGGTTAAGGGTGACTAACTAGGGGCTGTCTAGGGAAGATGTAAGGTGGCGGGTGTGATGTAGTCGGACAGAGGTTGGCCGAATGGTGAAGGGTGGTAGATGGTGGTCGGGAGGTTGTGGTGGTGTGGTGGTTGAGAGTGGAGGGGGAGTGAAGAGAGAGGGTGGAGTTAGGATAAGGTACTAACCGGAGGGGAAGGGAGAGTTGGCGGTTGTCCAAGGAAGGCAGCCGGGTGGAAGGTGGATGCAGTCGGGTGGAAGGAGTGGAGTTGGCCGGGAGGTTGTGGTGGCGTGGAGTGGTGTAGGCCTGGGAGGTGGTGGTGGAGCAGGTGATAGAAGAGAGCAAGGGGTGAGAGAGAAGAGGAAAGGCTCGGTTGGAAAATCCTGAAAAACCCGCCCACTAGGGGGGGGGGATTTATAGGATTTCAAGAGGGTCGGTTGGGCTGGTTTTTAGGGGGTGGTTTAGTGGTTAGGTGGTGGTGGTTTAGTGATAAGGTGGGCTAGATATTTAGGGGGGGCCAGATATTTAGTTTAGGTGGTTTTAGGGATATGGTGTGTTAGGGTTTAGGTGGGGTGGTTTAGTGGTTTAGGGCTTAGCTAGGTGGGTTGGTTTTAGGGTAAGGTTTAGTGAGGTGGGTTAGGTGTTTAGGCTAGGATTAGGTTAGGATTAGGGGAATTAGGCTAGGTTTAGGGAAGGATTAGGGAGGTGGGTTAGGTGATTAGGTTGGGATTAGGGTAGGATTAGGGAAGTGGGTTAGGTGATTAGGCTAGGATTAGGCCGGGATTAGGGTAGATGGCTAGGATTAAGGGTTTTGGCTTAGGATTGGGTTAGGAGCATCCCTTTGCATAGCCCATGGACTTCATTGCATCATGTTGGTGCAACCCTAGGTTAGGTGTAGGTTCATACAAGCCTAAACCCATACTAATTAGGCTAACCTACATGATTAACCCAAAACTTGACACACAAGTCAAGCTTAATACATTTCCCTCACATGTAAACCTCCCCATTCTCTCTCATGCCCAAAATTCCACGTGAATTTCAAGTGGGCCCCACCTCCATTTATGAGAAGGTGATGTGGGCCATGGATGTGGATATTGGATTGGATCTTTAGATCCAAATCCAAATCCAAATCCACATATACGTTTCGATTGGGATATGGATATATATGGTCCAGATCCAATCCAAAGCTGAATTCTGACTCCTTCAGGGTATGTTCGAAATGAACGGTTTGTGCGGGGTCTGACAGCATTAGTACTCCGTCTTGCATTGGGTCTTCGCCAACATGGTCGTCCGCTTCTGTTTTCACCTTCTAGAGATGATTTTAAAGGATTTTTGTTGATAACAGGGGCTTGGACGTTCGAGATTCTGGGGATGAATCTAACACAAGAGTTGCTATGCCGGGCTCGACATGTGCTCCGGTTCTGGGCTCTCTTTTGCTCTTTTGGTCCTGCTTTCATCAGGCCAAGCTGCTTTGTGGGGTTTCAAAACGTATTTTAAAAGGTTTTAAAACTATATTATACATATTTTAAAACATATACAGTTTAAACATATGTATAGGGTTTGTCTGGAAGGCTCTTGGGTTTCCAGACTCAAAATAGCCCTTTGGGGCAGCTTTTGATAAAATTAGGTTTATTTGAGAAGTTCGTGGGATTTTGGGGTGTTTACAGATGCCCCTCTTTGGCATTGTCCAAATTGATTTGGATAATGGCAAAGATGACAAACACCCCTTTCAATGTCTCCCTAGATCTAACCATGAAAATATGGGATCGTCCCAATCTTTAGCAAAATCTCACTTTTAAAAACCCTAGTAGGAGGAGATATCACGCCAAAGGGATATGTATGGAATCTAGTCCTAAAATGGGATCATGTTTATGCAAGTGCCATGCGTGGAAATGTAGATGCATGACATGAGTGTGGTGCCAAGAGTGGCGACCTCTCAGAGACCAGATATGGTCGAACTCTTGAGACTTACAAGACCTGCTGTTCCAAGTGAGCAGATCCTATGCTGTTCGATGTTCAATTTTTCAAAATCTATTTACAAAAGCTATTTACAAAAGGGACAACTGTCTTGAGTCTCAATCCTAAGGATCTCGAGCTCTTCGTGTTTGCCTTTGCTTGAGTCTTGACACTCGCTTATCTAGCGGAGGTTTTATAAGAAAACAAGGCATATTTCAAATTCCTACGTCTTACTCGAAACATCGAATTCTCAAACAAAATGAAATTCAAGTAAGTAAATCTTATTTTTACTTTAGGATTCCTTGAAATGAACCATGTTTTACTTGGGATAAGCCAGGGATGGGAAAGAGATACCACGGTCCCTTTTGAAGTGTCCCGTGGTTTAAGGCATAGAAGGCGGAAAAACTGCTCTTTTTGAGCTTTTTGGCCTCTTTTTTCCTTTTTTTCATAGAGGGTCTCCCTTTGGGAGTATTTTTTCTTTAATCCCTCTTTTTCACAAGAGAATTGATTTTTTCTTTTGAATTCCGGTTTCTTTCTTTTGGAAAGAGACTTTGGATGGGAAAATTCCCTTTATTTGGGCCATGTTTTCCTTTTGGAAGGAGAAGAGAAGGGGGAAGGACTTATCCCAAGGTCACACTCGATCCATTCCAGATCAGCCTATTTAGAAATAGCACGTACTACTTGCAAGTATCTTGCTATATTGAACTAGGCCTTTCTTTGTAAGAAGAAGGATTTTGAAATGTAACCACGATTTGGAAGACTCCACTCTTTCACAAGTGCGAATTCTCTTACTCAGGGTCACACGATTTGCCTTTGCACCTTATTTTCAAGTCTCAGGGCAGCTATCCCTAAAGTTTTCGAAAATTGGATTTTAACCCAAATCCTATACATAATACTTCTTTAAGTATTAAATATTGATAGGATCTGCTAAATTCCTACCTTCTACATCGATCAACCAATATGAGTTGTTCGTGGTGGTTGCACGTACAACATAGGGTCCATCCCATTTAGGGTGCCACTTTCCAAGGGGATGTGGGCCACGATAGTTGATGATTTTCAAAACCAGATCCCCCACTTCAAAGTGGCGAGGTCTCATGTGTTTGCCATAGTGTCGGGCTATCCTTTGCCGGTATGCACGAGCATGATCCATAACAAGGAGTCGCCTCTCATCTAGCAAATCTAGTTCGGCCATCCTAGCATGCTGAAGTGTCTCTAGGGGGAGGTCGAGTGCAATGGATGTATGGAATGAATGCAGTTGTGTATGAATGGGAAGAATGGCGTTTGTGCCATAGACCAATTCGAATGGTGTGGCATTCGTGGGAGTCCGGATGGAAGTCCTATAAGCCCACAAGGCTTCATCCAGCTTCTCATGCTACGTCCTACCCTTCTCTAAAGTCTTCTCAATTATACTAATGAGAGTCTTGTTTGTGGCTTCGGCTTGGCCAGTAGGGCGAAGAGAAGTGGTGAGTTATGCCATACGTGTTGCACAACTTGACCATCCGCTCGTTCTTGAATGGGGTGCCATTATCAGACACAAGGTCTCGTGGAACCCCAAATCGAGCCAAGATATTCCTCCTAATGAAAGCCACCACATGTTGCCCCAATACGTTGGTCAGGGAAATGGCTTCCACCCACTTGGAGAAATACTCAGTGGCTGCTAAAATGAATCGATGCCCATTCGAGGCTTTTGGAAAGATCGGGCCTACGATATCAAATGCCCACATGGTAAATGGCCAAGGGCTGACCACGGAATGCAATGCAGATGAGGGGATATGAATGGCGTGCCCATGCACTTGACATGGATGACACTTCCTAACATGATCGTGACAATCCTTTTTCAAGGTGGACCAAAAATAACCCGCTCTAAGTATTTTCATTGCCATCATGTTGGCATTAACATGACCTCCACATTCTCCATCGTGGAACTCATGCATCACTATCCTAGCCTCCTCTAGATCGATACACATAAGTAGGATGCCGGTAAAACTTTTCTTATATAGAACCCCACCCAGAATGGTGTATCGGGTCAAAATTTTACGGATGAATGCCTTATTTTTGGATGTGGCATCCTCGACGAATCCCCCATTTTCTAGAAAATGCTTGATGTCCTAAAACCAAGGTTTTTCAACAGAGTCTGGGTTATTTTGGCAAATATTCAAATCGTGTGTGGATGGGTTGGGCGCATGCCATATTTCTAAAGATCGGGTCCCTAAAATGGGATCGACCATTAGGGCTGAACCCAAGGAGGAGAGGGCATCGACAATGCCATTATCCTCTCTTCCTACGTGTGTGAGTTTACACGATTGGAATGACTCAACCAATCGAGTGGCCAACTCGTGATATGGAAGTAGTTTTTCGTTACGTACTTGCCAAATTTTCAAAACCTGGTTTATAACAAGGAGCGAATCTCCAAAGACCTCGATGCATGATGCCCCTAGAGTTTTCGAAATCCTTAAGCCTTGTATGAGTGCTTCATACTCAGCTATGTTGTTGGAACATTCGAAATCTAGGCGGATTGCTATGGGAATCTCGCCCTTTTTAGGGTAGATGAGGATGACCCCAACACCAGCCCTTCGTTGGTTTCGTGCCCCATCGAAGTGCATCTTCCACACTTGGTTTTCGAAAGAGTTTGCCAAAATGTGGTTTTGGAAATGGTTTTGCAATATGCCTTCGTCAGGCATTTCATCGAGTGTGGGATATGCGTCCTCCAGGGGGAACTCAGCCACGTAGTCAGCTAGGGCTTGCCCCTTAATGGAGATCTGGTGATGGTATTTTAGGTCATACTCCATTAGAAGGAGTTGTCATTTGCCCAATCTACCAGTGAGAATGGGTTTTTCGAACAAGTGCTTGATTGGATCAAGCTTGAACACTATCCAGATCTCATGATCTAGGAAATAGTGTCTGAATTTCTAGCAGGCCCAGACTAGGGCCAAGCACGTCTTCTCCATGGCTTGATAATTTCGTTCGTAAGCCAAGAGAGTTTTCGAAATATGGTAGATGGCATACTCCTTATGGGTGTCATCCTCGTATTGAGCCAATAGGGCTCCAAAAGCATTCGCATGCACGGAAATGTAAAGCAAAAGAGGTTTTCCTTGCTTCGGAGGATTCAAAACAGGGGGATTAACCAAGTATGCCTTTAGTCTCTCGAAGGACTTTTGGCAATCGTCATCCCATAAAAATTTCATGCCCTTCCTCAACAGTTTGTTGAAGGGTTCGCATCTAGTTGCCAGATTTGATATAAATCGGCGAACGGACTGTAATTGACCCTGGAGGCTACGAATTTGTGTGAGATTGGAGGGTGGAGCCATGTCTATGATGGCTCGACACTTAGAGGGGTCGACTTCTATACCCCTTTGGCTTACCATAAAGCCTAGAAGCTTTCCAAACTCTATCCCAAATACACATTTTTGAGGGTTCAACTTTACTTTATAAATCCTAAGCCTTTCGAAAATCTTTTGCAAACATTCGATATGAGTGCATCAGGTTTTGGATTTTGCCAAGAGATCATCTACATACACTTCTACGAGCTCAAGAATTTGATCATGAAAGATCGTGCTCATGGCTCTCTGGTATGTTGCATCGGCATTTTTCAATCAAAAGGGCATGACTGTATAGCAGTATGTGCCCCACGGGGTTGTGAATGCGGTCTTACCCTGATCTCGTGAACTTAATTTAATTTGATTATAGCCTGAATAGCCAACCATAAACGAAAACATTTCATGATTTGCAGTACTATCGACTATCAAATCTATGTTCGGTAAAGGATAGTTATCCTTTGGAGTGGCTTTGTTCAGGTTTATGAAATCGATGCATATTCGAATTTTTCCATTGGTTTTTCGAACTACAATGATGTTTGACAACCAATCAGAATACGCAATGGGTTTTATAAATCTGGCTTTTAGCAGATCTTCTAAACCCTCTTTGACTTGCATGTGTACATTCGGATGTATTTTCCTAAGCTTCTACTTTATGGGTTTTACATCCGTATCTAAGGGAAGATGATGTTCGACAATGCTGGGGTCTATGCCCGGCATGTCTTCATGCGTCCATGCAAACATATCTAAATAGGTTCGTAGAAATGCAATGAATGCTGATCTTTCATGCTCATGCAAACATGAGCCTATCTTGATACCTCTATGAAATCTCCTCCTATTGAATTGGAAGGTCTTTCAAAATCGAGAATTTTATAAAATTCTGGGAGCTTAGAAGTGGGATCTTCCTCAAGGGGATCCACTTCTGGGCTTCGATCATTCTCGTGGGTTATAGACCCGAGGGAATTTGATGCGTGAGTTTTCAAAAGACCTGGTTTTATACTTGGATTTTCAATTGATTTCGAAATCCTTGGTCTGGCTATGCAAACAACGTTCCTTTCGAAACCCTTTTCTTTTTCCAAAGTCCTACCAGGAGCAGCTATGTACAAAATCTTTTTGGTATTTTGTAGATTTTCGATTTTTTTGGGTTTTTGCAAAACAAGAACTTTAGGAACTATACAAACTACTCTATTTTCAAGCTTTTGATTTTCCAATGTTTTTGGTTTTTGCACTTTTTTTATTTTTTTTTTATTTTAAGTTTTTCAAATGTTTTTGTATTTTTGTAAAAAGGGATCTTCCATCATACCTACAAAGGGAAAACACTATGGGTTAGACTCGGAATAATTGGTCTAAATCGTAGGTCTCTTCTAGGGTAGGCTCCAGGGCACCCTTGACCCAGGTGGTCACAAGGGGTGGCTCTGGTGGTATTTTGAGAGTATAGCCGATCTCGTATCGGCTTGGGTTGGCCCTAGGAAGGATGGGCTTTAGGAGACCCTGGTTTTGTACCCCTAGACTTTTATAGGGCGTATAGCCCATGTTCTACAGCATGTTCCACGATTTTTTATTTTTTGAAAAGTTTGAATATAAATCGTGGTCCTGTAACTTGTTGTCGTCCATATCGTGCTCGTATGGCTTTTTGTCCAGGGGTTTTGGAAATAAGAGATGTTTGGGTATTCCTAGAAGGGTCAGGATTGGGAGGGGGCCTGCTTTGGGCGATCCCCTGACGTATACGACCTTCCTAGGACTTTCTAACACGAGCCTTGGCGGCTCAACCATGGTCTACCCCAGGTTAGCCTCATGGGCCTGGGAACTCGACAAACAAGGGGAGTTTATGATCCCCTGAAACTGAGGGTGACTCTCACCTAGGATCACCACGACTTGGTCCCTGAAAGGGATCTTGACACACCTGTGGAAGGTGGATGGCACAAAGCACAAGTTGTGTATCCAGGGCCTTCCCAGCAACAGGTTATAATGGGGGTGGATGTCCAAAACATGGAACACCCCCGTGTGCGTGATCCCTCCCATTTCTATAGGGAGTTCGATCGATCCTATGGGTCTAGACGCATTCCCATCGTATCCAGTGATAACGATGGGACTTAGGTTCACAGAAGTCAAGGTGACTTCGATTTGATACGCCACATGAAGTGGAAGGATGTTGAGCCCTCATCCCCCATCGACAAGGCACCTGTCTAGAGAGTGGTTATTCAGAACCACCTCAATATGTAGGGCCTAGTTGTGGGACTCATAGGGTCTATCTACATCATCTTCCGAGAAAGTGATGAGCGATTTTGCTCCTATTGACGCCACTTGGTCAGACAAGGATTCAGGACTTATGTTCGAACTAACCTTAGCTCTTTCTAGAATTTTCTCTAGCACGCGTCTATGCCTAGGCGAAGTTTGTATTAGCTCTAGGATGGACATGTGGATAGAAATCTTTGAAAGATGGTTTTCGAAATCATAAGGGTTTAAGACGATTTTCCCATTGTCTGCTTTCGGCAGAACTCTAGGAATACATGCTTTTGAGGGGCCAAGCACACTGACCACATTTTTAGCACTTTGTAGGTGCGGGGGTTGATAGATCCTCCCGGATCTTATCACTTCCCCTATGACCAACCTAGGGTTCGCACTTAAACTGGCTCTAATTAAGGGTTTTGGAGCACCTTGGATTTTTAAAATTGGTTTAGCTGGGGATTCAGCTCTTGGTGGTCCCCGGATGACTACTTGGGCGGGTTTCTTGTAAAGTACAAGAGTAGACGCACAAGTGGGTCGACCAGACTCTGATGAATGCGCTAGATCTTTCGAAAAGGTGAGGGTACATACCTCCTTTTCTTTCCCACTACTACTGGCGTGCTTGGGAAAGGGTTCTTTAAAGATAGCTTCAGTTGGCTCAAGTTCCGTAGTGACCTGGAGCCGGCCCTCCGCTATCAAGTTCTCGATTTTGTTTAAAAGGGAGAAACAACGCTTTGTATCATGGCCTTTGAGCTGATGATACTTGTAAAAACGATTTAAATATCCTCCTTTGGAAGTGACTCCCTCGGGGATTTCGGGAAGTTCAATCATGCCCTGGGCAAGTAGGAGGTCTAGGACCTCCGACACAAGTTGCCCCAGCGGTGTGTACTCCCGTTTTTCAATAGGTTTTTGAAAGTTTCTCTCCCTTTTGTTTTCTGGTTTTTCAAAATTTTTCGAACTGCTCGTCGGACCTTGATCCACCCAGACATTGATGATTTTATGGGGCTTTGCCCCTTTGTCCATCGTGGGTAGCCCATAAGTGATGGGCTTCTCCAAGCGGGTTTTGGAAATGGCACTTCCTTTCCATAAGTGATTGTATATCCCCTTTTTCAAATTGGTTTCGAAAAGGGATGCCTTTTTGATTAACTTATGGAAAGTTGAGATTTCATGAAGCGAGAGAAGGGTCTTTAGCTCACTCTTAAAATTATCCAGAATGAGCATGACTGCGCATCTTTCGGATATTGGCTCTCGCACTTGACCTAAAAGGGACCTCCATCGAATAATGAAGGCATGTACGTCTTCGTTCATGCCTTGCTTTGTATCCCTTAAAGTGTTTAAAGTCGGCGTGACTTCTACGTTATGTGCAAATCTTTGCATAAAGCAGTTCACTAACTCTTTAAAAGTAGCGAACTGGCTCAAATCGTAGGAAGCCATCCATTTGGCAGCTGTGCCTTTAAGGAATAGAGGGAACCAATACACCCATTTCATCGAGTCTTTTTTCTTCTTATGGGCTCGATGCGAGAAAAGTTGCAAGTGAGACCTAGGGTCTCCCATGCCATCATACCGATGGAAGTTCGGTATTTCATCGTCACTGTCTGTTTCATAGTCCAACAACAACAAACAACAACTAAGCCTTTTCCCATACTAGACAGGGTCGGCTACATGGATTCTTTGTTTCCACAGATCCCTATCGTGTGCCATGTTAGCAGTTAACTCCCAATAAACTAGATCATTCTTTATTGTTTCTTTCCAACACTTTTGTGGTTGTCCTCTACCTCTTTTAATACTTTCCAAATTTAGATTTTCTAACCTTCTTACAGGTTCTTCTTTTGATCTTCTTTCTATATGTCCAAACCATCTTAAACGATGTTCTCTCATTTTATCCTCTATTGGTGCCACTCCTAATTTGTTTCTAATAACCTCATTATGTATACGATCTTTTCTTGTATGGCCACTCATCCATCTCAACATCTTCATTTCTGTCATAGACATCTTTTGTACATGTTGATGATTAACTGCCCAACACTCAGAACCATAAAACATGGCAGGCCTAATTGCTGCTCTATAATATTTACCTTTTAATTTTAATGGTATCTTCTTATCACAAAGAATACCTGATGCTCCTCTCCATTTTAACCAACCAGCATTAATTCTATGTGTAACATCTCCATCAATTCTTCCATCACTTTAAAAAATTGACCCTAGGTATTTAAAACTTTCCTTTTGGGGAATGCAATGTGTGCCAATTTTAATTTCTATGTCCTCTGAAGTAGCCAAATGATCAAACTTACATTCCATATATTCTGTCTTTGTTCTACTAAGTCGGAGGCCTTTGTTTTCTAATGTTTCTCTCCATAGTTCCAATTTTCTATTAACTTTTTCCTTAGACTCCTCCACTAATACAATGTCATCTGCAAATAACATACACCAAGGTACTTCATCTTGAATATGTTTTGTTAACTCATTCATCACCATTATAAATAAGTATGGACTTAAAGTTGATCCTTGATGTAACCCAATATTAACTTCAAAGAAGTCTGTCGTTCCTTCATGAGTCCTCACACATGTTTTTGCACCATCATACATGTCTCTTATAAGGTTAATATATGTCAATGGGATACCTCTTTTTTCCAAAGTTCTCCAAAGAACCTCCCTCGGTACCCTATCATAAGCTTTTTCTAGATCAATAAATATCATGTGAAGGTCTTTCTTTTTTGCTCTAAAATGTTCCATAAGACGTCTCAGAAGGTGAATCGCTTCAATAGTAGATCTACCTGGCATAAATCCAAATTGGTTCTCTGTTGTACTTGATACTTGTCTTAACCTACATTCTATAATTCTTTCCCATAATTTCATAGTATGACTCATTAACTTGATACCTCGATAATTCACACAATTTTGAATGTCTCCCTTGTTCTTATATACGGGTATAAGTGTACTTGCTCTCCATTTCTCGGGCATCTTTTGGTTTTTCCATATTTCATTAAATAGTCTTGTGAGCCAAGTGATTCCTATTTCTCCTAGTATTTTCCAAACTTCTATAGGAATATTATCTGGTCCTACCGATTTACCATTCTTCATATGTTTAAGAGCCTCTTTGACTTCATTCTTTTGAATACGTCGGTAGAAATTGTGGTTTATATACTTTTCTGACTTGGCTAAATCTCCTAAACTAATACTAACATCTTTATTTTCATTAAAAAGATTATAAAAATAGTTTTTCCATCTATTTCTTATATCATCATTTGCCACTAGAATTTTTTCATCCTCGTCTTTTATGCATCTAACAAAATTTAGATCTTTAGTTTTCTTATCTCTAGCCCTAGCTATCCTAAAAATATCTCTTTCACCCTCTTTTGAGTTGAGTTTTTTATATAAGTCCTCCCAAATCTTAGCTTTTGCTTCACTAACGGCCTTTTTTGCTTCCTTCTTTGCTTTCTTATAAGCTTCTAAAGTTTCACTAGTTTTCTTAGCGTAATGTAATTTGTAACATGCCCTCTTTGCCTTGATTTTATTTTGTACTATTTCATTCCACCACCAAGCTTCTTTTTGTGCCGGTACACCTCCCTTAGATACCCCTAACACATCTTTCGCCACTTTCCTAATATGTATAGCCATATTGTTCTACATATCAGAGGGTGTGCCAACATAATTCCAAACATCTCCTTGAAGGACTTTCTGTTTAAATATACCTTCTTTCTCGCTTTTGAGGTTCCACCATTTAGTCCGAATAGCTCGATGCACTCTTTTCTTCTTTGTCCATTTTTTTATTTGTAAATCCATAACTAAAAGTCGATGTTGGGTGGTTAAGCTTTCTCCTGGAATTACCTTACAATCTTTACAACACGCTCTATCTTTTTTTCTACAAATAAAGTAATCAATTTGTGTGTGTGATAAGCCACTCTTATAAGTAATTAAATGTTCATCTTGTTTTTTGAAGATTGTATTGACTATAAAGAGATCAAATGACATAGCAAAATTTAAAATCTCCCTACCTTCCTCGTTTATATCCCCATAACCAAAGTTCCCCATAACCAAATTTGTCTGTTTCATAGTCCATGGGCAGAAAATCAGACAGGGCGTAACTCCTTTTCTCTTTATTTTGCCCTTTCAGCAACTGTTGAAGGGCTTTACGGTCCTTTTGTGTGAAGGACTCGTGGTATTGGTTGCCTTCCATTACAGAGGCCTCTTTATGCTTGCGAGGTTTTTCAGTTTTTTTCTTGGCCCTTTGTTCACCATTCGTTGAACATGAATCGCCTACTTCAACCTCTTAGCCGAGAGCATCGATTTTGGCCTCAAATTCCCTTCTCAAGTCTTCTATCTCGTCTAGTTTGATTTTATTTTTCAAAATCCTCCTAGAGTGAGAACTTGATGCGCATGAGCCTTGGCTCGACACTTCACTTGGGTTGGATTTTGACATGCTTTGAAGCTTTTCAAAATTCCTACGTATGAAGTACAAATAAAGAAAGAGTTTAAAAATAACACCCTTTGAAAAATATTTTCACAAGGTTCCTAAGATAACTCGATTTAAAAAGACTCACGTCCCACCGAGCGTGCCAAATCCTGTAGACGCAGAAAGTTCCCGCTTCTAGTTCTTAGGCCTGAAGCGAATCTTTTCGTATGTCTAAGTCCTATTTAAGCAAAAGGGGCATGCCAGCTAGCTTACTTAAGCTAGCGAAGAAATACTTTGAAATCTGACTCCTTGTAGACACCGAAAATTTTCACTTACGGGTTCTTAGGCCTAAAGTGAACCTTTTCGCAATCTACTTCGCTTTATGGGCGTGCCAGCTAGTTTACTTTAACTAGCAAAGTATGTTTTGAAAATAATCTGACTTTTGAAAGGCGATTGTAGGCAAGCGAGATTTTTACGTCGCAGACCTTCTTGCACCGATGCACAAGGGTCAGTCTGTACGCTTAGAGACTTCGTTTTGAAAACAAGTTTAACTCAAAAAATATATTTTGAATGAAGAAATGTTTTAAAACCTTTTAAAAACCATGCATTTGAGCAATTTTGATTTTATAAGGGTTGGACGACCCTAAGTCTTTCAAATTTTAATCTGCTTAGGCACGATGGGCGTGCATCGAAAATAGCCTAAGTCTTGGCGTGTTTGCACGATTGATTCGGGTTGTTTTTTGTATGATTTTCAGATTTTAGATCACGTGGATTTGCACGTGCCTAAGTCTTCCTTTTTATCCCTTTATGGGCCACCTAGGTGTGTGTTATGAACACTCCACTACATGGGGCGAATTTGAGTGGGAGTACGGGGCTTGCTTTGATGCAATATGCGTCCTACCTCGTGGTATGGCGTAGATGCAATGCAAACTCACGCTACTCCAAAGGGAAAACCCGAAATGTAAAGACAATGCCGAAGGGAAATTGCCGAAGGGAAATGACTTGTAAAGTAAATAGCCGAAGGGAAATGACTTGTAAAGTAAATAGCGGAAGGGGAAATATGGCTATATCTTAAGAGCGGAAAGGCTCAATTGTGTAAGTGTGTGTCGTGTATATATTGAAAGACAACGCACACGACTTGAACCTTAAAACCCGAATCTTAAAGACATAGCCGAAAGAAATACTTTATATAGAGTATATGTAGGGGCCCTTACTTGGGTCTTGCAAATAAGAGCGAAGGCTCAATGTGTGTGCATGCTTGAATTGAAAGACTTACACATACGACATGAAATGAAACCCAAATATAAATTGCAGTATGCCTTGACTAAGGTCTAGGGAGTAAGAGCGAAGGCTCAATGTGTGTGCGTGTGGAAATGTAAAGACAACTCACACGACATAAATGAAACCCAAATATAACTGCAATAAGGCCTTTACTAAGGTCTTGGGAGTAAGAGCGAAGGCTCAATGTGTGTGCGTGTGGAAAATGGAAAGACAACACACACGACTTAATTAAAAACCCCCTTGACTTAAAATATATAAATATAACTATATATTAAGGGCTTGTTAGGCCCATGTGTATGCAAGAAGTGTACGACTAAGAGCGGAAAGGCTCAAGTGCGTGTGTGTGTGGGTGTGTCAAACCACGTTATTACAATCGGGGGGAGACGAAGCTCCTTTACTACAACCCCGTATCAAAATTTAATTGAATATAAAGCAAGTTAATGTAATAGACCAAGTTTAGACACTTACAAATAGCTGGTCCATGTTCAACTTGCTTGCACGTGGGCTCATGGTTCACCTTTGGCAGCCAAGAGGGGGTTATCCTAGGTGGCTTTGCGGGAGGTTCTATGGGGCACGGTTAGGGCCTTAGGGAAGCTTAGGTTCGGCCAAGACAGGGGCTGTGTAGGGTCTGTCCTAGGGTGCAGGTCAGGTCGGCAGGGGGGTGGACAGGTCGGCAGGGAGGCAGTCGGGTCGGTAGGGAGGCGTCTGGCGCCTGGCGCGGCTGTAGTGGCGCGGGGCGTGCTGGGTCGCAGGGAGGCGTCTGGCGCAGCAGACGGGCGCCTGGCACGGCTGCAGTGGGGCGGGGCGCGCTGGGGCGCAGGGCACCGCGCTGTGGCGCATGGCGCGGCAGGCAACAGGGAGCGCGGACTAGGCGCGGGGCGCGCGGCAGGCGCGGTAGGAAGCAGGGCGCGCGGTAGGCGCCCGGGGGTATGGGTTCGTGGTTTGCGGGATGTTTTGAGGCGGTTGGGGTTAGGTTAGGTCTAGTTAGGGTTAGGTTCAGTTGGGGTTAGGTAGGTTCGAACCTAGGCTAGGTTGGGGGTTAGGTTTAGAGGGGTGTAGAGAGAATGGCTAGGTTAGGTTAGGCTTACCTCTTGGAGCCGGTCCTTCATGGCTTGAGCCCACGTCTCCACGGTTGCAGCCACTTGGTCCAGCCCACCTTGGTTGCAGCCCCTTGGTCTAGACCCACTTAGCCCACATGGCTTGAACCCACCTCACCCAATGAGCCCACATGGCTAGGTCTATCACTCCCTCTCTCTCCTCCCAAATATTTGCATGAACCCTTTACATGGACCCCCTCACCTCTATTTATAGAGATTTGAGGTGGGTCTTGGATTTGGGTTTGGGTTTGGATCCATACCCAAATCCAAACACTATTTGGATCTGGATATTGGATCTCGTATATTTTGAGATCCGTATCTGATCCAAACCCAATATTTTTATGGATGCAGATCTGGATATTTTGGTCCAGATCCGATCCAATCCAAACACTATTTGGATCCAATCCAAATCCAAACACTATTTGGATCGACCCAAACACTATTTGGATTGGCCCAAATCCAAACACTATTCATTACATGGATTTGGATCTGGATATTTATGGTCCAGATCCAAATCAAAATTTCTTCGGACAGTCCTTCTTGGCTTCTCGAGGCGAACGATCTGTGCGGGCACTGGCTTCATCAGCGCTCCGTTTGGTGCTGGGTTTTTCCCAACTTTGTCGTCCGAACTCCGTCTCGCCGTTTTGGACTCCGTTTTTCTTGGTTTTCACCGTTTTTGGCTTTTTCTTCAAACGGGCTCTGCTTTCTTTTGTTTTTTATCAAGGAGTGGCTTCTGAAGCTATGGGCTTGAATCCTTTTCGGGCCTAGGGTCTTCTTTTGCCTTTTGTACCTGTTTTCACATTTCAAAACAAGTTGTCGTTTTGGCTCAAACGAGCTTTTTCAAGAGTTTTTTGAAATATAGAAGATTTGGGGTGTTTACACTCCTAACATGGCGACTGTGAGCAAGTAAGCTCTTTTCGTCGCAGACCTTCTTGCACCGATGCGCAAGGGTCAGTCTGTACGCTTAAAAATCGAGTTTTAAAATATGAGAACCTACGAAAATGTTTGAGGTGTTCGATTCGGGTTGTTTTTGTATGATTTTCAAGTTTTATTTCACGTGGCTATGTCTTTCTTTTTATCCCTTTCCGGGCCAACTAGGTGTGTGTTATGAACACGTGACCTAAGTGGGGCGACTTTGAGCGGGAGTATGGGGTTTGCTTTGATGCAATATGCGTCCTAACTCGTGGTATGGCATATATGCAATGCAAACTCTCACAACTCCAAAGGCAAAACCCGAAATTGAAAGACAATGCGGAAGGGAAATGACTTGAAATGTAAATTGCAAAAGGGAAATTGCGAAAGAGAAATTGCGAAAGGGAAATATGGCTATATCTTAAGAGCGGAAAGGCTCAATGGTGCAAGTGTGTGCCGTGTATATATGTAAAGACTATCCACACTACTGAACCTTAAAACCCAAATCTTAAAGACATAGCCGAAAGGGAAATACTTATAATATATATGGGCCCGAAGGTCGCCAACGTGTTGCGTGGGTATTGTGTGTATATTGAAAGACAACTCACACGACTTAAATGAAACCCAAATATAAATTGCAATATGGCCTTAACTAAGGTCTTGGGAGTAAGAGCGAAAGCTCAATGTGTGTGAGTGCGAGAATTGAAGTACTACACACACGACATGAAATTAAACCCAAATATAAATTGCAATAGGCCTTGACTAAGGTCTTGGGAGTAAGAGCGAAAGCTCAATGTGTGTGAGTGCGAGAATTGAAAGACAACATACACAACATGAAATTAAACCCAAGGGAAAATATAACACGGACCTTACTTGGGTCTTGCAAATAAGAGCGAAAGCTCAATGTGTGTGAGTGCGAGAATTGAAAGACAACACACACAACTTAAGCAAAACCCCACGCAACTTAAATTATATAAATAAGTTTATATCTTAAGGGCTAATTAGGCCCGTGTGTGTTCAAAATCGTGCACAACTAAGAGCGAGATAGGCTCAAGTGCACGTGTGTGTGGGTGTGCCAAGCCACGTTATTACAAGGGGGGGGAGACAATGCTCCGTTATTACAACCCCGTATCAAACTTAATTAAGCTTAAGCAAGTCTATAAACAAGGACCGAGTTAGGCAATTACGTATAGCTGGTCCAGAGGTGACTTGCTTAATGTAGACGCAGAAAGTTCCCGTTTCTGGTTCTTAGGCTTGAAGCGATCCTTTTCGTGTGTCTAAGTCCTATTTAAGCAAAAAGGGCGTGCCAGCTAGCTTACTTAAGCTAGTGAAGAAATACTTTGAAATCTGACTCCTAACATGGCGACTGTGAGCAAGCAAGCTCTTTTCGTTGCATACCTTCTTGCACCGATGCGCAAGGGTCAGTATGTACGCTTTAAAATCGAGTTTTAAAGTAGGAGAACCTACGAAAATGTTTTGAAGTGTTCGATTCGGGTTGTTTTTGTATGATTTTCAAGTTTTATTTCACGTGGATTTGCACGTGCCTATTTCTTTCTTTTTATCCCTTTTCGGGCCAACTAGGTGTGTGTTATGAACACGTAACCTAAGTAGGGCGACTTTGAGCGGGAGTATGGGGTTTTTCTTTGATGCAATATGCGTCCTAACTCGTGGTATGGCGTATATGCAATGCAAACTCACGCAACTCCAAAGGGAAAACCCGAAATTGAAAGACAATACAGAAGGGAAATGACTTGAAATGTAAATTGCAAAAGGGAAATTGCGAAAGGGAAATATGGCTATATCTTAAGAGCGGAAAGGCTCAATAGTTCAGGTGTGTGTCGTGTATATATGTAAAGACTACGCACACTACTGAACCTTAAAACCCAAATCTTAAAGACATAGCCGAAAGGGAAATACTTATAATATATATGGGCCCGAAGGTCGCCAACGTGTTGCGTGGGTGTTGTGTGTATATTGAAAGACAACTCGCACGACTGAAATGAAACCCAAATATAAATTGCAATATGGCCTTAACTAAGGTCTTGTGAGTAAGAGCGAAAGCTCAATGTGTGTGAGTGCGAGAATTGAAGTACTACGCACACGACATGAAATTAAACCCAAATATAAATTGCAATAGGCCTTGACTAAGGTCTTGGGAGTAAGAGCGAAAGCTCAATGTGTGTGAGTGCGAGAATTGAAAGACAACATACACAACATGAAATTAAACCCAAGGGAAAATATAACACGGCCCTTACTTGGGTCTTGCAAATAAGAGCGAAAGCTCAATGTGTGTGAGTGCGAGAATTGAAAGACAACACACACAACTTAAGCAAAACCCCACGCAACTTAAATTATATAAATAAGTTTATATCTTAAGGGCTGATTAGGCCCGTGTGTGTTCAAAATCGTGCACAACTAAGAGCGAGATAGGCTCAAGTGCACGTGTGTGTGGGTGTGCCAAGCCACGTTATTACAAGCAGGGGGAGACAATGCTCCGTTATTACAACCCCGTATCAAATTTAATTTAGCTTAAGCAAGCTATAAACAAGGACCGAGTTAGGCCCTTATGTATAGTTGGTCCGGAGGTGACTTGCTTGAGCTTGGGATTGGGTGTCGCCTTGGGCTGCAAGAGGGAGCTCCTCGGACTGCAAGAGGGAGCTCCTCAGAAATGCACGGCAAAGGAGTTTTGGTCGGGTGACAAGAGAGCGGTTGTGGTGCCTTGGCGCTAGTCGGGTGATAGGAGGCGGGGTTGCTGCTGTGGTGTCTTGGGCTGGGGTAGTTAGGGAGTACCACTAAGGTGTAGGGCAGGTTCTAGGGAAGGTGGAGCTAAGGGGTGACTAGGGGCTATCTAAGGAAGAGGGTGTAAGGCCGCGGGTGGTTTGGTGCAGTCGGTTGTGGCTGGCCGAATAGTGGCAGGTTAGGTGGTGGTTGGCTGGGGTAGTTAGGGGCGCTTAGGAATGGCAAAGGGGAGCTAGCTAGGGTGTGTAGACGCACGAAAATCCCCGCCTCTGGCTTCTCAGGGCCTGGAGAGGATCCTTTCGTGTGTCTAACGCCTATTTATACAAACAGGGCGTGCCAGCTAGCTTACTTAAGCTAGCGAAGATATATTTTAAGCTGACTTCTAATCGTGGCGACTGTGAGCAAGTGAGCTCTTGTCGTCGCAAACCTTCTTGCACCGATGCGCAAGGGTCAGTCTGTACGCTTTGAAAAATCGAGTTTTGGGATAGAAAAAGCTTACGAAAGCGGTTCGAGGTGTTTAATTCGGGTCTTTAGAATACGATTGCAGATTTTAGATCACGTGGATTTGCATGTGCCTAAGTCTTTCTTTTTATCCCTTTATGGGCCACCTAGGTGTGTGTTATGAACACTCCACTACATGGGGTGAATTTGAGCGGGAATACGGGGCTTGCTTCGATGCAATATGCATCCTACCTCGTGGTATGGCGTAGATGCAATGCAAACTCATGCTACTCCAAAGGGAAAACCCGAATGTAAAGACAATGCCGAAGGGAAATAACCGAAGGGAAATGACTTGTAATGTAAATGCCGAAGGGAGATATGTATATAGGGTATATACGTGCCCTTACTTGGGTCTTGAAAATAAGAGAGAAGGCTCAATGTGGGTGCGTGCTTGAATTGAAAGACTTACACACACGACATGAAATAAAACCCAAATATAACTTGCAATATGGCCTTGATTAAGGTCTTGGGAATAAGAGCGAAAGCTCAATGTGTGTGAGTGCTTGAATTGAAGTACTACGCACACAACATGAAATTAAACCCAAATAGTATAACATGGCCCTTACTTGGGTCTTTCAAATAAGAGCGAAGGCTCAATGTGTGTGAGTGCTTTAATTGAAAGACTTACACACACGACATGAAATGAAAACCCAAATAGTTTAGCTCGGCCCTTACTTTGGTCTTTCAAATAAGAGCGAAGGCTCAATGTGTGTGAGTGCTTGAATTGAAAGACTTACACACACGACATGAAATGAAAACCCAAATAGTATAGCTCGGCCCTTACTTTGGTCTTTCAAATAAGAGTGAAGGCTGAATGTGTGTGAGTGCTTGAATTGAAAGACAACACACCCAACTTAAGCAAAACCCTACGAAAATTAAAGTATATATATATATTTATGTATTAGGGGCTGATTAGGCCCGTGTGTGTTCAAAATCGTGCACAACTAAGAGAGTGCACGTGTGTGGGTGTGCCAAGCCATGTTATTACAAGCGGGGGTAGACTATGCTCCGTTATTACAACCCAGTATCGAATTGTATTTTAAGCAAGTATACAACTAAGGACCGAGTTAGGCACTTACTAATAGCTGGTCCGAAGATGCCTTGCTTGAGCGTGGGCTTGGCCTTTGCCTTGGGCTGCAAGAGGGAGCTTCGCGGAGTTGAACGACAAGGGGAGGTGCTGGCCGGATGTCTTTGGTGCGCGGAAGAGGTGCCTTGAAGATGGTCGGCTACTTAACGAAGGGCTGGTTTTGTGCGTGGGGCTAAGGTGAGTATGTAGGGTCACTAAGGAAGGTTTGTGAAGTTAGGGAGTATGACACAAAGGGGAGCCTAAGGGAGTGTCTAATGGAGAACCTAAGGGAAGGACGTGGCTGGCTAAATGGAGGTGACAGTCGGTTGGAGTGGCCGACTAGGGGAACTTGGTGGTGACGGGCTGCTAGGGTGGCTATGGGTGGAGTATGGGAAGGAAGCCAGCTAGGGTATGGGGGTAAGGTGGTGGTGGGTGTAGTAAGGTGATATGGGCAGGTTTTAGGGAGTTGGGCGGAGTGGCCGGGTGTAGCTAGGGTGTCTAGGTAGTGGCGGGTAGTTATGGCTTGGCCGAGTGGGAGTGGTGGCGGCAAGTGGCTGGTATTAGGGTAAGGTGGTGGTATGGTGGGTGGCTGAGAGTGGAGAGGGAGTGGAGAAGGAGTAAGGTGGAGTGTGGGGTACTAACCGAGCGGTGGGAGGCGATGGTTGGTTGAGGGGCAGCCGGGTGTGGTGGAGTGGTTGGTTCGGTCGGATGAAGAGGATGGCGACGGGTGGCTGGGGAGTGGTGGAGCAGGTGGTGCACGGTGGTGGCTGGTGGTGGTGCAGGTGGAGGAGCCGGCTGGGAGTGGGGCAGGTGGAAGTGGAGAAGAGGTGGAAGGTCGGCTGGAAAATGGAGGACCCAAGGCTTGAAAACCCGCCCACTAGGGGGGGGGGGGGGTTATAGCCTTTGTGAAGGGCGGTGGGGCTGGTTTTGGGGTAGTGGTTAGGTGGTCTAGGGAGGGTGGTAAGGTAGTAAGGTGGGCTGGTATTAGGGTAGGGCCAGATATTTTAGATACAAGGGGTTTTGGGTAAGTTGTGGGCTAGGTTTAGGTGGGGTAGTTTAGAGGTTTAGGGTTTAGCTAGGTGGGTTGGTTTTGGGGTGAGGTTTAGTGAGGTAGGTTAGGTGATTAGGTTAGGATTAAGTTAGGTTTAGGGAAATTAACCTAGGTTTAGGGAAGGATTAGGGAAGTGGGTTAGGTGATTAGGTTGGGATTAGGCCGGGATTAGGGAAGTGGGTTAGGTGATTAGGCTAGGATTAGGACCGGATTAGGGTAGAAGGCTAGGATTAGGTGTTTTTTGTTAGGTTTAGGTGAAGGAGCTCCCTTTGCATGACCCATAGATCCTAATCATATCATGTTGGTGCAGCCCTAGGTTAGGTTTTGGCTAATTACAAGCTTAAACCCACTTAATTAGGCTAACCCACATGATTAACCCCAAACTTGACACACAAGTCAAGCTTAATTACAACACACACTTGATCTTATCCTCCCCCACTCTCTCTCATGCCCATAATCTCACATGAAATTCAAGTGGGCCCCACCTCCATTTATGAGAAGGTGATGTGGGCCATGGATATGGATATTGGATTGGATCTCTGGATCCAAATCCAAATCTAAGTCCATACATGGGTTTGGATTGGGATTTGGATATATATGGTCCAGATCCAATCCAAACTGAACTCTGACTCCTTCGAGCTGTGTTCAAAACGAACGGTTTGTGCGGGGTCTGACAGCATCAGTACTCCGTTTGCGTTGGGTCTTCACCAACATGATCGTCTGCCTCTGTTTTTGCCTTTCGGAGATGACTTCAAATGATGTTTTGATGATAATAGGGTCTTGGACGTTCGAGATCCTAAGGGTGGATTCAATATGAGAGTTGCTGTGCCGGGCTCGACCTATGCTCCGATTCCGGGCTCTCTTTGGCTTTCCTGGTCCTGTCTGGATGAGGCCAAGCTGCTTCGGGGTTTCAAAACATGTTTTAAAAAGGTTTTTTTAAAAACCATATTGTATATTTTTGAAATATAAAGTTCAAAACATATGTACAGGGTTGTCTGGAAGGCTCCTGGGTTTTCAGACTCAAAATAGCCCTTTGGGGCTGCTTTTACAAAACCAGATGGATTTGAGAAATTCGTGGGATTTCGGGGTGTTTACAGGGTGTTAACTAAGGGCTGGTTTAAGGGAAGAGGTAAGGTTGAGGGTGACTAACTAGGGGTTGTCTAGGGGATGAAGCAAGGTGGCGGGTGTGATGCAGTTGGGCAGAGGTTGGCCGAATGGTGAAGGGTGGCGGATGGTGGCAGGGAAGTGATTGTGGTGTGGTGGCTGAGAGTGGAGGGGGAGTGAAGATAGGGTGGAGTTAGGATAGGGTACTATAAACACCCCGAAATCCCACGAATTTCTCAAACCAACCTGGTTTTGTAAAAGCAGCCCCAAAGGGCCATTTTGAGTTTGGAAACCCAGGAGCCTTCTAGGCAACCCTGTACATATGTTTTAAACTTTATATATTTTAAATATGTATAATATAGTTTTAAAAACTTTTTAAAACACGTTTTGAAACCCCGAAGCAGCTTGGCCTAATCAAGACAAGACCAGAAAAGCCAAAGAGAGCCCGGAACCGGAGCACAAGTCGAGCCCGGCACAGCAATTCTCGTATTGAATCCACCCCTAGGATCTCGAACGTCCAAGACCCTATTATCATCAAAACATTACTTGAAATCAGCTTCGGAAGGAAAAAATAGAAGCGGACGATGCAACAACATGATGCAACAAGGTCTATGGGTCGTGCAAAGGGAGCTCCTTAACCCAACCCTAATCAAAAAGCCCTAATCCTAGCCTTTTATCCTAATCCTGTCCTAAACCTAGCCTAATCACCTAACCCACTTCCCTAATCCCAACCTAATCACCTAACCCACTTCCCTAATCCTTCCCTAAACCTAATTTAATTTCCCAAAACTTAACCTAATCCTAGCTTAATCACCTAACCCACCTCACTAAACCTCACCCCAAAACCAACCCACCTAGCTAAACCCTAAACCCCTAAACCACCCCACCTAAACCTAGCACACCATCTACCCAAAACCTCTTGTATTAAAATATCTGGCCCCTCCCCAAAACCAGCCCACCTTATCACCACACCACCACTACCTAAACCACCTAACCACCCTCCTAATACCAGCCCCAACCGCCCTTCAAAAAGCTATAACCCCCCCCCCCCCCTAGTGGGCGTGTTTTTCAGCTTTTGACACCTTGGCCTTCAAGCCCATCTTGGCCCAACCGACTTCAGCCACCTTCCATCCGAGCTTCCAACCTTGCTCCACCTGCGCCACTGCCTCCTAGCCAAGCACCACCACCACCACCACTGCTCCAGCCAAGCTCCACATTGCCACCATTCCACCCGGCCGAACCCCATCCTGCGCATCCAAGACACCCGGCTGCCCCTCTTCCATCCACCGCCTCTCCTCATCACCCGATTAGTACCTCAGCCTAACTCTATCTTTTCTTCACTCCCCCTCCACTCTCAACCACCTGCCCCACCATGACCTCCCGCCAACACCAGCCACCCGCCATCCTTACCCATTCGGCCAAACCTTAGCCACTTCAACCACCCGCCTAGAACTACTTCCCCTAGCAACACCCGGCCACTCCACTTAGCTCCCTAGGACCTGTCCCTTACACTTCCCACCAGCCCCTAACTCCATCTCACACGACACCCTAGCTAGCTCCCTTTCCATCCTCGCCATTACCTAGCCACCCTAGCAGCCGGCCACCACCAAATCTCCCTTAGTCGGCCACTCCAACCGACTATACCTAAACCACTCGGCCAGCCACCCGCCAGCCATACACTCCCTTAGGCTCCCCTTTAGCATTACCTTCCCTAATACCAGCCATCCTTAGTGACCCTACTTATTCACCTTAGCCCAACACACCAAAGCAGCCCCCTTCATAGCAGCCGGCCACCTTCAAGGCGCCCTTCCCGCGCACCCAAGGCACCCGGCCAGCACCTCCCCTTGTCGTTCAACTTCGAGGAGCTCCCTCTTGCAGCCCAAGGCGAAGCCAAGCCTACGCTCAAGCAAGTCACCTCCGGACCAACTATAAGTAAGTGCCTAACTCGGTCCTTAGTTGTAGACTTGCTTGAATTCAATTTGATACGGGGTTGTAATAACGGAGCATAGTCTCCCCCCGCTTGTAATAACATGGCTTGGCACATCCACACACACGTGCACTCTCTTACTTGTGCACGATTTTGAACACACACGGGCCTAATCAGCCCCTAATATATAAATTTATGTATATACTTTAAATTACGTAGGGTTTTGCTTAAGTTGGGTGTGTTGTCTTTCAATTCAAGCACTCACACACATTGAGCCTTCGCTCTTATTTGTAAGACCCAAGTAAGGGCCGTGCTATACTATTTGGGTTTAATTTCATGTTGTGTGCGTAGTACTTCAATTCAAGCACTCACACACATTGAGCCTTCGCTCTTATTTGTAAGACCCAAGTAAGGGTTGTGCTATACTATTTGGGTTTAATTTCATGTTGTGTGCGTAGTACTTCAATTCAAGCACTCACACACATTGAGCCTTCACTCTTATTTGTAAGACCCAAGTAAGGGCCGTGCTATACTATTTGGGTTTAATTTCATGTTGTGTGCGTAGTACTTCAATTCAAGCACTCACACACATTGAGCTTTCACTCTTATTCCCAAGACCTTAATCAAGGCCATACTGCAATTTATATTTGGGTTTAATTTCACGTTGTGTGCGTAGTACTTTAATTCAAGCACTCACACACATTGAGCTTTCGCTCTTATTCCCAAGACCTTAATCAAGACCATATTGCAAGTTATATTTGGGTTTCATTTCATGTCGTGTGTGTAGTCTTTCAATTCAAGCACGCACCCACATTGAGCCTTCGCTCTTATTTTCAAGACCCAAGTAAGGGCCCATATATACCTTATATACGTATTTCCCTTCGGTAATTTCCCTTCGGCATTTACATTTCAAGTCATTTCCCTTAAGTCATTTCCCTTCGGCATTGTCTTTACATTCGGGTTTTCCCTTTGGAGTAGCGTGAGTTTGCATTGCATATACGCCATACCATGAGTTAGGACGCATATTGCATCAAAGCAAACCCCATACTCCCGCTCAAAGTCGCCCCATGTTGTGGAGTGTTCATAACACACACCTAGGTGGCCCATAAAGGGATAAAAAGAAAGACTTAGGCACGTGCAAATCCACGTGATCTAAAATCTAGAATCGTACAAATAAAACCCGAATCAAACACCTCGAACCTCTTTCGTGGGCTTTTTTCACTCCAAAACTCGATTTTTAAAGCGTAAAGACAGACCCTTGCGCATCAGTGCAAGAAGGTCTGCGACGACAAGAGCTTGCTTGCTCACAGTCGCCACATTAGAAGTCAGGTTAAAATATATCTTCGCTAGCTTAGGTCAGCTAGTTGGCACGCCCTGTTTATTTAAATAGGACTTAGACACATGAAAGGATCCGCTCCAGGCCTAAGAAACTAGGGGAGGCGGAGATTTTCTGCGTCTACAGAAGATTCGCATGCCCGGTGGGACATGAGTCTTTCAAAAGTCGAGTTAGTATAGAAACTTGCGAAAAATTTTCAAAGAGGTGTTGTTTTTAAACTTTGTTTTCTTTACTTGTACTTAGGAAATTTTGAAAAAGCTTGAAAAGCATGTCAAAATCCAACCTAATTGAAGTGTCGAGCCAAGGCTCATGCACATCAAGTTCTTACTCTAGGAGGATTTTCAAAAACAAAATCAAACTAGACGAGATCGAGGACTTGAGAAGGGAATTTGAGGCCAAAATCGATGCTCTCAGCTAGGAGGCTGAAGTAGGCGATTCATGTTCATCAAACGGTGAACAAAAGGCCAAAAGAAAACCTAAAAAACCTCGCAAGCACAAAGAGGCCTCTGTAATGGAAGGCAACCAATACCATGAGTCCTTCACATAAAAGGACCGTAAAGCCCTACAGCAGCTGCTGAAAGGGCAAAACAAAGAGAAAAGAAGTTACGCCCTGTCTGATTTCCTTCCTATGGATTACGAAACAGACAGTGACGATGAAATACCGAACTTCCATCGGTATGATGGCATGGGAGACCCTAGGTCTCACTTGCAACTTTTCTCGCGTCGAGCCCATAAAAAGAAAAAGGACTCGATGAAATGGGTGTATTGGTTCTCTTTATCCCTTAAAGGCACAGCTGCCAAATGGCTGGCTTCCTACGATTTAAGCCAGTTTGCTACTTTTGAAGAGTTAGCAAACTGCTTCATGCAAAGATTTGCACAAAACGTAGAAGTCACGCCAACTTTGAACACTTTAAGGGATACGAAGCAAGGCATGAACGAAGACGTACATGCCTTCATTATACGATGGAGGTCACTTTTGGGCCAAGTGCGAGAGCCCATATCTGAAGGATGCGCAGTCATGCTCATCCTGGATAACTTTAAAAGCGAGTTAAAAACCCTTCTCTCGCTCCATGAGATCTCAACTTTCCATAAGTTGATCAAAAAGGCATCCCTTTTCGAAACAAACTTGAGAAAAGGGACATACGATCACTTATGGAAAGGAAGTGCCGTTTCTAAAACCCGCTTGGAAAAGCCCATCACTTATGGGCTACCCACGATGGACAAAGGGGCAAAGCCCCATAAAATCGCCAATGTCCGGGTGGATCCAGGCATGGCAGGCACTTCCAAAAATTTTGAAAAACTAGAGAATAAAAGGGAGCGAACCTTTCAAAAACCGATTGAAAAATGGGAGTACACTCCGCTGGGGCAACCTGTGTCGGAGGTCCTAGACCTCCTACTTGCCCAAGGCATGATAGAACTTTCCAAAATCCACGAAGGAGTCACTTCCAAAGGGGGGTATTTAAATCCATTTTGTAAGTATCATCGGCTCAAAGGCCATGATACCAAACGTTGTTTCTCCCTTTTAAATAAAATTGAGAACTTGATAGCGGAGGGCCGGCTCCAGGTCACTGCGGAACCTGAGCCACCTCAAGCTATCTTCAAAGAACCCTTTCCCAAGCATGCCAGTGGAAGTGGGAAAGGAAAGGAGGTATGTACCCTCACCTTTTCTAAGGAACTAGCCCATTCTAGAAAGAGCCAAGGTTGATTCGAACATAAGTCCAGAATCCCTGTCTGCCCAAGTGGCTTTAATAGGAGCAAAGTCGCCCATCACTTTCTCGAAAGATGATATAGATAGACCCTACGAGTCCCACAACTAGGCCCTACATATCGAGGTGGTTCTGAATAACCACTCTCTGGACAGGTGCCTAGTCGATGGGGGAGGAGGGCTCAACATCCTTCCACTTCATGTGGCGTATCGAATTGGAGTCACCTTGACTTCAGTAAACCCAAGCCCCATCGTTATCACTGGATACGATGGGAATGCATCTAGGCCGTTAGGATCAATCGAACTCCCAATGAAAACGGGAGAGATCACACACACGGGGGTGTTCCATGTCTTGGACATCCACCCCCATTATAACCTGTTGTTGGGAAGGCCCTGGATACACAGCTTGTGCGCTGTGCCATCCACCTTCCACAGGTGTGTCAAGATCCCTTTTAGGGACCAAGTCATAGTGATCCTAGGTGAGAGTCACCCACAGCTTCAGGGGATCATAAACTCCCCTTGTTTATCAAGCTCCCAGGCCCATGAGGCTAACCTGGGGTAGATTGTGATTGAGACATCAAGGCTCGTGTTAACCCACCCTAGGAAGGTTGTATATATGAAGGGGCCACCCAAAGCAGGCCCCCTCCCTATCTTAACCCTTCTAGGACAACCCAAGCGCTCCCTATTTCCAAAGCCCCTGGACAAGAAGCCGTATGAGCACAATATAGACGACAGCAAGTTCTAGGACCACGATCTTTATCAAAACATTTCAAAGAATAAGAAATCATGGAACATGTTGTTGAATATGGGCTACAGGCCCTACAAAAGTCTAGGGGCGCAAAACCAGAGTCTCCTAGAGCCCATCCTTCCTAGGGCCAATCCAAGCCGATATGGGATCGACTATACTCCTAGAATACCGCCAGAGCCACCCCCTGTGACCACCTGGGTCAAGGGTGCCCTAGAACCTGCCTTAGAAGAGACCTACGATTTAGGCCTCCTATTCCGAGTCTAACCCTTAGTGTTTTCCCTTTATAGGTATGACGGAAGATCCCTTTCATAAAAAATACAAAAAACATTTGGAAAACTTAAAATAAAAAAAATCAAAAAAGAAGAAAAGCCAAAAACAATGGAAAAACAAAAACTCGAAAATAGAGTGCTTTGTATAGTTCCTAAAATTCTTGTTTTATAAAAACCCAAAAAAATCGAAAATTTGGAAAATACCAAAAAGATTTTGTATATAGCTGCTCCTGGTAGGACTTTAGCAAAAGAAAAGGATTTCGAAAGAAACGTTGTCTGCATAGCCAGACCAAAAATTTCGAAATCCATTGAAAATCCAAGTACAAAACCAGGTCTTTTTGAAAATCACGCATCAAATTCCCTCGGGTCTATAACCCACGAGAAGGATCAAAGTCCAGAAGTGGATCCCCTTGAGGAAGATCCCACTTCTGAGCTCCCAGAATTTCATAAAATTCTCGATTTTGAAAGACCTTCCAATTCAGTAGGAGGAGATTTCATAGAGGTAAACCTAGGGAGTGATTCCAATCCCAAATCCATCAAAATAGGCGCATGCTTGCATGAACATGAGAGATAAGCATTCATTGCATTTCTACGAACCTATTTAGATGTGTTTGCATGGACGTATGAAGACATGCCGGGCATAGATCCCAGCATTGTCGAGCATCGTCTTCCCTTAGATGCGGATGTAAAACCCATAAAGCAGAAGCTTAGGAAAATACACCTGAATGTACACATGCAAGTCAAAGAGGGTTTAGAAGATCTGCTAAAAGTCGAATTTATAAAACCCATTGCGTATTCTGATTGGTTGTCAAACATCGTTGTAGTTCGAAAAACCAATGGGAAAATTCGAATATGCATCGATTTCAAAAACCTGAATAAAGCCACTCCAAAGAATAATTATCCTTTACCAAACATAGATTTGATAGTCGATAGTACTGCAAATCATGAAATGTTTTCATTTATGGATGGCTATTCAGGCTATAATCAAATCAAACTAAGTCCACGAGATCAGGGTAAGACCGCCTTCACAACCCCATGGGGCACGTACTACTATACAGTCATGCCCTTTGGTTTGAAAAATGCCGGCGCAACATACCAACGAGCCATGACCATGATCTTCCATGATCAAATTCATGAGCTCATAGAAGTGTATGTAGATGATCTCTTGGCAAAATCCAAAACCCGATGCACTCATATCGAATGTTTGCAAAAGATTTTCGAAAGGCTTAGGCTTTACAAAGTAAAGCTAAGCCCTCAGAAATGTGTATTCGGGGTAGAATCAGGGAAGCTTCTGGGCTTTATGGTAAGCCAAAGGGGTATAGAAATCGACCCCTCTAAGTGTCGAGCCATCATAGACATGGCTCCACCCTCCAATCTCACTCAAATCCGTAGCCTCCAGGGTCGTTTACAATCCGTTCGCCGATTCATATCGAATCTGGCAACTAGATGCGAACCCTTCAACAAGTTGTTGAGGAAGGGCACGAAATTTTTATGGGATGACGAATGCCAAAAGTCCTTCGAGAGACTAAAGGCATACTTGGTTAAACCCCCCGTTTTGAATCCTCCAAAGCAAGGAAAACTGCTTTTACTTTACATCTCTGTGCATGCGAATGCTTTAGGAGCCCTGTTGGCTCAATACAAGGATGACACACATAAGGAGTATGCCATCTACTATATTTCAAAAACTCTCTTGGCTTATGAACGAAATTATCAAGCCATGGAGAAGACATGCTTGGCCTCTGGGCCTGCCAGAAATTCAGACATTATTTCCTAGATCATGAGATCTGGATAGTGTCCAAGCTTGATCCAATCAAGCACTTGTTCGAAAAACCCATTCTCACGGGTAGATTGGGCAAATGGCAACTCCTTCTAATGGAGTATGACCTGAAATATCATCACCAAATCTCCATTAAGGGGCAAGCCCTAACTGACTACGTGGCTGAGTTCCCCCTGGAGGACGCATATCCCACACTCGATGAAATGCCTGACGAAGGCATATTGCAAAACCATTTCCCAAACCACATTTTGGAAAACTCTTTTGAAAACCAGGTGTGGAAGATGCACTTCGATGGGGCACGAAACCAACGAGGGGCTAGTGCTGGGGTCATCCTCATCTCTCCTGAAAAGGGCGAGATTCCCATAGCAGTCCGCCTAGATTTCGAATATTCCAACAACGTAGCTGAGTATGAAGCACCCATACAAGGCTTAAGAATTTTGAAAACTCTAGGGGCATCATGCATCGAGGTCTTTGGAGATTCATTCCTTGTTATAAACCAGGTTTTGAAAATTTGGCAAGTACGTAATGAAAAACTGCTTCCATATCACGAGTTGGCCACTCGATTGGTTGAGTCATTCCAATCGTATAAACTCACACACGTAGGAAGAGAGGACAATGGCATCGCCGATGCCCTCTCCTCCTTGGGTTCAACCCTAAAGGTCGATCCCATTTCAGGGACCCGGTCTTTAGAAATATGGCATGCACCCAATCCATCCACACACGATCTAGATATTTGCCAAAATAACCTAGATTCTATTGAAAAACCCTGGTTTTACGACATCAAATATTTTTTAGAAAATGGGGGATTCACCGAGGATGCCACATCCAAAGATAAGGCATTCATCCGTAAGATTTCGACCCGATACACCATTCTAGGTCGGGTTTTATACAAAAAAAAATTTACCGGCATCCTGCTTAGGTGTATCGATCTAGAGGAAGCTAGGATAGTGATGCCTGAGTTCCACGATGGAGAATGTGGAGGTCATGTTAATGCCAACATGATGGCAATGAAAATACTTAGAGGGGGCTATTTTTGGTCCACCCTGAAAAAGGATTGTCACGATCATGTTAGAAAGTGTCATCCATGTCAAGTGCATGGGCACGCCATTCATATCCCATCATCTGCATTGCATTCCGTGGTCAACCCCTGACCATTCACCATGTGGGCGTTTGACATTGTAGGCCCAATATTTCCAAAAGCCTCGAATGGGCATCGATTTATTTTAGCAGCCATGGAGTATTTCTCCAAGTGGGTGGAAGCCATTTCCCTAACCAACGTGCTGGGGCAACATGTGCTGGCTTTCATCCGGAGGAATATCTTGGCTCGATTTGGGGTTCCACGAGACCTTGTGTCTGATAATGGTACCCCATTCAAGAACGAGCGGATGGTTAAGTTGTGCAACACGTATGGCATAACTCACCACTTCTCCTCGCCCTACTACCCTCAAGGCAACGGCCAAGCCGAAGCCACAAACAAGACTCTCATTATTATAATTGAGAAAACCTTAGAGAAGGGTAGGACGTGGCACGAGAAGCTGGATGAAGCCTTATGGGCTTATAGGACTTCCATCCCGACTCCCACGAATGCCACACCATTCGAATTGGTTTATGGCACAAACACCATTCTTCCCATTCATACTCAACTGCATTCATTCCATACATCCATAGCACTCGACCTCCCCTTAGAGACGCTTCAGCATGCTAGGATGGCCGAACTAGATTTGCTAGATGAGAGGCAACTCCTTGCTATGGATCATGCTCGTGCATACCGGCAAAGGATAGCCCGACATTATGGCAAACATATGAGACCTCGCCACTTTGAAGTAGGGGATCTAGTCTTGAAAATCATCTACTATCGTGGCCCACATCCGCTCGGAAAGTGGCACCCCAAGTGGGATGGACCCTATGTTGTACGAGCAACCACTACGAACAACTCGTATTGGTTGATCGATGTAGAAGGTAGGAATTTAGCAGATCCTATCAATATTCAATACTTAAAGAAGTATCATGTGTAGGATTTGGATTAAATTCCAGTTTTCGAAAATTTTAGGGATAGCTACCCTGAGACATGAAAATAAGGTGCAAAGGCAAAGTCGTGTGACCTTGAGTGAGAGAATTCGCACTTGTGAAAGAGTGGAGTCTTCAAAATCGTGGTTACATTTCAAAATCCTTCTTCTTACAAAGAAAGGCCTAGTTCAACATAGCAAGATACTTGCAAGTAGTACGTAGGCTGATCTGGAGTGGATCGAGTGTAAGCTTGGGATAAGTCCTCCCCTCTTTTCTTCTACTTCCAAAAGGAAAAACACGGCCCAAACAAAGGGAATTTCCCATTCAAAGTCTCTTTCCAAAAGAAAGAAACCAGAATTCAAAAGAAAAATCGATTCTCTTGTGAAAAGGAGGGATTAAAGAAAAAAATACTCCCAAAGGGAGACCCTCTACAAAAAAAAAAGAGGAAAAAGAGCCCAAAAAGCTCAAAAAGAGCAGTTTTCTACCTTCAATGCCTTAAACCACGGGACGCTTAAGAAGGGACCGTGGTATCTCTTTCCCATCCCTGGCTTATCCCAAGCTAAAGCATGGTTCATTTCGAGGAATCCTAAAATAAAAATAGGATTTACTTACTTGAAATTCATCTTGTTTGAGAATTCGACGTTTCGAGTAAGGCGTAGGAATTTGAAATATAGCTTGTTTTCTTATAAACCCTCCGCTAGATAAGCGAGTGTTAAGACTCAAACAAGGGCAAACACGAAGAGCTCGAGATCCTTAGGATCGAGACTCAAGACAGTTGTCCCTTGTATAAATAATTTTGTAAATAGATTTTGGAAAATCGAACATCGAACAGCATAGGATTTGCTCACTTGGAGCAGTAGGCCTTATAAATCTCTAGAGTTCGACCACATCTGGTCTCTAGGAGGTCGCCACTCTTGTTTGTGGCTTCGGTAGTAGGGCAAAGAGAAGTGGTGAGTTATGCCATATTGTAGACGGGCGAAAAATCCCCACGCCTCCCCTGCCTTTTTCTGGGCTTGGAGTGGATTCTCTCATGCGTCTAAGGCCTATTTATGTAAACAGGGCGTGCTAGCTAGCTTACCAAAGCTAGCAAAGATGTAAAACTGACTTCTAATCATGGCGACTGTGAGCAAGTGAGCTCTTGTCGTCGCAGACCTTCTTGCACCGATGCGCAAGGGTCAGTCTGTACGCTTTGCAAAAATTGAGTTTTTTGGGATAGAAAGTCTATGAAGCGGTTCGAGGTGTCTAATTCGGGTCTTTTAGATGCGGTTGCATATTTTAGATCACGTGGATTTGCACGTGCCTAAGTCTTTCCTTTTATCCCTTTTCGGGCCACCTAGTTTGTGTGTTATGAACACTCCACTACATGGGCGAATTCGAGCGGGGCTTGCTTTGATGCAATATGCATCCTACCTCGTGGTATGGCGTAGATGCAATGCAAACTCACGCTACTCCAAAGGGAAAACCCGAAATGTAAAGACAATGCCGAAGGGAAATAACCGAAGGGAAATAACCGAAGGGAAATGACTTGTAAAGTAAAATGCCTGTAGACGCGCGAAAATCCCCGCCTCTTCGCCTCTTTCGGGGCTTGGAGTGGATCTTCTCGTGTGTCTAAGGCCTATGTATACAAATAGGGCGTGCCAGCTAGCTTACTTAAGCTAGCGAAGATATTTTTTAACACTGACTTCTAAATGTGGCGACTGTGAAAAAGTAAGCTCTTGTCGTCGCAGACCTTCTTGCACCGATGTGCAAGGGTCAGTCTGTATGCTTTGCAAAAATCGAGTTTTGGAGAGAAAGTCTACGAAGCGGTTCGAGGTGTCTATTTCGGGTCTTTAGGATGCGATTGCATATTTTAGATCACGTGGATTTGCACGTGCCTAAGTCTTTTCTTTTATCCCTTTTCGGGCCACCTAGTTTGTGTGTTATGAACACTCCACTACATGGGTGAATTCGAGCGGGGCTTGCTTTGATGCAATATGCGTCCTACCTCGTGGTATGGCGTAGATGCAATGCAAACTCACACTACTCCAAAGGGAAAACCCGAAATGTAAAGACAATGCCGAAGGGAAATAACCGAAGGGAAATAACCGAAGGGAAATGACTTGTAAAGTAAAATGCCTGTAGACGCGCGAAAATCCCCGCCTCTTCGCCTCTTTCGGGGCTTGGAGTGGATCTTCTCGTGTGTCTAAGGCCTATGTATACAAATAGGGCGTGCCAGCTAGCTTACTTAAGCTAGCGAAGATATTTTTTAACACTGACTTCTAAACGTGGCGACTGTGAGCAAGTAAGCTCTTGTATAATACAAGGATGGGCGCACAAGTAGGTCGACCAGGTTCTGGCTTTTGCGCTAGTTCCTTGGAAATGGTGAGGGTATATACCTCCTTTCCTTTCCCACTGCCACTGGCGTGTTTGGGAAAGGGTTCCTTGAAGATAGCTTGAGGTGGCTCAGGTTCCGCAGTGACCTGGAGCCGGCCTTCCGCTATCAAGTTCTCAATTTTATTTAAAAGAGAGAAGCAGCGTTTCGTATCATGGCCTTTGAGCCGATGATACTTGCAATATCAGTTTAAATACCCCCCTTTGGAAGTGACTCCTTCGGGGATTTCAGGGAGTTCGATCATGCCCTGGGCAAGTAAGAGGTCTAGGACCTCTGACACAGGTTGCCCCAGCGGAGTGTACTCCCGTTTTTCAATCGGTTTTGAAAAATTGCGTTCTCTCTTATTTTCTAATTTTTCAAAATTTTTAGAAGTGCCCGCCATGCCTGGATCCACCCGGACATTGGCGATTTTATGGGGCTTTGCCCTTTTGTCCGTCGTGGGCAGCCCATATGCGATGGGCTTTTCCAAACGGGTTTTTGGAACGGCACTTCCTTTCCATAAGTGGTCGTATGTCCCTTTTCGCAAGTTGGTTTCAAAAAGAGAGGCCTTTTTGATCAACTTATGGAAAGTTGAAATCTCGTGGAGCGAGAGAAGGGTTTTTAACTCGCTTTTGAAATTATCCAGGATGAGCATTACTGTGCATCCTTCGGATATGGGCTCTCGCACTTGGCCCAAAAGCGACCTCCATCTTATAATGAAGGCATGCACGTCTTCGTTCATGCCTTGCTTTGTATCCCTTAAGGTATTCAGGGTTGGCGTGACTTCCACGTTGTGTGCAAATCTTTGCATGAAGCAGTTCGCTAACTCTTCAAAAGTAGCGAACTGGCTTAAGTCGTAGGAAGCCAGCCATTTGGCAGCTGTGCCTTTAAGGGATAGAGGGAACCAATACACCCATTTCATCGAGTCCTTTTTCTTTTTATGGGCTCGACGTGAGAAAAGCTGCAAGTGAGACCTAGGGTCTCCCATGCCATTATACCGATGGAAGTTCGGTATTTCATCATCACTGTCTGTTTCGTAATCCATAGGAAGGAAATCAGACAGGGCGTAGCTTCTTTTCTCTTTATTCTGCCCTTTCAGCAGCTGTTGTAGGGCTTTACGGTCCTTTTGTGTGAAGGACTCGTGGTATTGGTTGCCTTCCATTACGGAGGCCTCTTTTTGCTTGTGAGGTTTTTCAGATTTCTTTTTAGGCCTTTGTTCACCGTTCGATGAACATGAATCGCCTACTTCAGCCTCTTGGCTGAGAGCATCGATTTTGGCCTCAAACTCCCTTCTCAAGTCCTCGATTTCATCTAGTTTTATTTTGTTTTTGAAAATCCTCCTAGAGTGAGAACTTGATGCGCATGAGCCTTGGCTCGACACTTTACTTGGATAGGATTTTGACATGCTTTTCAAGCTTTTTCAAAATTTCCTAAGTACAAGCAAAGAAAAACAAGTTAAAACGACACCTTTTTACAAAATTTTCGCAAGACTTCTACAAGCAAACTCGATTTTTGAAAAGGCTCACGTCCCACCGGGCGTGCCAATCTCTGTAGACGCGCGAAAATCCCCGCCTCTTCGCCTCTTTCGGGGCTTGGAGTGGATCTTCTCGTGTGTCTAAGGCCTATGTATACAAATAGGGCGTGCCAGCTAGCTTACTTAAGCTAGCGAAGATATTTTTTAACACTGACTTCTAAACGTGGCGACTGTGAGCAAGTAAGCTCTTGTCGTCGCAGACCTTCTTGCACCGATGCGCAAGGGTCAGTCTGTACGCTTTGCAAAAATCGAGTTTTGGAGAGAAAGTCTACGAAGCGGTTCGAGGTGTCTATTTCGGGTCTTTAGGATGCGATTGCATATTTTAGATCACGTGGATTTGCACGTGCCTAAGTCTTTTCTTTTATCCCTTTTCGGGCCACCTAGTTTGTGTGTTATGAACACTCCACTACATGGGTGAATTCGAGCGGGGCTTGCTTTGATGCAATATGCGTCCTACCTCGTGGTATGGCGTAGATGCAATGCAAACTCACGCTACTCCAAAGGGAAAACCCGAAATGTAAAGACAATATTGAAGGGAAATAACCGAAGGGAAATAACCGAAGGGAGATATGTATATATCTTATGTATATGAGCCCTTACTCGGGTCTTGCAAATAAGAGCGAAGGCTCAATGTGGGTGCGTGCTTGAATTGAAAGACTTACACACACGACATGAAATTAAACCCAAATATAAATTGCAGTATGGCCTTGACTAAGGTCTTGGGAGTAAGAGCGAAAGCTCAATGTGTGTGAGAGTGCTTGAATTGAAGTGCTACACACACGACATGAAATGAAACCCAAATATAACTGCAATAAGGCCTTTACTAAGGTCTTGGGAGTAAGAGCGAAGGCTCAATGTGTGTGAAAGTGCTTGAATTGAAAGACTTACTCACACGACATGAAATGAAACCCAAATAGTATAGGTCGGCCCTTACTTGGGTCTTTCAAATAAGAGCGAAAGCTCAATGTGTGTGAGAGTGCTTGAATTGAAAGACTTACTCACACGACATGAAATGAAACCCAAATAGTATAGGTCGGCCCTTACTTGGGTCTTTTAAATAAGAGCGAAAGCTCAATGTGTGTGAGTGCTTGAATTGAAAGACAGCGCACCCAACTTAAACAAAAACCCTTCGAAAATGAAAGTATATATGTACACTTATATATTAGGGGCTGATTAGGCCCGTGTGTGTTCAAAATCGTGCACGACTAAGAGAGTGCACGTGTGTGGTTGTGCCAAGCCACGTTATTACAAGCGGGGGGAGACTATGCTCCGTTATTACAACCCCGTATCAAATTGAATCTCAAGCAAGTGTACAACTAAAGAGCGAGTTTAGACACTTACGAGTAGCTGGTCCGTAGAGGTCTTGCTTGGGCGTGGACTTGGCCTTGGGCTGCAAACGGGAGCTCCTCAAAGATGGGTGATCAAAGGTGCTGGCCGGCTGCAAGTGGGGTGCGGGATAGGCGCCTCGAAGGTGGCCGGTGGCAGGTAGGTGTCGCCTCAAGGTAGGGGGTTTAAATAGGCTGAACAAGTGAGGTTCTTAGGGTCACTAGGGGAGTTGAGAGTTTTGGGAAAGCTGGACCTAAAGGAGAATTTATGGGAAGGCCGAATGGGACACCTAGGAGAAGGTCGAATGGAGTATGATGGCTAGGTAGTGGCCGATAGTTTAGGTTATACTAGGTTCGGCTAGGTGAAAAGGGTGGTGGCAAAAGGGCTGAGATGAGGATAGGGTAGGTGGCTAAGAGTGGAGAGGTGGAAGAGAAGGGGGCTAGGTAAGGTTAAAGAAGGCTTACCGGATGGGGAGAAGTGGCGAGTGGATGAAGAGAGAAGCCGGGTGTTGATGGGAGTTCGGCTGGATGAAGGTGGTGGCGTCCGGCTGGGTGAGGTGGTGGTGGATGGAAGAGGGAAGGTGGCGGTGCAGGTGGAGCTGATGGAGCAGGTGGAGGTGATGGAGAATGGTCCCGGCTGGATGAGATATGGGAGATGGAGATTGCCCGGCTGGGTGAGATAGTGGTTCCCACTTGGAAAACCCGCCCACAAAGGGGAGGGGTTTAAATAGGGAATGGGTAGGTCGGTTGGGGCTGGGCTGAGGGTAGTGGTTAGGTGGTTTAGGTAGGGTGGTATGTAGATAAGGTGGGCTGGAAAGGGTTGGGCCAGATATTTTAAAACTAGGGGTTTGGGTAGATTGTGGGCTAAGGGTGGTTTAGGGGTTTAGGGCTAGGTTAGGTGGTTGGGTTTTAGGGTGAGGTTTAGTGAGCTAGGTTAGGTGATTAGGCTAGGTTTAGGCTAGGATTAGGGAAATTAATCTAGGTTTAGGGAAGGATTAGGGAAGTGGGTTAGGTGATTAGGTTGGGATTAGGCCGGGATTAGGGAAGTGGGTTAGGTGATTAGGTTCATATTAGGGGTGGATTAGGGGTTTAGGCTAGGTTTAGGCATTTTGGGCTAGGTTTAGATGAAGGAGCTCCCTTAGCATGGCCCATAGACCTTGATCACCCCATGTTGGTGCAGCCCTAGGTTAGGTTTTAGCTAATTACAAGCTTAAACCCACTCAATTAGGCTAACCCACAAGATTAAACCCAAACTTGACACACAAGTCAAGCTTAATACAACACTCTTGATATTTTTCACCCCCACTCTCTCTCATGCCTAATATCCCACGTGAATTTCAAGTGGGCCCCACCTCCATTTATGAGAAGGTGATGTGGGCCATGGCTATGGATATTGGATTGGATCTCTGGATCCAAATCCAAATCCAAGTCCACATATGGGTTTGGATTGGAATCTGGATATATATGGTCCAGATCCAATCCAAACTGAACTTTGACTCCTTCGAGCTGGGTTCGAAACAGACGATTCGTGCGGGGCCTGACAGCATCAGTACTCCGTCTGCGTTGGGTCTTCGCCAACATAGTCGTCCGCCTCCGTTTCTGCCTTCCGGAGATGACTTCAAATGCTATTTTGATAAGAACAGGGTCTTGGACGTTCGAGATCCTGGGGTGTGAATCAGATACAAGAGTTGCTGCGCCGGGCTTGACGTGTGCTCCGGTTCCGGGCTCTTCTTAGCTCTCCTGGTCCTGTCTTGATCGGGCCAAGCTGCTTTGGGGTTTCAAAACATGTTTTAAAAAGGTTTTAAAAAGCTATATTGTATGTTTTCGAAATATAGAGTTCAAAACGTATGTACAGGGTTGTCTGGAAGGCTACGGGGTTTCCAGACTCAAAAATGGCCCTTTGGGGTTGCTTTTACAAAACCAGGTTTGTTTAAGGAATTCGTGGGATTTCGGGGTGTTTACAGATGCCCCTCTTTGGCCTTGTCCAAATAGATTTGGATAAGGGCAAAGATGAAAAACACCCCTTTCAATGTCTCCCTAGATCTATCCACGAAGAACATGGGATCGTCCCAATTTTTAGAAAAATCTCAATTTACAAACTCTGGTAGGAGGAGATATCACGCCAAAGGGTGTGCTATGGAATCTGGCCCTAAAATGGGATCATGTTGATGCAAGTACCATGCGTGGAATGCAAATGTCATGGGTGTGGTGCCAACAGTGGCGACCTCCCAGAGACCAGATATGGTCGAACTCTAGAGACTTACAAGGTCTACTGCTCCAAGTGAGCAAATCCTATGCTGTTCGATGTTCGGTTTTCAAAACTTATTTACAAAAGCTATTTACAAAAGGGACAACTGTCTTGAGCCTCGATCCTAAGGATCTCGAGCTCTTCATGCTTGCCCTTGTTTGAGTCTTAACACTTGCTTATCTAGCGGAGGTTTTATAAGAAAACAAGCTTCATTTCAAATTCCTACGCCTTACTCGAAACGTCGAATTCTCAAACAAGATGAAATTCAAGTAAGCAAATCCTATTTTTACTTTAGGATTCCTCGAAATGAACCATGCTTTAGCTTGGGACAAGCCAGGGATGGGAAAGAGATACCACGGTCCCTTCTGAAGCGTCCCGTGGTTTAAGGCACAGAAGGTGGAAAACTGCTCTTTTTGAGCTTTTTGGCCTCTTTTTCCTTTTTTCATAGAGGGTCTCCCTTTGGGAGTATTTTTTCTTTAATCCCTCTTTTTCATAAGAGAATCGATTTTTCTTTTTGAAGTATGGTTTCTTTCTTTTGGAAAGAGACTTTAAATGGGAAATTCCCTTTTGATTTGGGCCTTTGTTTTTCTTTTGGATGAAGAGGAGAAGGGGGGAGGACTTATCCCAAGCCTACACTCGATCCATTCCAGATCAGCCTATTTAGAAATAGCACGTACTACTTGCCAATATCTTGCTATGTTGAACTAGGCCTTTCTTTGTAAGATGAAGGATTTTGAAATGTAACCACGATTTTGAAAACTCCACTCTTTCACAAGTGCGAATTCTCTCACTTAGGGTCACACGAGTTGCCTTTGCACCTTATTCACATGTCTCAGGGCAGCTATCCCTATAAAATTTTCGAAAACTGGAATTTAATCCAGATCCTACACATGATACTTCTTTAAGTATTGAATATTGATAGGATCTGCTAAATTCCTACCTTCTACATCGATCAACCAATACGAATTGTTCGTAGTGGTTGCTCGTACAACATAGGGTCCATCCCAGTTGGGGCGCCACTTGCCTAGGGGGTGTGGGCCACGATGGTGGATGGTTTTTAAGACCAGATCTCCCACTTCAAAGTGGCGAGGTCTCATGTGTCTGCTATAATGTCGGGCTATCCTTTGCCGGTATGCACGAGCATGATCCATGGCAAGGAGTCGCCTCTCATCTAGCAAATCTAGTTCGGCCATCCTAGCATGCTGAAGCGTCTCTAGGGGGAGGTTGAGTGCAATGGATGTATGGAATGAATGCAGTTGGGTATGAATGGGAAGAATGGCGTTTGTGCCATAGACCAACTCGAATGGTGTGGCATTCGTGGGAGTCCGGATGGAAGTCCTATAAGCCCATAAGGCTTCATCTAGCTTCTCGTGCCACATCCTACCCTTCTCTAAGGTTTTCTCAATGATACCAATGAGAGTCTTGTTTGTAGCTTCGGCTTGGTCGTTGCCTTGAGGGTAGTAGGGCGAGGAGAAGTGGTGAGTTATGCCATACGTGTTGCACAACTTAACCATCCGCTCATTCTTGAATGGGGTACCATTATCAGACACAAGGTCTCGTGGAACCCCAAATCGAGCCAAGATATTCCTCCGGATGAAAGCCACCACATGTTGCCCCATTACATTCGTTAGGGAAATGGCTTCCACCCACTTGGAGAAATACTCCGTGGCTGCTAAAATAAAACGATGCCCATTCGAGGCCTTTGGAAATATTGGGCCTACTATGTCAAACGCCCACATGGTAAATGGCCAGGGGCTGACCACGGAATGCAATGTAGATGAAGGGATATGAATGGCGTGCCCATGCACTTGACATGGATGACACTTCCTAACATGATCGTGACAATCCTTTTTCAGGGTGGACCAAAAATAACCCCCTCTAAGTATTTTCATTGCCATCATGTTGGCATTAACATGACCTCCACATTCTCCATCGTGGAACTCGTGCATCACTATCCTAGCCTCCTCTTGGTCGATACACCTAAGCAGAATGCCGGTAAAACTCTTTTTGTATAAGACCCCACCCAGAATGGTGTATCGGGTCGAAATCTTACGAATGATTGCCTTATCTTTGGATGTGGCATCCTCGGTAAATCCCCCATTTTCTAAAAATTGTTTTATGTCATAGAACCAGGGTTTTTCAACAGACTCTGGGTTGTTTTGGCAAATATCCAAGTCGTGTGTGGATGGATGGGGCACATACCATATTTCCAAAGATCTGGTCCCTGAAATGGGATCGACCTTCAGGGCTGAGCCCAAGGAGGAGAGGGCATCGGCGATGCCATTATCCTCTCTTCCCACATGTGTGAGCTTACACGACTGGAAGGATTGGACCAATCGAGTGGCCAACTCGTGATATGGAAGTAGTTTCTCATTGCGTACTTGCCAAATTTTTAAAACCTGGTTTATGACAAGGAGCGAATCTCCAAAGACCTCGATGCACGATGCCCCTAGAGTTTTCGAAATCCTTAAGCCTTGTATGAGTGCTTCATACTCAGCTACGTTGTTGGAACATTCGAAATCTAAGCGGACTGCTATGGGAATCTCGCCCTTTTCAAGGGAGATTAGGATGATCCCGGCACCAGCCCCTCATTGGTTTCGTGCCCCATCGAAGTGCATCTTCCACACTTGGTTTTCAAAAGAATTTGCCAAAATTTGGTTTTGAAAATGGTTTTGCAATATGCCTTCATCAGGCATTTCGACAAGAGTGGGATATGCGTCCTCTAAGGGGAATTCAGCCATGTAATCTGCTAGGGCTTGCCCCTTAATGGAGATCTGGTGATGGTATTTCAGATCATACTCCATTAGAAGGAGTTGCCATTTGCCCAATCTACCCGTGAGAATGGGTTTTTCGAACAAGTGCTTGATTGGATCAAGCTTGGACACTATCCAGATCTCATGATCTAGGAAATAGTGTCTGAACTTCTGGCAGGCCCAGACTAGGGCCAAGCACGTCTTCTCCATGGCTTGATAATTTCGTTCATAAGCCAAGAGAGTTTTCGAAATATAGTAGATGGCATACTCCTTATGGGTGTCATCCTCGTATTGAGCCAACAGGGCTCCTAAAGCATTCATACGCACGGAGATGTATAATAAAATCGGTTTTCCTTGTTTTGGAGGATTCAAAACGGGGGGATTAACCAAGTATGCCTTCAGTCTCTCGAAGGACTTTTGGCATTCGTCATCCCATAAGAATTTCGTACCCTTCCTTAACAATTTGTTGAAGGGTTCGCATCTAGTTGCCAGATTCGATATGAATCGGCGCACAGATTGTAATCGACCCTGAAGGCTACGGATTTGGGTGAGATTGGAGGGTGGAGCCATGTCTATGATGGCTCGACACTTAGAGGGGTCGACTTCTATTCCCCTTTGGCTCACCATAAAGCCTAGAAGCTTCCCTGATTCTACCCCGAACACACATTTTTGAGGGTTTAGCTTTACTTTGTAAAGCCTAAGCCTTTCGAAAATCTTTTGTAAACATTCGATATGAGTGCATCGGGTTTTGGATTTCGCCAAGAGATCATCTACATACACTTCTACAAGCTCGTGAATTTGATCATGGAAGATCGTGTTCATGGCTCGTTGGTATGTTGCGCCGGCATTTTTCAAACCAAAGGGCATGACTGTATAGCAGTACGTGCCCCATGGGGTTGTGAAGGCGGTCTTACCCTGATCTCGTGGACTTAGTTTGATTTGATTATAGCCTGAATAGCCATCCATGAATGAAAACATTTCATGATTTGCAATACTATCGACTATCAAATCTATGTTGGGTAAAGGATAATTATCCTTTGGAGTGGCTTTATTCAGGTTTTTGAAATCGATGCATATTCGAATTTTCCCATTGGTTTTTCGAACCACAACGATATTTGACAACCAATCAGAATACGCAATGGGTTTTATAAATCCGACTTTTAGCAGATCTTCTAAACCCTCTTTGACTTGCATGTGTACATTCGGGTGTATTTTCCTAAGCTTCTGCTTTATTGGTTTTACACCTACATCTAAGGGAAGACGATGCTCGACTATGCTGGGATCTATGCCCGGCATGTCTTCATACGTCCATGCAAACACATCTAAATAGGTTCGTAGAAATGCAATGAATGCTAACTTTTCAGTTTCATGCAAGCATGCGCCTATTTTGATGGTTTTGGGATTGGAATCATCCCCTAGGTTCACCTCTACGAAATCTCCTCCTACTGATTGGGAAGGTCTTTCAAAATCGAGAATTCTATGAAATTCTGGGAGCTCAGAAGTGGGATCTTCCTCAAGGGGATCCACTTCTGGGCTTTGATCATTCTCGTGGGATATAGACCTGAGGGAACTTGACGCATGGTTTTCAAAATAACCTGGTTTTGTACTTGGATTTTCAAGTGATTTCGAAATTTTTGGTCTGGCTATGCAGACGACGCTTCTTTCGAAATCCTTTTCTTTTGCCAAAGTCTTACCAGGAGCAACTATGTACAAAATCTTTTTGGTATTTTCCAAATTTTCGATTTTTTTGGGTTTTTGTAAAACAAGAACTTTGGGAACTATACAAAGCACTCTTTTTTCGAGTTTTTGTTTTTCCATTGTTTTTGGTTTTTCTTGTTTTTCGATTTTTTTGATTTTAGGTTTTTCAAATGTTTTTGGTAGTTTTTAGAAAGAGGGATCTTCCGTCATACCTACAAAGGGAAAACACTATGGGTTAGGCTCGGAATAGGAGGTCTAAACCATAGGTCTCTTCTAAGACAGGCTCTGGGGCACCCTTGACCCAGGTGGTCACAGGGGGTGGCTCCGGCGGTATTCGGGGAGTATAGCCGATCCCATATCGGCTTGGGTTGGCCCTAGGAAGGATGGGCTCTAGGAGACCCTGGTTTTGTGCCCCTAGACTTTTGTAGGGCGTGTAGCCCATGTTCAATAACATGTTCCACGACCTTTTGTTTTTTGAAAAGATGGGATATAAGTCGTGGTCCTGGAACATGCTATCGTCCAAATTAGGCTCGTATGGCCTTTTGTCCAGGGGTTTTGGAAATAGGGAACGCTTGGGTTTTCCTAGGAGGTTTAGAGTCGGGAGGGGGCCTACTTTGGGCGGCCCCTTCACACATACAACCTTCCTAGGGTTGTTCAACACGAGCCGAGGTGGCTCAACCATAATTTGCCCCAGGTTAGCCTCATGGGCCTGGGAGCTCGATAAACAAGGGGAGTTTATGATCCCCTGAAGCTGTGGGTGACTCTCACCTAGGATCACTACGACCTGGTCCCTAAAAGGGATCTTAACACACCTGTGGAAGGTGGATGGCACAGCGCACAAGCTGTGTATCCAGGGCCTTCCCAGCAACAGGTTATAATGGGGGTGGATGTCCAAGACATGAAATACCCCGTGTGTTTGATCCCTCCCGTTTCCATTGGGAGTTCGATGGATCCTAAAGGCCTAGATGCATTCCCATCGTATCCAGTGATAACGATGGGGCTTGGGTTCACTGAAGTCAAGGTGACTCCGATTTTGTATGCCACGTGAAGTGGAAGGATGTTGAGCCCTCCTCCACCATCGACTAGGCACCTGTCCAGAGAGTGGTTGTTTAGAACCACCTCGATATACAGGGCCTGGTTATGGGTTTCGTAGGGTCTATCTACATCATCTTCCGAAAAGGTGATGGGCGATTTTGCTCCTAATAAAGCCACTTGGGCAGACAAGGATTCCGGACTTATGTTCGAATCAACCTTGGCCCTTTCTAGAATTTTCTCTAAGACAAGTCTATGCCTAGGCGAGGTTTTGATAAGCTCTAGGATAGACATGTGAATAGGAATCTTTGAAAGGTAGTTTTCGAAATCATAAGGATTTTGGATGACTTTGTCCTTATATGCTTTTGGCAGACCACTAGGGATACATGCTTTTGAGGGGCCAGGCACACTGACCACCTTTTGAGCACCTTGAAGGTGCGGGGGTTGATAGATCCTCCCGGATCTAGTGACTTCCCCCACGACCAGCCTAGGGTTCGCGCTAAACTTGGCTCTAAGGATGAGCTGAGGAGAACCTTGGATTTTCAAAACTGGTTTTGCCGGGGTTTCCACTTTTGGTGGTCCCCGAATGACGACTTGGGCGGGCCTCTTGTATAATACAAGGATGGGCGCAGAAGTAGGTCGACCAGGTTCTGGCTTTTGCGCTAGTTCCTTGGAAATGGTGAGGGTACATACCTCCTTTCCTTTCCCACTGCCACTGGCGTGTTTGGGAAAGGGTTCCTTGAAGATAGCTTGAGGTGGCTCAGGTTCCGCAGTGACCTGTAGCCGGCCTTCCGCTATCAAGTTCTCAATTTTATTTAAAAGAGAGAAGCAGCGTTTCGTATCATGGCCTTTGAGCCGATGATACTTGCAATATCGGTTTAAATACCCCCCTTTGGAAGTGACTCCTTCGGGGATTTCAGGGAGTTCGATCATGCCCTGGGCAAGTAAGAGGTCTAGGACCTCTGACACAGGTTGCCCCAGCGGAGTGTACTCCCGTTTTTCAATCGGTTTTGAAAAATTGCGTTCTCTCTTATTTTCTAATTTTTCAAAATTTTTAGAAGTGCCTGCCATGCTTGGATCCACCCGGACATTGGCGATTTTATGGGGCTTTGCCCTTTTGTCCGTCGTGGGCAGCCCATATGCGATGGGCTTTTCCAAACGGGTTTTTGGAACGGCACTTCCTTTCCATAAGTGGTCGTATGTCCCTTTTCGCAAGTTGGTTTCAAAAAGGGAGGCCTTTTTGATCAACTTATGGAAAGTTGAAATCTCGTGGAGCGAGAGAAGGGTTTTTAACTCGCTTTTGAAATTATCCAGGATGAGCATTACTGCGCATCCTTCGGATATGGGCTCTCGCACTTGGCCCAAAAGCGACCTCCATCTTATAATGAAGGCATGCACGTCTTCGTTCATGCCTTGCTTTGTATCCCTTAAGGTATTCAGGGTTGGCGTGACTTCCACGTTGTGTGCAAATCTTTGCATGAAGCAATTCGCTAACTCTTCAAAAGTAGCGAACTGGCTTAAGTCGTAGGAAGCCAGCCATTTGGCAGCTGTGCCTTTAAGGGATAGAGGGAACCAATACACCCATTTCATCGAGTCCTTTTTCTTTTTATGGGCTCGACGTGAGAAAAGCTGCAAGTGAGACCTAGGGTCTCCCATGCCATCATACCGATGGAAGTTCGGTATTTCATCGTCACTGTCTGTTTCGTAATCCATAGGAAGGAAATCAGACAGGGCGTAGCTTCTTTTCTCTTTATTCTGCCCTTTCAGCAGCTGTTGTAGGGCTTTACGGTCCTTTTGTGTGAAGGACTCGTGGTATTGGTTGCCTTCCATTACGGAGGCCTCTTTTTGCTTGTGAGGTTTTTCAGATTTCTTTTTAGGTCTTTGTTCACCGTTCGATGAACATGAATCGCCTACTTCAGCCTCTTGGCTGAGAGCATCGATTTTGGCCTCAAACTCCCTTCTCAAGTCCTCGATTTCATCTAGTTTTATTTTGTTTTTGAAAATCCTCCTAGAGTGAGAACTTGATGCGCATGAGCCTTGGCTCGACACTTCACTTGGATAGGATTTTGACATGCTTTTCAAGCTTTTTCAAAATTTCCTAAGTACAAGCAAAGAAAAACAAGTTAAAACGACACCTTTTTACAAAATTTTCACAAGACTTCTACAAGCAAACTCGATTTTTGAAAAGGCTCACGTCCCACCGGGCGTGCCAATCTCTGTAGACGCGCGAAAATCCCCGCCTCTTCGCCTCTTTCGGGGCTTGGAGTGGATCTTCTCGTGTGTCTAAGGCCTATGTATACAAATAGGGCGTGCCAGCTAGCTTACTTAAGCTAGCGAAGATATTTTTTAACACTGACTTCTAAACGTGGCGACTGTGAGCAAGTAAGCTCTTGTCGTCGCAGACCTTCTTGCACCGATGCGCAAGGGTCAGTCTGTACGCTTTGCAAAAATCGAGTTTTGGAGAGAAAGTCTACGAAGCGGTTCGAGGTGTCTATTTCGGGTCTTTAGGATGCGATTGCATATTTTAGATCACGTGGATTTGCACGTGCCTAAGTCTTTTTTTTTATCCCTTTTCGGGCCACCTAGTTTGTGTGTTATGAACACTCCACTACATGGGTGAATTCGAGCGGGGCTTGCTTTGATGCAATATGCGTCCTACCTCGTGGTATGGCGTAGATGCAATGCAAACTCACGCTACTCCAAAGGGAAAACCCGAAATGTAAAGACAATATTGAAGGGAAATAACCGAAGGGAAATAACCGAAGGGAAATAACCGAAGGGAGATATGTATATATCTTATGTATATGAGCCCTTACTCGGGTCTTGCAAATAAGAGCGAAGGCTCAATGTGGGTGCGTGCTTGAATTGAAAGACTTACACACACGACATGAAATTAAACCCAAATATAAATTGCAGTATGGCCTTGACTAAGGTCTTGGGAGTAAGAGCGAAAGCTCAATGTGTGTGAGAGTGCTTGAATTGAAGTACTACACACACGACATGAAATGAAACCCAAATATAACTGCAATAAGGCCTTTACTAAGGTCTTGGGAGTAAGAGCGAAGGCTCAATGTGTGTGAAAGTGCTTGAATTGAAAGACTTACTCACACGACATGAAATGAAACCCAAATAGTATAGGTCGGCCCTTACTTGGGTCTTTCAAATAAGAGCGAAAGCTCAATGTGTGTGAGAGTGCTTGAATTGAAAGACTTACTCACACGACATGAAATGAAACCCAAATAGTATAGGTCGGCCCTTACTTGGGTCTTTCAAATAAGAGCGAAAGCTCAATGTGTGTGAGTGCTTGAATTGAAAGACAACGCACCCAACTTAAACAAAAACCCTTCGAAAATGAAAGTATATATGTACACTTATATATTAGGGGTTGATTAGGCCCGTGTGTGTTCAAAATCGTGCACGACTAAGAGAGTGCACGTGTGTGGTTGTGCCAAGCCACGTTATTACAAGCGGGGGGAGACTATGCTCCGTTATTACAACCCCGTATCAAATTGAATCTCAAGCAAGTGTACAACTAAAGAGCGAGTTTAGACACTTACGAGTAGCTGGTCCGTAGAGGTCTTGCTTGGGCGTGGACTTGGCCTTGGGCTGCAAACGGGAGCTCCTCAAAGATGGGTGATCAAAGGTGCTGGCCGGCTGCAAGTGGGGCGCGGGATAGGCGCCTCGAAGGTGGCCGGTGGCAGGTAGGTGTCGCCTCAAGGTAGGGGGTTTAAATGGGCTGAACGAGTGAGGTTCTTAGGGTCACTAGGGGAGTTGAGAGTTTTGGGAAAGCTGGACCTAAAGGAGAATTTATGGGAAGGCCGAATGGGACACCTAGGAGAAGGTCGAATGGAGTATGATGGCTAGGTAGTGGCCGATAGTTTAGGTTATACTAGGTTCGGCTAGGTGAAAAGGGTGGTGGCAAAAGGGCTGAGATGAGGATAGGGTAGGTGGCTAAGAGTGGAGAGGTGGAAGAGAAGGGGGCTAGGTAAGGTTAAAGAAGGCTTACCGGATGGGGAGAAGTGGCGAGTGGATGAAGAGAGAAGCCGGGTGTTGATGGGAGTTCGGCTGGATGAAGGTGGTGGCGTCCGGTTGGGTGAGGTGGTGGTGGATGGAAGAGGGAAGGTGGCGGTGCAGGTGGAGCTGATGGAGCAGGTGGAGGTGATGGAGAATGGTCCCGGCTGGGTGAGATATGGGAGATGGAGAGGGCCCGGTTGGGTGAGATATTGGTTCCCACTTGGAAAACCCGCCCACAAAGGGGAGGGGTTTAAATAGGGAATGGGTAGGTCGGTTGGGGCTGGGCTGAGGGTAGTGGTTAGGTGGTTTAGGTAGGGTGGTATGTAGATAAGGTGGGCTGGAAAGGGTTGGGCCAGATATTTTAAAACTAGGGGTTTGGGTAGATTGGGGGCTAAGGGTGGTTTAGGGGTTTAGGGCTAGGTTAGGTGGTTGGGTTTTAGGGTGAGGTTTAGTGAGCTAGGTTAGGTGATTAGGCTAGGTTTAGGCTAGGTTTAGGGAAATTAATCTAGGTTTAGGGAAGAATTAGGGAAGTGGGTTAGGTGATTAGGTTGGGATTAGGCCGGGATTAGGGAAGTGGGTTAGGTGATTAGGTTCAGATTAGGGGTGGATTAGGGGTTTAGGCTAGGTTTAGGCATTTTGGGCTAGGTTTAGATGAAGGAGCTCCCTTAGCATGGCCCATAGACCTTGATCACCCCATGTTGGTGCAGCCCTAGGTTAGGTTTTAGCTAATTACAAGCTTAAACCCACTCAATTAGGCTAACCCACAAGATTAAACCCAAACTTGACACACAAGTCAAGCTTAATACAACACTCTTGATATTTCAAGTGGGCCCCACCTCCATTTATGAGAAGGTGATGTGGGCCATGGCTATGGATATTGGATTGGATCTCTGGATCCAAATCCAAATCCAAGTCCACATATGGGTTTGGATTGGAATCTGGATATATATGGTCCAGATCCAATCCAAACTGAACTCTGACTCCTTCGAGCTGGGTTCGAAACGGACGATTCGTGCGGGGCTTGACAGCATCAGTACTCCGTCTGCGTTGGGTCTTCGCCAACATAGTCGTCCGCCTCCGTTTCTGCCTTCCGGAGATGACTTCAAATGCTATTTTGATAAGAACAGGGTCTTGGACGTTCGAGATCCTGGGGTGTGAATCAGATACAAGAGTTGCTGCGCCGGGCTTGAAGTGTGTGTAAACACCCCGAAATCCCACGAATTTCTCAAAATCCATCTGGTTTTATACAAGCAGCCCCAAAGGGCCATTTTGAGTTTGGAAACCCAGGAGCCTTCCAAACAACCCTGTACATATATTTTAAACTTTATCTTTCAAAAACATATAATATGGCTTTTGAAAACCCTTTTAAAACATGTTTTGAAACCCCGAAGTGGCTTGGCCCGATCAAGACAAGACCAGGAGAGCCCAGAAGAGCCCGGAACCGGAGCACATGTCAAGCCCGGCGCAGCAACTCTTGTTCTCATTCACATCCCAGGATCTCAAACGTCCAAGACCCTGTTCTTATCAAAATAGCATTTGAAGTCATCTCCGGAAGGCAGAAACGGAGGCGGACGACTATGTTGGCGAAGACCCAACGCAGACGGAGTACTGATGCTGTCAGGCCCCGCACGAATCGTCCGTTTCGAACCCAGCTCGAAGGAGTCAGAGTTCAGTTTGGATTGGATCTGGACCATATATATCCAGATCCCAATCCAAACCCATATGTGGATTTGGATTTGGATTTGGATCCAGAGATCCAATCCAATATCCATATCCATGGCCCACACCACCTTCTCATAAATGGAGGTGGGGCCCACTTGAGTTTCACGTGGGATATTGGGCATGAGAGAGAGTGGGGGTGAAAAATATCAAGAGTGTTGTATTAAGCTTGACTTGTGTGTCAAGTTTGGGTTTAATCTTGTGGGTTAGCCTAATTGAGTGGGTTTAAGCTTGTAATTAGCTAAAACCTAACCTAGGGCTGCACCAACATGGGGTGATCAAGGTCTATGGGCCATGCTAAGGGAGCTCCTTCACCTAAACCTAGCCCAAAATGCCTAAACCTAGCCTAAACCCCTAATCCACCCCTAATCTGAACCTAATCACCTAACCCACTTCCCTAATCCCGGCCTAATCCCAACCTAATCACCTAACCCATTTCCCTAATCCTTCCCTAAACCTAGATTAATTTCCCTAATCCTAGCCTAAACCTAGCCTAATCACCTAACCTAGCTCACTAAACCTCACCCTAAAACCCAACCACCTAACCTAGCCCTAAACCCTAAACCACCCTTAGCCCACGATTTACCCAAACCCCTAGTTTTAAAATATCTGGCCCAACCCCTTCCAGCCCACCTTATCTACATACCACCCTACCTAAACCACCTAACCACTACCCACAGCCCAGCCCTAACCGACCTACCCATCCCCTATTTAAACCCCCCTCCTTGTGGCCGGGTTTTGCAAGTGGGAACCACCCTTCCACCCAGCCGGGCCCTCTCCTTCTCCCATCTCTCACCCAGCCGGGACCACTCCCCAACAGCTCCACCTGCTCCACCAGCCACCACCTGCACCGCCACCTTCCCTCTTCCCTCCATCACCACCATCCCTCAGCCGGACGCCACCACCTCCACCCAACCGAACCAGCCGACAGCCACCTGCCCGCCACCTTCCCACTTCATCCGCCACCTCTCCCCATTCGGTAAGTACCCCAAACTCCCTCAAAGCCCCTCTCTACCACCTCTCCACTCTTAGCCACCCATCCTACCTTCATCTCAGCCCTTTTGCCGCCACCACCTAAACCTAGCCGAACCTAGCATAACCCAAGTTGCTGGCCACCACCTAGCCATCATCTCCTATTCGGCCAACTCCCCTAGGTGTCCTATTCGGCCTTCCCACTAGCTCACCTGTTAGGTCCAGTTTCCCTAAACTCTCAACTCCCCTAGTGACCCTAAGAGTCCACTCGTTCGGCCCATTTAAACCCCTTACCTTGAGGCGCCATCTAGTTGCCACCGGCCACCTCCGAGGCGCCTATCCCGCGCCCCACTTGCAGTCGGCCAGCACCCTTGATCACCTACCTTCGCGGAGCTCCCACTTGCAGCCCAAGGCCAAGTCCACGCTCAAGCAAGACCTCTACGGACCAGCTACTCGTAAGTGTCTAAACTCGGTCTTTAGTTATACACTTGCTTGAGATTCAATTTGATACGGGGTTGTAATAACGGAGCATAGTCTCCCCCCGCTTGTAATAACGTGGCTTGGCACAACCACACACGTGCACTCTCTTAGTCGTGCACAATTTTGAACACACACGGGCCTAATCAACCCCTAATATATAAGTGTATATATACTTTCATTTTCGAAGGGTTTTTCTTCAAGTTGGGTGCGTTGTCTTTCAATTCAAGCACTCTCACACACATTGAGCTTCCACTCTTATTTGAAAGACCCAAGTAAGGGCCGACCTATACTATTTGGGTTTCATTTCTTGTCGTGTGAGTAAGTCTTTCAATTCAAGCACTCTCACACACATTGAGCTTTCGCTCTTATTTGAAAGACCCAAGTAAGGGCCGACCTATACTATTTGGGTTTCATTTCTTGTCGTGTGAGTAAGTCTTTCAATTCAAGCACTCTCACACACATTGAGCCTTCGCTCTTACTCCCAAGACCTTAGTAAAGGCCTTATTGCAGTTATATTTGGGTTTCATTTATGTCGTGTGGGTAGTCTTTCAATTCAAGCACTCTCACACACATTGAGCCTTCGCTCTTACTCCCAAGACCTTAGTCAAGGCCATACTGCCATTTATATTTGGGTTTAATTTCATGTCATGTGTGTAAGTCTTTCAATTCAAGCACGCACCCACATTGAGCCTTCGCTCTTATTTGCAAGACCCGAGTAAGGGCTCATATACATAAGATATATACCTATTTCCCTTCGGTTATTTCCCTTCTGTTATTTCCCTTCAGCATTGTCTTTACATTTCGGGTTTTCCCTTTGGAGTAGCGTGAGTTTGCATTGCATCTACGCCATACCACGAGGTAGGACGCATATTGCATCAAAGCAAGCCCCGCTCGAATTCGCCCATGTAGTGGAGTGTTCATAACACACAAACTAGGTGGCCCGAAAAGGGATAAAAGGAAAGACTTAGGCACGTGCAAATCCACGTGATCTAAAAATATGCAATCGCATCTTAAAGACCCGAAATAGACACCTCGAACCGTTTCGTAGACTTTCTCTCCAAAACTCGATTTTTGCAAAAGCGTACAGACTGACCCTTGCACATCGGTGCAAGAAGGTCTGCGACGACAAGAGCTTACTTGCTCACAGTCGCCACGTTTAGAAGTCAGTGTTAAATATATCTTCGCTAGCTTAAGTAAGCTAGCTGGCACGCCCTATTTGTATACATAGGCCTTAGACACACGAGAAGATCCACTCCAAGCCCCGAAAGAGGCGAAGAGGCGGGGATTTTTCGCGCGTCTACAGAGATTGGCACGCCCGGTGGGACGTGAGCCTTTTCAAAAATCGAGTTTACTTGTAGAAGTCTTGCGAAAATTTTATAAAGGTGTCGTTTTAACTTGTTTTCTTTGCTTTTACTTAGGAAATTTTGAAAAAGCTTGAAAAGCATGTCAAAATCCAATCCAAGTGAAGTGTCGAGCCAAGGCTCATGCGCATCAAGTTCTCACTCTAGGAGGATTTTCAAAAACAAAATAAAACTAGATGAAATCGAGGACTTGAGAAGGGAATTTGAGGCCAAAATCGATGCTCTCAGCCAAGAGGCTGAAGTAGGCGATTCATGTTCATCAAACGGTGAACAAAGGCCTAAAAAGAAATCTGAAAAACCTCGCAAGCAAAAAGAGGCCTCCGTAATGGAAGGCAACCAATACCACGAGTCCTTCACACAAAAGGACCGTAAAACCCTACAGCAGCTGCTGACAGGGCAGAATAAAGAGAAAAGAAGCTACGCCCTGTCTGATTTCCTTCCTATGGATTACGAAACAGACAGTGACGATGAAATACCGAACTTCCATCGGTATGATGGCATGGGAGACCCTAGGTCTCACTTGCAGCTTTTCTCACGTCGAGCCCATAAGAAGAAAAAGGACTCGATGAAATGGGTGTATTGGTTCCCTCTATCCCTTCAAGGCACAGCTGCCAAATGGCTGGCTTCCTACGACTTAAGCCAGTTCGCTACTTTTGAAGAGTTAGCGAACTGCTTCATGCAAAGGTTTGCACACAACGTGGAAGTCACGCCAACCCTGAATACCTTAAGGGATACAAAGCAAGGCATGAACGAAGACGTGCATGCCTTTATTATAAGATGGAGGTCGCTTTTAGGCCAAGTGCGAGAGCCCATATCCGAAGGATGCACAGTAATGCTCATCCTGGATAATTTCAAAAACGAGTTAAAAACCCTTCTCTCGCTCCATGAGATTTCAACTTTCCATAAGTTGATCAAAAAGGCCTCCCTTTTCGAAACCAACTTGCGAAAAGGAACATACGACCACTTATGGAAAGGAAGTGCCGTTCCAAAAACACGTTTGGAAAAGCCCATCGCATATGGGCTGCCCACAACGGACAAAGGGGCAAAGCCCCATAAAATCGCCAATGTCCGGGTGGATCCAGGCATGGCGGGCACTTCTAAAAATTTTGAAAAAATAGAAAATAAGAGAGAACGCAATTTTTCAAAACCAATTGAAAAACGGGAGTACACTCCGCTGGGGCAACCTATGTCGGAGGTCGTAGACCTCTTACTTGCCCAGGGCATGATCGAACTCCCTGAAATCCCCGAAGGAGTCACGTCCAAAGGGGGGTATTTAAACCGATTTTGCAAGTATCATCGGCTCAAAGGCCATGATACCAAACGTTGCTTCTCTCTTCTAAATAAAATTGAGAACTTGATAGCGGAGGGCCGGCTCCAGGTCACTGCGGAACCTGAGCCACCTCAAGCTATCTTCAAGGAACCCTTTCCCAAACACGCCAGTGGCAGTGGGAAAGGAAAGGAGGTATGTACCCTCACCATTTCCAAGGAACTAGCGCAAAAGCCCGAACCTGGTCGACCTGCTTGTGCGCCCATCCTTGTATTATACAAGAGGCCCGCCCAAGTCGTCATTTGGGGACCACCAAAAGTGGAAACCCCGGCAAAACCAGTTTTTAAAATCCAAGGTTCTCCTCAGCTCATCCTTAGAGCCAAGTTTAGCGCGAACCCTAGGCTGGTCGTGGGGGAAGTCACTAGATCCGGGAGGATCTACCAACCCCCGCACCTTCAAGGTGCTCAAAAGGTGGTCAGTGTACCTGGCCCCTCAAAAGCATGTATCCCTAGTGGTCTGCCAAAAGCAGATAAGGACAAAATCATCTTAAATCCTTATGATTTCGAAAACCACCTTTCAAAGATTCCTATTCACATGTCTATCCTAGAGCTTATCAAAACCTCGCCTAGGCATAGACTTGTCTTAGAGAAAATTCTAGAAAGAGCCAAGGTTGATTCGAACATAAGTCTGGAATCCTTGTCTGCCCAAGTGGCTTTATTAGGAGCAAAATCGCCCATCACCTTTTCGGAAGATGATGTAGATAGACCCTACGAAACCCATAACCAGGCCCTGCATATCGAGGTGGTTCTAAACAACCACTCTCTGGACAGGTGCCTAGTCGATGGTGGAGGAGGGCTCAACATCCTTCCACTTCACGTGGCGTACAAAATCGGAGTCACCTTGACTTCAGTGAACCCAAGCCCCATCGTTATCACTGGATACGATGGGAATGCGTCTAGGCCTTTAGGATCCATCGAACTCCCAATGGAAACGGGAGGGATCGAACACACGGGGGTGTTCCATGTCTTGGACATCCACCCCCATTATAACCTGTTGCTGGGAAGACCCTGGATACACAGCTTGTGCGCTGTGCCATCCACCTTCCACAGGTGTGTTAAGATCCCTTTTAGGGACTAGGTCGTAGTGATCCTAGGTGAGAGTCACCCACAGCTTCAGGGGATCATAAACTCCCCTTGTTTATCGAGCTCCCAGGCCCATGAGGCTAACCTGGGGCAAATTATGGTTGAGCCATCTCAGCTCATGTTGAACAACCCCAGGAAGGTTGTATGTGTGAAGGGGCTGCCAAAAGCAGGCCCCCTCCCGACTCTAATCCTCCTAGGAAAACCCAAGCGTTCCCTATTTTCAAAACCCCTGGACAAAAAGCCATACGAGCCTAATATGGACGATAGCATGTTCCAGGACCACGACTTATATCCCATCTTTTCAAAAAACAAAAGGTCGTGGAACATGTTATTGAACATGGGCTACACGCCCTACAAAAGCCTAGGGGCACAAAACTAGGGTCTCCTAGAGCCCATCCTTCCTAGGGCCAACCCAAGCCGATATGGGATCGGCTATACTCCCCGAATACCGCCGAAGCCACCCCCTGTGACCACCTGGGTCAAGGGTGCCCCGGAGCCTGCTTTAGAAGAGACCTACGATTTAGACCTCCTATTCCGAGTCTAACCCGTAGTGTTTTCCCTTTGTAGGTATGACGGAAGATCCCTTTTTCTAAAAATACCAAAAACATTTGAAAACTTAAAATCAAAAAAATCGGAAAACAAGAAAAAAACCAAAACCAATGGAAAAACAAAAACTCGAAAAAAATGTGCTTTGTATAGTTCCCAAAGTTCTTGTTTTATAAAAACCCAAAAAAATCGAAAATTTGGAAAATACCAAAAAGATTTTGTACATAGCTGCTCCTGGTATGAATTTGGAGAAAGAAAAGGATTTCGAAAGAAACGTCGTCTGCATAGCCAGACCAAAAATTTCGAAATCACTTGAAAATCCAAGTACAAAACCAAGTTATTTTGAAAACCACGCATCAAGTTCCCTCGGGTCTATAGCCCACGAGAATGATCAAAGCCCAGAGGTGGATCCCCTTGAGGAAGATCCCACTTCTGAGCTCCCAGAATTTCATAGAATTCTCGATTTTGAAAGACCTTCCCAATCAGTAGGAGGAGATTTCGTAGAGGTGAACCTAGGGGATGATTCCAATCCCAAAACCATCAAAATAGGCGCATGCTTGCATGAAACTGAAAAGTTAGCATTCATTGCATTTCTACGAACCTATTTAGATGTGTTTGCATGGACGTATGAAGACATGCCGGGCATAGATCCCAGCATAGTCGAGCATCGTCTTCCCTTAGATGTAGGTGTAAAACCAATAAAGCAGAAGCTTAGGAAAATACACCCGAATGTACACGCGCAAGTGAAAGAGGGTTTAGAAGATCTGCTAAAAGTCGGATTTATAAAACCCATTACGTATTCTGATTGGTTGTCAAATATCGTTGTAGTTCGAAAAACCAATGGGAAAATTCGAATATGCATCGATTTCAGAAACCTGAATAAAGCCACTCCAAAGGATAATTATCCTTTACCAAACATAGATTTGATAGTCGATAGTACTGCAAATCATGAAATGTTTTCATTCATGGATGGTTATTCAGGCTATAATCAAATCAAACTAAGCCCACGAGATCAGGGTAAGACCGCCTTCACAACCCCATGGGGCACGTACTGCTATACAGTCATGCCCTTTGGTTTGAAAAATGCCGGCGCAACATACCAACGAGCCATGAACACGATCTTCCATGATCAAATTCACGAGCTTGTAGAAGTGTATGTAGATGATCTCTTGGCGAAATCCAAAACCCGATGCACCCATATCGAATGTTTACAAAAGATTTTTGAAAGGCTTAGGCTTTACAAAGTAAAGCTAAACCCTCAAAAATGTGTGTTCGGGGTAGAATCAGGGAAGCTTCTAGGCTTTATGGTGAGCCAAAGGGGAATAGAAGTCGACCCCTCCAAATGTCGAGCCATCATAGACATGGCTCCACCCTCCAATCTCACCCAAGTCCGTAGCCTCCAGGGTCGATTACAATCTGTGCGCCGATTCATATCGAATCTGGCAACTAGATGCGAACCCTTCAACAAACTGTTGAGGAAGGGTACGAAATTCTTATGGGATGACGAATGCCAAAAATCCTTCGAGAGACTAAAGGCATACTTGGTTAATCCCCCGTTTTGAATCCTCCAAAACAAGGAAAACCGCTTTTATTATACATCTCCATGCATGTAAACGCTTTAGGAGCCCTGTTGGCTCAATACGAAGATGACACCCATAAGGAGTATGCCATCTACTATATTTCGAAAACTCTCTTGGCTTATGAATGAAATTATCAAGCCATGGAGAAGACGTGCTTGGCCCTAGTTTGGGCCTGCCAGAAATTCAGACACTATTTCCTAGATCATGAGATCTGGATAGTGTCCAAGCTTGATCCAATCAAGCACTTGTTCGAAAAACCCATTCTCATGGGTAGATTGGGCAAATGGCAACTCCTTCTAATGGAGTATGATCTGAAATACCATCACCAGATCTCCATTAAGGGGCAAGCCCTAGCAGATTACATGGCTGAATTCCCCTTAGAGGACGCATATCCCACTCTTGTCGAAATGCCTGATGAAGGCATATTGCAAAACCATTTTCAAAACCACATTTTGGCAAATTCTTTCGAAAACCAAGTGTGGAAGATGCACTTCGACGGGGCACGAAACCAACGAGGGGCTGGTGCCGGGATCATCCTAATCTCCCCTGAAAAGGGCGAGATTCCCATAGCAGTCCGCTTAGACTTCGAATGTTCCAACAACGTAGCTGAGTATGAAGCACTCATACAAGGCTTAAGGATTTCGAAAACTCTAGGGGCATCATGCATCGAGGTCTTTGGAGATTCACTCCTTGTCATAAACCAGGTTTTAAAAATTTGGCAAGTACGTAATGAGAAACTACTTCCATATCACGAGTTGGCCACTCGATTGGTCCAATCCTTCCAGTCGTGTAAGCTCACACATGTGGGAAGAGAGGACAATGGCATCGCCGATGCCCTCTCCTCCTTGGGCTCAGCCCTGAAGGTCGACCCCATTTTAGGGACCAGGTCTTTGGAAATATGGCATGCGCCCCATCCATCCACACACGACTTGGATATTTGCCAAAACAACCCAGAGTCTACTGAAAAACCCTGGTTCTATGACATAAAACAATTTTTAGAAAATGGGGGATTCACCGAGGATGCCACATCCAAAGATAAGGCATTCATTCGTAAGATTTCGACCCGATACACCATTCTGGGTGGGGTCTTATACAAAAAGAGTTTTACCGGCAGTCTGCTTAGGTGTATCGACCTAGAGGAGGCTAGGATAGTGATGCACGAGTTCCACGACGGAGAATGTGGAGGTCATGTTAATGCCAACATGATGGCGATGAAAATACTTAGAGGGGGTTATTTTTGGTCCACCCTGAAAAAGGATTGTCACGATCATGTTAGGAAGTGTCATCCATGTCAAGTGCATGGGCACGCCATTCATATCCCTTCATCTGCATTGCATTCCGTGGTCAGCCCCTGGCCATTTACCATGTGGGCGTTTGACATTGTAGGCCCCATATTTCCAAAGGCCTCGAATGGGCATCGTTTTATTTTAGCAGCCACGGAGTATTTCTCGAAGTGGGTGGAAGCCATTTCCCTAACGAATGTAATGGGGCAACATGTGGTGGCTTTCATCCGGAGGAATATCTTGGCTCGATTTGGGGTTCCACGAGACCTTGTGTCTGATAATGGTACCCCATTCAAGAATGAGCGGATGGTTAAGTTGTGCAACACGTATGGCATAACTCACCACTTCTCCTCGCCCTACTACCCTCAAGGCAACGGCCAAGCCGAAGCTACAAACAAGACTCTCATTGGTATCATTGAGAAAACCTTAGAGAAGGGTAGGACGTGGCACGAGAAGCTGGATGAAGCCTTATGGGCTTATAGGACTTCCATCCGGACTCCCACGAATGCCACACCATTCGAGTTGGTCTATGGCACAAACACCATTCTTCCCATTCATACCCAACTGCATTCATTCCATACATCCATTGCACTCGACCTCCCCCTAGAGACGCTTCAGCATGCTAGGATGGCCGAACTAGATTTGCTAGATGAGAGGCGACTCCTTGCCATGGATCATGCTCGTGCATACCGGCAAAGGATAGCCCGACATTATAGCAAACACATGAGACCTCGCCACTTTGAAGTGGGAGATCTGGTCTTGAAAACCATCCACCATCGTGGCCCACACCCCCTAGGCAAGTGGCGCCCCAACTGGGATGGACCCTATGTTGTACGAGCAACCACTACGAACAATTCGTATTGGTTGATCGATGTAGAAGGTAGGAATTTAGCAGATCCTATCAATATTCAATACTTAAAGAAGTATCATGTGTAGGATCTGGATTAAATTCCAAGTTTTTTTGAAAATTTTAAAGGGACAGCTGCCCTGAGACGTGTGAATAAGGTGCAAAAGCAACTCGTGTGACCCTAAGTAAGAGAATTCGCACTTGTGAAAGAGTGGAGCTTTCAAAATCGTGGTTGCATTTCAAAATCCTTCATCTTACGAAGAAGGGCCTAGTTCAACATAGCAAGATACTTGCAAGTAGTACGTGCTATTTCTAAATAGGCTGATCTGGAATGGATCGAGTGTAGGCTTGGGATAAGTCCTCCCCTCTTCTCTTCTCCTTCCAAAAGGAAAACAAAGGCCCAAATCAAAAGGGAATTTCCCATTTAAAATCTCTTTCCAAAAGAAAGAAACCAGACTTCAAAAAGAAAAATCGATTCTCTTATGAAAAAGAGGGATTAAAGAAAAAAATACTCCCAAAGGGAGACCCTCTATGAAAAAAAGGAAAAAGAGGCCAAAAAGCTCAAAAAGAGCAGTTTTCCGCCTTCTATGCCTTAAACCACGGGACACTTCAGAAGGGACCGTGGTATCTCTTTCCCATCCCGGGCTTATCCCAAGCTAAAAGCATGGCTCATTTCGAGGAATCCTAAAGTAAAAATAGGATTTACTTACTTGAATTTCATCTTGTTTGAGAATTCGACATTTCGAGTAAGGCATAGGAATTTGAAATGAAGCTTGTTTTCTTATAAAACCTCCGCTAGATAAGCAAGTGTTAAGACTCAAACAAGGGCAAGCACGAAGAGCTCGAGATCCTTAGGATCGAGACTCAAGACAGTTGTCCCATTTGTAAATAGTTTTGTAAATAAGTTTTGAAAACCGAACATCGAACAGCATAGGATTTTGCTCACTTGGAGCAGTAGGCCTTGTAAGTCTCTAGAGTTCGACCACACCTGGTCTTTGGGAGGTCGCCACTCTTGGCACCACACCCATGTCATTTGCATTCCACGCATGGTACTTGCATAAACATGATCCCATTTAGGACCAGATTCCATAGTATAACCCTTTGGCGTGATATCTCCTCCTACTAGAGTTTGTAAAATTGAGATTTTGCTAAAATGGGACGATCCCATATTCTTCGTGGCTAGATCTAGGGAGACATTAAAAGGGGTGTTTGTCATCTTTGCCCTTATCCAAATCTATTTGGACAAGGCCAAAGAGGGGCATCTGTAAACACCCCGAAATCCCACGAATTTCTCAAAATCCATCTGGTTTTATACAAGCAGCCCCAAAGGGCCATTTTGAGTTTGGAAACCCAAGAGCCTTCCAAACAACCCTGTACATATATTTTAAACTTTATCTTTCAAAAACATATAATATGGCTTTTGAAAACCCTTTTAAAACATGTTTTGAAACCCCGAAGTGGCTTGGCCCGATCAAGACAAGACCAGGAGAGCCCAGAAGAGCCCGGAACCGGAGCACATGTCAAGCCCGGTGCAGCAACTCTTGTTCTCATTCACATCCCAGGATCTCAAACGTCCAAGACCCTGTTCTTATCAAAATAGCATTTGAAGTCATCTCCGGAAGGCAGAAACGGAGGTGGACGACTATGTTGGCGAAGACCCAACGCAGACGGAGTACTGATGCTGTCAGGCCCCGCACGAATCGTCTGTTTCGAACCCAGCTCGAAGGAGTCAGAGTTCAGTTTGGATTGGATCTAGACCATATATATCCAGATCCCAATCCAAACCCATATGTGGATTTGGATTTGGATTTGGATCCAGAGATCCAATCCAATATCCATATCCATGGCCCACACCACCTTCTCATAAATGGAGGTGGGGCCCACTTGAGTTTCACGTGGGATATTGGGCATGAGAGAGAGTGGGGGTGAAAAATATCAAGAGTGTTGTATTAAGCTTGACTTGTGTGTCAAGTTTGGGTTTAATCTTGTGGGTTAGCCTAATTGAGTGGGTTTAAGCTTGTAATTAGCTAAAACCTAACCTAGGGCTGCACCAACATGGGGTGATCAAGGTCTATGGGCCATGCTAAGGGAGCTCCTTCACCTAAACCTAGCCCAAAATGCCTAAACCTAGCCTAAACCCCTAATCCACCCCTAATCTGAACCTAATCACCTAACCCACTTCCCTAATCCCAGCCTAATCCCAACCTAATCACCTAACCCATTTCCCTAATCCTTCACTAAACCTAGATTAATTTCCCTAATCCTAGCCTAATCACCTAACCTAGCTCACTAAACCTCACCCTAAAACCCAACCACCTAACCTAGCCCTAAACCCCTAAACCACCCTTAGCCCACGATTTACCCAAACCCCTAGTTTTAAAATATCTGGCCCAACCCTTTCCAGCCCACCTTATCTACATACCACCCTACCTAAACCACCTAACCACTACCCACAGCCCAGCCCTAACCGACCTACCCATCCCCTATTTAAACCCCCCTCCTTGTGGGCGGGTTTTGCAAGTGGGAACCACCCTTCCACCCAGCCGGGCCCTCTCCTTCTCCCATCTCTCACCCAGCCGGGACCACTCCCCAACAGCTCCACCTGCTCCACCAGCCACCACCTGCACCGCCACCTTCCCTCTTCCCTCCATCACCACCATCCCTCAGCCGGACGCCACCACCTCCACCCAACCGAACCAGCCGACAGCCACCTGCCCGCCACCTTCCCACTTCATCCGCCACCTCTCCCCATTCGGTAAGTACCCCAAACTCCCTCAAAGCCCCTCTCTACCACCTCTCCACTCTTAGCCACCCATCCTACCTTCATCTCAGCCCTTTTGCCGCCACCACCTAAACCTAGCCGAACCTAGCATAACCCAAGTTGCTGGCCACCACCTAGCCATCATCTCCTATTCGGCCAACTCCCCTAGGTGTCCTATTCGGCCTTCCCACTAGCTCACCTATTAGGTCCAGTTTCCCTAAACTCTCAACTCCCCTAGTGACCCTAAGAGTCCACTCGTTCGGCCCATTTAAACCCCTTACCTTGAGGCGCCATCTAGTTGCCACCGGCCACCTCCGAGGCGCCTATCCCGTGCCCCACTTGCAGCCGGCCAGCACCCTTGATCACCTACCTTCGCGGAGCTCCCACTTGCAGCCCAAGGCCAAGTCCACGCTCAAGCAAGACCTCTACGGACCAGCTACTCGTAAGTGTCTAAACTCGGTCTTTAGTTATACACTTGCTTGAGATTCAATTTGATACGGGGTTGTAATAACGGAGCATAGTCTCCCCCCGCTTGTAATAACGTGGCTTGGCACAACCACACACGTGCACTCTCTTAGTCGTGCACAATTTTGAACACACACGGGCCTAATCAGCCCCTAATATATAAGTGTATATATACTTTCATTTTCGAAGGGTTTTTGTTCAAGTTGGGTGCGTTGTCTTTCAATTCAAGCACTCTCACACACATTGAGCTTCCACTCTTATTTGAAAGACCCAAGTAAGGGCCGACCTATACTATTTGGGTTTCATTTCTTGTCGTGTGAGTAAGTCTTTCAATTCAAGCACTCTCACACACATTGAGCTTTCGCTCTTATTTGAAAGACCCAAGTAAGGGTCGACCTATACTATTTGGGTTTCATTTCTTGTCGTGTGAGTAAGTCTTTCAATTCAAGCACTCTCACACACATTGAGCCTTCGCTCTTACTCCCAAGACCTTAGTAAAGGCCTTATTGCAGTTATATTTGGGTTTCATTTATGTCGTGTGGGTAGTCTTTCAATTCAAGCACTCTCACACACATTGAGCCTTCGCTCTTACTCCCAAGACCTTAGTCAAGGCCATACTGCCATTTATATTTGGGTTTAATTTCATGTCATGTGTGTAAGTCTTTCAATTCAAGCACGCACCCACATTGAGCCTTCGCTCTTATTTGCAAGACCCGAGTAAGGGCTCATATACATAAGATATATACCTATTTCCCTTCGGTTATTTCCCTTCTGTTATTTCCCTTCAGCATTGTCTTTACATTTCGGGTTTTCCCTTTGGAGTAGCGTGAGTTTGCATTGCATCTACGCCATACCACGAGGTAGGACGCATATTGCATCAAAGCAAGCCCCGCTCGAATTCGCCCATGTAGTGGAGTGTTCATAACACACAAACTAGGTGGCCCGAAAAGGGATAAAAGGAAAGACTTAGGCACGTGCAAATCCACGTGATCTAAAAATATGCAATCGCATCTTAAAGACCCGAAATAGACACCTCGAACCGTTTCGTAGACTTTCTCTCCAAAACTCGATTTTTGCAAAAGCGTACAGACTGACCCTTGCACATCGGTGCAAGAAGGTCTGCGACGACAAGAGCTTACTTGCTCACAGTCGCCACGTTTAGAAGTCAGTGTTAAATATATCTTCGCTAGCTTAAGTAAGCTAGCTGGCACGCCCTATTTGTATACATAGGCCTTAGACACACGAGAAGATCCACTCCAAGCCCTGGAAGAGGCGAAGAGGCGGGGATTTTTCGCGCGTCTACAGTGTGCTCCGGTTCCGGGCTCTTCTTAGCTCTCCTGGTCCTGTCTTGATCGGGCCAAGCCGCTTTGGGGATTCAAAACATGTTTTAAAAATGTTTTAAAAAGCTATGTTGTATGTTTTCGAAATATAGAGTTCAAAACGTATGTACAGGGTTGTCTGGAAGGCTACGGGGTTTCCAGACTCAAAAATGGCCCTTTGGGGTTGCTTTTACAAAACCAGGTTTGTTTAAGGAATTCGTGGGATTTTGGGGTGTTTACAATGCCGAAAGGAGATATGTATATAGATTATGTATATGGGCCCTTACTCGGGTCTTGCAAATAAGAGCGAAGGCTCAATGTGGGTGCGTGCTTGAATTGAAAGACTTACACACACGACATGAAATTAAACCCAAATATAAATTGTAGTATGGCCTTAACTAAGGTCTTGGGAGTAAGAGCGAAAGCTCAATGTGTGTGAGAGTGCTTGAATTGAAGTACTACGCACACAACATGAAATGAAACCCAAGCTCATGAATTTCTGGCAGGCCCAGACTAGGGCCCAGACTAGGGCCAAGCATGTCTTCTCCATGGCTTGATAATTTCTTTCGTAAGCCAAGAGAGTTTTCGAAATGTAGTAGATGGCATAGTCCTTATGGGTGTCATCCTCGTATTGAGCCAATAGGGCTCCCAAAGCATTCGCATGCACGGAAATGTAAAGTAAAAGCGGTTTTCCTTGCTTCAGAGGATTCAAAACAAGGAGATTAACCAGGTATGCCTTTTGCAAACATTCGATATGAGTGCATCGGGTTTTGGATTTTGCCAAGAGATCATCTACATACACTTCTACGAGCTCATGAATTTGATCATGGAAGATCGTGGTCATGGCTCTCTGGTATGTCGCACCGGCATTTTTCAAACCAAAGGTTATGACTGTATAGTAGTACGTGCCCCACGGGGTTGTAAATGCGGTCTTACCCTGATCTCGTGGACTTAATTTAATTTGGTTATAGCCTGAATAGCCATCCATAAACGAAAACATTTCATGATTTGCAGTACTATCGACTATCAAATCTATGTTTGGTAAAGGATAGTTATCCTTTGGAGTGGCTTTATTCAGGTTTCTGAAATCGATGCATATTCGAATTTTCCCATTAGTTTTTCGAACTACAACGATGTTTGACAACCAATCAGAATACGCAATGGGTTTTATAAATCTGGCTTTTAGCAGATCTTCTAAACCCTCTTTGACTTGCGTGTGTACATTCGGATGTATTTTCCTAAGCTTCTGCTTTATGGGTTTTATATCTGCATCTAAAGGAAGAAGATATTCGACAATGGTGGGGTCTATGCCCGGCATGTCTTCATATGTCCATGCAAACACATCTAAATAGGTTCGTAGAAATGCAATGAAAGCTGATCTTTCATGTTAATGCAAACATGCACCTATCTTGATGAGTTTGGGATTTGAATCACTCCCTAGGTTCACCTCTATGAAATCTCCTCCTACTGAATTGGAAGGTCTTTCACAATCGAGAATTTTATGAAATTCTGGGAACTCAGAAGTGGGATCTTCCTCAAGGGGATCCACTTCTGGGCTTTGATCATTCTCGTGGGTTTTAGACCCGAGGGAATTTGATGCGTGAGTTTTCAAAAGACCTGGTTTTGTACTTGGATTTTTAATTGATTTCAAAATTTTTGGTCTGGCTATGCAGATGACGTTCCTTTCGAAAACCTTTTCTTTTTCCAAAGTCTTACCAGGAGCAGCTATGTACAAAATTTTTTTGGTATTTTGTAGATTTTCGATTTTTTTGGGTTTTTGCAAAACAAGAACTTTAGGAACTATACAAACTTCTCTATTTTTGAGTTTTTGATTTTCCAATGTTTTTGGTTTTTGCGAATTTTCTATTTTTTTGATTTCGAGTTTTTCAAATGTTTTTGTATTTTTATGAAAGGGATCTTCCATCATACCTACAAAGGGAAAACACTACGGGTTAGACTCGGAATAAGAGGTCTAAATCGTAGGTCTCTTCTAGGGTAGGCTCCAGGGCACCCTTGACCCAGGTGGTCACAGGGGGTGGCTCTAGCGGTATTTTGAGAGTATAGCCGATCCCGTATCGGCTTGGGTTGGCCCTAGGAAGGATGGGCTCTAGGAGACCCTGGTTTTGTGCCCCTAGACTTTTATAGGGCGTATAGCCCATGTTCAACAGCATGTTCCACGATTTTTTGTTTTTTGAAAAGTTAGGGTATAAATCGTGGTCCTGGAACTTGCTGTCATCCATATCGTACTCGTATGGCTTTTTGTCTAGGGGTTTTGGAAATAAGGGACGTTTGGGTCTTCCTAGAAGGGTCAGGATTGGGAGGGGGGCAGCCTTGGGCGGCCCCTTCACATACACAACCTTCCTAGGGTTGTTTAACACGAGCCTTGGTGGCTCGACCATGGTTTTCCCCATGTTAGCCTCATGGGCCTGGGAGCTCGACAAACAAGGGGAGTTTATGATCCCCTGAAGTTGAGGGTGACTCTCACCTAGGATCACCACGACTTGGTCCCTGAAAGGGATCTTGACACACCTGTGGAAGGTGGATGGCACAGCGCACAAGCTGTGTATCCAGGGCCTTCCCAACAACAGGTTATAATGGGGGTAGATGTCCAAGACATGGAACACCCCGTGTGTGTGATCCCTCCCATTTCCATAGGGAGTTCGATCGATCCTAAAGGTCTAGACGCATTCCCATCGTATCCAGTGATAACGATAGGACTTGGGTTCCCAAAAGTCAAGGTGACTCCGATTTGGTACGCCACATGAAGTGGAAGGATGTTGAGACCTCCTCTCCCATCGACTAGGCACCTGTCCAGAGAGTGGTTATTCAGAACCACCTCGATATGCAGGGCCTGGTTGTGGGACTCGTAGGGTCTATCTACATTATCTTCCGAGAAAGTGATGGGCGATTTTGCTCCTATTGACGCCACTTGGTCAGACAGGGATTCAGGACTTATGTTCGAACTAAGCTTAGCTCTTTCTAGAATTTTCTCTAGCACGAGTCTATGCCTAGGCGAAGTTTGTATAAGCTCTAGGATGGACATGTGGATAGGAATCTTTGAAAGATGGTTTTTGAAATCATAAGGGTTTAGGACAATTTTCCCATTGTCTGCTTGTAGACGCGCGAAAAATCCCTGCCTCTCACCTTTTCAGGGCTTGGAGCAGATCCTCTCGTGTGTCTAAGGCCTATTTATGTAAACAGGGCGTGCCAGCTAGCTTACCTAAGCTAGCGAAGATATATTCTAAACTGACTTCTAACGTGGCGACTATGAGTAAGTGAGCTCTTGTCGTCGCAGACCTTCTTACACCGATGAGTAAGGGTCAGTCTGTACGCTTTGCAAAAATCGAGTTTTTGGGATAGAAAGCCTACGAAGCGGTTCAAGGTGTCTAATTTGGGTTTTTTTAGATACGATTGCAGATTTTAGATCACGTGATTTGGCACGTGCCTAAGTCTTTCCTTTTATCCCTTTATGGGCCACCTAGTTTGTGTATTATGAACACTCCACTACATGGGCGAATTCGAGCGGGGCTTGCTTTGATGCAATATGCGTCCTACCTCGTGGTATGGCATAGATGCAATGCAAACTCACGCTACTCCAAAGGGAAAACCCGAATGTAAAGACAATGCTGAAGGGAAATAACCGAAGGGAAATAACTGAAGGGAAATGACTTGTAAAGTAAATGCCGAAGGGAGATATGTATATAGAGTAGGTATATGGGCCCTTACTCGGGTCTTGCAAATAAGAGTGAAGGCTCAATGTGGGTGCGTGCTTGAATTGAAAGACTTACACACACGACATGAAATTAAACATGAAATGAAACCCAAATATAACTGCAGTAGGCCTTGACTAAGGTCTTGGGAGTAAGAGCGAAAGCTCAATGTGTGTGAGTGCTTGAATTGAAGTACTATGCACACAACATGAAATTAAACCCAAATAGTATAAGTCGGCCCTTACTTGGGTCTTTCAAATAAGAGCGAAGGCTCAATGTGTGTGAGTGCTTGAATTGAAAGACTTACACACACGACATGAAATGAAAAACCCAAATAGTATAGGTCGGCCCTTACTTGGGTCTTTCAAATAAGAGCGAAGGCTCAATGTGTGTGAGTGCTTGAATTGAAAGACAACACACCCAACTTAAGCAAAACCCTACAAAATTAAAGTATATGTATATACTTATGTATTAGGGGCTGATTAGGCCCGTGTGTGTTCAAAATCATGCACAACTAAGAGAGTGCACGTGTGTGGGTGTGCCAAGCCACGTTATTACAAGCGGGGGGAGACTATGCTCCGTTATTACAACCCCGTATCGAATTGAATCTCAAGCAAGTATACAACTAAAGACCGAGTTAGGCACTTACTAATAGCTGGTCCGAAGATGTCTTGCTTGAGCATGGGCTTGGCCTTCGCCTTGGGCTGCGAAAGGGAGCTCCGCGAGGTTGAACGGCAAGGGGAGGTGATGGCCGAATGTTCTTGATGCACGGAAGAGCGCCTTGAAGATGGCCGGTTGTTAAGGAGGGGCTCTTTTTGGCGTGTTGGGCTAAAGGGCCTAGGTAGGGTCACTAAGGATAGGGTTTAGTTTTAAGGTAGGTTATGCGAAGGGTGAACCTAAGGGAAGGTCTAACGAATCACCTAGGGTTGGCGGGTTACTAGGGTGGCCGAGGGAAATGATAGTCGGTTGGAGTGGCCGACTAGGAGGACTTAGTGGTGGCGGGTAGTTGGAGTGGCTAGGAGTGATGTAAGGTAGGGTCGCTAGCTAGAATATGGGGCCAGGTGGTAGTGGTTGTAGTAGGTATATTGGGATGATATGGGCAGGTTTTAGGGAGTCGGATAGGGTTGCCGGGTGGAGCTAAAAGGTCTAGGTGGTGGTGGGTAGTTAGGGTGCTATGGATTCAGCTGAGTGGGGCTGGGGGCAGCAGGTGGATGGGCTAGTGTTAGGATGATAGGGGAGTGGATTAGGTGGCTGAGAGTGGAGAGGGAGTGAAGAGGTGGTAAGGTAGGATGTAGGGGACTTACCGGGTGAAGAGAGGGTGGTGCTCGGCTGGAAGGAAGTGGTGCAGGTGGTGTCGTTCAGCTGGAAGGTGGTGGTGTAGGTGGTGGCATTCGGCTGGAAGGTGGTGGTGTAGGTGGTGGTGCAGGTGGTGGTGGGATGTGGAGCAGGTGGAGCAGGTGGGATTCGGCTGAACTTGGGGAAGGAGAGGACCCGGCTGGGAATGGGTGGGCTGCTAGGTTATGAAACCCGCCCCCAAGGGGGGCGGGGGTTATATAGGGCTGGGTTAGGTCGGTTAGGGCTGGGTTTGGGGTAGTGGTTAGGTGGTTTAGGTAGGGTGGTATGATAATAAGGTGGGTTGGAAAGGGGTAGGGCCAAATATTTTAAATACAAGTGGTTTGGGTAGGTTGTGGGCTAGGGGTGGTTTAGGGGGTTTAGGGTTTAGTTAGGTGGGTTGGTTCTAGGGTGAGGTTTAGTGAGCTAGGTTAGGTGATTAGGCTAGGATTAGGCTAGGTTTAGGGAAGGATTAGGGAAGTGGGTTAGGTGATTAGGTTGGGATTAGGCCGGGATTAGGGAAATAGGTTAGGTGATTAGGCTCATATTAGGGGCGGATTAGGGTGGAAGGCTAGGATTAGGTATTTTTGGTTAGGTTTAGGTGAAGGAGCTCCCTTTGCATGGCCCATAGACCTTAACCATATCTTGTTGGTGCAGCCCTAGGTTAGGTTTTGGCTAATTACAAGCTTAAACCCACTTAATTAGGCTAACCCACATGACTAACCCCAAACTTGACACACAAGTCAAGCTTAATTACAACACACACTTGATCTTATCCACCCCCACTCTCTCTCATGCCCATAATCCCACGTGAATTTCAAGTGGGCCCCACCTCCATTTATGAGAAGGTGATGTGGGCCATGGATATGGATATTGGATTGGATTTTTGAATCCAAATCCAAATCCAAGTCCATACATGGGTTTGGATTGGGATCTGGATATATATGGTCCATATCCGATCCAAACTGAACTCTGACTCCTTCGAGCTGTGTTCGAAACGAACGGTTTGTGCGGGGCCTGACAGCATCAGTACTCCGTCTTCGTTGGGTCTTCGCCAACATGATCGTCCGCCTCTGTTTTCGCCTTCCGGAGATGACTTCAAACGATGTTTTAATGATAATAGGGTCTTGGACGTTCGAGATCCTGGGGGTGTGGACTTGATATAAGAGTTGTTGTGCCGGGCTCGACATGTGCTCCGGTTCCGGGCTCTTCTTAGCTTTCCTGGTCCTGTCTGGATTAGGCCAAGCTGCTTCGGGGTTTCAAAACATGTTTTAAAAGGGTTTTCAAAAGCCATATTATGTATTTTTGAAATATAAAGTTTAAAACATATATACAGGGTTGTTTGGAAGGCTCCTGGGTTTCCAGACTCAAAATAGCCCTTTGGGGCTACTTTTGCAAAACCAGATGGGTTTGAGAAATTCGTGGGATTTCAGGGTGTTTACACTGCTTTAAGCAGAACTCTAGGAACTTTGTAGGTGCGGGGGTTGATAGATCCTCTCGGATCTCGTCACTTCCCCCACGACCAACCTAGGGTTCGCACTAAAACTGGCTCTAATTGAGAGTTTTGGAGCACCTTGGATTTTTAAAACTGGTTTAGCTGGGGATCCAGCTCTTGGTGGTCCCTAAATGACTACTTGGGCGGGCTTCTTGTAAAGCACAAGAGTAGACGCACAAGTGGGTCGACCAGACTCTGATGAATGCGCTAGATCTTTTGAAAAGGTGAGGGTACATACGTCCTTTCCTTTTCCACTGCTACTAGCATGCTTGGGAAAGGGTTCTTTAAAGATAGCTTGAGTTGGCTCAGGTTCCGTAGTGACCTGGAGCCGGGCCTCCGCTATCAAGTTCTAGATTTTGTTTAAAAGGGAGAAACAACGCTTTGTATTATGGCCTTTGAGCCGATGATACTTGCAAAAGCGGTTTAAATACCCCCCTTTGGAAGTGACTCCCTCGGGGATTTCAGGAAGTTCAATCATGCCCTGGGCAAGTAGGAGGTCTAGGACCTCCGACACAGGTTGCCCCAGCGGAGTGTACTCCCGTTTTTCAATCGGTTTTTGGAAATTTCTCTCCCTTTTGTTTTCTAGTTTTTCAAAATTTTTTGAAGTGCCCGCCAGACCTGGATCCACCCGAACATTGGCGATTTTATGAGGCTTTGCCCCTTTGTCCATCGTGGGTAGCCCATAAGTGATGGGCTTTTTCAAGCGGGTTTTGGAAATGACACTTCCTTTCCATAAGTAATCGTATATCTCCTTTTTCAAGTTTGTTTCGAAAAGGGATGTCTTTTTGATCAACTTATGGAAAGTTGAGATTTCGTGAAGCGAGAGAAGGGTCTTTAGCTTACTTTTAAAATTATCCAGGATGAGCATGACTGCGCATCCTTCGGATATTGGCTCTCGCACTTGGCCTAAAAGGGACCTCCATCGTATAATGAAGGCATGCACGTCTTCGTTCATGCCTTGCTTTGTATCCCTTAAAGTATTTAAAGTCGGCATGACTTCTACGTTATGTGCAAATCTTTGCATAAAGCAGTTCGCTAACTCTTCAAAAGTAGCAAACTGGCTTAAATCATAGGAAGCCAGCCATTTGGCAGCTGTGCCTTTAAGGGATAGAGGGCACCAATACACCCATTTCATCGAATCCTTTTTCTTCTTATGGGCTCGACGCGAGAAAAGTTGCAAGTGAGACCTAGGGTCTCCCATGCTATCATACCGATGGAAGTTCGGTATTTCATCGTCACTGTTTGTTTCATAATCCATGGGTAGGAAATCAGACAGGGCGTAACTCCTTTTCTCTTTATTTTGCCCTTTCAGCAGCTGCTGTAGGGCTTTACGGTCCTTTTGTGTGAAGGACTCGTGGTATTGGTTGCCTTCTATTACGGAGGCCTCTTTATGCTTGCGAGGTTTTTCAGTTTTTTTCTTGGCCCTTTGTTCACCATTCGATGAACATGAATCGCCTACTTCAACCTCTTGGCTGAGAGCATCGATTTTAGCCTCAACCTTTTGGAAAATATTTTTTCAAGGTACCTAAGATAACTTAATTTTAAAAGACTCACGTCCCATCGGGCAAGCCAAATCCTGTAGACGCAGAAAGTTCCCGCTTCTGGTTCTTAGGCCTGAAGCGAACCTTTTCGTGTGTCTAAGTCCTATTTAAGCAAAAAGGGTGTGCCAGCTAGCTTACTTAAGCTAGCGAAGAAATACTTTGAAATCTGACTCCTAACGTGGCGACTGTGAGCAAGCAAGCTCTTTTCGTCGTAGACCTTCTTGCACTAATGCGCAAGTGTCAGTCTATACGCTTTAAAATCGAGTTTTAAAGTACGAGAACCTACGAAAATGTTTTGAGGTGTTCGATTCGGGTTGTTTTTGTATGATTTTCAAGTTTTATTTCACGTGGATTTGCACGTGCCTATGTCTTTCTTTTTATCCCTTTCCAGGCCAACTAGGTGTGTGTTATGAACACGTTACCTAAGTAGGGCGACTTTGAGAGGGAGTATGGGGTTTTGCTTTGATGCAATATGCATCCTAACTCGTGGTATGGCGTATATGCAATGCAAACTCATGCAATTCCAAAGGGAAAACCCGTAATTGAAAGTCAATACGGAAGGGAAATGACTTGAAATGTAAATTGCAAAAGAGAAATTGCGAAAGGGAAATTGTGAAAGGGAAATATGGCTATATCTTAAGAGCGGAAATGCTCAATGGTGCAAGTGTGTGCCATGTATATATGTAAAGACTATGCACACTACTGAACCTTAAAACCAAAATCTTAAAGACATAGCCGAAAGGTAAATACTTATAATATATATGGGCCCGAAGGTCACCAACGTGTTGCGTGGGTGTTGTGTGTATATTGAAAGACAACTCACACGACTTAAATGAAACCCAAATATAAATTGCAATATGGCCTTAACTAAGGTCTTGGGAGTAAGAGCGAAAGCTCAATGTGTGTGAGTGCGAGAATTGAAGTACTACTTACACAACATGAAATTAAACCCAAATATAAATTGCAATTGGCCTTGACTAAGGTCTTGGGAGTAAGAGTGAAAGCTCAATGTGTGTGAGTGCGAGAATTGAAAGACAACACACACAAAATGAAATTAAACCCAAGGGAAATAATAACACGGCCCTTACTTGGGTCTTGTAAATAAGAGCGAAAGCTCAATGTGTGTGAGTGCGAGAATTGAAAGACAACACACACAACTTAAGCAAAACCCCACGCAACTTAAATTATATAAATAAGTTTATATCTTAAGGACTGATTAGGCCCGTGTGTGTTCAAAATCGTGCACGACTAAGTGCGAGACAGGCTCAAGTGCATGTGTGTGTGGGTGTGCCAAGCCACGTTATTACAAGCGGGGGGAGACAATGCTCTGTTATTACAACCCCGTATCAAATTTAATTTAGCTTAAGTAAGTCTATAAACAAGGACCGAGTTAGGCACTTACGTATAGCTGGTCTGGAGGTGACTTGCTTGAGCTTGGGCATGGGCGTCGCCTTGGGCTACAAGAGGGAGCTCCTCGGAAAGGCACGGCAAAGGAGTGTTGGCCGGGTGACAGGAGAGCGGTTGTGGCGCCTTGGCGCTAGCCAGGTGATAGGAGGGGGGGGTGCTGCTGTGGTGTCTTGGGCTGGGGTTTAGGGAGTACCACTAAGGTGTAGGGCAGGTTCTAGGGAAGGTGGAGCTAAGGGGTGACTAGGGACTGTCTAAGGAAGAGGGTGTAAGGCCGCGGGTGGTTAGGTGCAGTCGGTTATGGCTGGCCGAATAGTGGCAGGTTAGGTGGTGGTCGGTTGGGGTAGTTAGGGGCGCTTAGGAATGGCAAAGAGGAGCTAGCTAGGGTGTTAACTAAGGGCTAGTTTAAGAGAAGAGGTAAGGTTGAGGGTGATTAACTAGGGGTTGTCTAGGGGATGAAGCAAGGTGGCGGGTGTGATGCAGTTGGGCAGAGGTTGGCCGAATGGTGAAGGGTGGCGGATGGTGGCCGGAAAGTGATGGTGGTGTGGTGGCTGAGAGTGGAGGGGGAGTGAAGATAGGGTGGAGTTAGGATAGGGTACTAACCGAAGGGGCGGTTTGTCCAAGGAAGGTAGCCGAGTGGAAGGTGGATGCAGTTGGGTGGAAGGAGTGGAGTTGGCCGGGCAGTTGTGGTGGCATGGAATGGTGCAGGCCGGGAGGTGGTGGTGGCGTGGAGTGGTGCAGGCCGAGAGGTGGTGGTGGAGCAGGTGAGAGAAGAGAGCAAGAGGAGAGGAAGGGCTCAGCTAGCCCAAGGTGGCTGGAAAAACTTGAAAAACCTGCCCACTGGGGGGGGGGTTATAGGATTTTCAAAAGGTCGGTTGGGCTGGTTTTGAAGGGGTGGTTTAGTGGTTAGGTGGTGGTGGTGTGGTGATAAGGTGGGCTAGATATTTAGGGGGGACCAGATATTTAGTTCAGGTGGTTTTAGGGATATGGTGTGCTAGGGTTTAGGTGGGGTGGTTTAGTGGTTTAGGGCTTAGCTAGGTGGGTTGGTTTTAGGGTGAGGTTTAGTGAGGTGGGTTAGGTGTTTAGGCTAGGATTAGGTTGGGATTAAGGGAATTAGGCTAGGTTTAGGGAAGGATTAGGGAGGTGGGTTAGGTGATTAGGTTGGGATTAGGCCGGGATTAGGGAAGTGGGTTAGGTGATTAGGCTAGGATTAGGCCAGGATTAGGGCAAATGGCTAGGATTAGGGGTTTTGGCTTAGGATTGGGTTAGGAGCATCCCTTTGCATAGCCCATGGACTTCATTGCATCATGTTGGTGCAGCCCTAGGTTAGGTGTAGGTTCATACAAGCTTAAACCCACACTAATTAGGCTAACCCACATGATTAACCCAAAACTTGACACACAAGTCAAGCTTAATACATTCCCCTCATACTTAATCCTCCCCATTCTCTCTCATGCCCAAGATCCCACGTGAATTTCGAGTGGGTCCCACCTCCATTTATGAGAAGGTGATGTGGGCCATGGGTGTGGATATTGGATTGGATCTTTGGATCCAAATCCAAATCTAAATCCACATATACATTTGGATTGGGATCTGGATATATATGGTCCATATCCAATCCAAACTGAATTCTGACTCTTTCAGGGTATGTTCGAAACGAACGGCTTGTGCGGGGTCTGACAGCATCAGTACTCTGTCTTGCGTTGGGTCTTCGCCAACATGGTCGTCCACTTCTGTTTTCACCTTTCGGAGATGATTTCACATGATTTTTGTTGATAACAGGGACTTGGACGTTCGAGATCTTGGGGATGGATCTAACACGAGAGTTGCTGTGTCGGGCTTGACATGTGCTCTAGTTCCGGGCTCTCTTTTGCTCTTCTGGTCCTGCTTTCATCAGGCCAAGCCACTTTGTGGGGTTTCAAAACATATTTTAAAAGGTTTTAAAACTATATTATACATATTTTAAAACATATAAGGTTTAAACATATGTACAGGGGTTTGTCTGGAAGGCTCCTGGGTTTCTAGACTCAAAATAGCCCTTTGGGGCTATTTTTACAAAACCAGGTTATTTGAGAAGTTCGCGAGATTTTGGGGTGTTTACACTTGAGCTTGGGCTTGAGCGTTGCCTTGGGCTGCAAGAGGGAGCTCCTCGGAAGGGTGCGGCAAAGGTGTGTTGGCCGGGTGAATCAAGGTGCTGCGGGTGTGGCGCCTTGGCGCTAGCCGGGTGATGGAAGGGGGTGCTGCTGTGGTGCCTTGGTTGGGGTAGTTAGGGGTGCTTAGGAATGGCAAAGGGGAGCTAGCTAGGATGTTGGCTAAGGGTTGGTTTAAGGGAAGAGGTGAGGTTAAGGGTGACTAACTAGGGGCTGTCTAGGGAAGATGTAAGGTGGCAGGTGTGATGTAGTCGGGCAGAGGTTGGTCGAATGGTGAAGGGTGGCAGATGGTGGCCGGGAGGTTGTGGTGGTGTGGTGGCTGAGAGTGGAGGGGGAGTGAAGAGAGAGGGTGGAGTTAGGATAAGGTACTAACCGGAGGGGAAGGGAGAGGTGGTGGTTGTCCAAGGAAGGCAGTCGGGTGGAAGGTGGATGCAGTCGGGTGGAAGGAGTGGAGCTGGCCGGGAGGTTGTGGTGGCGTGGAGTGGTGTAGGCCTAGGAGGTGGTGGTGGAGCAGGTGATAGAAGAGAGCAAGGGGTGAGAGAGAAGAGGAAAGGCTCGGCTGGCCCAAGGTAGGCTGGAAAATCCTGAAGAACCCGCCCACTAGGGGGGGGGGGGTTTATAGGATTTCAAGAGGGTCGGTTGGGCTGGTTTTTAGGGGATGGTTTAGTGGTTAGGTGGTGGTGGTTTAGTGATAAGGTGGGCTAGATATTTAGGGGGGGGCATATATTTAGTTCAGGTGGTTTTAGGGATATGGTGTGCTAGGGTTTAGGTGGGGTGGTTTAGTGGTTTAGGGCTTAGCTAAGTGGGTTGGTTTTAGGGTGAGGTTTAGTGAGGTGGGTTAGGTGTTTAGGCTAGGATTTGGTTAGGATTAGGGGAATTAGGCTAGGTTTAGGGAAGGATTAGGGAGGTGGGTTAGGTGATTAGGTTGGGATTAGGGAAGTGGGTTAGGTGATTAGGCTAGGATTAGGGTAGATGGCTAGGATTAAGGGTTTTGGCTTAGGATTGGGTTAGGAGCATCCCTTTGCATAGCCCATGGACTTCATTGCATCATGTTGGTGCAGCCCTAGGTTAGGTGTAGGTTCATACAAGCTTAAACCTACACTAATTAGGCTAACCCACATGATTAACCCAAAACTTGACACACAAGTCAAGCTTAATACATTCCCCTCATACTTAATCCTCCCCATTCTCTCTCATGCCCAAGATCCCACGTGAATTTCGAGTGGGTCCCACCTCCATTTATGAGAAGGTGATGTGGGCCATGGGTGTGGATATTGGATTGGATCTTTGGATCCAAATCCACATATACGTTTGGATTGGGATCTGGATATATATGGTCCAGATCCAATCCAAACTGAATTCTGACTCCTTCAGGATATGTTCGAAACGAACAGCTTGTGCGGGGTCTGACAGCATCAGTACTCCGTCTTGCGTTGGGTCTTCGCCAACATGGTCGTCCACTTCTGTTTTCACCTTCTGGAGATGATTTCAAAGGATTTTTGTTGATAATAGGGAATTGGACGTTCGAGATTCTGGAGATGAATCTAACACGAGAGTTGTTGTGCCGGGCTCGACATGTGCTCCAGTTCCGGGCTCTCTTTTGCTCTTTTGGTCCTGCTTTCATCAAGCCAAGCCGCTTTGTGGGGTTTCAAAACGTATTTTAAAAGGTTTTAAAACTATATTATACATATTTTAAAACATATATAGTTTAAACATATGTATAGGGTTTGTCTGGATGGCTCCTGGGTTTCTAGACTCAAAATAGCCCTTTGGGGCAGCTTTTGATAAAACCAGGTTTATTTGAGAAGTTCGTGGGATTTTGGGGTGTTTACAAGCCCTAAACCACTAAACCAGCCCACCTAAATCTCTAGCACACCATATCCCTAAACCACCTAAGATAAATATCTGGCCCACCTAAATACCCGGCCCACCTTATCCCCTAACCACCACCACCATACCCCCAAACCACCATCCCCAATACCAGCCCAAACCGACCCCACAAAAACCTATAAACCCCCCCCCCTAGTGGGCAGGTTTTGCATGAAATGCTTGGGCAATTCAGCCCTTCCTCTCCTCTCTCATCCCTTTCTCTCTTCTCTCACCTGCTCCACCTTGGAACCCAGCCATCTCCACTCCACGCCACCTCCATTCCCCGGTCAGCTCCACTCCATGCAACCTCCATTCCCCGGCCAGCTCCAATCCACGCCACCGGCTGCACCTGCCACCTTCCCTCAACTGGCTGCACCTTGACACCCGCCACCTTCACCCTTCGGCCAGCCTTCCACTCCGGTTAGTACTCCCAACTCAACACCATCTTTTCTTCACACCCCCTCCATTCTTAGCCACCACCCGCCACCCTTCCTTAGCCTAGCCAGCACTTCATCCAGCCGGCCACCACCTGCCACCTTCCACCATTCGGCCCATCTACCCGACTGCACCACCTGCCCCTTTTTCCCTTAGACAGCCCTGAGCCTTACTCCCTCAGCCTTACCTCTCCCTAAAACCTGTCCCTCTTCCCTTAGACAGCCCCTAAGCAACCCTACCCCAACCAAGGCAGCCCCCATCACTCGGCTAGTGCCAAGGCGCCACCCACCCGCTGCACCTTTGCCATCTGGCCAGCATCTTCCCTTGTTGCGCCCTTCCAAGGAGCTCCCTCTTGCAGCCCAAAGTGACTTACCAGCCCAAGCGCAAGCAAGTCACACCCGGACCAGCTATACGTAAGTGCCTAACTCGGTCCTGGTTATAGACTTGCTTAAGCTTAATTAAATTTGATACGGGGTTGTAATAATGGAGCGTTGTCTCCCCCCACTTGTAATAACGTGGTTTGGCACACCCACACACACGTGCACTTGAGCCTATTCCGCTCTTAGCTGCACATGATTTTGACACACACATGGGCCTAATCAGCCTTTAAGATATAGCTATACGTATATAATTTAAGTTGCATGGGGTTTTGCTTAAGTTGTATGTGTTGTCTTTCAATTTTCACACTCACACACATTGAGCTTTCGCTCTTATTTTCAAGACCCGAGTAAGGGCCTATTACAATTTCCCTTGGGTGTTTAAATTCATGTCGTGTGCGTAGTATTTCAATTCTACACTCACACACATTGAGCTTTCGCTTTTACTCCCAAGACCTTAGTCAAGGCCTATTGCAATTATATTTGGGTTTCATTTATGTTGTGTGCGTAGTATTTCAATTCTACACTCACACACATTGAGCTTTCGCTCTTACTCCCAAGACCTTAGTCAAGGCCATATTGCAATTATATTTAGGTTTCATTTACAAGTTGTGTGAGTTGTCTTTCAATATACACACAACACCCACACACATGTTGGCGACCTTCGAGCCCATATATATTATAAGTATTTCCTTTTCGGCTATGTCTTTAAGATTTGGGTTTTAAGGTTCAGCAGTGTGCGTAGTCTTTACATATATACAAGGCACACACTTACACAATTGAGCCTTTTCGCTCTTAAGATATAGCCATATTTCCCTTTTGCAATTTACATTAAGTCATTTCCCTTCCGTATTGTCTTTCAATTCGGGTTTTCCCTTTCGAGTTGCGTGAGTTTGCATTGCATATTGTAGACGCGCGAAAATCCCCGCCTCTTTGCCTCTTTCGGGGCTTGGAGTGGATCTTATCGTGTGTCTAAGGCCTATGTATACAAATAGGGCGTGCCAGCTAGCTTACTTAAGCTAGCGAAGATATATTTAACACTGACTTCTAAACGTGGCGACTGTGAGCAAGTAAGCTCTTGTCGTCGCAGACCTTCTTGCACCGATGCGCAAGGGTCAGTCTGTACGCTTTTGCAAAAATCGAGTTTTGGGGAGAAAGTCTACGAAACGGTTCGAGGTATCTATTTCGGGTCTTTAAGATGCGATTGCATATTTTAGATCACGTGGATTTGCACGTGCCTAAGTCTTTTCTTTTATCCCTTTTTGGGTCGCCTAGTTTGTGTGTTATGAACACTCCACTACATGGGCGAATTCGAGCGGGGCTTGCTTCGATGCAATATGCGTCCTACCTCGTGGTATGGCGTAGATGCAATGCAAACTCACGCTACTCCAAAGGGAAAACCCGAAATGTAAAGACAATACTGAAGGGAAATAACAGAAGGGAAATAACCGAAGGGAAATAACCGAAGGGAAATAACCGAAGGGAAATAACCGGAGGGAAATAAGTATATATCTTATGTATATGAGCCCTTACTCGGGTCTTGCAAATAAGAGCGAAAGCTCAATGTGGGTGCGTGCTTGAATTGAAAGACTTACACACACGACATGAATTTAAACCCAAATATAAATTGCAGTATGGCCTTGACTAAGGTCTTGGGAATAAGAGCGAAGGCTCAATGTGTGTGAAAGTGCTTGAATCGAAAGACTTACTCACACGACATGAAATGAAACCCAAATAGTATAGGTCGGCCCTTACTTGGGTCTTTCAAATAAGAGCGAAAGCTCAATGTGTGTGAGAGTGCTTGAATTGAAAGACTTACTCACACGACAAGAAATGAAACCCAAATAGTATAGGTCGGCCCTTACTTGGGTCTTTCAAATAAGAGCGAAACTCAATGTGTGTGAGAGTGCTTGAATTGAAAGACAACGCACCCAACTTAAACAAAACCCTTCGAAAATGAAAGTATATATACACTTATATATTAGGGGCTGATTAGGCCCGTGTGTGTTCAAAATTGTGCACGACTAAGAGAGTGCATGTGTGTGGTTGTGCCAAGCCAAGTTATTACAAGCGGGGGGAGACTATGCTCCGGTTTCGGGCTCTTCTTGGCTCTCCTGGTCCTGTCTTGATCGGGCCAAGCCACTTCGGGGTTTCAAAACATGTTTTAAAAGGGTTTTCAAAAGCCATATTATATGTTTTAGAAAGATAAAGTTTAAAACATATGTACAGGGTTGTTTGGAAGGCTCCTGGGTTTCCAAACTCAAAATGGCCCTTTGGGGCTGCTTGTATAAAACCAGATTCGTTTAAGAAATTCGTGGGATTTTGGGGTGTTTACAGATGCCCCTCTTTGGCCTTGTCCAAATAGATTTGGATAAGGGCAAAGATGACAAACACCCCTTTTAATGTCTCCCTAGATCTAGCCACGCAAAATATGGGATCGTCCCATTTTAGCAAAATCTCAATTTTACAAACTCTGGTAGAAGGAGATATCACGCCAAAGGGTTTTACTATGGAATCTGGTCCTAAATGGGATCATGTTCATGCAAGTATCATGCGTGGAATGCAAATGACATGGGTGTGGTGCCAAGAGTGGCGACCTCCCAGAGACCAGGTGTGGTCGAACTCTAGAGACTTACAAGGCCTACTGCTTTAAGTGAGCAAAATCCTATGCTGTTCGATGTTCGGTTTTCAAAACTTATTTACAAAAGCTATTTACAAACGGGACAACTGTCTTGAGTCTCGATCCTAAGGATCTCGAGCTCTTCGTGCTTGCCCTTGTTTGAGTCTTAACACTCGCTTATTTAGCGAAGGTTTTTATAAGAAAACAAGCTTCATTTCAAATTCCTACGCCTTACTCGAAACGTCGAATTCTCAAACAAGATGAAATTCAAGTAAGTAAATCCTATTTTTACTTTAGGATTCCTCGAAATGAACCATGCTTTAGCTTGGGATAAGCCAGGGATGGGAGAGAGATACCACGGTCCCTTCTGAAACGTCCCGTGGTTTAAGGCATAGAAGGCGGAAAACTGCTCTTTTTGAGCTTTTTGGCCTCTTTTTCCTTTTTTTCCTAGAGGGTCTCCCTTTGGGAGTATTTTTTCTTTAATCCCTCTTTTTTATAAGAGAATCGATTTTTCTTTTTGAAGTCTGGTTTCTTTCTTTTGGAAAGAGACTTTAAATGGGAAATTCCCTTTTGATTTGGGCCTTTGTTTTCCTTTTGGAAGGAAAAGAGAAGAGGGGAGGACTTATCCCAAGCCTACACTCGATCCATTCCAGATCAGCCTATTTAGAAATAGCACGTACTACTTGCAAGTATCTTGCTATGTTGAACTAGGCCTTTCTTTGTAAGAAGAAGGATTTTGAAATGCAACCACGATTTTGAAAACTCCACTCTTTCACACGTGCGAATTCTCTTACTTAGGGTCACACGAGTTCGCCTTTGCACCTTATTTACACGTCTCAGGGCAGCTATCCCTCTCAAATTTTCGAAAAACTGGAATTTAATCCAGATCCTACACATGATACTTCTTTAAGTATTGAATATTGATAGGATCTGCTAAATTCCTACCTTCTACATCGATCAACCAATACGAATTGTTCGTAGTGGTTGCTCGTACAACATAGGGTCCATCCCAGTTGGGGCGCCACTTGCCTAGGGGGTGTGGGCCACGATGGTGGATGGTTTTTAAGACCAGATCTCCCACTTCAAAGTGGCGAGGTCTCATGTGTTTGGTATAATGTCGGGCTATCCTTTGCCGGTATGCACGAGCATGATCCATGGCAAGGAGTCGCCTCTCATCTAGTAAATCTAGCTCGGCCATCCTAGCATGCTGAAGCGTCTCTAGGGGGAGGTCGAGTGCAATGGATGTATGGAATGAATGCAGTTGGGTATGAATGGGAAGAATGGCGTTTGTGCCATAGACCAATTCGAATGGTGTGGCATTCGTGGGAGTCCGGATGGAAGTCCTATAAGCCCATAAGGCTTCATCCAGCTTCTCATGCCACCTCCTACCCTTCTCTAAGGTTTTCTCAATGATACCAATGAGAGTCTTGTTTGTGGCTTCGGCTTGGCCGTTGCCTTGAGGGTAGTAGGGCGAGGAGAAGTGGTGAGTTATGCCATACGTGTTGCACAACTTAACCATCCGCTCGTTCTTGAATGGGGTACCATTATCAGACACAAGGTCTCGTGGAACCCCAAATCGAGCCAAGATATTCCTCCGGATGAAAGCCACCACATGTTGCCCCATTACGTTCGTTAGGGAAATGGCTTCCACCCACTTGGAGAAATACTCCGTGGCTGCTAAAATAAAACGATGCCCATTCGAGGCCTTTGGAAATATGGGGCCTACAATGTCAAACGCCCACATGGTAAATGGCCAGGGGCTGACCACGAAATGCAATGCAGATGAAGGGATATGAATGGCGTGCCCATGCACTTGACATGGATGACACTTCCTAACATGATCGTGACAGTCCTTTTTCAGGGTGGACCAAAAATAACCCCCTCTAAGTATTTTCATCGCCATCATGTTGGCATTAACATGACCTCCACATTCTCCGTCGTGGAACTCGTGCATCACTATCCTAGCCTCCTCTAGGTCGATACACCTAAGCAGAATGCCGGTAAAACTCTTTTTGTATAAGACCCCACCTAGAATGGTGTATCGGGTCGAAATCTTACGAATGAATGCCCTATCTTTGGATGTGGCATCCTCGGTGAATCCCCCATTTTCTAAAAATTGTTTTATATCATAGAACCAGGGTTTTTCAATAGACTCTGGGTTGTTTTGGCAAATATCCAAGTCGTGTGTGGATGGATGGGGCGCATGCCATATTTCCAAAGATCTGGTCCCTGAAATGGGATCGACCTTCAGGGCTGAACCCAAGGAGGAGAGGGCATCGGCAATGCCATTGTCCTCTCTTCCTACGTGTGTGAGCTTACACGATTGGAAGGATTGGACCAATCGAGTGGCCAACTCGTGATATGGAAGTAGTTTCTTATTACGTACTTGCCAAATTTTTAAAACCTGGTTTATGACAAGGAGCGAATCTCCAAAGACCTCGATGCATGATGCCCCTAGAATTTTCGAAATCCTTAAGCCTTGTATGAGTGCTTCATACTCAGCTACGTTGTTGGAACATTCGAAATCTAAGCGGACTGCTATGGGAATCTCGCCCTTTTCAGGGGAGATTAGGATGATCCCGGCACCAGCCCCTCGTTGGTTTCGTGCCCCGTCGAAGTGCATCTTCCACACTTGGTTTTCGAAAGAATTTGCCAAAATGTGGTTTTGAAAATGGTTTTGCAATATGCCTTCATCAGGCATTTCGACAAGAGTGGGATATGCGTCCTCCAAGGGGAAGTCAGCCACGTAATCTGCTAGGGCTTGCCCCTTAACAGAGATCTGGTGATGGTATTTCAGATCATACTCCATTAGAAGGAGTTGCCATTTGCCCAATCTACCCGTGAGAATGGGTTTTTCGAACAAGTGCTTGATTGGATCAAGCTTGGACACTATCCAGATCTCATGATCTAGGAAGTAGTGTCTGAATTTCTGGCAGGCCCAGACTAGGGCCAAGCACGTCTTCTCCATGGCTTGATAATTTCGTTCATAAGCCAAGAGAGTTTTCGAAATATAGTAGATGGCATACTCCTTATGGGTGTCATCCTCGTATTGAGCCAACAGGGCTCCTAAAGCGTTTACATGCACGGAGATGTATAATAAAAGCGGTTTTCCTTGTTTTGGAGGATTCAAAACGGGGGGATTAACCAAGTATGCCTTTAGTCTCTCGAAGGACTTTTGGCATTCGTCATCCCATAAGAATTTCGTACCCTTCCTCAACAGTTTGTTGAAGGGTTCGCATCTAGTTGCCAGATTCGATATGAATCGGCGCACAGATTGTAATCGACCCTAGAGGCTACGGACTTGGGTGAGATTGGAGGGTGGAGCCATGTCTATGATGGCTCGACACTTAGAGGGGTCAACTTCTATTCCCCTTTGGCTCACCATAAAGCCTAGAAGCTTCCCTGATTCTACCCCGAACACACATTTTTGAGGGTTTAGCTTTACTTTGTAAAGCCTAAGCCTTTCGAAAATCTTGTGTAAACATTCGATATGGGTGCATCGGGTTTTGGATTTTGCCAAGAGATCATCTACATACACTTCTACAAGCTCGTGAATTTGATCATGGAAGATCGTGTTCATGGCTCATTGGTATGTTGCGCCGGCATTTTTCAAACCAAAGGGCATGACTGTATAGCAGTACGTGCCCCATGGGGTTGTGAAGGCGGTCTTACCCTGATCTCGTGGACTTAGTTTGATTTGATTATAGCCTGAATAGCCATCCATAAATGAAAACATTTCATGATTTGCAGTACTATCGACTATCAAATCTATGTTTGGTAAAGGATAATTATGCTTTGGAGTGGCTTTATTCAGGTTTCTGAAATCGATGCATATTCGAATTTTCCCATTGGTTTTTCGAACTACAACGATATTTGACAACCAATCAGAATATGCAATGGGTTTTATAAATTCGGCTTTTAGCAGATCTTCTAAACCCTCTTTGACTTGCGTGTGTACATTCGGGTGTATTTTCCTAAGCTTCTGCTTTATTGGTTTTACACCTATATCTAAGGAAAGACGATGCTCGACTGTGCTGGGATCTATGCCCGGCATGTCTTCATACGTCCATGCAAACACATCTAAATAGGTTCGTAGAAATGCGATGAATGCTAACTTTTCAGTTTCATGCAAGCATGTGCCTATTTGGATGGTTTTGGGATTGGAATCATCCCCTAGGTTCACCTCTACGAAATCTCCTCCTATTGATTGGGAAGGTCTTTCAAAATCGAGAATTCTATGAAACTCTGGGAGCTCAGAAGTGGGATCTTCCTCAAGGGGATCCACTTCTGGGCTTTGATCATTCTCGTGGGCTTTAGACCCGAGGGAACTTGATGCGTGATTTTCAAAATAACCTGGTTTTGTACTTGGATTTTCAAGTGATTTCGAAATTTTGGGTCTGGCTATGCAGACGACGTTTCTTTCGAAATCCTTTTCTTTCGCCAAAGTCATACCAGGAGCAGCTATGTACAAAATCTTTTTGGTATTTTCTAGATTTTCGATTTTTTTGGGTTTTTGTAAAACAAGAACTTTGGGAACTATACAAAGCATACTTTTTTCGAGTTTTTGTTTTTCCATTGTTTTTGGTTTTTCTTGTTTTTCGATTTTTTTGAACCAAAGAAAGAGAGGGAAAGAAGGAGAGAAAGAGAGGGAGAGAAGGAAGAGGAGAACGGATCATCCACGTTCAGCTGCTCGCCGTCCACATTCAGCTGCTCGGCGCCCATCATCTCCACGTCATCCATCTTCTTCATTTATAGGTTTTGATTCTTGTATTGGTTGCATGATATTTGAAAAATCTGTAATTAAGGAGCCATAGCCTCCATGAAAACGTGCTGATGCAGACCCAAGGATGATGCTTACCTTTTCTTTCTTGTTGATTCAAACGTATATATCGATCCTTCAACTCCATGAACACACTCAAAATCATAAACCTCTTTATTTCTTCATGATTCACGTGAATTCCTAGGATTGGAAGTAATTGATTTTATGCTATAGGTCGTTTTAAATCACAAATGGAACATGCATAGTTTTCTGCAAATCTGAAGTTTTGAAACTGCACATCTGCACACACATGATCATGGAATTTTTTGTAACTAACGGTTGATCCAATCAAGTCGAGACTTGTCAAGTCTAAACTAGACATATCCATGAGTGTCTGGTAAAAATTTAAATTTTATACATTCTTTAACGTGGTCAATTAAATCTGAAAAGTTTTGTAAAAACCATAACAGGTTCTGTGAAGTTAGAAAACTCTGTGACATATGTCTGCTATTTCTTAAATATCTCTGTACATACTACATCAAATCGAAATTAAATTATTGCTTTGGAAATCTAACATTCGTACCTTTCCAGAAAAATAAATTTCATAAAAATTGAATATCTAAGCATAGAGATATCATGGTTTTTCTGAGTCTCTAATGTTCTGGCACAGAACTGTTCTGAGTTCCTAACTAATGTGTAGTTTTAGATTTAACTCTGAGAATCTGTAGCACTAAAATCAAAACTAAAAATATTCTATGATTCTACACATGCATGTTTACCTTTTGTTAAATTTTCATAATTTTCCAAAACTCAAAAATATTTTAAAAAAATCAGAGAACAGGTCTTTGAAAACATAACAGTTTGTGTTTTTGAGAACCAGAAAATTTCTAAAATCATGAACTTAATCACGATTTTCTCAAACTTTCAAAATAGGGTTTTGCTTTTTTGAAATTTAACGGATTTCAAATATTTTCCAAGCGTCTATGCTGACCCTTGAGCGCCGGTTCAAGAAGGCCTACGTCGATAAGAACTCACTTATCCATGATCGTCTAAGAAAATTAGAAAAATCAATCTTTGTTAGTTTGAGCAAACTAACTGGCACACTCGCGCACATAACGTAGTTTCGAGAATTTTGTTTCAAATATTAATAGGTTTTGAAATAAAAATTCACGTCTACAGTCCTTCAAAGTTGTCATTCTTCCCTCCACAATGCTACCATTCTTCCCTCAATCTCTCTCTAGTCAACAACCTTTCAACGTACATTTTTTCCCTTAATCTCTCTCTGGTCGATACCCTTTTAATGAACAATTCTTTCCTCTTTCAAAAGAAACCCTTGATCTCTTTCTTCCTTTTGATTGTCCTTCTAAGCTGTCATTCTTCCCTCTACCATATGAAACATTTTATGTCTCTCTCTCCCCTAATCACCCATCTTCCTTGCTCATTCTTCTTGATATCGAATGACCCAAGCAAGTTGTTGGATGATGCTCTATCAGACGACTCAAGTTGTGTTCTGGTTCTTTCATTTTCTTTTTCTTCATCTTCCTTCTTTTCTATTTGTTGCAAGCTGTATTTTTTTGTTCTCTTATTAAGGTTTGTTGGAGGGTGAATTTCAGCAATACGAGCATAGGGATGAAACCTTCAATCCCAATTGTCAGTTTCATATGCAAATCAAACATCTATGGTTACAGGCCCATGTGGGTCTAGGCATGCAGTTTGAGTACCAAGTCCTAGAACTGCAAATCAAACACACCCTAAAGCACTAAGGCACTAAGGCCGATTTGATTTCATTAAGAATAATTAAAATAAAATTCTAAAGATCTAAAAAGTTTCATGGTCAAACATGAAATCTGGATTTTTATGAGTCACAACCGATGTGCATGTTTATAAATCTATTCCATTTATTTGACATGATATTTTGAGAGAGAGAGAGAGAGAGAGAGAGAGAGAGAGAGAGAGAGAGAGTACTAAATCATTTTGGTGGAATCTCTAGAGATAATCCATAAATAGGAACGGCCATGGATACTTCATGTTTGCATCTGACTCGACGACTCGTGAAAAGGATCCAATCTACCAACAAAATGGTGTCGACGGTTAAATATAGGATTAGAATAAATTTGGGCCTGGTTAGAGCATATTTTGGACATCTTTTGGTTTGTATTCAACTCGAAACCTCATGATATGCTGATATGATGCAGTCGAATTTAGTAATCCACATCCGACCCGATTCCATACTCTTTATAACCCTATTCTTATAGGGGCGAAATGGATCAGAAAAGGAATTTGTGGAAAAAGGATGAGATGAAGGTCCACATAAAAAGAATTTGTGGAGAAAGCATGAAATGTTTCTTTCTCAAGCTTTTTTTGTTATTGAAGAATAGACTTGGCGAATTCCAGGTAAATTAGGATCTTTGGATCCAAAAAACAGTTTCAATTCCAGCCTAAGCCTGCATCGGAAACACAACAGGCCCATCCAAGTTTGGGTCCATTTCCGGTTCCGAGTTTCAAGTCTGTCGTTGGTGTTGTTTGACTTCTGATTTGGTTCCGATTTCATTTGAAAATTTCACGAACAAGGGTGACATTTTAAATCTGAGAAACAAAAGCCGACATGAAACTGCTGACCTGGGAATACCAGTTTCTACTGTTCCGTAATCCGTGGACTGGAATTTAACTGAAAGGGTCTGTAGTTCTAGTTCCGTTTCAGGTTCTCCTGGTTCTATTCTGACCAGTTCAAGGGGTGATTCTGGTCCCATTGAACTCGCCGTGCTGGGTCCAAACAAGCTACCTCTATCGAGTATTTCCTCAGTTAGACCCAAGCCAGTTATGCATGCCCGGAGAGTCGAACTCACCGCAGAGCCTGGTGAGCTCCAAGTACAGCGTATTTCTCTTTATGATGTAATTAGTCACTCTTTCAACTAAAAAAAGAAGGGCATCCATTAATGAGACGCTACAATTTAGGAAATTTGAATTTCTCCTCTTTTATTGTAGTTGGTCACACTCTCCACATTTTGCCCAACGTCCGTGACTCTTTTTAGAAAAGGGTGCCCCCCGAATCCTTCAAAAGTATGTCCTAAAACGTCACTTTTTATCTTTTGTTTAGGTCCAACCCGAGATTCGTACTCATGACCTCTATCTAGCCTCTAGGGGGAGACGCAATCAAGCCATACCGTCTACAACCCCAAAGCGACTTATTTTAAATCCCAACCGTACATCTGACCTTGAAATTGTGAACCAGGTTGGGATCTGCAAGAGCAGTCTGCACGAAGGTGAGAATAAAGGAGATGTACGGTTGATGATTCATATAACAAACACGTGTGATACATAATAGGACCTGATCTGGCATCAGTGAAGACTTGGACGTGGATCAATCATCTAGCACATTCCAGCTTCGTGATGGACGGATTACATTTTTCTTTAAGTCGTTGAAGCACTCTAATGGGGGCCCCACCTAAATGTTCCCCAAGAATGACGGCCTCCCATCAAGAAAAATGAACGGTCAGCATTTCAGAGTACGTTAAGAAAAAGAAATCCATGGCGTATCATCTGAACTCTTGTACTTCAAGAGAGGTACTTGATGGGGGTTTAAAAAGGGTGATAATCTGTTCCCGTTGTGTCATTTCATGTGCATATCAAAAACAGGTCAACACGATCGACCCGATTTATTTTATGCTCCAAGGGCACATTAACAGGCACAGGCACCCTTTTGGTTATACTTGTGTTTCAGTTTGCAGGCACTTTCTGGTTCAGGGTAGAAACTGTACCGTGGCATTTCGTGATTATATTAAGACAGGTCAATCTGAAGGGGACTCTATTCTTCTTGTTTTTTCTCGTGTCAGTTTCGTGTCGTGTCTAAAGTATCTTCGTAGGTTGCCCACCACCAGCCTGAATCATGAAGGTAACAACAGATGACGGGAGGGAATGGACGTGCGTTATCTGCTTAAACTATCAAACATTCCAAAGAATTTCTTGGAATGCTTAATATCTCAGCCGTCTAGTTTCATGATGGACAACTGATAGTTCTCCTGAAAGTTCATGAACGAGTTCTCAGTCGTTCATCTCCAGAGCGGACGGCTGAAATTTACGAACTAATAAGATGCGTGCTTTGTCATCTCACTGAATTCTCTGAAGATGCCCTAGACTTGAGGCAGAGAGCTTAGAGTGTCAGATTCGGTGGGACCCAATCAACCATCCAGGCGCCGAACGTCTCCGAATTCTCGGGGCTTCGGCGATCAGATCGCCGTATTCGCCACCCTAAATTACGGAGAGGCCCCTTAATTTGAGCGATTTGTTTTTATGACAAAAACGAAAAAAATCTGGAAAATTAAACAAATCATGTTTCTTCTGAAAAATGAATAATATGTGGGAGTTTAATTTGTGGTACGTGTATGGCTCATTCTTCATCTAACACAAAATCTTCTATTATTTCATCCCTTTCGTCGGGTCAACACGAACGCAAACTACTAAAAATGAGTCCTGTTGAACAAGCTGAAAATGTGCTGCTCAACATAGAAAGTGCAAATTTCAGTCTTTAACTTTGAGGTCTAATATAAATATTTGATATTTAAGCAGGCACACCCAGTCTGATCGGTTAACAAGGCTCTCTAGTATAATGTTCATCCAAAATATAGAAACCGGGCACAAGGAATTAGCAAGTTGAAGGACATGAGTTCGATAGGTGGGGCGTTGAAGGTCATGAGTTCGATAAGTGGGGTGGGTGGTATATATATATGGCTCCAACCTCCCCATTGTACCAAAAATACAAAACCATAAATACTTGAGTTACCAAGTTTATAGAAAAGTCGAAGCAAACTGAAAACTCGGTGTTCATGCTAGCTTGTAAAGCTGAACAAAACCAGCTCGTTCCTTATTCATTGTCATTTGGATCATGACCCGATCAAAAACAAGTTCATCACGAGCTGACCGCTGGCTCATTTTCCAGCCCTACTTGAAATAGAAATATAAACTTCATTTATATCTTTAATTAGAAATTGTACCATCGTATATTTTTTTTTCCTTTTTTTTGTCAGTATGTACTATCGTATGGTTAAGTCACATCACCATAATTAAAAGATTCTGAAGGCTGTTCCAAACCGAACCTTACCTAATAGGTCATAGTAAAGGGAAATTATCTTTTATTACCGTACTTGATTATGGCTAGTTAAAGTTAACGTATTACCTTATTTATATTGGTAGGATATACTGCCGTAGAGCCAGATGGATAGGCTGGTGTAGCCGTGTAGGTGTGCCAAACGGATCCGAATCCGTGGGATCCAATCAGATCTTGGTTCATGTACCATTTTAGAGGCCGAGAACTACAATGACAGTCCTACCTAATTGGGTCTATCACGAAGGAAAACATATCAAAAGCTTAAGCAAGTAGTATTTGTAGATGTGAAAAATCCACTCCAAGCCTATGTAGAGACTTCAAATAAACTTCTCAAATCTACTTCGTTTATGCGTGAGCGTGCCAGCTAGTTTTCAAAACTAGCAAAATTTTGAAAATCTGACTTGTTTGGCGATTGTTGTTAAGCGAGATCTTGTCACTTTATGCCTTCTTGAACCAATACTCAAGGGTCAACCTAAGCACTTTGAGGACTCATTGGCGTAGGTGTGATTCTAAATCTATTTTAAGAAAAACCCGAGAGACTTGATCAAATTCGTGCACTAGGTGTTTGGAAAACCAATTTGCAAAGTTCTGAAAAACATAAATTGGTTCTATTTTCAGACCTTGCTTTCTGATTTTATTTTAGTGGCTTTCGAATCTCCAAAAATCAGGAAAAATTCACAATGAGTATGAACAAGTGTAAAAATTTTGAAAATATTTTTGTTCTATTTTTGAGTGCTGTGATTATTCAGAATTAAATCAGAGAATTGTATTTACTCAAACACTCGAAACTGTTCTGTTACAAAAATACAAAGACCCAAAGAAAGGTATGTATCTTGGTGCACAGAGCTCAGATTTTTGTGCACTTAGTCTTATTGAAAAGTTATGGATGTCAGCTTTCTAATGAACTAAGTTTCACTGAAATTTTACAACAGACAGAGTTATAGGATGATTACCCAGGCTCTATTGTAAGAAATATAGTTTTGACAAAGATGGTTCTGGATTTTCCTGATTTTACACACTTTTAATTATATGGTTGCACAACTCTAAAATTCTTGAAAATTTTATCTTATGTGGGCTTGTGTGTGTAGATAAAATGTTCCAAATTTTCGGTCAATCAGAATAGAAATAAGAAAATGAAAATTAAAACATCATACATATGCAAAGATGCTGAAAACAGTTTTTCTATGTTTACAACATACATGATGTAACTTACCCGAAAGTAAATGACATAATTACAGCAAACCCAAAGTAAATTGTTGAAGGGAAATGAATGTAAAGATATGTATTAGCTTAAGCATAGAGGGGGTTAGGAGTTATAGGAGTTTTATAGAATATAGAGAGGTAGAATCAAGAAAGCAAACAAGTAGAGTGCATTAGTAGGAAATGAAATTTGCAGCATATCTACTTGCTATTACAAAATGGGGGGAGACGAAGCTCCATTATTGCAACCCCTTTCTTGAATTGAATGTTAAGAGGAGAATCAAGATTAACCAAGGAAGAAAATACTTACTTAACAACCTCTAAGAACAAACGGATCTACAAGAGGATCGTCCCCTTCCTCTCTTGGAGCCACTCTTTCTTCTTCCTCTCTTTTCTTTCTTCTCTCTTTTTTTTTTCTCTCTAATTTGCAACACCTCTCCTCTCTCCTAGGCTCTCCCTCTCTCTTCCTTCATGTTTTGGAAAGTCCATCCAATGTGCAAGTTGCTGAAAATGAGCCCCCATAACCTTATTTATAGGCGAAGGGAGGGGGTTTCTAGGGCCTTCCACGATATAGATTGGATAGCCTCTTGACCCAAATCCAATACAAGCTCCATGGCCTTCACGTGGTCTCCTAGGTCCATGTAAACCCAGCACATGCAGCCCTAGGTTGGTCGGTTTGGTCTTGGCTCGAGCCAACCTAGCTTTGATCCCATCGACTAGGTAGGCTTTGGGTTTAATTGGCTAGGGGTGGTTTGTGTTTAATCAATAAAATGGGGGGGGACGGGGGGGAGAAATGGACCGGCTATTATGGGTTCGGCCAAGGATATCTGGCTAGGTAAGGTTATGTTAATGTGGTTCGGCCAAGGCGTGTAGGTGAAGATAACTAATGTGATTCAAGGCCATTTGGTCTAATCAATGTAGCTTGATCAAAACTAATCCATGAGTCACGATTAGCCTAGATAAATTGGGTCTAGGCTTGGTCAATTCAAATAGGTTAGGTTGGTCAGGTTTTTCATTTGGATTAGCCTTTGATATTGTCTTTGATGGAGCCGCGCCTTGACTTGATTTGTGCCTTGGGTCTTTCCTTGGTCCATATAAATTGGAGTCCTGCTTTGTCTGGGTTCACCTGAGCTCGTTCCTTGCTTGAGCCTACTTTAACTGTAACCTTGATCATCGCTCATTCTTCAGAGGGGAGGATTCGGTTTTATCCCTATTTATGGTTTCAAATATTTCCTTATTTAAAACCATTTCATTTTGAAATATATTTGAAATTATTGAGTTTTGTCAAAAATTTTAAATATTCTTTTGAAAACAACTGAGTTTCATTCCCAGTGTTTGTTTGTATGGGTGACCTGCTTTCGCCCCGTGAGTTGGTCTTTACTGTTTCAACCACTTTAACCCTTTGTTGGGTATAGGGTATCAAACTACTTTAACCTTGGATGGGTGTAGGGTGTCGGACCACTGTAACTCTTGATGAGTGTAGGGTCCTGGAGTAGGAATCCTCTCAATCGGACAAGTTTTTAAGGCTTGATTTGAATTTGATTTGATTTCAAAAGGTTTTTGATAAGTTTGACATTTAGCAAACATGCTTGGGTTTGGTTCTCAATGTCTCATTTCTTTGAAGAAAATTGTTTGAAACCATCCTTTCTAGAGATGAAATCATTTGAATAGGTAGAATACTGCCAATTTAGGCTTGAGGGCAAAGTAGTTATTTTTTGGCTCTTTGTCAAAATTTGATTTTTCTAATAAAGGTGCAATTTAACTTTATTTTGAGGTTGTCACAAAATTTTGGTGGGAAAATGAGTTCGTTTAAAGTGTTTTTATTCGAAAACCCTTAAAAGACTCAAAACCGTAATTTTTCTTAAAAATAGAAAATTTCTAAAAGATCAAATTATTTTGAGAAAATTTTTGGGTGTTTACAGTATTGAAACTAGCATTCTGGTATTAATAAAATTAAACCGTTACAACTTAATTGAATATGGTATTTAACACTTTAAAAGAGGAAGAAGGCCTCTAAATTGTTGTACCAACAAAAAGAAATGTAACACAAGATTGAGCTCTATGGCTACTAAGAACTCCTCTAGTGGACTCCATGTAGTATGGGGAAAGGCTTGGTTCAGTTTAATTAAAACTGGGATAAGCTGACCAGGTCGTGTCTTTGTCTCATTAAACTATTGCTTGTTCATGGCTCGTCTTGAAAACTAGTACGCTTATTTAAGACCAACCTAAATCATATGGACACGGCTAGCGAAAGATGAGATTACTTGTTAAGCTTGAGACCTTTTTTGTGAAAAAATTCTTGCTCAAATTAACTTAAAATCTCTCTTTCAAAGTTATGTTTCTTAAGATATTCAAACTCATGATGCATTATCCACATGCATACACACTTAATTGTTTCCTATATATATATATATATATATTGACTCGATCCTATCTATTATTGGTGCTCACAACTCATTGCTGACTATTCTTTTTTGGGAGCATCAGTTTAATATTATTAGTCTTTATCGTTTTCAAAATTTTTAAAATTATGTTCATACCATAAAAATTATGAGCATTGCTTTAGGAGCGTCCCCGCCTAGCGACGTGTTGCAAAACCCGAATGCAGTAATAAGTAAGTAAAGGTCACTACATTTTTCCCAAATGTAGTGAATCAATTGCAGAGAGGGTTCCCACATTATGGATGGGTGTGGGTAAAGAAGTTAGTCCCGCTACATTGTCGCTCGAATGTAGTGAATAATTTTTAGAGAGGGTTTCTGCATTTTGAATATGGACGGACGCGGGATGTAAGGAAGCTAGACCTAGATAATAAGATTCGTATTGGTTCTTGGAATATTGGAACATTATTCGGTAAGCTAATGGAGGTGTAGAGACAAAATGAGTTGGAGAAAAAGCAAAGGAAATAGATGATACAAGTTTTAAATTATGGTACTCAGCTAAAGAAAAGGCTCAAAATGGAGTTGGTATTATCATAAATAAATATTTAAAGGATAGTGTAATAGACATACAACGATATGGTGACCGAATCATGATGTTGAAATTAGTGTTAGGAGGGGAGGTTTTGAATATAGTTTGTGCTTATGCACCCCAAGTAGGACTATAAGATAGTATAAAGATAACTTTTTGGGAAGAGTTAGATAAGATGATTCAAAAGATTCCACAAAGGGAGATGATTTGTTTAGGAGGAGACTTAAATGGACATGTCAGTAAAGAGACATTAGGATATCAAGGTACCCATGAAAACTTTGGTTTTGGGGATTTAAATGAGGAAGGTAGGGAGATTTTAAATTTTGCTATGGCATTTGATCTCTTTATAGTCAATACAATCTTCAAAAAAAATGATATGAACATTTAATTACTTATAAGAGTGGCTTATTTCAAACACAAGTTGATTACTTTATTTGCAGAAAGAAAGATAGAGCATGTTGTAAAGATTACAAGGTAATTCCAGGAGAAAGCTTAACCACTCAACATCGACTTTTAGTTATGGATTTACAAATAAAAAAATGAACAAAGAAGAAAAGAGTACATCAAGCTATTCGGACTAAATGGTGGAACCTCTAAAGCGAGAAAGAAGATATATTTAAACAGAAAGTCCTTCAAGGATATGTTTGGAATTATGTTGGTACAACCTATGATATGTGGAACAATATGACTATATATATTAGGAAAGTGGCGAAAGATGTATTAGGTGTATCTAAGGAAGGTGTACCGACACAAAAAGAAGCTTGGTGGTGGAGTGAAGTAGTGCAAAATAAAATCAAGGAAAAGAGGGCATGTTACAAATTACATTATGCTAAGAAAACTAGTAAAACTTTAGAGGCTTATAAGAAAGCAAAGAAGGAAGCGAAAAAGGCTGTGAGTGAAGCAAAAGCTAAAATTTGAGAGGATTTATATAAAAAACTCAACTCAAAAGAGGGTGAAAGAGATATTTTTAAGATAGCTAGGGCTAGAGAGAAGAAAACTAAAGATCTTAATTATGTTAGATGAAAAAATTCTATCGGCAAACGATGATATAAGAAATAGATGAAAAAACTATTTTTATAAGCTTTTTAATGAAAATAAAGATGTTAGTATTAGCTTAGGAGAGTTAGCCAAATCAGAAAAGTATATAAACCACAATTTCTACGGACGTATTCAAAAGAATGAAGTCAAAGAGGCTCTTAATCATATGAAGGGTGACAATATTCCTATAGAAGTTTGGAAAATACTAGGAGAAATAGGAATCACTTGGCTCACAAGACTATTTAATGAAATATGGAGAAACGAAAAGATGCCCGAGGAATGGAGAGAGAGTACACTTATACCCATATATAAGAACAAGGGAGACATTCAGAATTGTTCGAATTATCGAGGTATCAAGTTAATGAGTCATACTATAAAATTGTGGGAAAGAATTATCGAACGTAGGTTAAGACAAGTATCAAGTACAATAGAAAACCAATTTTGATTCATGCCAGGCAGATCTACTGTTGAAGTGATTCACCTTTTGAGACATCTTATGAAACATTTTAGAGCAAAAAAGAAAGACCTTCACATGATATTTATTGATCTAGAAAAAGCTTATGATAAAGTATCGAGAGAGGTTCTTTGAAGAACTTTAGAAAAAAGAGGCATCCCATTGACATACATTAACCTTATAAGAGACATGTATGATGGTGCAAAAACATGTGTGAGGACTCATGAAGGAATGACAGACATTTTTGAAGTTAATATTGGGTTACATCAAGGATCAACTTTAAGTCCATACTTATTTATAATGGTGATTGATGAGTTAACAAAACATATTCAAGATGAAGTACCTTGGTCTATGTTATTTGTAGATGACATTGTATTAGTGGAGGAGTCTAAAAAAAAAGTTAATAGAAAATTGGAACTATGGAGAGAAACATTAGAAAGCAAAGGCCTTTGACGTAGTAGAACAAAGACAGAATATATGGAATGTAAGTTTGATCATTTGGTTACCTGAAAGGACATAGAAATTAAAATTGGCACACACTGCATCCCCCAAAAGGAAAGTTTTAAATGCCTAGGGTCAATTTTTCAGAGTGATGGAAGAATTGATAGAGATGTTACACATAGAATTAATGCTGGTTGGTTAAAATGTTGAGGAGCATCAGGTATTCTTTGTGATAAGAAGATACCATTAAAGTTAAAAGGTAAATATTAGAGAGCAACAATTAGGCCTGTCATGTTTTATGGTCTGGGTAGTTAATCATCAACATGTACAAAAGATGTATGTGACAGAAATGAAGATGTTGAGATGAATCAGTAGTTATAAAAGAAAAGATCGTATACATAATGAGGTTATTAGAAACAAATTAGGAGTGACACCCATAGAGGATAAAATGAGAGAATATCATTTAAGATGGTTTGAACATATAGAAAGAAGATCAAAAGAAGAACCTTTAAGAAGGTATGAAAAACTAAATTTGAAAAGTATTAAAAGAGTTAGAGGACGACCACAAAAGTGTTGGAAAGAAACAAAAGGAATGATCTAGCTTATTGTGAGTTAACTGCTAACATGACACACGGGATCCGTGGAAACAAAGAATCCACGTAGCCGACCCCATCTAGTATGGGAAAAGGCTCAGTTGTTGTTGTTGTATGTTCATACCATAAAAAACAATAAGTGAGTATGAGTGAGCATGTTAAAGATAGGTAGGATCCTGTTTTTCTATATATATATATATATATATATATATATATATATATATATATATATATATATATATATATATATATAATACTACCACTAGCAAGAGTATATATATAACACTAGCACTAGCAAGCGAATAGCAATCTTATGCATAATATACTAAATAAAACCAAACCAAAACTAAACTTTATCCCACATTAAATGGATTCGGCTCTACATAGATTCTTTGTTGCATTATTGCTTTATCTCGTGATAGTTGCGATTAACAGTTTTAATAATTTTCTTCAAAACTTTTCAGCCTTCTTTTATTTCTTTTTGTACAATTGGAGAGGGATGAAGCCAGATGCACGCTCATGCGTTATCGAACTCGTGACATAGATTTGTGAGTCAAACCCCTAGCCCGGGAAGCTATCGCTCGTCGTGCTTCTTTATTTTCTAGGATCATCCAACTATGTGATCTATCTGAATGGAGTCAACAAATTTGAGGAGTTTCCTATGCCGTCCATCTGGGCGATTGATTGGCACTTGGCATCCAAAGATGGCCCTTTTTTTTATACGGGTCCTGGTCCAACACTTTTCGGACCCGATCCGTTCTTATGTTGGAGAGGGCATTCCAGTCAACTTTTCAATATTACGTCTCTCCCGTCATTTGATTTCGAAGACGCCACTAGTGAGAGCCCCCCTACACCGAACCCCCCCTACACCGAAACTGTAGTTCGCTTTGCAACTATAAATGGCCGAGGCATAAGCTTAACCGACTGTGACGATTGTGGAGACGCCGAAGGACCTGGACTGTGGAGACGCCGAAGGACCTCTGGACTCTGGTGGAATGTCTTTCGAGAGGAAGGGATCGATGGTAAAAATCTTCGGATTTCAAGTCACAGAAGACGAAGAAGAAAGGGAGAATATCGGAGGCAGTGAAAGAACAGACGAAGAAACCGATGGAAGAAGGTACGAATGCCCGTATTGTTGTCGGGGCTTCGCGAACTCTCAGGCCCTCGGCGGACATCAGAACGCTCACAAGAAGGAGCGACAAATAGCCCGGCGGACTCAGATGCACGCTGCCCGCCTTCCTGGTTCCCCGCTCCTTGCTCCACACTCCGCTCGCTCCCGGAATTCGGCCTTATCCTCGTCGGTTGTGGCCTACCACCACCATCGGCCGGTTGTAGGCGGAAGCCACCGGATGTATTTTCCTGCGACACCGTCCCTAGTGCAGCCCGGCCTCTGGATGTACCTGCCATCCTCCTTACCAACAGCGACGGGATGCGTTGGCGGTTGGATGACATCGGATGGTCTATGCAGCGCGGAACGCGCGTCGGGTAACGGCCGATCCGTCGGCCTTGATCTCCGGCTGAGACTAGCGCCTGCTGCTCCATGAGTGTGAGCACAAAATCTCTCTCTCTCTCTCCTCTATGTGGGATTTTGTAAAGAGATTTTTCTTGGGGTATGGTTTTGATTTAGCCAATGGGACGCAAAGTTCTGTCTCGGTCTCTCTCTAGATTTGGTTTAGTTTTGTGTAAAGAGGACTTCAGCGAGGGTATATAACTCATGATCTTGACTCCATTTAGTGCCGCTTAGTTAAGAAAAGGAAAGCGTTTCATTCATGCTTAATCTCAAAATCAGTCATAAAGGGTGAAGGTGCCGATAGGGTGCATGTATGAATTACGATAACTCTGGAACTAACATGTATTTTATTTTTGTTTCATATAACTCATGGTATCTGATAAAGATTTAAGAAAACCCATAAGTTATTATTCATTAAACAAAAGAATAATCAAATAATATTTTACAAAAAGTTCGTGATACAGTTGTATCTAAGTTAAAGTTTTTAGTTGAAGAATTTAAAATAGTTAGTGGTCAGTCACACTCGAGAAGCATGAATGTGGGTTGCGATGGGGAGGCTGAAGCCAGATATGCACTCCGTAGGTATCGAACCTTCAACTCCAACTTGTGACTTGAACCCCCTAGCCAGGTGAGCCATAACTCGCAGTACTGATGCTGCACCTTGTTAGATAAGGATGACTGCTTATTCTTCTACTGCTACTTACCGCTGTTATATGGAGTGGAATGGAAAAAGTTATGCTGTATGTTCTGGTCTCATTTGTCGTAAGCGACTCGAATGAATGACTACTAAGTCGAATCACTATTAAAAGCACACTAATAATCACCTCTATGCTTTTTAACGGACTTCTTAAACTCTTCTTTGAGCAATTCACTAAAATGGTTCAGGGATCTTTCAATAGGCACACACACGAGAGGTTTTCCTTGCATGAGCTTTGACTTCCCACGATTGGTTCATTTCATTTCGGGGCAACTCGAGACTACCATTATTATAGGAGTGGTGGGACTACTGTTATTATAGGGATGTGGGGTTTAACACAAGGAAACGACGCATCTTCATGGAATGACACACTAGGTGGTCGCAAGTACTTTTCACATTTTTCAGCGAGGATGGATAGCCTAAGGTTATCCTCAGGGGCTCCACAATGTGCGAGGATGAACTACTTACTCAGTTCGCAGATTCAACCATGGGCTACTCCAATGCACTAACCTAATTCCATCGAGGTCCGCCACTGCCTACAATTAACCTGCTGCATGCCCTTGACAAGCAAACCCTTGTCCTTAACCCTCCTTCAAGGCCCTCTTACACCATGCTTTTGCACGTACGTGACAACTATGTGTGTTTATTTGTTATATGATGATGGAATTATATGCACATAAATTTGATTATTTATCAATTTAATATTTTTTTGATATTTGGTCGAAAAAATAAAGTTGTTATGCAATGATCCAAAAACGAATTTGACTGGTGTCCTTTGAGGACCTGTTTCACATAGCTTTGGCGATTTAGGACTTCAGGAGGTGATTGCATTTCTTGCAGATGGATATTTACCATTTGTTAATGTAAAAAATTACATGGGACATTAACAGCTATTCACAAGATGTCATCCCGTTCTCCCAAATTTGTAGTGAGTCATTGTGAAAACCACTAAGTAAAAATAATGGCCCCATTTGTTAACTGCCTTCTTATATTAGGCAAACGAGGAGTTAGAGAAGGCAAATAGTCTTATAGAAAAGTGAAGAATAATTTGGAAACCGACCTACCCACGACTATAAAAGGATGTAGTTGCTCACGCTTGAATAGAGGACACGCATGCCAATAGAGAAGCCTATTACACTTTATTTTGTTTATGGTTCATTCTTTTCTTAGTTATAATCCTTAGTTAGTTGCCTTTTCCATAATAAAAGTATCCTTTCATTCTCTTTTTGTAGTAAGCTTGGTCTTTCTACATTAGGTTGTACAATACAAAAATCACCAAATATCCATTTATAGGTGGATTTCCTTGATTCTTCAATGTGTTTCATCTTGTCTACATTCCAATGGGGCAAGAATCACACAAATCCAAGTTTGAACAACAACTATACAAAAGAAGCAATTCATTCTTAAGGAAAGACTATAACTAAGCCAATTTTAGTTGGAACCGACCAGTTTTAGATCTACATCTCTTTACGAGAAATCAATAATAATGAGAATCAAAGTACATACGGGAAAGTTATAGCATAAACATGCAGACCCTATGAGTTGGCTGATCAGATTGAAAAATTCATCAAAAAACTTTTTCTTAGATGAATCAATCAATTTACACCTTGCTAGATAGCTCTACATATCTATTTTCTAATGTATAAATAATTGCATCAATTGACATTGTATTGAGGGAGATCTCATAAAAATACTACGACTCTATCATGTTGTTTGCACAAATCAATTTCCACTATGTAAAAATTGGAAGATTCTCGATTTTTAACTTGATTTCAGCTTGAGACTTGGGAAGGGATAAAACAAGCTGTCACACGACCATTGCCTTTAAGATATATGGCTTAGGATTTCTAGGGATCCACAGGTAGCCCAATTACGAATTTACCCTACATTCACTCTTGAGGTCAGAGGTCAGCAACCTTTGACACACTCACACCCGAGCGACTCGCAACAAAAGAATCAATGAGATCATCATATTCATTATAATGGATTACTACACATTAACTAGTTTTCTATATACATAGACATGGGGCAATTGTTCCTCACAGTACTAACTAATCATCTATTAAACCATCTCAACCACAAGGATGCCGGTTAACCTTATCAACTAGCTAGAGAGACAACCACTATCAACACTAATTCATCAAGATGCTCATATAAACCAGATTGGTAGTAACAAAAAGTGGTTAGGCTAGTTGTTTTCTCCCTCAAATGCAGATCACTGCCATATGAACTACAAGTTCACACTGTGCTCCATCTAATCAATTAAAGAAAGCTCCATTAACCACCATCAAGAAATAGATACAGCCATAGATCACATTGATGAATATTATAAAAAGACGTTGTGTATTGCTACTAGTCATTTAAATGAATTGGATTTTGTGCTTTCAAAAGCATTGGCTAAAGAATCACTGAGTAAATAATCTATAACCAATGAAGTCATTAACCAGACTAATGCTTCATCTCAATCGAGTTGGAAAGCAACTCATACATAATCTTTCATTCGTGAAACCATTGATGGTGGTTGCTCGAATCCACCCACTTGGATGGCAACCACTTCACGATATTATGTAGACGGTTGATGAAACCTATTTGCTCAGAGGCCAAGCGCTTCATATGATAATCCTATGGGTTGCTCATATTCACATATGACTACCTAATAAGTAGATGGCTCAGTCGGTTGTCTATCTTATTTGATGAACTTGACGGAGCCTCATCCAATCATCTCAATTAGCCATTAATGTCATTGACTACAATGACGATGAGACAAATGGAAAAATGAGACATGCCACAAATAAAGTATGATTACTTGAAGATGTACATATATTATCTGTTATTTAAAGGATTCTCACCACAAGCAAATAATTGGGCTCTCGATAACTATGAGCCAATTATTAATTATGACATACATCTTGTTGATGGATCAAAAAGAGAGGATAATGAGAAACCTATCAAGATTTTGCATCTTGGCAGGACTACCTAGAGGACTACAACAAAAATGAGGAAGGATTTGATAATGATTGTAGATATCGATGATGAATTGCAAGAAACAAATGATTACTCACCTTCGAATGACTACTTGGAAGGCTATAATGATAGTCAAGTAGAATTATGCAGCCTCAAAATATTCAAACGGCTCCTTTTTTTATAAAATCAACTTTATACTTAACTTTGCGACCATAAAATTCCCTTAGAAGTTGATATTATGATAATGAGAAGATCTAAGGGATCTTACCTTCCCAACACCGAGGCCGACCTACAAACTATTTAACTGACTCACGGCCTACTCCTTGGGTTACAATTAAAATTTTATCGTGACTCAACATTTTCTAAATTGGTCAATCTTGTACCAGCCAAATTTAAAAAGGTTTTTTCTGATGGCAACAAGTAGCTTAACTTTTAACAGAGGATTTATTTTAATTTTTGGCATTGTGTGAAATTGTATACATTAATTCCAAGGGAAACACTATAACTCAGTTAATTCTAGTTGGAATTGATTGGTTATTGATTATTTGAAAAGATCTCTATCCTCTTTTTGAGAAATTAAGAATAATGTGAATTGAAGTTTATATGTGAATGCTATAGCAAAAGTTCATCATATAACCAATTCTTGTCATAATTGGCCAATTTTTAGTTATTTGGATGGCTCCACGGGTCCATTTTCCAACTCATTAAGAATTTTGTGATTGTACATATATTGAAGGGGATACAACCAAAATATTGCAACCCTATGATGTTGTTTATGGCCAACCCAATTTCCATTCCAAGGTGACCAAAACCAGGAAGGTTTTTGATTTTTTACTTGATTTTAAATTGACATTTGAAAAGGGCTCTGCCAATACCTCGATTATGATCATCTTCTTTGGCTACTTGATTGAGGATTCATAGGGACTTGTAACTCGCCTGATCTCAAATAAGCACTGCATCCCCTCTTGAGAGTAGAGGTTAGTGTCCCTTGACATGGTTGCACCTGACTGACTCAAAGTAGCAGCGGGATCATCATGCCACTCTAGGTGTTCATCGAGAGTAGTACATATCACCTTTTTAACATGCTCTATGGGACCATTAGATTTATTATGATGGATTATTGTATATTGACCAGTTTTCCATATTTGAAGGCATAAGGAAAAACCATTCCATACATGAGTCACCATGCCAGTTACTTATTACAACTCCAAGGAGAATGAATGACCTTTTACTCAATTGGTTATACTTATGTACTAGTTGGGGGACACTTGCTATTTAATACTTATTTATCAAGACGCTCGTAGCAACCAAATTAGAGGGCAACTACACAATAAAAAGATGTTTCGGCTGGTTGTTTTCTCCCTCGAGTTGAGTCAATCGCTGCCATATGGACTAATTCTTCATTTGGATTAGTCAAAGAAAGCTCTATCATCCACCATCAAGGCATATACTCAATCATAGGCTACATTAATGAAAATCTTAAAAAGAGGTTGTATGTTACTATTACTCATTTAGACGAATTGAGTTTTGGGCTATCAAAAGCATCCACTAAAGAATTCACAAATATAAAATTTATAGGCAATAAAGCCATCAAATGGACTAATAATTCGTCTCAACCGAGTAGGGGGCAGCGGCTACTGATGGTGGTTCGATCGAATCCATCTTATTAGGGGGCAACAATTTCACAAGATCATGTCCAAAGTTGTCTATACCTACTTGTTCGGGGGCCAACCTCCTAATGTGGTAGTCCTATTGGTTGCTCATATTGACTGATGACTGCACAATATTGTCTATCTTATTAAATGAACTCAAGGAAGCCACAAACAGTAAGTATGTTATATCAATTAGCTGATGTTATTGCCATTGACTATAATGAGGATGAGACAAATGAAATGCTGACACGTGACAAATAAGGCTTATGATACTTAAGGATGCATTGATCTTTCCACAAGGAGATCAATGGGCTCATGATAACTATGAGACGATTGTTAATGATGACATAAATCATATTGTTGAATCAAAAGGGGAAGATAATGACTAACCTATAGATGATTCTTCCTCTTGGTATGACTACCTGCATGACTACAATGAACAATGATGAAAGATTCAATAATAACCATGCAAATATCGATGATGAAGTGCAACAAAATGATGATTGCTCTCCTTCGTATGACTACTCCGAAAGCTACAATGATGAAGTCAACTCGAATCATGTAACCTCAAAATACTCAAACTATTTTGTATCATGAGGAATCAATTGTTAAAATCAACTCAATACTCATCTATGTAACTATTAAATTTTCTTAGCATGAAGTTGATATTATACCAAGGAGAAGATCTAGTGAATCTTACTTTCCCTACTCTAAGGGGGAACCATTGGCCTATTTAGTCGACTCAGAACCTACTTATTCCTTGGGTTGCTTACAAAATTTTACCATGTCTCAAGATTTTCTATATTGGCCAATCTTTTACCTAGCTGAAAATCACAATATGGGTACCTCGTCTTTTAATGAAGGATATATTTTAACTTTTGGTGTTGTATGAAAGTATACAACACTTCAACCTCAATATGAATACTTTGGGTGACGACTAAGGGAGCAAAATGTTAACACCAAAAATTGCATGGGATCCAAAGAGCCACTCACAAGATGTCACTACCCTCCTTCCAATCTTAGTATATACTAAGGACAAATAAGCCACTATAAAAACCAACTTAAGGAGTAATGAGTTATTATGTAAACCAATAAGGTGAAAAAAGTAGTCCATTAACTATATACCTAACAACCTTCTAGTATTAAGCACATGAGTTATAAGGCACTATTCTAGTAGTTGGAAAAGTCGAGAAACCATGTAGAGAAGTAAAAAGTAATCTAAAAACCAACCTTCCCGTGGCTATTGTAAACACCCTAAATAAAAATTTTCTGAAAATATTCCCAGCTTCGAAAATTGACTTGTTTTAAAAATCTTTTGGCTTTAAAATAAAGATTTTAAAAGGTTTCAAATTAAAGTTCAAAGGATACGGTCTAGAAGATTGGAGTGAATCCGGCAGAAATCAAGGTGATAGTGGGGCCCGCTTCGAGCTAGGATTGGGATCGTGAAGGACAAGCTGGGAAGCGAGGGGGTAGATCAAGTCAACGCACATCTTCATCCAAGATCAAATCAAGGGGACGACCTCATCAAACCCAGTCAAATTCAATTAAATCCTAGACTTGATTTGATTGAATTAAACATGAAGCCTAACTGAGTTTGAACCAAATATCTTGACTTGACCAAACTTTCCTAGCCTTATCTACCCTACATCTTTGGGATAAACATCAAATGCCATTCTTACCTAGCTTTGATTGAAGGGAATGAGCCAACAAACCACGCCAACTTGAAGACCAGCCAAAGCGCACTTGGAGGCATCAAGCACCTAGCTGATCATGGCTAGGTGAACATGGTTCAAAGCTACAACCATCCCATATGGGATTGGTCCTTGTTTGACTAAAGGGGGACCACTCCTCTCACTCCTCCAAGTGAACTTGGTGAGCAAATGGGCTGGATATGGATCTTGGGCCACCCACCTCAAAGAAGGGCCTAGAAAGGCCCCCCTTGACCTATAAGTAGAGGCCAAGGGGAGAGCGTGTTCTCCCATCTTGGAATGTTTTGAGAAGTGCTGCTCCTTGGGCTAATTTGTGGGGAATTAAGGGCTGCTAGGGAGAGGTTTAGAGAGGGAAAAGAGTGTTAGGATCAAGGCAAATTCTACCACTTAGTTTTGAGTGAGAAAGAAGAGTGAAAAGAGGGAAGGTGAGGGCCATGTACCACCATTGGAGGCCGGCTTCTTGAGAATCCGTGTAAATATTGGTCTAACTTGATTTATCTCCATATCTTCTTCATATTCAATTCAAAAGGGGTTGTATTAATGGAGCTTTGTCTCCCCCCATGATGTAATAGAAGTAGATGTGCTGAAATTTCTCTTTCCTTTGCTTATGCACTATATGTGTTTGTGTTCTTGATTCTACCTCTTTATATGATATAAACACTCTATATCTTCTAATCCCCTCTATGCTTAAGCTATTAGATATATTTCAATTCATTTTCCTTCAACAATTTAATTCGGGATGTTGTGTTGTTGCATTTTAATTCGTGTGAGTTTTGCATCATGTATGTTATAAAAACCTAAAATATGATTTTCAACATTACTACATAGGTTGATTGCTTGATTTTTAATTGCCAAACCGTTGCTTCGATTACCCTTAAATTTTGTATGTATCTAAACACACAAGCCCACTTACAATAAAATTTTCAAGAATTTTAGGGTCGTGCAACCACGTATTAAAAGCTGTGCAAGATTAGAAAAATTTCTGTAAACTTTCTTTCAACTCTGTTTTCCTGTAATATAGCCTGTGTATTCATCCCATAACTCTGTTTGCAGGTGTCCAAAGTTAGTGATTCTTGATTCATTAGAAAGCTGACATCCATAGCTTTCCATTAAGTGCACTAAATTTAAACCTCTAAGTACCAAGATACATACCTATCTTTAGTTCTCTGTATTTCTGTGACAGAACAGTTCTGGGTATCTGAGCAGAGGCACTTTATCGATTTAATTCTGCATCATCTTAATCCCGAATTCAAAATAAAAAGTGTCTTAGAATATGCACATTCCAGGCTCTGTCCTGCAAAATTTTGAAGGTATCTAAGTCACTAAAAAAAATTAGGGAAACAAGCTCTAAAAATAGAACCAGTTTCTATTTTTCAGAACTTGTTGATTTTAAACTTAAAAACCAAGTGCACTAGTCTATTCTTGTCAACACCCTATTTTCACGTGAATTTGAAACATCACCGGCACATTTGGAATCCTTAAAGCGCTTAGGCTAACCCTTGAGCTTCGATTCAAGAAGGCCTAAAGCGAAAAGATCCCGCTTAGCCACAATCGCTAAGTCAGATTCACAATTTTGCTAGTTTTTGAAAACTAGCTGGCACGCTCGCGCATGAAGTAGTATTGAAAAGTTTTCTTCAAATCTCTACATAGATTTGGAGTAAAATTTTTACATCTATAACTATGAAAAGAGGTGTCTACTCACCTTGATGGGAGGACTCAATTATGAGCATAAGCCTATTTCAATTTTTTTGCTTTTGCTTCTGTAAACACCCAAAATTATGATATTTTCAAAAACTCTTGAATTTCAAAAACCAGCTTACAACCTTTCTAAACCTTTAAAACCCCAAATTTTAAAGTTTAAACCTTTTTGGAAAATATTTCAAAATAAAGGTTTTAAATACAAGTTAAAAGCCCATAGATTTCAAAACAGATCAAATGGACAAGTGAAACCCGTTCCAAAATACAGCTCGAGATTGTAAACACCCCAAAAGGGGAATGTTTTCAACAAACTCCTGAACTTTTGAAAACCAGCTCACAGCCTTGTCCTGAACTTTCGAAACCCCAAAAACTTTGAAGTTTAAACCTTTTTGAAAAATATTTCAAAATAAAGGTTTTGAGTTCAAGTAAAAAACCCCAAGGATTGCAAAACAGCTCAAACGGACAGGTGAAACCCGATCCAAAATCCAGCTTGAGCTCAAGTCAAAAGTGAAGGAGAGGCCCAGCCTATCCGGATAAAAACGAGACGGAGGATCGGACCCAATGTCCATTTCAAAAATCAAATTCAGCTCCAAAAGTACAAAATGAAACCAAGACCCTGATGAAGTCATCAGAAATCAAAGGCCGGGCCTGTTAAAACGAGAATCAGAGTCCGTTGGAAAATCCGAGATTAACCTCATCCAAAACAAGCATGGGACGAGACCAGACAGATCAAAACCAAACGTCAAAAAGTCTTGAAAGTGAGAAATTGGCTGGTTAAAAGGATTGGAAAAAACCCAGCCTAAAATCGGGTTACCGAAGAACCGTGACCCGCTCAAAAACCGTTCGTTTCATGCGCCAAAGAAGGACTCAAAAAGGAAAGTTTGGATTGGATTTGGATAAAAAAATACAGATCCAGGTCCATTTGAAGATTGGATTGGGTTGGATCCTAGGATCAATCCAAAGAACCACCCTTGGCTTATAAATAGGGCCAAGGGGGTTCACGTGAAATCACTTGTCAAGTTTTGGAAATTTGGGAGCTTGGGAAAAGGAGGAGAGAGAGGGAGTGAAAGTCAACAAAGGTGGGCTTGACATTGTTGGCTTGACCTAGGGGAGTGGGTTGCAACCTTGTTCGCTTGACCTAGGGGGTGGGCTGCAACCAAGTTGGCTCGACTTGGGCTAGTGGGCTGCAACAAAGGCTCTTGACCAAAGGCGGGCTGCAACCAAGGTGGCTCGACTTGGGCTAGTGGGCTGCACCACGGCTGCAACAAAGGTGTAAACACCCTGAATTTTCCAAAAATCAAAAACTCTCAAAAACACAAAAAGCTCGTTTGAGCCAAAACGACAACCTGTTTTAAAATGTGAAAACAGGTACAAAAGGCAAAAGGAGAGCCCCGGCAAGAAGAGCAAATCGAGCCCGGAGTCTCAAAAGCCACCCCCTGCTCAAAAACAGAAGAAAAGAGAGCTCGTTTAGAGAAAAGCCCGACAGAAGGGTAAAAATGTAATTTGGGTCAAAGAAAAAGCACAAAGCAGCTCCAAAATGCAGAAAGAAGCCCAGTGCCTGAGGAAGTCGACAAAGTTTGAGACACGTCCCGTCAGAATGAAGAGTGGAATCCGTGCGACAATCTGAGTTCGATATCAATAGGAACGGGCTAGAAACCAAAATGGCGGATCGAAACGAATGCCAAAAAAGTCCTGAAAAGCAGAACACCGGTTGGAAGGAAGACTTGGGGAAGACCTAGGACAGAGTTGGGCGTCCGATGAATCAAAACCCGCTCAAAATCGACGGTGAAAAGCATCAGAAAGGACCAGAAAACCAAAGAGTAGAAGAAAAGTATGGATTGGATCTGGACCCAAAAATATCCAGATCCAAATGGTGTTTAGATTGGATCTAGATCTCAAAATATCTGAGATCCGAGATCCAAACCCAAATAAATATTTGGACTGGATCTGGATCTCAAAGTATCAAAGATCTGTGATCCAGATCCACATAAGGTTTGGATTGGATCCGGATAGCCAAACCCAAATCCAAGACCCAATATCCAAGATCCATTTAAAACCTCTATGAATAGAGGTAGCGGGCTAGAAAAAAAGCAGATTCATGTGAGCTCTAGGGAAGCTCTTCACGTGAACTAAAAGGGGGGTTGGGCCTTATCCCTTCAGCTTTAACTTGAACCTCTTTATGTTTAAAATCTTTATTTTAAAGATTTAAAATTCTCATTTTAAAGCGAAGGCTTTAAAACAAGCTGGTTTTCTAAATTGAGCATGTTTTCAAAAAAATTTATTTAGGGTATTTACAGATGCCCCTCTTTGGCATTAAATCCAAATTCATTTGGATAATGGCAAAAAATAAAACACCCTTTTTGATTTACTTCCCAAATTATCTTGAGAATATAGATTGTCCTTTATTTCATCAAAACCCTTTTCTTGAATCATGGAGGAGGGGATTTTAGCCAAAGGGAACTTGACTCACACTGAGTGCTAGTCCTAAACATAATCATGCATGGCCGACCTTGGGTGTATGCATGCATGGGGTGTGTGATGCAAATGAAGTGTGAGGTTTAGAGACTCATTGATGAGATGGATGAGCTTGAGGAGAGGCCTATGAAGGCCAGCTGCCCCAAGTAAGACAATCCCATGTCGTTTGACATTTTAGGTTTTCAAAATTCGTTTTCAAAGGAAACTCCTTTTTAGTTTCTATCAAAAGGACTTCCAATTTTTCATATTTCCTTTCATTTAGGTTTCAATACCCACAACTTAGCAGAGGTTTTATAGGAAATTTGAAAAACATTTCAAAATTCCATTTCCTACATAACAAAGTCTAATCCTTAAACAAAATGAAATCCAAATAAGTAGATTCTATTCCTATTTTAGGATTTTCATGGATAAAACCTTTCTCCATTGGAATAAGTTGTAGGGATTTGGGAAAGAGTTACCACGGTTCCTTCTGAAGCATCCCATGGTTTAAGGCAAAGAGATGGAAAATTGCTCTTTTGAGCTTTGGCTTTTTCTTTTCTATCAACGAGAAAGACCTCCCTTTTTCTTTTGGAGGATTTTTTGTATTCACATTTTTTTTCTTTTTTCATTCAAAGAGAAGACCTCTTTCGAAAGAATTTTTGTATTCCCTCTTTCTATTTGAAAGGAAGACCTCTTTATAGAGGATTTTTTGTATTCTCTTTTTTTTTTTTTGCCAATTTTTCTTTTGGAGAAAAGTAAAATAGGGGGAAAAACTTATCCCTTTGGCTACTTGATTCAAGCAAGATCATCCCATTTCCTAATAGCATCTACCATTTGAAAATATTTTGCTATATTGAACGAGGCTTCATTTTGTAAGCCAAAGATTTTTGAAATGTTACCAAATGATTTTTGAAAACTCTACTTCTCATAAAGCATCGATTCTCTCATTTAGGGTCATACAATTTATCTTAATCCTTCTTTCAAGAAGTTCAAAGGAGATCCATTTATAGGATCTAATAAATTTCTACACTCAACATCAATTAACCAATATGCATTATTCGTGGTTGTTCCCCTTACGACATAGGGACCATCCCACTTGGGCCGCCACTTTCCAAGTGGATGTGGACCACAGTGATGGATGATTTTCAATACAAGGTCTCCCACTTTGAAGTGGCGAGCCTTCATATGCTTTTCATAATGTTGGGCTATCCTTTACCGGTATGGATATTAATGATCCATGACAAGGAGCCTCTTCTCATCTACTAGGTCAAGTTCAACCATTCTAGCATGTTGTAAAGTCTCTATGGGTAGGTCGAGTGCAAGTGATGTATGAAATGAATGCAATTTCGTATGAATGGGAGTATGACATTTGTACTATAGACCAACTCGAATAGTGTGGCATTTGTGGGTGTTCGAATGGAAGTTCTATAAGCTAATAAGGCTTCATCAAGCTTCTCATGCCATGTCCTATTTTCTAAGGTTTTCTCAATGATGCTTATGAGAGTCTTGTTCGTGGCTTCGGCTTGTCCATTGCCTTGAGGGTAGTAGGGCGATGAGAGGTGTTGAGTTATGCCATAGGTATTACATAACTTTTCCATCTTCTCATTCCTGAAAGGGGTGCCATTATCCGACACTAGGTCCCTTGGAACTCCAAATTGAGTCAAGATATTTTTCTTAATGAATTCCACTACATGTTGTCCTTGAACATTAGCCAAGGATGTAGTTTCAACCCATTTAGAAAAATATTCGGTGGCTCCTAAGATGAACCTATGTCCATTGGATGCAGTCGGGGAGATTGGCCCTATAATGTCAAATGCCCACATGGTGAAGGGCCATGGGCTCACAATGGAATGCAAGGTAGACGATGGGATATGAATGGCATGTCCATGCACTTAATATTGATGACATTTCCTAACATGATCATGGCAATCTTGCTTAAGGGTGGACCAAAAATAACCGGCCCTAAGTATTTTCATGGCCATCATATTTGCATTGACATGGCCTCCACATTCTCCATCGTGGAACTCATGCATTATAGTCCTAGCCTCATTAAGGTCTATATACCACAACAAGATGTCGGTAAAACTCTTTTTGCAGAGAACCCTCTCAAAATCAAATATTGGGTTGAAATTTTTTGGATAAAAGCTTTATCCTTAGAAGAAGCAAATTCGGGAAATCCTCCATTTTCTAAAAAGTTTTTAATATCTTGAAACCAAGGTTTTTTAATGAAATTTTGTTCATTTTAGTAAATCTCCAAATCGTGGGTGGATGGAGTGGGTGAGTGCCAAATTTCTAAGGATCGAGTTCCCATGGCGAGGTCGACTCTTAGAGATGAGCCTAGGGATGAGAGGGCATCTGCTATGGTGTTGTCCTCTCTACCTATGTGGGTGAGTGTGCATGATTTGAAGGAATAAACCAATTGAGTAGCCAATTCGTGCTATGGTATGAGTTTTTCATTTTTGACTTACCAAATTTTCGAAACTTGGTTTATAACAAGCATAGAATCTCCAAAGACTTCAATACAATGATGCCCCTAGATTTTTGAAAATTTGTAGGCCTTGTATGAGTGCTTCATATTCAGCCATATTATTTGAGCATGAAAAATCTAGTCGAATGGCAATTGGGATTTCTCCATTTTTAAGGGATATGAGTATGATTCCCACACCTGCCCCTTGTTGATTCTTTGCTTCCATACTTGATCTTCATTAAAACAATTTGCTAAAACATGATTTTGAAATTTATTTACAAAGATGCCTTCATCGGGCATTTCATCAAGTATGAGATATGTATCTTCAAGAGGCAATTCAGCCACATGATCGGCTAGGGCTTGTCCCTTAATGGAGTTTTGATGATGAAACTTTAAATCATACTCCATTAAGAGGAGCTGCCATTTACCTAGCCTACCTGTTAGGATAGGTTTTTCAAACAAGTGCTTGATTGAATCAAGCTTAGACAGTATCCAAATTTCATGATTTAGGAAATAATGTCTAAACTTTTGGCAAGCCTATACCAAGGCCAAACACGTTTTCTCCATGGTTTGATAATTTCTTTCATATGCCAATAGAGTTTTTGAAATGTAGTAAGTAGCATATTCCTTAAGGCTATCATCATCATATTGAGCAAGTAAAGCACCCAATGCATTCGCATGAATAGAAATATAAAGCAATAAAGGTTTTCCTTGCTTTGGAGGTTTTAAAATTGGAGGATTTACCAAATAAGTTTTTAATCTTTTAAAAGCTTTTTGGTAATCGGCATCCCATTCAAATTTTACCCCTTTTCTCAAAAGCCTATTGAAAGGTTCGCATCTTGTTGGTAAATTGGAGATAAATCTCCTAATGGCGTGGAGTCAACCTTCGATTCTTCAGATTTGGGTCAAGTTGGAGGGTGGACGCATGTCTATGATGGCTCGACACTTAGAGGGGTCTACTTCTATGCCCCTTTGGCTTACCATGAACCCTAAGAGTTTTCCTGATTCCACTCCAAAAATACATTTTTGAGGGTTTAGCTTCACTTTATAAAGCCTACGTCTTTCGAAAACTTTTTGCAAAGATTCTATGTGTATACATTAGGTTTTTGATTTTACCAAAAGATCATCTACATATACTTCCAAGAGCTCATGGATTTAATCATGAAAAATGATAGTCATGTCTCTTTGGTATGTGGCACATTTTTCAAACCAAATGGCATAACCGTGTAACAGTATGTGCCCTAGGGTGTAGTAAAAGCAGTTTTTGCCTGATCTTTTGGTGCTAACTTGATTTGGTTGCAACCCGAATAGCCATCCATGAAAGAAAATATTTCATGATTTGCAGTGCTATCCACTATCAAATCAATGTTTCGAAGAGGAAAATTATCTTTTGGAGTGGATTTGTTCAAATTTTTAAAATCAATGCAAATTCGAATTTTTTCATTGGATTTTCGAACCACAACAATATTTGAAAGCCATTCAGAATTTAAAAGATCTTCTAAACCTTCTTTCACTTGGGAGTGAACATCGGGATGGATTTTTCTAAGCTTTTGTTTCATGGGTTTTACATTGGGTTCTAAGGGTAGATGATGTTCTACGATTCTCGAGTCTAGACCCGGCATCTCTTCATAGGTCCATGCAAATATATCCACATATGAATTCAAAAATGCAATGAATGATGCTTTTTCATGCTCATGCAAACATGCACCTATCTTGACACATTTTGGGTTAGACTCACTCCTTAGATTGATTTCTACAAAATCCCCTCCTACGAAATTTGAAGGTTTTTCCAAGTCAAGGATTCTATGAAATTTAGGAAGCTTGGAGGCTTGATCTTCCTCATGGATGAGGGGATCTTCCTTCTTGCTTTGATCATTCTCAAACACTTTAATTTCTAGGAAAGTGTTAGGCAAGAGAGTGGAGTTGGACGATTTTGGTTTGGGAATATATATAAGTTTAGAAGAACTCAAAAATGGGCTTTGTACATGACCAATATTTTTGAAATTTGGAATTTTTCAATTTTTGGTCTTTTTCAAAACAAATGCTAGAAGGATGAATGTACAAGACTTTCCTTTTGGAATTTTCAGGTTTTTCATTTTTTTTGAATTTTTCCAAACAAAGATTAGGATAATGAACATAAAGAACTTTCTTTTTGGAATTTTTAGGTTTTTTAAATGTTTTTGGATTTTGTAAGTTTTCCAAACTTTTTTGGTTTTTCCAAATATATAATTTTTTTGAATTTTTTTCTAGAAAGGGGTCTTCCATCAAACCTACAAAGGAAAATCGTGAATTAGACTCTAAACAAGAGGTCTAAGACATAGGTTTCGGTGTTAGTTTGTTCTAGGGCACCCTTTGCCCAATTGGTCTTAGGTGATGGCTTAGGGGTATGGATGGGATGTATCCCAATTCATGTCGATTTGGGTTTTGAAGTGGCAAGATGGGCTCTAACCTAGCTTGGCTCTTGGCTCCTAGCCCTTGATATGGTGTATATCCCATGTTTAACATCATATTGCAAGGTTTCTTGAGTTTGGAAAATTTTTGTAAAGTGGATGACCTTGGAATAGGGTGTCGTCCATATCATGGATATACCCACGACTTATTTTAGGTTTGGCTAAGGTGTGTGCTAGAGATGGCTTGGGCTTCCCTAGGATGCACACAACCCTAAGAGAGGATGGTTTTACATGTTGGGAAGTTGGGGATAGTTTAGGCTTCCCTAGAAGATGGATGGTTCTAAAGGAGGAGGACTCCTTACACTTGGGAGTTCCTAGGATGTGGACGACTCTAAGGTGAGGGTCTCCTAGTTGGTAGTCAACTAGGGATGGATGAGACATCTCCATAACCTCTTCATTGAATGGGTGACTTGATATGCAAGGAAAATTTCGAATTCCCTTAAGTTGAGGGTGGTCTTCTCCAAGGATTACCACCACTTGGTTATCCATGGGATTTTCACACACTTGTGAAAGGTTGAAGGAACGGCCCAGAGACTATGAATCCAAGGTCTTCCTAGAAATAGGTTATAGTGGGGGTTTATGTCTAAAACATGAAACAATTCCATGTGTTGGATGTCCCCTACTTCCATGGGCAACTCGATGGCTCCTAGGGGATGGGATGCATTGCCATCGTATCTTGTGATAACGATGGAACTCGGTTCTAGCCTAGACATGGTGACTCTTATTTGAAAGGCCACGTGAAGCGGAAGGATGTTTAGACCTTCTCTCCCATTGACCAAACACTCTAGAGGGTGGTGATTCAAAACCACCTCTATATGAAAGGCTTGGTTATGGGCTATATTTGGTCTCTCTAATTCATCCTCCTTGAACACAATAGGGGCCTTGGCACATATTGGGGAGACCAAGAAGGATAAGGACTCAGGAGTAATGGATGGGTTAGCCTTGGCTCTTTGTAAGATTTCCTCTAAAACTCATTTATGTTTAGGTGAAGTTTGGATCAACTCTAAGATAGACATGTTTATAAGAAGTTTTGAAAGATGAAATTCAAAATCATAAGGAGTTAACACCACACCTTTAACTTTGTCCATGCCATGAGATGCATTAGGGATGCATGCTGTTGAAGGACAGGGTAAAATGACCACTTTCTTGCTAGCACTCTTAGCTAAGTGTGGGGGTTGATAGATCCTTCCGAACCTAGTCACCTCCCCTACACCTTCCTTAAGGCTCGTTCCTATCTTTGCTCTACTTTGATGATTTAGAGCACCACAAACTTCTACTAAGGCTCTAACTAGGGGCGAAACTCTAAGCGCTCCCGGATCACTACTTGCTTGACTTTTTTTATTATGATAAGAGATGGTGTGTGGCATGTAGTGTGTACTGTATGCAATGCATGTTCCATTCCATGATCCTTGAGTGGGAGGAGACATACCTCTTTTCCTTTCTTGCTTGTGCTTGCATGATTGGGGAAAGGTTCTTTTAAAATCCCTTGGGAGGGCTCCGGTTCCTCCATGACGTGGAGCCTTCCTTGCTCAATGAAGTCTTCGATTTGGTGTAAGAGAGTAAAATATTTACTTGTATCATGACTTTAAACACCCTAAATAAATTTTTTCTTAAAATACTCCAAAATTTGAAAGCTGACTTGTTTTAAAACTTCTAGCATTAAAATAAAAATTTTAAAAGTCTTTAAGATGAAGATTTTAAAAGATTTGAAAATAAAGTCAAAAGTATAAAAAACCAGAAGATTGGAGTAAAATAGGTCGACAAGTGGGGCCCTCTTCGAGGCAAGGATGATTCAACGAAGGTAAAGCCAGAAATCAAGGATGAAGATCAAGTCAAAAACCGTATCCTTACTCAAGATCAAATCAAGAATGGACAGCCTCATCAAACCCATCCTAATTGAACCCAGTGCTAGACCTAAGCAGTTTGAATTAAACATCAAGCCTTGTTTGAACCGAATGTTTTTAATTCAAACCAATATTGGATTTTGCTAGCCTTGTTCACCTTATATCCTTCGGCCAAAATTTATCAAAATCCCTTTCTACCTAGCCATTGATCAAGTGAAGAAATCAACAAATGCAAGTAAGGACCGGCCGATTTGAAGTAGAGGTTCAAGGCACCTAGCTGACTATGGCTAGGTGCACCCAATCAATTCCACAACCAGCCCACATGGGGCTGGTCCATGGCTGACCAAAAGAGGACCACTCCCCTCTCTATTCCACGTGAAGACCATGAAGAATTGGATCAAGTTGGGTCCTAGGTCACCCGCCCCATGGAAAGGCCTAGAAGGCCCCCCCTTGGCCTATAAATAGAGGCCAAGGGGGGGGTGAGTCCCCCATCTTCATTTTCGTGGGAGTTGTTGCACTTTGGGTTGTTGGAGTGAGGGAATAGGCTACTAGGGAGAGGTTTAGAGAGGGAAAAGGGTGTGGGTATCAAGGCTCTTGGGTTTGAGTAAAAAAATTGAGTGAAAAGTGAGGAAAAAGAGGGCCGAGCACCACTTTTGGAGGCCATCTCCAAGGGAATCCGGGTAAGTGCTGGTTCTATCTTATTTAAATCTTCATATCTTCTTATTATTCAATTGAAAAGGGGTTGTATTAATAGAGCTTTGTCTCCCCTTATGATGTAATAGAAGTAGATGTGCTGAAATTTCCCTTTCCTTTGCTTACGCACTCTATGTATTTGAGTTCTTGATTCTACCTCAATATATGCTATAAACACTATATATCTTCTTATCCCCTCTATGCTTAAGCTATTAGATACATTTCAATTCATTTCCCTTCATCATTTAGTTTCGGGATGTTGTGTTGTTGCACTTTGATTCGCGTGAGTTTTGCATCACGTATGTTCTAAAACCTAAAAACTGATTTTCAGCATCCTTGCATATATTGATTATCTGATTTTTCATTTCCGAACCTATGCTCCAATCCTTCCAAAATTTTGTACACACAGGCCCACTCCTAATAAAATTTTCAAGAATTTTAAGGCCGTGCAATCTCATAGTTAAAATGGTGTAAGATTAGGAAAAATTTTGCAAACTATTTGTTCATTCGGTTTTCCTACAACAAAGCCTGTGTATTCATCCCATAACTCTATCTGTAGGCATCCAAAATTAGTGATTCTTGATTCATTGGAAAGCTGACATACATAGATTTCCAACAAGACCAAATTCACTAATTTTTGAACTCTTAGCATTGAAATAAAGGCTCATCTTTAAGCATCTATATTTCTGTGACAAAATAGTTCTTGGTGTCTTAGCAGAAGTATTTCTTTGAATTAATTCTGCAACACCATAACCTGAATGCAAATATGAAAAATGTCCTAGACTCTTCAAATCTCAGGCTTAGTCCTGTAAAATTGTGGTAATTTTTGGAGGTCTTTAAGGTATTTAAAGAGATTTAGGAATAAAGTCTTGAAAACAGAGTTTCTGTTTTTCAAAACTTGTACATTTTTTAACTTGAAATCAAGTGCACTTGTTTTTCATTCTTCAAACACCTTGTTTCCACTTGAATTTAGAATATCACCTATCTATTTGGAATCCCTAAGCGCTTAGGAAAACCCTTGAGCATTGGTTCAAGAAGGCTTAAAGCGAAAAGAGCCCGCTTATCTATAATGGCCCCATCAGATTTAACTTTTACAAGTTTTTAGAAACTAACTGGTACGCTCACGCACGAAATAGAATTGAAAGTTTTTTTTCAAGTCTCTATATAGGCTTGGAGTGAAAATTTCACATCTACAATGACCCTTGAGCCTATGATACTTGCTGTGTAAATTCTCTCCTTTCAAAATTCTTTTGAGTTTTTCTAACATGTTTTCGCTTAGAAGTCTTAGAAGGTCCAGTCGAGCTTGGATCTACACGGACATTTGCGACCTTTAGGGGTTTTGCCCTATTGTCGGACACGTGTAGCCCATATGCCCCTTGTTTTTCAAAAGAGTGAAGCCTTCTCTATAAGTTTTTGAAAATTCAAAATTTCGTGAAGGGAGAGGAGAGCTTTTAAATCATTTTTAAAATTTTCAATGATAAGCATTACAACACATCCTTCAGAGATGGGCTCCCTTACTTGCCCCAAGAGTGACCTCCACCTAATGATGAATGCGTGTACATCCTCGTTAGGTGATTGCTTTGTATCTCTCAAGGTGTTTAAAGTGGGTCACTTCAACATTGTGGAAAAATTATTGCATGAAGCAATTCGCCAATTCCTTGAAGGTGGCGAATTGGCTCAAGTCGTATGAAGCCAACCATTTAGAGGTATTTTCCTTGAGAGAGGGGGAACCAGTAAATCCATTTCGAAGAGTCCTACTTCTTTTTATAAGCCCTTCGAGAAAAGAACTGAAGGTGGAATCTAGGATCCCCACTTCCATCATACCGATGGAAATTCGGTATGTCATCGTCACTATCGGTTTGATAATCGGATGGTAGAAAATTTGATAGTGTGTATGATATTTTCTCTTTGATTTGGCCTCTCAACAATTGTTGCAAGGCCTTTTTATCTTTCATCGTGAAGGACTCCAACTCTCGTTTCTCCTCTAATTTAGAGGTCACTTTGGATTTTCTTGTGTGCGAAGGTTTCTTATGAGCCCCTGCTTGTTTCTCATGGAAAGAGCATTATTCAACCACTTCAGCCTCTTGGCTAGAGGCGGCGACTTTCTCTCCTATGATCTTTAAATCCCTCTTTAGGGAAAAAAGCGATTCTTCCCAGTTTTTGTAATACATTTTTGAAAACCCTTTAGAAACATACTTGATGAGCATGAAGCTCGGCTTGACACTTCACAAGATCCTTTTGAACTAGACATGCTTGAAATTTGTAAAACCTGTGCACAAGAAAGATATTAACACCAAAGTTTTGAAGAATTGGAGTTTGAAAAATCACCTAGGTTTGAAATCCTAAAAGACTCGAGTCCCACCGGACATGACAATTCTGTAGATGTGAAAATTTTACTCCAAGCCTATGTAGAGACTTGAACAAAGCTTTTCAACACTACTTCGTTGCGCAAGCGTGCCAGCTAGTTTCCAAAAAACTAGCAAAGTTTTAAATCTAACTTGGCGATTGTGGGTAAGTGGGATCTTTTCGTTTTAGGCCTTCTTTAACCGATGCTCAAGGGTCAGCATAAGCACTTTGAGGATTTTAAATGTACAACTTAAGTTTCAAATCCAAGTAGAAAATGAGGTGTTGTCAAGAACAAATTCATGCACTTTGCTTTCAAGTTTAAAATCAACAAGTTCTGAAAAATAGAAACTGGTTCTGTTTTTAGAGTTTGTTCCCAAAATTTTTTGGGTGACCTATAGATCTTCAAAATTCCTAAAAATTTTACAGGACATAGCCTGGAATGTGGAGATTCTAAGCTACTTTTTGTTTTGAATTTTGGGACTATGGTGATACAAAATTAAATTAGGAACTTGTAGACGCAAAAAATCTCCGCCTCCCTGATTTCTTAGGCCTGGAGCGGATCCTTTCGTGTGTCTATGTCCTATTTAAATAAACAGGGCGTACCAGCTAGCTTACCTAAGCTAGCGAAGATATATTTTAACCTGACTTCTAACGTGGCGACTATGAGCAAGCAAGCTCTTGTCGTCGCAGACCTTCTTGCACTGATGCGCAAGGGTCAGTCTGTACGCTTTAAAAATCGAGTTTGGGGTAGAAAAAGCCTACGAAAGCGGTTCGAAGTGTTTGGTTTGGGTCTTTTTAGTACGATTTCCAGATTTTAGATCACGTGGATTTGCACGTGCCTAAGTCTTTCTTTTTATCCCTTTATGGGCCACCTAGGTGTGTGTTATAAACACTCCACTACATGGGGCGATTTTTAGCGAAAGTATGGGGTTTGCTTTGATGCAATATGCGCCCTAACTCATGGTATGGCGTAGATGCAATGCAAACTCACGCTACTCCAATGGGAAAACCCGAATGTAAAGACAATGCCGAAGGAAAATAACCGAAGGGAAATGACTTGTAATGTAAATGCCGAAGGGAAATACGTATATAATGTATATATGGGCCCTTACTCGGGTCTTGCAAATAAGAGCGAAGGCTCAATGTGGGTGCGTGCTTGAATTGAAAGACTACACACACGACATGAAATGAAACCCAAATATAACTTGCAATATGGCCTTAACTAAGGTCTTGGGAATAAGAGCGAAAGCTCAATGTGTGTGAGTGCTTGAATTGAAGTACTACGCACACAACATGAAATTAAACCCAACTATAAATTGCAGTATGGCCTTAACTAAGGTCTTGGAAATAAGAGCGAAAGCTCAATGTGTGTGAGTGCTTGAATTGAAGTACTACGCACACAACATGAAATTAAACCCAAATAGTATAACACGTTCCTTACTTGGGTCTTACAAATAAGAGCGAAGGCTCAATGTGTGTGAGTGCTTGAATTGAAAGACAACACACCCAACTTAAGCAAAAACCCTACGTAATTTAAAGTATATACATAAATTTATATCTTAGGGGCTGATTAGGCCCGTGTGTGTTCAAAATCGTGCACGACTAAGAGAGTGCACATGTGTGTGGGTGTGCCAAGCCACGTTATTACAAGCGGGGGGAGACTATGCTCCGTTATTACAACCCCGTATCGAATTTAATTCAAGCAAGTCTACAACTAAGGACCGAGTTAGGCACTTACTTATAGCTGGTCCGGAGGTGACTTGCTTGAGCGTAGGCTTAGCTTTGCTTTGGGCTGCAAGAGGGAGCTCCTCGAAGTTGAACGGCAAGGGGAGGTGTTGGTCGAGTGCCTTAGGTGCGCGGGAAGGGCGCCTTGAAGGTGACTGGCTGCTAGGAATGGGTTGCCTTGGTGTGTTGGGCTAAGGTGACTAAGTAGGGTCACTAAGGATGGCTGGTATTCGGGTAGGTAGGGCTAAAGGGGAGCCTAAGGGAGTGTATGGCTGGCGGGTGGCTGGCCGAGTGGGTTAGGTACAGTCGGTTGGAGTGGCCGGCTAAAGGAAACTTGGTGGTGGCCGGCTGCTAGGGTGGCTAGGTAATGGCGAGGATGGGAAAGGAACTAACTAGGGTGTCATCTGAGATGGAGTTAGGGGCTGGTGGGAGGTGGAAGGGACAGGTCCTATGGAGCTAAGTGGAGTGACAGGGTGTTGCTAGGGGAAGTAGTTCTAGGCGGGTGGTTGAAGTGGCTAAGGTTTGGCCGAATGGGTAAGGATGGCGGGTGGCTGGTGTTGGCGGGAAGTTGTGGTGGGGCAGGTGGTTGAGAGTGGAGGGGGAGTGAAGAAAAGATAGAGTTAGGCTGAGGTACTAACCGGGTGATGAGGAGAGGCGGTGGATGGAAGAGGGGCAGCCGGGTGTCTTGGATGTGTAGGATGGGGTTCAGCAGGGTGGAATGGTGGCAATGTGGAGCTTGGCTGGAGCGGTGGTGGTGGCAGTGGTGCTTGGCTGGGAGGCAATGGCACAGGTGGAGCAAGGTTGGAGGTTCGGCTGGAAGGTGGGCTGGAGTCGGCTGGGCCAAGATGGGAGAGGCCAATGGTGGAAAAAGCTGAAAAACCCGCCCACTAGGGGGGGTTTTATAGCTTTTTGAAGGGCGGTTGGGGCTGGTATTAGGAGGGTGGTTAGGTGGTTTAGGTAGTGGCGGTGTGGTGATAAGGTGGGCTGGTTTTGGGGAGGGGCCAGATATTTTAATACAAGGGGTTTTGGGTAGATTGTGTGCTAGGTTTAGGTGGGGTGGTTTAGGGGTTTAGGGTTTAGCTAGGTGGGCTGGTTTTGGGGTGAGGTTTAGTGAGGTGGGTTAGGTGATTAGGCTAGGATTAGGTTAGGTTTAGAGAAATTAAACTAGGTTTAGGGAAGGATTAGGGAAGTGGGTTAGGTGATTAGGTTGGGAGTAGGGAAGTGGGTTAGGTGATTAGGCTAGGTTTAGGACAAGATTAGGGTAAAAGGCTAGGATTAGGGCTTTTTGATTAGGGTTGGTTTAAGGAGCTCCCTTTGCATGACCCATAGACCTTAATTGCATCATGTTGGTGCAACCCTAGGTTAGGTTTTGGCTAATTACAAGCTTAAACCCACTTTAATTAGGCTAACCCACATGATTAACCCCAAACTTGACACACAAGTCAAGCTTAATTACAACCACACTTTAATCTTATCCTCCCCCACTCTCTCTCATGCCCATAATCCCACGTGAAATTCAAGTGGGCCCCACTTCCATTTATGAGAAGGTGATGTGGATATTGGATTGGATTGGATTGGATCTCTAGATCCAAATCCAAATCCAAATCCAAGTCCACACATGGGTTTGGATTGGGATCTGGATATATATGGTCCAGATCCAATCCAAACTGAATTCTGTCTCCTTCGGGCTGTGATCGAAACGAACGGTTTGTGCGGTGTCTAACAGCATCAGTACTCCATCTACGTTGGGTCTTCACCAACATGATCGTCCGCTTCTGTTTTCGCCTTCCGGAGATGACTTCAAGTGATGTTTTGATGATAATAGGCTCTTGGACGTTCGAGATCCTGGGGGTGGATTCAATACGAGAGTTGTTGTGCCGGGCTTGACTTGTGCTCCGGTTCCGGGCTCTCTTTAGCTTTTCTGGTCCTGTCTTGATTAGGCCAAGCTGCTTCAGGGTTTCAAAATATGTTTTAAAAGGTTTTTAAAACCATATTATACATATTTAAAACATATAAAGTTTAAAACCTATGTACAGGGTTGTCTGAAAGGCTCCTGAGTTTCTACACTCAAAATAGCCCTTTGGGACTGCTTTTACAAAACCAGGTTGTTTTGAGAAATTCGTGGGATTTCGAGGTGTTTAGAGATGCTCCTCTTTGGCCTTGTCCAAATCGATTTGGATAAGGGCAAAGATGACAAACACCCCTTTCAATGTCTCCCAAGATCTAACCATGAAGAATATGGGATCGTCTAAACCTTTAGCAAAATCTCACTTTTAAAACCCTGGTAGGAGGAGATATCACGCCAAAGGGATATATATGGAATCTGGTCCTAAAATGAGATCATGTTTATGCAAGTGCCATGCGTGGAATGCAGATGCATGACATGGGTGTGGTGCCAAGAGTGGCGACCTCCCAGAGACCAGATGTGGTCGAACTCTAGAGACTTATAAGGCCTACTGCTCCAAGTGAGCAAATCCTATGCTGTTCGATGTTTGATTTTCCAAAATCTATTTACAAAAGCTATTTACAAAAGGGACAACTGTTTTGAGTCTCGATCCTAAGGATCTCGAGCTCTTCGTGTTTGCCCTTGTTTGAGTCTTAACACTCGCTTATCTAGCGGAGGTTTTATAAGAAAACAAGCTATATTTCAAATTCCTACGCCTTACTCGAAACGTCGAATTCTCAAACAAGATGAAATTCAAGTAAGTAAATCCTATTTTTACTTTAGGATTCCTCGAAATGAACCATGCTTTAGCTTGGGATAAGCCAGGGATGGGAAAGAGATACCACGGTCCCTTCTGAAGCGTCCCGTGATTTAAGGCATAGAAGAAGAAAAACTGCTCTTTTTGAGCTTTTTGGCCTCTTTTTCCTTTTTTGTCATAGAGGGTCTCCCTTTGGGAGTATTTTTTCTTTAATCCCTCTTTTTCATAAGAGAATCGATTTTTCTTTTGAATTATGGTTTCTTTCTTTTGGAAAGAGACTTTGAATGGGAAATTCCCTTTGTTTGGGCCGTGTTTTTCCTCTTGGGAGGAGAAGAGAAGAGGGGAGGACTTATCCCAAGCTTACACTCGATCTATTCCAGATTAGCCTATTTAGAAATAGCACGTACTACTTGCAAGTATCTTGCTATGTTGAACTAGGCCTTTCTTTGTAGGAAGAAGGATTTTGAAATGTAACCACGATTTTGAAGACTCCACTCTTTCACAAGTGCGAATTCTCTCACTCAGGGTCACACGACTTTGCCTTTGCACCTTATTTTCATATCTCAGGGCAGCTATCCCTTAAAATTTTTGAAAACTGGAATTTAATCCAAATCCTACATATGATACTTCTTTAAGTATTGAATATTGATAGGATCTGCTAAATTCCTACCTTCTACATCGATCAACCAATACGAGTTGTTCGTAGTGGTTGCCCGTACAACATAGGGTCCATCCCACTTGGGGCGCCACTTTTCAAGTGGATGTGGGCCACGATAATGGATGATTTTCAAGACTAGATCCCCCACTTCAAAGTGGCGAGGTCTCATGTGTTTGCCATAGTGTCGGGCTATCCTTTGCCGGTATGCACGAGCATGATCCATGGCAAGGAGTCGCCTCTCATCTAGCAAATCTAGTTTGGCCATCCTAGCATGCTGAAGCGTCTCTAGGGGGAGGTCGAGTGCTAGGGATGTATGGAATGAATGCAGTTGAGTATTGTAAACACCCCAAATCTTGTATATTTCAAAAACTCTCAAAAACACCAAAAAGCTCGTTTGAGCCAAAACGACAACCTGTTTTAAAATGTGAAAACAGGTACATAAGGCAAAAAAAGACCCTAGGCCCGAAGAGGATTCAAGCCCAAAGCTTTAGAAGCCACTCCCTGATAAAAAAATAAAAGAAAGCAGAGCCCGTTTGATGAAAAGCTCAACAAAGTCTAGAACGGCGAGACGGAGTCCGGACGACAAAGTTGGGGAAAACCCAGCACCAGACGGAGCGCTGATGAAGCCAGTGCCCGCACAGATCGTTCGCCTCGAGAAGCCAAGAAGGACTGTCCAAAGAAATTTTGATTTAGATCTGGACCATATATATCCACATCCAAATCCTTGTAATGAATAGTGTTTGGATTTGGGTCAATCCAAATAGTGTTTGGGTCGATCCAAATAGTGTTTGGATTTGGATTGGATCCAAATAGTGTTTGGATTGGACCGGATTTGGATCAAAATATCAGAATCCATATCCATAAAAATGTTGGGTTTGGATTGGACACGGATCTCAAAATATCCGAGATCCAATATCTAGATCCAAATAGTGTTTGGATTTGGGTCTGGATCCAAACCCCAAACCCAAATCCAAGACCCACCTCAAATGTCTATAAATAGAGGTGAGGGGGTCCATGTAAAGGGTTCATGCAAATATTTGGGAGGAGAGAGAGGGAGTGATAGACCTAGCCATGTGGGCTATGTGGGTCTAGACCAAGGGGCTGCAACCAAGGTGGGCTGGACCAAGAGGCTGCAACCATGGAGACGTGGGCTCAAGCCATGAAGGACCGGCTCCAAGAGGTAAGCTTAACCTAACCTAGCCATTCTCTCTACACCCCTCTAAACCTAACCCCCAACCTAGCCTAGGTTCGAACCTACCTAACCCCAACTGAACCTAACCCTAACTAAACCTAGCCCTGACCCAACCTAGGTTCGACCAAACCTAACCCTAGACTCGAACCGACCTAAATCTAATCGGACCGCGCCCTGCACGTCACCGGAACCCCCTACCGCGCCTGCCGTGCGCCCCGACGCCATCCCGCGCCACTCAGCGCCCTGCCGCCCCTTTAGCGCCAGAACCCCCCCCCCCCCCCCAATGCGCCCCGCGCCAGGCGCCCGTCTACTGCGCCAGACGCCTCCCTGCCGATCCGACTGCCTCCCTGTCGACCCCATTGCCTCCCTGCCTACTTGACCACCCCCCCTGCCGACCCGACTGCCTCCCTGCCTACTTGACCACCCCCCTGCCGACCTGACCTGCACCCTGGCCGTGACCTGCACCCTACGGCAAACCCTAAACAGCCCCCGTCTTGGCCGAACCTTAGTTCCCCTATGGCCCTAACCGTGCCCCATAGAACCTCCCTCAAAGCCACTTAGGATAACCCCTCTTGGCTGCCCAAGGTGAACCGTGAGCCCACGTGCAAGCAAGTTGAACATGGACCAGCTATTTGTAAGTGTCTAAACTTGGTCTATTACATTAACTTGCTTTATATTCAATTAAATTTTGATACGGGGTTGTAGTAAAGGAGCTTCGTCTCCCCCCAATTGTAATAACGTGGTTTGACACACCCACACACACGTGCACTTGAGCCTTTCCGCTCTTAGTTGCACACTTTTTCATACACACACAGGCCTAACCAGCCCCTAAGATATAGTTGTATTTATATATTTTAAGTCGCGGGGGTTTTTAATTAAGTCGTGTGTGTTGTCTTTCCATTTTCCACACGCACACACATTGAGCCTTCGCTCTTACTCCCAAGACCTTAGTCAAGGCTTATTGCAGTTATATTTGGGTTTCATTTATGTCGTGTGTGTAATAGTTCGATTCTACACTCACACACATTGAGCTTTCGCTCTTACTCCCAAGACCTTAGTTAAGGCCATACTGCAATTTATATATGGGTTTCATTTATGTCGTGTGCGTAGTACTTCGATTCTACACTCACACACATTGAGCTTTCGCTCTTACTCCCAAGACCTTAGTTAAGGCCATACTGTAATCTACATTTGGGTTTCATTTCATGTCGTGTGTGTAGTCTTTCAATTCAAGCATGCACCCACATTGAGCCTTCACTCTTATTTGCAGGACCCGAGTAAGGGCCCATATATACCTTATATACATATCTCCCTTCGGCATTTACATTACAAGTCATTTCCCTTTGGTTATTTCCCTTCGGCATTGTCTTTACATTCGGGTTTTCCCTTTGGAGTAGCGTGAGTTTGTATTGCAGCTACGCCATACCACGGGGTAGGACGCATATTGCATCGAAGCAAACCCCGTACTCCCGCTCAAAATCACCACATCTTAGTGGAGTGTTCATAACACACACCTAGGTGGCCCAAAAAGGGATAAAATGGAAGACTTAGGCACGTGCAAATCCACGTGATCTAAAATCTGAAAATCATATAAAAGCAACCCGAATCAATCGTGCAAACATGCCAAGACTTAGGCTATTTCGATGCACGCACATCGTGCCTAAGTAGATTAAAATTTGAAAGACTTAGGGTCGTCCAACCCTTACAAAATCAAAATCGCCCAAATGCGTGGTTTTCAAAAGGTTTTAAAACACTTCTTCATTCAAATATATTTTGAGTTAAACTTGTTTCAAAACGAAGTCTCTAAGCGTACAGATTGACCCTTGCACATCGGTGCAAGAAGGTCTGCGACGTAAAAATCCCGCTTGCCTACAATCGCCTTTCAAAAGTCAGATTATTTTCAAAACATACTTTCCTAGTTAAAGTAAACTAGCTGGCACGCCCATAAAGCGAAGTAGATTGCGAAAAGGTTCACTTTAGGCCTAAGAACCCGTAAGTGAAAATTTTCGGTGTCTACAAGTATGAATGGGAAGAATGGTGTTTGTGCCATAAACTAATTCGAATGGTGTGACATTCGTGGGAGTCCGGATGGAAGCCCTATAAGCCCATAAGGCTTCATCCAGCTTCTCGTGCCACGTCCTACCCTTCTCTAAGATTTTCTCTATTATACTAATGAGAGTCTTGTTTGTGGCTTCGGCTTGGCCGTTGCCTTGAGGGTAGTAGGGCGAGGAGAAGTGGTGAGTTATGCCATACGTGTTGCATAACTTAACCATCCGCTCGTTCTTGAATGGGGTACCATTATCAGACACAAGGTCTCGTGGAACCCCAAACATGCCAAGACTTAGGCTATTTCGATGCACGCACATCGTGCCTAAGTAGATTAAAATTTGAAAGACTTAGGGTCGTCCAACCCTTACAAAATCAAAATCGCCCAAATGCGTGGTTTTCAAAAGGTTTTAAAACACTTCTTCATTCAAAATATATTTTAAGTTAAACTTGTTTCAAAATGAAGTCTCTAAGCGTACAAACTGACCCTTGCACATCGGTGCAAGAAGGTTTACGACGTAAAAATCCCACTTGCCTACAATCGCCTTTCAAAAGTCAGATTATTTTCAAAACATACTTTGCTAGTTAAAGTAAACTAGGTGGCACGCCCATAAAGCGAAGTAGATTGCGAAAAGGTTCACTTTAGGCCTAAGAACCCGTAAGTGAAAATTTTCGGTGTCTACAGAATTGGCACGCCTGGTGGGACCCGGGACTTAAGCAGACTTCAAACAAACGAGTTATACTCAAATTTTCGAAAAAAAGAGTGTTTTTTTTTCAAAAATCGTGCATACTTAGGAAAATTACAGGAAAATGGATAGAAAGCTACAAAAATCTTCGTTGAGTAAACTAAAAGAGGTTTTCAAAACAGATAAAGCCCAAAAAGAGCTCGATGACATTTCAAAAATATTTCAAAAGATGGACGCTTTAAGCAAGGAGCTTAAAGCCCATCGAACACATAGCAGCTCTTCTAGGGCACATACAAATCACGAATTGAAAACCGATCTCAAACTCAACGAAGGATTGGAGATTAGAGACGAATCCTGGAAAAGGGATAAGTCATCCGCTCCTACATCTTCAAGCTTTTCAAAATCCAAGGGAAATTCGAAAACAGACTGTTCTGTTTCAAAAAATCAAAAAAATCTTGAAAACTTTCAAAAAGACAAAAAAATTGAAAAATCAAACTTTGAAATTTCAAAAAATTCAAGTGAAAGTCCTAAGTCTAGGCGCACACACACTGTGGGACATGAAACCCACACCCTACAAAGGAACGAGAGTGAAAAATAGGAAGGTTTCAAAAGGAAACGCCTCGTAAAACCCCGGGGGCTCAAAACAGAGTTACCTAGGAAATCGGCCTACTCTCACCCTGAAAAGGTAGACAAGCCACAAAGAGGTATGCCTGAAACCCATCCTTCTCAAGACTCTCTTCTTCATATAGGGTCATCAGATGCATTGGATAACCCCTATGCACACACAAACCCACAAACTATGCCAAAACTTGAGGATTTTCAAGGTGCGCCAATTGTCGCGCACCGTTCAAAGGAATTTCAAAAACAAAAAGAAGTTCCGAAAATGGTAGACATGGAGACCCTTAATGCATGCATCGACATCTTAGGAGCTCATAACCCTACCATAGAAAAACCTACTTCTTCTAGCCTAGTCTTGTGCCCTGGAACCAAGGCTATGGCTTTAAAACAAAAAAATCAATCCCTAGGGGCACCACGAGTTGAACCTTGGGACCAAGTCAAAAACTTCAAGGGACCTTGCATGGCTCCCCTTGAAGTAAATTTTTCCCAAAATGGGGTATGGAACCATAAGTTTTCCATAACCCTGCTATGTCCAAAACTCCTCAAGGAACCAAGCTTGGCTTTCCTTGAGGGCAAAGTCTCCCAAACCAGGTTTGTATGGAAGCCCAAGTCTTCCATCACCTCGGAATCCAAACTCCCGATATCCAAAAGGGTATATATCCCCAACATGGACGATTCCATGTTCCAAGACCATGATTTATACCAAAACTTTTCGAAAAGCAAAAAGTCTTGGAACATGATTCTGAATATGGAATATAAACCCTACGCGGGCTTGGGAACCCGAAACCAAGGTAGGCTTCAGCCTGTCCTACCTAGAACCAATAGGAAACGATATGGACTAGGCTACAGCCCACCCATACCCCCAGAGCCGCCACCTAAGACCATCTGGGTCAAGGGTGCCCTGTAGAACCTCTAAAAACCGAAACCCATGTCTTAGACCTATCTGATTAGAGTTTGATTCATGAATGTTTTCTTTGAAGGTTCAATGGAAGATCCCTACTTTTGAAAAAGACCAAAAAAATTGAAAACTCTCAAAATCTCAAAAACATTTGGAAAAACGAAAATTCCAAAAAGAAATTTTGTTTCAAAAGCCTTTGGCCATGTACAAAGCCCATTTTCGAAAAATTGTAAAAATGCTTTCGAAAATTGTATATACTCCCTGAAACCAAGTATCCAAAAAGCTGGTCCTATCCACCCTTTTGCCTAGAGCTTTTTCAAAAATGAAAAGCTCGAGAATCACCAAAGCAAGGAGGAATAAACACCTCCAAGCTTCCTCAACTTCGCAAAAATCCTTAACTTATGGAAAATTGGGGATTTTTAGAAATAAGTTAACCCATAGTGTGTGCATAAGCATCATGCATTACACTTTGAAATCATTCATATGCATCGAGTCTAGACATCATTCTAGAAATCGAATTCAGGGTTTTGCAAAAACAAAAGGAGCAATAAGAGTCGACCCCCTAAGTATCGAGCCTTCATAGGCATGTCTCCATACAAATCAAAACCAACACCTTCGAGGTAAATTTTAAAAGGAAATGAGAATCTCGAAAAAGGGTTAAGCATTTCACAAAAACTTTCATGGCTTTGAAAAGAAAGATTTTCTTCAACTTCTGGTTTGTATGAAAACCTTGATTGTGTTAGGATAAAGAACATGAATCTCACGATGAAATATGGAGACCATGTTAAAACTAAAACCTAATGGCCATGACGATCACTTAGGGCTGGTTATGTTTCCCATCCTTGAGCAAAAAGTATCATGATCATGTTAGAAAAACCATGGAAGTGCATGGACATGAACATACCATTGTCCATCCAAAATCCCTTTTGCAAAGCCATGGCCCTTCACCATATGGCCATGCGAAATTCCCATCAAGCTAGGGGCATTTTTAAATACAGCCCCTAGACACTTTCTATGGATAAGCGAATGCATCTCCTTCATGATTTGTGAGATACATTTCATGTGTTCATCATTGCATAAAAACATGTATTTCCATTTTAAATCACATGGAGTGCATAGCATGCATCATATCACCCCGAAGAAAGCCCAAACGGGTGACAAACTCGAGTAGGAATGTCCCCATGTCCTCAAAAGGGCAACAAAAATTAGAAATTTGTTGATATTGTGGGTAGAAATTAGCAAAACCCCGAAAATGCCCGAATATTCAAAAGGGTTTATGTTGAATTCTTTTTCAAAAAGATTTTGAAAAATCGAACTCCTTTGAAACTTCTTGAAAGAAGGATTGAAGTAGATTGTATAACCCCGAATGGAGGAATCTATACTTCTCGAAAAGTAGAGTCTTCCAAAAATGAATTGGCGATATTTCAAAGAACCCTGGCTTACAAGATTAAGCCTTGTTCAAAATATCAAAATATTTTTGAATAGGACGATCTCGTTTGAATTGAGTAACTAAAGGGATAAGCCTTCCCCCATCCTACTTTCTCTCCAAAAAGGAAAATTGATTGTGTTCAAAAGAAAAACAAAAAAAACGAGAATGCAAAAACTCCTTCGAAAGTGGTCTTCCCTTCATAAACAGGGAATACAAAAACTCCTCCGAAAGAGGTCTTCTCGTTTCAAAAGAAAAAGGAGATATAAAAACACTCCTCCCAAAGAGGTCTTCCCTTCATAAACAGGGAATACAAAAACTCCTCCAAAGAGCTGCTCTCCTTTAAAGAAAAGAGGGATTAATAAAAAAATACTCCCAAAGGGAGACCCTCTATGAAAAAAAGAAACAAAAAGCCAAAGCTCCAAAGAGCGATTTTCCGATTCTTTGCTTAAAACCATGGGACACTTCAGAAGGGACCGTGGTATCTCTTTCCCATATCCCTATGGCTTATCCCCGAGGAAAAAGATTCAAATTTTGCGAAAATCCTAAAGTACGAATAAAATCGGCTTATTTGGATTTCATTTTGTTTGAGAACTCGACTCTGTTTTATAGAAAATGGAACTTTGAAATGTTTTCCAAGTTTTCCTACCCAAAAACCTCTACTGAGTAGCAGGTATTGAAACCCGAATGAAGGGAAGTATGAAAAATGAAAGTCCTTTTCGATACAAGTTAAAAGGAGTTCCTTTTCAAAAAGAAATCTTCGAAAAAATCCACGAATGTCAAAAACACAAGGGTACAACCTGCTTAGAGCAAACAACCTCAAAAGGCTCTCTCTAAAGCTCGAAAACCCAAAAAATGTCGAGAAGAAATGGGTAAAAACCTGCTCGGAGCAGCTAGCCTCAAAACGCTCTCTTCGGGCTCAAAAACCAAAAATAAAATTTTTCTCATGCATGCATTCAAAGAGTCGTTCGTGCATGATCATACATATAGGGAAATAGCTAGGAAAAGCCCCCTTCTACTAAAAATCCCCACCTGTGGAAAAAGAAAACAGGGTTTTTGCGAAATAAATGGTGTATTCTCGAGAAAATTTGAGAGAAAAACCAAAATGGGGCGTTTCTTCTTTGCCATTATCCAAATACATTTGGATAATGCCAAAGAGGGGCATCTGTAAACACCCCAAATCTTCTATATTTCAAAAACTCTCAAAAACACCAAAAAGCTCATTTGAGCCAAAACGACAACCTCTTTTAAAATGTAAAAACAGGTACAGAAGGCAAAGGAAGACCCTAGGCCCGAAGATGATTCAAGCCTAGAGCTTCAGAAGCCACTCCCTGATAAAAAAACAAAAGAAAGTAGAGCCCGTTTGATGAAAAGCTCAACGGAGTCTAGAACGGCGAGACGGAGTCCGGACGACAAAGTTGGGGAAAACCCAGCACCAGACGGAGCGCTGATGAAGCCAGTGCCCGCACAGATCGTTCGCCTCGAGAAGCCAAGAAGGACTGTCCGAAGAAATTTTGATTTGGATTTGGACCATATATATCCAGATCCAAATCCATATAATGAATAGTGTTTGGATTTGGGTCAATCCAAATAGTGTTTGGGTCGATCCAAATAGTGTTTGGATTTGGATTGGATCCAAATAGTGTTTAGATTGGATCGGATTTGGATCAAAATATCAGAATCCATATCCATAAAAATGTTGGGTTTGGATTGGACACGGATCTCAAAATATCCGAGATCCAATATCTAGATCCAAATAGTGTTTGGATTTGGGTCTGGATCCAAACCCCAAACCCAAATCCAAGACCCACCTCAAATGTCTATAAATAGAGGTGAGGGGGTCCATGTAAAGGGTTCATGCAAATATTTGGGAGGAGAGAGAGGGAGTGATAGACCTAGCCATGTGGGCTCATTGGGTGAGGTGGGTTCAAGCCATGTGGGCTATGTGGGTCTAGACCAAGGGGCTGCAACCAAGGTGGGCTGGACCAAGAGGCTGCAACCATGGAGACGTGGGCTCAAGCCATGAAGGACCGGCTCCAAGAGGTAAGCTTAACCTAACCTAGCCATTCTCTCTACACCCCTCTAAACCTAACCCCCAACCTAGCCTAGGTTCGAACCTACCTAACCCCAACTGAACCTAACCCTAACTAAACCTAGCCCTGACCCAACCTAGGTTCGACCAAACCTAACCCTAGACTCGAACCGACCTAAATCTAATCGGACCGCGCCCTGCACGTCACCCGAACCCCCTACCGCGCCTGCCGTGCGCCCCGCGCCCTGTCCGCGCGCCTCGACGCCATCCCGCGCCACTGCGGCGCCCCTCAGCGCCCTGCCGCCCCTTTAGCGCCAGAACCCCCCCCCCCCCCCCAACGCGTCCCACGCCACTGCAGCCACGCCAGGCGCCCGTCTACTGCACCAGACGCCTCCCTACCGACTTGACCACCCCCCTTGCCAACCTGACCTGCACCCTGGCCGTGACCTGCACCCTAGGACAAACCCTAAACAGCCCCTGTCTTGGCCGAACCTTAGTTCCCCTATGGTCCTAACCGTGCCCCATAGAACCTCTCTCAAAGCCACTTAGGATAACCCCTCTTGGCTGCCCAAGGTGAACCGTGAGCCCACGTGCAAGCAAGTTGAACATGGACCAGCTATTTGTAAGTGTCTAAACTTGGTCTATTACATTAACTTGCTTTATATTCAATTAAATTTTGATACGGGGTTGTAGTAAAGGAGCTTCGTCTCCCCCCGATTGTAATAACGTGGTTTGACACATCCACACACACGTGCACTTGAGCCTTTCCACTCTTAGTTGCACACTTTTGCATACACACACGGGCCTAACCAGCCCCTAAGATATAGTTGTATTTATATATTTTAAGTCGCGGGGATTTTTAATTAAGTCGTGTGTGTTGTCTTTCCATTTTCCACACGCACACACATTGAGCTTTCGCTCTTACTCCCAAGACCTTAGTCAAGGCCTATTGCAGTTATATTTGGGTTTCATTTATGTTGTGTGCGTAGTACTTCGATTCTAAACTCACACACATTGAGCTTTCGCTCTTACTCCCAAGACCTTAGTTAAGGCCATACTGCAATTTATATTTGGGTTTCATTTATGTCGTGTGCGTAGTACTTCGATTCTACACTCACACACATTGAGCTTTCGCTCTTACTCCCAAGACCTTAGTTAAGGCCATACTGCAATTTATATTTGGGTTTCATTTCATGTCGTGTGTGTAGTCTTTCAATTCAAGCACGCACCCACATTGAGCCTTCGCTCTTATTTGCAAGACCCGAGTAAGGGCCCATATATACCTTATATACATATCTCCCTTCGGCATTTACATTACAAGTCATTTCTCTTTGGTTATTTCCCTTCGGCATTGTATTTACATTCGGGTTTTCCCTTTGGAGCAGCGTGAGTTTGCATTGCATTTACGCCATACCACGGGGTAGGACGCATATTGCATCGAAGCAAACCCCGTACTCCCGCTCAAAATCGCCACATCTTAGTGGAGTGTTCATAATACACACCTAGGTGTCCCAAAAAGGGATAAAAAGGAAGACTTAGGCACGTGCAAATCCACGTGATCTAAAATCTGAAAATCATACAAAAACAACCCGAATCAATCGTGCAAACATGCCAAGACTTAGGCTATTTTGATGCACGCACATCGTGCCTAAGTAGATTAAAATTTGAAAGACTTAGGGTCGTCCAACCCTTACAAAATCAAAATCGCTCAAATGCGTGGTTTTCAAAAGGTTTTAAAACACTTTTTCATTCAAATATATTTTGAGTTAAACTTGTTTCAAAACGAAGTCTCTAAGCGTACAGATTGACCCTTGCGCATCGGTGCAAGAAGGTCTGCGACGTAAAAATCCCGCTTGCCTACAATCGCCTTTCAAAAGTCAGATTATTTTCAAAACATACTTTCCTAGTTAAAGTAAACTAGCTGGCACGCCCATAAAGCGAAGTAGATTGCGAAAAGGTTCACTTTAGGCCTAAGAACCCGTAAGTGAAAATTTTCGGTGTCTACAAGTATGAATGGGAAGAATGGTGTTTGTGCCATAAACTAATTCGAATGGTGTGACATTCGTGGGAGTCCGGATGGAAGCCCTATAAGCCCATAAGGCTTCATCCAGCTTCTCGTGCCACGTCCTACCCTTCTCTAAGATTTTCTCTATTATACTAATGAGAGTCTTGTTTGTGGCTTCGGCTTGGCCGTTGCCTTGAGGGTAGTAGGGCGAGGAGAAGTGGTGAGTTATGCCATACGTGTTGCACAACTTAACCATCCGCTCGTTCTTGAATGGGGTACTATTATCAGACACAAGGTCTCGTGGAACCCCAAATCGAGCCAAGATATTCCTCCGGATGAAAGCCACCACATGTTGCCCCATCACGTTGGTTAGGGAAATGGCTTCCACCCACTTGGAGAAATACTCCGTGGTTGCTAAAATAAATCGATGCCCATTCGAAGCTTTTGGAAATATCGGGCCTATAATGTCAAACGCCCACATGGTAAATGGCCAGGGGCTGACCACAGAATGCAATGCAGATGAAGGGATATGAATGGCGTGCCCATGCACTTGACATGGATGACACTTCCTAACATGATCGTGACAATCCTGTTTAAGGGTGAACCAAAAATAGCCCCCTCTAAGTATTTTCATTGCCATCATGTTGGCATTAACATGACCTCCACATTCTCCATCGTGGAACTCATGCATCACTATCCTAGCCTCCTCTAGATTGATACACCTAAGCAGGATACCGGTAAAACTTTTTTTGTATAAAACCCCACCTAGAATGGTGTATCGGGTTGAAATCTTACGGATGAATGCCTTATCTTTGGATGTGGCATCCTCGGCGAATCTCCCATTTTCTAGAAATTGTTTTATGTCGTAAAACCAGGGTTTTTCAATAGAGTCTGGGTTATTTTGGCAAATATCCAGATCGTGTGTGGATGGGTTGGGCGCATGCCATATTTCGAAAGACCGGGTCCCGGCAATGGGATCGACCTTTAGGGCTGAACCCAAGGAGGAGAGGGCATCGGCGATGCCATTGTCCTCTCTTCCTACGTGTGTGAGTTTACACGATGGAAGGACTGAACCAATCGAGTGGCCAACTCGTGATATGGAAGTAGTTTTTCATTACGTACTTGCCAAATTTTCAAAACCTGATTTATGACAAGGAGTGAATCTCCAAAGACCTTAATGCATGATGCCTGTAGAGTTTTCGAAATTCTTAAGCCTTGTATGAGTGCTTCATACTCAGCTACGTTGTTGGAACATTCGAAATCTAGGCGGACTGCTATGGGAATCTCGCCCTTTTCAGGGGAGATGAGGATGACCCCAGCACCGGCCCCTCGTTGGTTTCGTGCCCCATCGAAGTGCATCTTCCACACTTGGTTTTCAAAATTGTTTGCCAAAATGTGGTTTTGAAAATGGTTTTGTAATATGCCTTCATCAGTCATTTCATCAAGCGTGGGATATGCATTTTCTAAGGGGAATTCAGCCACGTAGTCTGCTAGGGCTTGCCCCTTAATGGAGATCTGGTGATGGTATTTCAGGTCATACTCCATTAGAAGGAGTTGCCATTTGCCCAATCTACCCATGAGAATGGGTTTTTCGAATAAGTGCTTGATTGGATCAAGCTTAGACACTATCCAGATCTCATAATCTAGAAATAGTGTCTGAATTTCTGGCAGGCCCAGACTAGGTCCAAGCACGTCTTCTCCATGGCTTGATAATTTCGTTCATAAGCCAAGAGAGTTTTCGAAATATAGTAGATGGCATACTCCTTATGGGTGTCATCCTCGTATTGAGCCAATAGGGCTCCTAAAGCATTCGTATGCACAGAGATGTAAAGTAAAAGCAGTTTTCCTTGCTTTGGAGGATTCAAAACGGGGGGATTAACCAAGTATACCTTTAGTCTCTCGAAAGACTTTTGACATTCGTCATCCCATAGGAATTTCATGCCCTTCCTCAACAGTTTGTTGAAGGGTTCGCATCTAGTCGCCAAATTCGATATGAATCGGCGAACGGATTGTAAACGACCCTGGAGGCTACGGATTTGAGTGAGATTGGAGGGTGGAGCCTTGTCTATGATGGCTCGACACTTAGAGGGGTCAACTTCTATACCCCTTTGGCTCACCATAAAGCCCATAAGCTTTCCTGATTCTACCTCGAATACACATTTTTGAGGGTTTAGCTTTACTTTGTAAAGCCTAAGCCTTTCGAAAATCTTTTGCAAACATTCGATATGAGTGCATCGGGTTTTGGATTTCACCAAGAGATCATCTACATACACTTTTACGAGCTCATGAATTTAATCATGGAAGATCGTGGTCATGGCTCGTTGGTATGTTGCGCCGGCATTTTTCAAACCAAAGGGCATGACTGTATAGTAGTACGTGCCCCATGGGGTTGTGAAGGCGGTCTTACCCTGATCTCGTGGGCTTAGTTTGATTTGATTATAGCCTGAATAGCCATCCATAAATGAAAACATTTCATGATTTGCAGTACTATCGACTATCAAATCTATGTTTGGTAAAGGATAATTATCCTTTGGAGTGGCTTTATTCAGGTTTTTGAAATCGATGCATATTCGAATTTTCCCATTGGTTTTTCAAACTACAATGATGTTTGACAACCAATCAGAATACGCAATGGGTTTTATAAATCCGGCTTTTAACAGATCTTCTAAACTCTCTTTGACTTGCGTGTGTATATTCGGTGTATTTTCCTAAGCTTCTACTTTATGGGTTTTACATCTGCATCTAAGGGAAGACGATGCTCGACAATGCTGGGGTCTATTCTCGGCATGTCTTCATACGTCCATGCAAACACATCTAAATAGGTTCGTAGAAATGCAATGAATGTTGATCTTTCATGTTCATGCAAGCATACGCCTATTTTGATGGATTTGGGATTGGAATCACTCCCTAGGTTCACCTCTATGAAATCTCCTCCTACTGAATTGGAAGGTCTTTCAAAATCGAGAATTTTATGAAATTCTTGGAGCTCAGAAGTGGGATCTTCCTCAAGGGGATCTACTTCTGGGCTTCGATCATTCTCGTGGGCTATAGACCGAGGGAATTTGATGCGTGATTTTCAAAAAGACCTGGTTTTGTACTCAGATTTTCAATTGATTTCAAAATTTTTGGTCTGGCTATGCAAATGACGTTCCTTTCGAAATCTTTTTCCAAAGTCCTACCAGGAGTAGCTATATACAAAATCTTTTTGGTATTTTCCAAATTTTCGATTTTTTTGGGTTTTTGTAAAACAAGAACTTTGGGAACTATACAAAGCACTCTATTTTCGAGTTTTTGTTTTTCCATTGTTTTTGGCTTTTCTTCTTTTTTGATTTTTTTGATTTTAAGTTTTCCAAATGTTTTTGTATTTTTATAAAAGGGATCTTCCGTCATACCTACAAAGGGAAAACACTACGGATTAGACTCGGAATAGGAGGTCTAAATCGTAGGTTTCTTCTAAGGCAGGTTCCAGGGCACCCTTGACCCAGGTGGTCACAGGGGGTGGCTCTGGCGGTATTCTGGGAGTATAGCCGATCCCATATCGGCTTGGGTTGGCCCTAGGAAGGATGGGTTCTAGGAGACCCTGGTTTTGTGCTCCTAGACTTTTGTAGGGCGTGTAGCTCATGTTTAACAGCATGTTCCACGATTTTTTATTCTTTGAAAAGTTTTGATAAAGATCATGGTCCTGGAACTTGCTGTCGTCCATATTGTGCTCATATGGTTTTTTGTCCAGTGACTTTGGAAATAGGAAACGCTTGAGTTTTCCTAGAAGGGTTAAGATCGAGAAGGGGCCTGCTTTGAGCGGTCCCTTCAAATATACAACCTTCCTAGGGTTGTTTAACACGAGCCTTGGCGGCTCAATCACAATGTGAGCGATACATTTTTACTTTGGACAAATGTGCTTCCGAAAGAACAGTAAGCCGTGAGTACATGTTTATCCTAACGATGATGCGACTGAACCGCATTCTTATTCGTGACGGATGATGTTTCTTATTCGTGACCGAAGATGTTATGTTAAAATGATAGATATGTTTAGTAAACAAAAAATATAGCACCCATATATATATATACGTATGTGTATATACTGCCTTACCATTGAAAACACGGAGATTTCTTGTGTAATTACTGCAGAGCTTCAGGCTTCAGAGAATCACTTTGCTCTCTCTCCACTCCATCCACGTTCTTTTTCGACTTTCCTCGTCCCTGTTTCCTTCGATTGACCCCTCTTTTCATGCTCCGTTAAATCTCACACATCCGTTTCGTCAAGATGTCCACAGCCTTCTCATCGTCTTCATCACTACAAGGACTATCTTCTTCTGCACCATGACCCACAAACCCTTCTCCCGCTATTCCTTAGAGTCCTGCACTCTTAAACTTAATAGCTGGAAACCGTTCTTCCTCGCTTCCCGTCCCCCAAATCCTAACGCGCTCGCCGACGATGCCTCTTCCTCCAAAAATGCGTTTCTCAATCTCCCCACGAAGAGACAATGCCTCCCCGATCGACCAACTAACCCTTCTACCGCAATTTCAACCAATATGGAGTTTCTGGAGAGCAGTAATCCGCCTTTGATCGAGGAAAACGAACCCAATCAACAACCCAAGAAGGTGGCGATCGGTTTCCGGCACCCATGGAAGCGAAGACGCCGGCAATCGAGGTCGGCGTCCGGCCGCAGCAGCGACCGGAGCCGGGCAGCCGTCGCCGCGGCCTCGGCGTCGGATTTTCCGATATGGGTTGGCACGGATTCGAGCGGGGAGCTCTTCTTTAATTGCGATACGAATTGGATTTCAGACGATTCGAAGGTTTCTGGGAGGAAGGACGCAAGGGAACTCGTTGCTGGTGGCGATAATTTCTGCTCTTCGAGTTATTCGCTGCAAGGTGGGGTTGATCATCAGACCAATGAATCCGGGTATGTGAGCGAGCCGGGGTATAGAGGCGATGCAGAGTATGGATACGGAGATGAGATCGAGGAGGAGGAGGAGGATTCGCGGATCCTGTTTTGGGGAGATTCGGACCCTGGCGATATGGAGATTGAAGGTATTTGGATCTCATTTATAGCCGTATTTTCTCTTGCTTTGTGGAGTCTTTATGGATTTGATTCTTGTCGGGACAAGATTATTTTGATTATGAATGGAAGTTTATATATTGGAGCTGTGGTTGTTCGATGACTTGGTTTAATTGTGCTTGCTAGTTCGTTTTAGACTGATGATCACTGTTATATGAGGGGAAATTCTGGTCACATCGTATTTCTGATTTTCTGAATGAGTGCTAATGCAAGATATGAAATCGGAGTAGGTGCTTAATCACTTCTCTATACAATAAAACAAGGGAATTGTCCTGAACTTGAATCTGATAAGCTATGTTGCATGGATACAGGTACGGGTACGGGGTACACAATTTTATAAAAAACTAAGGTACGGGTACGCCACTATTAAAAAATTAAAAAAATTATATATATATATATATACACACAATTATATAGAGCATTCTATATTTTAAAGAGCATTCTAGTGTTTGAGAATAATTTTATTCTAACTATGACTATGAGAATGCCATTTATATTCTTGTTCAAAGTAAGAACAATTAAACAACAAACACATAGCATTCTATATTTTAAAGAGCATTCTAGTGTTTGAGAATAATTTTATTCTAACTATGACTATGCATTCTAGTGTCTGAAGAAGCATCATTTCAAGAATATCATAAATCAGAATAATGAAGTCAACAACATATAAGCAAGACCAACATATGCAAAAAGAATTAATGAAGAGATAGAGAGACCTTTGTCAATCACAACATCAAATGAAACAGATTTAAAGCTATGCATATCTCGCACATTCATCTTAATATCTGAACGATTTTCATGAAGTTAGCTCAAAATCAATGAAAAAGGAGTAATAAAATGAAAGTGATTATGATATGCACCTGTTTTAAACTCGTATTACATAGTTGACCAATACATACTTTGCAATGCAGTCTTCCTACATATTACATAAACTCACAACAAACTCGTATTACATAGTTCATGAACAATCAGGCAAACACAAACTTGGATACAATGAATTATGAAACAATATCATTCCAATTTCGAACAGAATATTACATATTCATATCAACACAAAAAAGTTACAAGTTTGTATCAAAATTCATATTCTAAACACAATATTTTGAATCTAAATACATTTTGTTTCAAACTCCAACAGTCTCGATCTCATTATTTTCTTCACTATCATTCGTAAAAAGGACTGCTTCCATATTTGGCTCATCAAGAGACAATGATGCAACTTCAAGAATTTTGGCTCCCTCAAATGGATCCCAATGTCCACTAACATCCCACATTTTTGTTTCACCTTACACGTAATCCTTACTCTTTCTTGAAAGAAGACAAAGGTTTGTATGAACAAAAACCAAATCTTAACTTTTTTGAGGCTTTATCTTATTTCTTCTATAAGAATGGATGAAGGAATATGTGCTCCAATTTCTTTCACATGAAGACGAGCATGGTTGTGAAAGAAGCTTTAAAGCGCTCGTTTGAAGCTTAGGAATTGATGACCCATGAATAACCCACCATTCTTTAGGAGATAAACTCCATCTATTTTCCAAACAATCAAATTCTCCAAGTTCTTCATTGCTTGAGAATTTCACAAATTCTTTTGTAACTTCTAGCCTTTTTTTTGGATCTTGAAAGAACCTTCACAGACATTTATTCCTTCCTTCACAAATTTCATTATGTTTGTGCGGGGGAATTCTATTAGGAAATTCTTCAATCCATTGCCTTGTATAATACCTACAAAATAGAAAACAAAAATATCAAGTATCAATATAATAATAAAAAAATGAAGTTATTTAAATCGTAAAACTTAAAAGAGTTTACCTCGGATTTAGAGAATGCGCCAAACAATGAAGTGGTGTGTAACTTTTGGTCCATCTATCAATGAGAATATCGTATACTACTTTGTAGAAGGTGGAATATTCATTCAACTCTTTGCCTTCATGTTGATAAATAATTGCCTTTACTTGCTCGATCTTAGAGTCTCATTTCTGATAAACCAAACGAAGGACTGACTTATCAGTATCACATAGTCGAAGCATATCATAAATAGGCTTTGTAAAGTTTAAAATATAATCAATCTTATCCCACCAAATGTCATTCAAGATCATATCTTTCACAACTGCAGCCTTTGAAACATCATCATCTCTATAATGAGACCATTGGTCACTGATAACCATTCTTTGAAGATCATGCTTGATGGTTCTTATCCTTTTTAACATAATAATCATCGAAGCAAATCTTGTTTCAGCAACAACAAGTAACTTTAGATGCACAAACTGGTTATACATTGCTAACCTCATAGAATGATTCATGATAAAGTTTTTAATAGCAATGGCATCATCAGCAACATCTGTTATCCAATAACACTCATTATAAGGAACTTCATTATTTATAGAGTTCTTAGGCTGACAAATATTTTTCAAAGCAAGGTTCAATGTATGCACTACACATGGTGTCCAAAAAATATTAGGATAAACTGATTCAATAATCATCCCAACTGCTCTACAAATAGGTGCATTATCTGTTATAACTTGCACAATATTTTGAGATCCAATCTCATTAATAACTTTCATAATTTCATCCACAATAAAGTTCTTATCTTTCACCTCACCAGAGCAATCAATAGACCTTAAAAACATAGGGCCTGCATCTGAAATAGCCATAAAGTTAATCAAAGGTCTTCTTTGTACATCAGTCCATCCATCTGTAACTATGCTTACTCCCTTTTCTAGCCAAGTATCTTTGATAGGTTGAAGCAATCTCATTAAATGAGCTTTCTCTTTCTGCAATAGTGTAGTCCTGATTGCATTGTAACTAGGTGGAGTAAAACCCGAAATTGAGGTGTTAGAAGCATATTTGAATGCACTAACATAGTAAGGGTTTCTAGCTACATTAAAAGGCAAACCTGCAGAGTAAAATAATCTTGCTATTTCACATGTCAAGTGATCCCTTGCTTCATTGTTAAATGCTTTTGCCAATTGGCTTTCACCTACTCTTTTTCTCTTACTTCCATCAAACGATTCAAGTGTAGGTGGATTCAAACTTGTAGTTCCAGTAGGTAAGGGAACTTGTAATTGTCTAACTTTTTCATGTGCTTTTCTCTCAGTTTGTCTCATGATCTCATCTCTAAAAGATATCAGTAACATCCGAACAAACAACTATGCCATTTCCTTTTTCCTTTAATAAGTGACACTTCACTCTAAAATATGAACCTTTATAAGTTAAACCACTGTAGTTACACCGCCAACTTGCATTTCCACCTCCTGTCTTTTTGTCTTGTAACAAGGATACATATGCCTAAAGCGGGCAACCTTTTTCTCCAAATGCAAATTTACTAGTGATTGAAGCAGACAAAGTACTACCAGTAGCTGACATATTAGACATATGAAAATAAACAATATTTAACTATCAATAAACAAAAATAAATTCACAAGTATTAACTATGAAGCAAAAAAAATATTACATGATTCCTAACTAGGTGGATTAAAAAAAGATTGCAAGTTTGACAGTCACAAATTCACAATCAAGTGAGTCAAGTGACTTAGCCAGGCCCAGTAGGACCAGAGAGTACAGTTTCTCGAAGGAAATCACTTGAGGACCTGCAACAGTGAAACATATCTACACAAAACACTTGTAATCATAAAGAAAGCATTGCTAAAATAAAATGTAACATGAATCATCGAAGTGAGTCAAGTGACTTAGGCAGGCCCAGCAGAGTCAGAAGTATGCATGGAGCGAATTCTGGAGAATTTTTGACATTGCAACTGACTAGTCATTTTTGTGTTAGAAATTAGAATCCAAATTATGGTTTCGAAAAAGTCTAATTAGTTATATATTCGACTGGCAAATGAAGGTTTATGCCTTCTTTTTGGAATGAAGACTTTTTATTTCACTAGTTGATTCTTGAAGGACTCATTTTACTATTTTATTTAATGACATTGTCAAAACAGATCGTGATACAGAGTATAACAATATTTCTTCACTGATATTTGTGAACTTCAAACAGTTTCTAACGACTCTCATTGTTCTCCAATGATTCATTGAGAAGAGAGATATTGTTGATTAGAAGACTACTAATATGTCCGTCGCTCATTATTCCAAGATACTTGTGATGATTGACGATGCCTTTTCTCAAAAAGCACCTAGTTTGGTGCATGACTGCATGGTAATCTCAATAAACATTGAGCATATTCCTGTTCCGTCTTACCCTCCATTAGCCAGCTGCCAGCACCAATCAACTCTTCAAATAAATGTAACATGAATCTCGAAGGAAATCACCTGAGAATGCGGCGGTCGGCCTGAGATGAAGGAAATCAGGTAGCTGATCAGGAGAGGTCTGAGAGGAGAACAATGACGCTGAGAGAACAACGAAGGAGATGAGCTGATTAAGAGAGGTCGGCCTGAGACGAAGGAGAGCAACTGAGAATGACACAGAGAGAGATGAAGGAGAGAGCCAGAGAGGAGAACAAATGCAGAGAGTCGACGGAGTTAGGGTTTTTAATTTGGTTTGGATTGGATTGAGTAAGTTGATCCATATCCAAATGGGAATCCGATCCAACTACGTATCGGGTACCGGTACGTGGTGTACCCAATTTCGGGTACGCGTACCGATATACGCGAATATGTATCAGTACACCACTCGACGTATGGGTATGTACCTGACGTACCCATATGCGTACCTATACCCAATACGTATCGGATATGGGTACGAAGCTATTTTAGGCGTACCCGTGCAACATCGCTGATAAGTGAGAACCTTCATGTGATTATAACTTGATATTTCATCACATTTATTTATGTAGCAGCATCCCAGTTTTCATTTGCTCTGACATAAACTATGAAACCCACTTGATCATGCTTGAAATAAAAGGACCCATGCAGGTAACAATACAATTTTGAATGGCTGCCGCTGTTATGAAGGATGTTTTAGACTTGCTAACTTAGTGTTATATTGAAGCAATTTCATGATTGCAGTTGTTTGGAACTAAGTCACACAGACACTTCTAAGGGGTGGAGTGTCGACCTCGACATTGGTGCGACACCGACACCATATCGGTGCGGCATGGCCAAAAAGAAAAACACAAAAAAAAAATGTTTTTTTTGTAACTCACGGATAAATGGGTCCGGATAATGAAGATTGATTTGTGTATTATGATAAAATTAGTAGTTGTTTACCATTTATGTGTTTTGCTTTAATATAAAGTTGTGTACTTGCTATTGTAGCTGTATACAATATTAGCTTGAATGATTTTGGGTGCGGACAATTGGTTTCTTATTACTCAATCAGGTTGGATTCTTGGCTCCATATTGTATGCCTTTGCACAGAATAATCTTTGTCACCAAACATATTTAAAGACCAGGAACATTGCGAGATCAATAGAACATAAGAGTATGACATCACTAGTGGATCATAGCACAAATACTAGTATATGCTATATCCTACAAAAGATCTGGAAACTCTTTGAATCCATAACTTGGATATTTTGCAGCTCGTAAAATCATTCGAAGTTTCGGATCATTATGAGGGAACTTGCTAATTGATATCTACGTGCACCCAAAATTAGCAAATACTAGTTGTATTATGATTGATTTATGTAGCTTGAATATTATATACTCTAGCCGTGTCGCCGCACTCAAAATTTTTGAAATTTGCCGTATCCCGTACCCGCACCTACACCCGTGTGACAGTTTGGAAACCTTGTGAGACTAAATTGAGTTTAAATTATTGGGTGAGTCCACTCAAGAGGTTTTGGTAAAGTCTATGCAAACCTATGTGGTCTGGATGATACTTTTGGTACCATTTCTATGAAATGCGTGATCATCAAGCTGTCAAGAGGCAGGTTAAGTTGCATCAATGCAGCTACTTGTTGACCTTCCCACGATCCTGGAATATGGAAGTGGCCCGTTTTTTCTACTTGACCTGCTTGTCAATCAACACTTTATGGGACTGAAACTTCTATTCCCATTGAGAACTGGCATTAAGAAAATAATCACTGAATTCCCTGCTTTTGAAGTCCTTCTTGATGGGAGATTTCGTGTATCACGGTAATGTTCATATGAGAGGGTTGATGCAAAGTCTGTTTTGGTCCCTATTGCAAAGGAAATATTACCCTGTTCATCTCTCATTGATCTCATTGCAGTTGCAATTGTCAAAATGGCTAAGATGTTACGCCAGTTCAAAATTGCAGTGATATCATTATTTTGTGTGATAGAACAACAGTTAATTTGCAAGCACATGGTTTTCATCGTTTTCAATTTCATCGACTTATGGAGAACAATGGAAAAGTGCTACGGGCTTGAAAATATCTGGAGGAAAATAACAACTTTATGATGCTAGTTGATTACAACTGCATTATGTTTTACTTAGTAGCCTTGGGTCAAAGTTATCTCATGCCACCACCACTCATACTGGCTTAGATGTAATCGATTTCAAAAGATCCAGAATAATTTAATGAGCAGTTTAGTGTGGGTGGTGGTTTGGTTTCATTTATCAGATGGATTGGTAATCACTTGAAACCCTTTGACATTTTAGAGTAATTATCCTTGGCCATCTCAGAAGGTAGGGGATTTGGTAGTGTGAAGATCATTTAAGAATTGCTTTTATTGGATGTATTGAGAACGGTAACTTTAGCCGATCCCATCTAGTATGGGAAAGGGCTTAGTTGTTGTATTGAGAACTGCAACTTGCAACCTTGTTGATTTCCAATTTGAGCTAGGGATATGTTTCTTCCAGCCACCATGACACGGGCAAAATGTTGTATGATGTGTAACCGGGTAACTCATCTAGTTACATGGCGCACATGACGTCGTTTGATATTTTGAATCACTTTTAATCAATGTTGTAAAAACCGTATTGGTGCCTGTATCGCACTGGGCACTGATACGGCTATACGGTACGATACATTGTTATTTTTTTGTGTACTAAAAATTAAAAAAAAATTCTAAAAATACAAAAATTAAAATTAATGAACAAAACATATATATCACAATGAAAAGCATCCATACTATAACAAACATATTGCCTAATGAAGTTATGAACAAGGCTACAAGCATCCATATTCCATAATCCATATTTCATACCATTAACTATTAAGTAACGGGAACTGAATAGTGAATACAGAGGGGGTTTAACTTAATAAACAATAAAGTTATAAGTACAACTTAATAAACAACAAAGTTATAAGTACAACTTACAATCATCAAAGATGAGAACGTTACAAAGTTACAAATAAAAGTTAAAACAAATTACAATAATTCACAACGTGGATCATAATCAACAAAAGCATTATAATCAATGTAGTCAGGATCACCACCATCACCGTTATCATCATCTCCTCCCTCTTCTTCCTTCATAATAGGATATGCTCATCCAACACCTTCATTTTCATCATCTCAAACTCTAAGTTTTGCTTCAACATAGAGTGTCCTCCAGTTTTCATCCTCTAAAATGATAGGGGGCTCCTTCTCTTCTACCCAATTGTCAAGAATATCAACATTTTCGTAACTCAACGAGTCATATGGCACTTTCCTTGCCCTTCTTGCATCCTTTTTCATTTGTCTGTAAAGAAAGAATATTCAAATTATAAAGAATATAAAATGCAATATAGCCACATCAATCATTCATTATTAATAAGAAAGAACTAGGCAACAATAACAATATATATATATATTTTAAAATTATTATCTTTACCTTAACTTTATATTATATATAATGTATACCAGTGTTATCCGATACCACCACGATACGATACACTCATATGTATCGCAAATGAGCATTTATCGCTCCGTATCGCCTACGCCCAAATTTGTTTTTTTCAAAAAAAAAATTCAAAATTTTTTCAATTTTTTTTTTCAATTTTTTTTGCAGGTTTTTGTTCTCTCTTCACTTCTCTCCAAGGCATCCTCCGATATGCTTGTTTGGGATTGCAAGCTGTGTATGTAACATGTAAATTCGGGTTAGTTTATAAGAATTTTATTCAATAAGAATAATTTATGAACAAATAAAAATTGTGACAAAATCATTTTCCTTTCTGTTGCCAACTTTTAGGTATATTTGTGCTACCAGTTTTTAATTTCATGAAATCACAAACAATGAAGAACAATTTCGTTGTCTAGGTTCATTGAGTGGGCATTTCACAACTTCACTATTTTAGGGTTCACCTTACATGACTTCCATTGAGTTGAATATGATTAGCATGTGTGAGGCTTAACTCAGTGTGTGAAGAGAGAAATAGAGCTCAAGCATTAGTTAAAAAGCTAGTCTCTTAATAAGAGAAAAAGAGGATATCATCAAGTAACAATATCACATCAATGAGGTGTCATAGACTCTATAATCAAAGAAATAGACTCATCGTTTTGCTCACATATGAAAATTAACAAATATGACAACTACATGTACAAAGATAGCAGTTTGTTAATTTTGATATATTAGATGAGTGGATTATATAAGATAACGAAGAAAATGCACTCCTTATCGAACAAGACATTGCATGGATTAATTTGAAAGGATTGCAAGTTGCAACAACATCACGAAGGAGATAAAGATTTTGAATTTCAAGCAGAAGGTGGTGATGATGAGGATGAGGATCTTCAACAAGGAGAAGATTAAGATTATTTAGTTGATGATCCTGATTACAATATATAAAATGTAAATGTATTTCATTTTTTGCTTCAAAATATGTAAATGTTGAATGCTCAATATGTACTAAACTTTGCATTATATGAATTCAAAGCAATTACCAGATTTTTCTTATTTTTTTTCCTAATTTTTTCTGATTTTTTAATAATTTTTTATTTTTTAATATTAAAGTACGATACGCTACGATATGATACGACTGTATCATAGAGTCCAACGATACGCGATACGATACGCGTCAGACAACAATGACGTATACTAAATCACGCAGTCGAGCATGCTCTAGTTTGTTTGGCTTTTTCGTGTGAATGCGTTCGAAAAAACTCCAATTCCTCTCACACCCACTCGAACTACATATTTGGCTCAATATGTGTTGAACAAACAAAACTCCGCCCATGTAAGGGATCACCCTTGCATTGTCGGTCCCAAACCCGGATAAAGGAGGAGGGTTGTGTTAGGCTTCCGACAGCCAGTGTAAAACTTTGTCAGATTTTTATTACATACAACAACAACAACAACAACAACAAAGCCTTTTCCCATACTAGACGGGGTCGGCTATCAGATTTTTATTACATGAATTATAAAAATTATGAGCATTGCTTTGGGGCGTCCCCGCCTAGCGACGTGTCGTAGAGCCCGAATGCAGTAAGAAGTAAGCAAGGGCCACTACATTTTTGCTCGAATGTAGTGAATCAATTGCAGAGAGGGTTCCCACATCATGGACGGGTGTGGGTAAAGAAGTTAGTCTCGCTGCATTGCCGCCCGAATGTAGTGAAAAATTTTCAGAGAGGGTCTCCGCATTTTGATTATGGACGGATGCGGGGGGTAAGGAAGTTAGTCCTAGATAATAAGATTCGTATTGGTTCTTGGAATATTGAAACATTATCAGGTAAGCTAATGGAGGTGGTAGATACTATGATTCGGAGAAAGATTCATATTCTATGTTTACAAGAGACAAAATGGGTTGGAGAAAAAGCAAAGGAGATAGAGGATACAAGTTTTAAATTATGGTACTTAGGTAAAGAAAAGGCTCGAAACAGAGTTGGTATTATCATAAATAAAGATTTAAAGGAGAGTGTAGTAGACATACAACGATATGGTGATCGAATCAAGACGTTGAAATTAGTGTTAGGAGCAGAGATTTTGAATATAGTTTGTGCTTACGTACCCCAAGTAGGACTAGAAGATAGTATAAAGACAGTTTTTTGGGAAGAGTTAGATAAGGTGTTTCAAAAGATTCCATAAAGGGAGATGATTTGTTTAGGAGGAGATTTAAATGGACATGTCGGTAAAGAGGCATTAGGATATCAAGGGATTCATGAAAACTTTGGTTTTGGGGATATAAACGAGGAAGGTAGGGAGATTTTAAATTTTGCTATGGCATTTGATCTCTTTATAGTCAATACAATCTTCAAAAAACGCGATGAACATTTAATTACTTATAAGAGTGGCTTATCACAAACACAAATTGATTACTTTATTTGTAGAAAAAAAGATAGAGCGTGTTGTAAAGATTGTAAGGTAATTCTAGGAGAAAGCCTAACCACCCAACATCGACTTTTAGTTATGGATTTACAAATAAAAAAATGGACAAAGAAGAAAAGAGTGCATCGAGCTATTCAGACTAAATGGTGGAACCTCAAAAGCGAGAAAGAAGATATATTTAAACAGAAAGTCCTTCAAGGAGATGTTTGGAATTATGCTAGCACACCCTGTGATATGTGAAACAATAAGGCCATACATATTAGGAAAGTGGCGAAAGATGTATTAGGGGTATCTAAGGGAGGTGTACCGGCACAAAAAGAAGCTTGGTGGTGGAGTGAAGTAGTACAAAATAAAATCAAGTTAAAGAGGGCATGTTACAAATTACATTATGCTAAGAAAACTAGTGAAACTTTAGAAGCTTATAAGAAAGCAAAGAAGGAAGCGAAAAGGCCGTTAGTGAAGCAAAAGCTAAGATATGGGAGGACGTATATAAAAAACTCAACTCAAAAGAGGGTGAAAGAGATATTTTTAGGATAGCTAGAGCTAGGGATAAGAAAACTAAAGATCTTAATTATGTTAGATGCATAAAAGACGATGATAAAAAAATTCTAGTGGCAAATGATGATATAAGAAATAGATGAAAAAACTATTTTTATAATCTTTTTAATGAAAATAAAGATGTTAGTATTAGTTTAGGAGATTTAGCCAAGTCAGAAAAGTATATAAACCATAATTTCTACTGACGTATTCAAAAGAATGAAGTCAAAGAGGCTCTTAAACATATGAAGAGTGGTAAATCGGTAGGACCAGATAATATTCCTATAGAAGTTTGGAAAATACTAGGAGAAATAGGAATCACTTGGCTCACAAGACTATTTAATGAAATATGGAAAAACCAAAAGATGCTCGAGGAATGGAGAGCAAGTACACTTATACCCATATATAAGAACAAGGGAGACATTCAAAATTATGCAAATTATCGAGGTATCAAGTTAATGAGTCATACTATGAAATTATGGGAAAGAATTATCGAACGTAGGTTAAGACAAGTATCAAGTACAACAGAGAACCAATTTGGATTCATGACAGGTAGATCTACTATTGAAGCGATTCACCTTTTGAGACGTCTTATAGAACATTTTAGAGCAAAAAAGAAAAACCTTCACATGATATTTATTGATCTAGAAAAAACTTATGATATGGTACTGAGGGAGGTTCTTTGGAGAACTTTAGAAAAAAGAGGTATCCCTTTGACATATATTAACCTTATAAGAGACATGTATGATGGTGCAAATATTGGGTTACATCAAGGATCAACTTTAAGTCCATACTTATTTATAATGGTGATGGATGAGTTAACAAAACATATTCAAGATGAAATACCTTGGTGTATGTTATTTACAGATGACATTGTATTAGTGGAGGAGTCTAAGGAAAAAGTTAATAGAAAATTGGAACTATGGAGAGAAACATTAGAAAGCAAAGGCCTCCGACTTAGTAGAATAAAGACATAATATATGGAATGTAAGTTTGATCATTTGGTTACTTCAGAGGACATAGAAATTAAAATTGGCACATTGCATTCCTCAAAAGGAAAGTTTTAAATACCTAGGGTCAATTTTTCAGAGTGATAGAAGAATTGATGGAGATGTTATACATAGAATTAATGCTGGTTGGTTAAAATGGAGAGGACCATCAGGTATTCTTTGTGATAAGAAGATACCATTAAAATTAAAAGGTAAATATTATAGAGCAACAATTAGGCCTGCCATGTTTTATGGTTCTGAGTGTTGGGCAGTTAATCATCAACATGTACAAAAGATGTTTGTGACAGAAATGAAGATGTTGAGATGGATGAGTGATCATACAAGAAAAGACCGTATACATAATAAGGTTATTAGAAACAAATTAGGAGTGACACCAATAGAGGATAAAATGAGAGAACATCGTTTAAGATGGTTTGGACATATAGAAAGAAGATAAAAAAAAGAACGGGTAAGAAGGTTAGAAAAACTAAATTTGGAAAATATTAAAAGAGGTAGAGGACGACCACAAAAGTGTTGGAAAGAAACTATAAAGAATGATCTAGCTTATTGAGAGTTAACTGCTAACATGGCACACGATAGGGATCTGTGGAAACAAAGAATCCATGTAGTCGACCCCGTCTAGTATGGGAAAAGGCTTAGTTGTTGTTGTTGTTGATGATGATGTGTTGAGCAAACCTTGCTAAGTTTGGTGCATCTACTCCAAAACGAGCCCACCATTCATCTGAAATAAAACACGATAATGATTAATAAGAAACACATGGAGTCAATCAATTAATAACTTAAATGAATATCAATAAAAACACAATACCTGATCGCATCTGGGTGTCGAGTTGGATTGCAATTGTCCTTCCAAAATCAACACTCTGTATATACTTGCTTAATTCTAAATGGATATTACAATGACTAGATGAATCTTTAACAAGGTCAATTGCATTTAATATATCAATTTTCACTTCTTCATCTTCCATAAAGTTAGGAGAAAATTAAATAGAAGGGTTAAGGAAATATGCACCAGCATACAAATCATGATGCATTTGGCGGTTCCAACGTGCATCAATTATCTTTCAAACTTTCTTTAAAAGTGACCGCTTGCGGTCAAGGTTTGCTTGTATTTCCAATTTGGTCTTATCCGTAGCATCATATATATATATATATATAAGACATATTAGGTTTATCTTCACTATCCACCATCCTCGTTACCTTTTAACTAAAGGTACAATCATCCTACAAAATTTGCTGTAACTTTCTCAAAAATCAGTATTAAAAATATCTACCACAATAATCTCCTCTTTTTAGAACTAATAGAGCTCCATTCATTGGATGTAAACAATTTTTTAATACATTTTTCTGTATGACAAAACTTTGCTCAGTAATAACATTTGTAGCAAATCTTGTCAATGAAGGCCTAATCAATTCCTTTCCACCTGTATGAATTCGCATAAAATGCAATACAGAAGAATGATTATAAATAAACTTTGTAACATTTTTGCATGCATCTTATTTCATCCATTGCACTCAAATATTTAAGCATTAAGTCTATGTAATGTGCAACACATGGAGTCCATACTAAGGATGGATGGTTTGCCTCAAGTATCTTACCAGTTGCTGTAAAATTTGCAACATTATCAGAAATGAATTAACATTTGAAACACCTACTTCCTCGAAAATAAGGAGTAAATTATCTCTTGTTTTATCAATATGAGACAGACAAGTCATATGATTTAAAAAATAATGTGCTTTTGGGACAATAGAGTAGGAAGTTTACCAAAGACCTACACTGATTATCTGTCCAACCATCAGACATAACAGAACATCCCGTATCCTTTCATGACTCCCTAAATTCAGAACTCCATGCATTAATAATATCAACCCATTTGTGTAATAATGTGCCCCTCAAAGCATGATAAATAGGAACTCTATAACTCGATGTCATACTAGCAATAACATCCGCCATACTTTCAAAAGAAAATGAGTTTGCAACATTGAAAGAGAGGCAATTTTCATAAAATAATCCAGCACACTTCAAATGTACTTTCTCAATTACCTCCTTTGAAACCATAGCTGATCTAATATCTAGTTGAGCTCCAAGAGTCGTATATGGGAGAAAAA